>OZ023265.1:113758733-114503733 GCA_964006375.1 Tillus elongatus
TGGTTTTTAAATAAAAAATTGACTATCAGAACATTTCTTATCGAAATGAGACAAATGCGGCTTATTATTTCAGTTTATGGGTCGGTTTGATGCTTGATAGTACTACCGAAATTTAATTTAACAATAGTGTATTCTGAAGAAGAAAGAGTTGAAATAATTACTCTTTTTTTCAAAAACGATGACTGTGCCAACCGTACCGCAAATTTGTTTAATGAACAACATCCGAACAGACATGTTAACAGAAAATACAAAAAACGGGATTCTGAACGTGAAATTCAGGTTAGAAATGAGACTACTGAGATTGAAGTTTTATTACAAATTGCTGCAGACCCAACTTTGAGCACGAGAAAATTGGCCACTGTTTCAAACATCAAAAGAAGAACTATTCAGCGAATATTGAAGCATCATAAATTTCACCCGTATAAAATTAATCTTGTACAACAACTGAATGAAGATAATTTTGATCAGCGGTTGGAGTTTTGTCAAGTTATGACTGCACGAAGAGCTGATAACGGGAACGTTCTGTTCAATATCTATTTTTCAGAAGACTGTACGTTTTTATTAAACTCTATAGTCAATTGTCATAATTGTCGCTATTGGGCAAATAATAATCCAAGAAATTTTCACGAAGTCCACACTCAAACTCTACAGAAATTGAATGTCTGGACTGGCATTTTAGTGAGTTTTCTTAAAAAAAATTCACTAATGAGGAGATCCCGACTTTTGAATTTTGAAAAAATTTCTTCAAATGAGCGCTAATTAGGCCCCCCAGAACACATATCCGGGGTCGGTTTAAATTTTTATATGTTTATATATATATATATATATATATATATATATATATATATATATATATATATATATATATATATATATATATATATATATATCTTTATATATATATATATATTTATATATATATATATATATATATATATATATATATATATATATATATATATATATATATATATATATATATATATATATATATGTATGTATCACACCGATAACTCAAAAAATAATGGGCCGATTTTGATTAAATTTGGTGAATAAATTCCTTTTGCAAATTGCTTGGATAAGTTCGTTACCCAGGAAAATCGGTCCAGGTTTTCCCGGAAAATTTTGTGTTTTCTTTCGAAAAAAAATTATATCTCCAAATTAACAAAGTAAGGGCAACCAAATTTCATACGCGGATTTATATCATTATAGGCAAGTTACCTACCAAAATTTAGCTCCGTAGGTTAAAGGATAAAAAAGTTACAGGCATTCAAAGAAAATAAATTTGGATTTTCCTCAAAACGTCAAAATTGCGATTTTAAACGTCAAAATTGGTGAGTACATTCCTTTCGCAAGTCGCTTGGATAATTTTGTTAGCCAGGAAATTTGAGTGGCGAAACGTATTTGGAGTGACTAGAAGATATTATTTACCCTATATTAATTGACATTGTTGAAAATGATGATCGCTCTCAAGAAAGTCAATTAGTAATTCAACAAGATGGAGCTCCTCCCCATTTTTCACAATGTGTTAGGGAGTTTTTGAACAGAGAGTTTCCAGAGCAATGGATTTCTCCTTTAAACTTATTTCTATGGCGGCGTTTAAAGAGTATATTTTTAGCAACAGAACCGGAGTCTCTGGAAGAATTACGACGACGCATTGTTAAAGAATGCCGTCTAATAACTCCACAAATGCTCCAGAATGTCAGAGCTCGTTTTGAACAAAAATTTTACTTTTGTATGGAAGCTGGTGGTCAACAATTTGAACACTTACTTAACTGAATAAACATTTTTGTACATTTGGTTTTGTTTTTTAGTTTTTTTAACGAAAAATTGACTATTTAGTACATTTCTTATCACACTGAATGAAATACGTTCTTGCAACTCCAACTGTGAATAATTTTTAAACGAGTTAATAAAGCTTCCAAAAAAATTAGTGTGCTGAATTCAAAAAAGAAAAAGCTTTCAAATGATGTAACACTCGACCCATGTTCCCTATTTAAAATATAAGGGTTTTTATCATCACCCTTAAGAGGTTGATGTGACAAAGTTGCGTTTTATGTCAAAACATATCCCCCTCAATATTAAAATTGACGTGCTTCAGCGTTTCTTAAAAAAGGTTCTATGGACGCAAATCGGTCTGTTTAGTTTTCAATGCGCTACCCTGTATATGTATATGTGTGTGTTTGTGCATCTCACCGATAACTCAAAAATGACGGGCCGATTTTAATCAAATTTGGTGAGTCCGTTCCTTTTCCAGGTGGCTTGGAGTTCGTTAGCCAGGATAATCGGAGCAGTTCTTCTGGCAAAATCTTGTGTATTCTTCCGGAAGTAACAAACCTGAGTAAAAACTACACTGTATACCAACTTGGTTCGCTAGGTTAAGAAAAAGAAAGTTATAGGCATCTAAAGAAAAAAAATGGCTGCCACGGATATTACAGACCAAGATTAAGTTCTTTGGCGCAAAAAGGTCAAGAAATACCAGAAAGCTTTTTGGTTTTTTCTCGAAACGTCAAATTTGCGATTTGAAACGTCAAAATTGACAACTTTTAGGCAAAGAGCCTAAAACGATTACGGGTTATGTAGAAAAAATGTCGCGAGAAGTGTTTTACAAAACCTTAATTTTTAGCTTCAACCGTCATTGTCCTTCAATAACCGACTTCAAAAAAGGAGCAGGTTATATGTGCGTCTGTATGTAGTTTTTTTATATATGCTCAATTGTCGACCGATTTTAAAAATAAAAATTTTTTTTGTTCGAAATAGTATACTCCTGAGGTGGTTCCATTTTCAGCAAGTCAGGATTTGATTATGGAATCCCAAGGAAATCGAGGGAAATCCTCAAAAAAAAATTTTTGATGTATGTTCATCGATATTTTCATCAATTGTGGACCAATTTCAAGAGATGTTTTTCTTTTTGAAAGGGTATACTCCTGAGGTGGTCCCATTTTCACAAAATCAGGAGCTGTTGATGGGATCTCAGGAATATCGAGGGAAATCCTCTAATAACCTATGTAACTTAAAGTTCTACTGTAATACGACATTTTGATTATATTACAGCAGTTTTCTAATACCGTACTCACTACGTACGTATATTTACACTAAAAATGGAAAAATAAACAATCTTTAAAAAAATTGAACCGACTTAAAAATAGGCACCAAAACCTGAAAAATAACTGGATTACAGGTTTAATTCGAAAGACGAAAATTAAACAGCTTAATTAATAACGGATTATAATTCTATTGAAATACCTAAATAGGTTGTTAATTATCAAAGACCAACCCACGCTCACGCATTTCGTTGCGTGCGCGGAGAAACCTGCGATCTGGCGGGAGTAGACCTACCGTACCTACCTACTACCTAATTGATTTGCTACCGACTTCAAACAGATATGTAGGTAAGCCTGTAATATTTCATTTAAATTAATTTCTGTCTCTTGATTTAAATCTCTAATCCCGCTATTGTTCGCATTTTAGTGTATATTTTGAAGTCGGTTTAATTTTTGTTTAATTTTGTTTATTTCACTAAGATATTTGTATAAAATGTATTTTAAATCGACCCTTTCTTATAAATATAAATATAAATATTCGCTTGTGAGGAAACAGCGACTTTGGAATTTTGAAATATTGCTTTAACTACATACATCCGTTATTATACACAAGATACGAGAAAAAATTGTATACGTTAATTATATGGTGACTTGAGCGGCATCTTATAAAAGTATTTTGACAATCACAGGTGGCCCATAAATCGTTGGTGATACAAATTTTCTATTTTCTTTAATCGAACACCCCTTGTATTATTGCATTTCTGCATTTTACATTGAATGATTATGCATGTTTGTAGGAAAAAAAATTTATAGCGTTTATCGTTTTCGGGTGGCTTCAACTGTTTTGCAACGTTTTGGCACATATCAAAAATTATGATACGGCATTTTTACCAAGAGTCCCATGAAAGTGACGCACTCAGTTAGGTTTTTGTTTATATTATTCGTTGAAAAAAACGAGAGTCCGTATACAGGGCGCTCTCAAGTAGTGACTGAATTTTGAAACATTTAAATTGTATTTTGGGTTTCAGAAGTAAAGGGGATGTCCACTGCTTCAAGTTTCGTATAACACTCGCTATACATACAGACTTTAATTTTTGAAATATTTACATTTACAGTGGCATCCCATACCAGATTATGTAATTATTCAGCAAATCTTAAATTTAAATATTTCAATTAACTTTGGTACAAAAGGCTAAGAAATAATTAATTTGATAAGATTATCTACATTTACATTTTCATAATACATAAGTAGTTGATAAACTGTTTCCACGGAGGTGAAATGAAACCTTAAACTTAAGTAATGTTCTTATTTCTGACAGCTTGAGTCATGAAAATATGAGCATTTTTTCGCTTATATTTTTCTTTACTTCTACTGGTTCAAATTTCAGTTAAAAGAAAAAGAAATACATTTTCTTTTTTCAAACTTAAGTAAAGATGAGGTATGTAATTTGAATTTGATGTATTCTTTTAGCAAATTTTTCTCGAAAGAATAGTTTGTGCAGAATTTTTTTTGCATAGAAATAAGTGCAAGATTTTAGCAATATTTTGGTTATCAATAATAAATGTTTAATAGGTTAGTGGGCTGGAGCGGGCGAAGAAAATTGGCGTTAAGCGGGCTATTACGAACAAAGTGGACTGTAATTTGCGTTTGTTAATTAAGTAACGTTTTTAATGAAAAGAGAAGGGGCAAAAGCAGTGGAAATTGATGCAAACTCGTGAATGACCAAAAAGCCACTTACCTTTGTGAATTTCTTCTCTTGTCGAGTACTGGACTCACAGAAACTCGTGCGTGTCCCGGAAAAGGCTATCCTGGGTTGCTGGTGCGTTTAATGGATTTGTTAAGGCTGGTTTGACTGTATCACACACACATATAATTTTAAGGTAGCGGTACTATACGATATCGCGGTTTTGCGTTGCTGACTACTTAAGTTGTGTTCTTCTTGACGATTCGTGGAATTCTGGTCTGTTCTTCTTATCGCAAAATAAAGATTATAAATTCCACTGCTTTTACACTATACGAGGAGCGAACATCCCGCCCGGCCAAAATGGCTGCTATAAGCAAGACATTTTTCTACACAAAAAAATAATTAACGCGAAGGAGAAGCGATAACATGCGGCGGATAAGAAAAAAGAGAACAAGAAACAAAATAAATGATTATCCCGGTTAGCAAGAATCCACAAAACAATAAAAAGACTTAAAATAAAAAATTAAATTAAATTAGAAACAAATACTACTACTACTAGTCATTAGTTGGCAACGGGCACAACTTCACCAAAGGGCGACGAAGGATACCATTCGAGGTCTTTACAATAGCAACTCTTACGACACAATCAGGACCAGGAATTAGAGACAATAGACGACCTAGTAGCCATTTAGAAGGCGGAAGTTTTTCAGCTTTCACGGCCACCATCGCCCCAATAGTAGGAAGAGCACCAGCGTCAAGCCACTTGCTTCGTTGTTGTAGGGTGTGAAGGTACTCCTTGTGCCAGCGAATCCAAAAATCATGGTGCATACGTTGGAGAAGTTGCCATCTTGACAGACGAGTTAAGGGGACAGACGACAAATCGGGAGTTGGAAGCGTAGAAACTGGCTCCATATGAAGAAAGTGTCCAGGAGTTAAAGCGTGAATGTCATCGATATCCGAACTCATGGGATTTAAAGGTCGGGAGTTCAAGACAGATTCTATAAGCGTCAGGACAGTGTAGAATTCTTCGTACGATAGGATTTGTTGGCCAACAACACGAGAGAGATGAGATTTTACACTCTTGATACCAGATTCCCAAAGACCACCGAAATGTGGGGCAGAAGGGGGGTTGAAATGCCAATGGATTCCTTCCCTAGCAGTTGCATCAGAAAAAATGCGTTTAAGCTCCTTGGCGGAGCCAACGAAATTTGTACCACAATCACTATAGAGATTATCACATCGACCACGACGAGCAATAAATCGTTGGAGGGCAGCGAGAAAAGCGTCAGTCGAAAGACTACAGGCAGGTTCTAGATGTATAGCCTTAGTCGCGAAACACACAAAGAGGCAAATATATGCCTTAGAGGTTTTAGCACCTCGGTATCGATTCATAGTGATCGCGAATGGACCACCAAAATCTACCCCAGTATGCGAGAATGGTTTGACTTGCGAAACTCGAGAAAGGGGTAAGTCACCCATAGGTGGCTGATAAGGTTGAGGCTTTATTTTCCAACATGGCATACATTTCGAAATAACAGTGTTTATGGCACGTCTTGCAGACAAAATCCAAAAATTCTGACACAACAAAAAATGAAGAGTGCGAGGGCCAATATGAAGATACCTTTTATGGTATTGTTCAATTAAAAGCACCGTGAGTCGGCACTTTTGTGGAAGTAAGAGCGGATGCTTTCGCTCATAAGACAAACTTGAGTGAGTCAAGCGACCACCTACACGCAAAAGACCAGTACTGTCTTGAAATACGGCGAGTTTTCTCCAGGACTTAGGGAATTTTTTACTAGATAACTCCTTTTCAAAGTAGACCGCTTGAGTGCGCTTGACCAGAAGGGTCAGAGCATCATGAAGCTCTAACCGAGATAGCGGTCCAAATTTCGCAATAGAAGAATGTCTAGAATTAAAAGCGAAGCGTAATACGTATGACAAAATAGACTGTATGTAATGTAAAGAAGAATGATTTTCTAACAAATCATCAAGCAGATTTTCTTCACCTGTAAATGTTAAAAGCGAAACTGTCCTTTCCTCAACAGAGACCTCTTCAGACTGCAGCTCTGAAGACGGGGAGCAGGCAGACAGCTCAGAACGACATAGTAGCGATGGACCATTGAACCAAATATCATGGGCGAGAAATTGAGAAGGATGAACACCTCGAGAGGCGATATCGGCGGGATTATTAGCAGAATCTATATAATGCCAAAATTCAGAAGAAACCCTTTCGTGAATGTAGGCAACTCGATTTGCCACAAAGGTTTTCCAACGATGAGGCGAAGATTTGATCCAACTCAAGACGATTTGCGAATCTGACCAGGCAAAAATTCTTTCGAAAGTCATGCGAGTCTGATAAACGTTCAGAAGAAACGATAGGAGTTTCGCCAACAAAACTGCACCACACAGTTCTAGCCTAGGAATGGTTAGTTTCTTAACCGGAGCGACTTTGGTTTTAGAGCAAACAAACTGAACAAAAACTGTTTTGTCAGGGCGGAGGCATCGTATATAAACAACGGCAGCGTAACCCTTTTCAGAAGAGTCACAGAACCCATGTAATTCATAACCACATCCAGAATGAGGTGGAAGGATTTTTCTAGGAATGCGTAAATTGCTTAGTAAACCGAGTTCATTTCGATAACGGTTCCAAGCCTCAACAATATGCGAGGGCGGGGTTTGGTCCCAATCTAATTTAGAAGTCCACAGCGACTGGATTAGAATCTTTTGAAAATTAGTAATAGGCGAAAGAAATCCAAGCGGGTCAAAGATTCTGGCCAGTTCCGAGAGCATGTTGCGTTTCGTACAGGGTTTCCCCAACGGCGAGACTGAGAAAAAGAATGTATCCTCAGAGGGACTCCACTGCAGACCGAGAATTTTTAAAGGAGTGTCGTTTGCCAGTGAACCAAAAATAAGCGGATTTTGCGACAAATGTTCCGGAGGTAAATGTGAAAGTAATGCGGAACAGTTACTAGACCATTTTCTAAGCTCAAAGCCGCCTCGTTCAAAAAGCGAGATCAGCTCTGACTGTAAAAGCTTTGCGTCTTCATAAGAAGAGCAGCCGGTTACAACATCATCAACATAAGTGTCGTTTAAAATGGCGGCAGAAGCTAGCGGGTAAGAGCCCCCTTCGTCATTCACTAACTGATGAAGAGTGCGTATCGCGAGAAAGGGGGATGGCGTTAGTCCATATACAAGCGTAACCAGGTTATAGTCCACCAAAGGTTCATCAGAAGCAAACCTCCAAACAATTCTTTGATAATCATGCTGTGATTGGTCGACAAGAATGTTACGATACATCATTTTGATGTCAGCACACAAGACATAATTATGAAGGCGAAAGTGACACAGAATTGTGGCAATATCTTGTTGTAGTTTTGGTCCAGTATGTAGACAATCGTTAAGAGAGCTTTGGTTGGGAAGTTTCGCCGAACCATTAAAAACTACCCTGAGTTTAGTAGACAAGCTATTTGGTTTCAAAATGCAATGATGCGGAATATAATATGCGTCGGGAGAATCTTTATTGTCATAAACACGTTTCATGTGGCCTAGTTCCAAATATTCTCTCATAAAAGCAGAATATTGGGTATACAAGTCCATGTTTCTAGCAAGGCGGCGTTCCAGGGAAAGAAATCTTTGGACGACGAGGTCGCGAATGCCAGGAAAAATAGGCAGCGACTCAGATTTAAATGGGAGCGAAACGATATATTTGCCAGAAGGAGAGCGAGATATTTTAGTCTTAAAATGATGTTCACAAAAAATATCTTCATTAGAGTGATGCGACGAAGTCGGAACACTTTCCACTTCCCAAAATTCCCTAAGAGTGCGATCGAGATTTGATTCAAAGTTACTGCACAAGAAAGAAAAGACAGCAGAAGAATGAACTGTGTTGCCAATCTTACCCATGAGCACATAACCAAAGACGGTGTTGACGGAATCAGGTTGACCTTCCCCACCGGAAATGCGTCCATTTAAAAGGATTTTAGAAAAAACGTCGGCTCCTAACAATATATCGACCTGACCTGGACGATTAAAATGGCGATCAGCCAATTTTAAATTGCGAATGTGAGACCAATTGGAAGAGCAAATAGCGGTTGCTGGCAAATTATCACAAATGGCGTTCAAGATCAATGCGTCGACAGTAAAATTGAAAGAATCTTGACCAACCGGTCTTCCAGTGAGCGTTACACAACCACTCTGAGAAGAAGTCTGCATAGATGCCAGTCCTTTGATTGCAAACATGCAGTTTTGCTTAGGCAACCCCAAACGCTTAAAAGCCCTTTGCGAGATAAAAGACATCATACTACCTCCATCCAAAAGGCATCTCATAATCTGATAATTTCCATGGTTATCAAGAACTTCAATCAGCGCAGTGGCCAATAAGACCGTGGTTTGATTAGATACAATCCCAGAAGCAGCAAAGACCTGCTCTTGGTCGAGCGGAGCGGAAGGAACTGGAGATCTGGAAGGGTTATTACACACTGGCGACGGAATAGGCGCGGAGCTTTTATCAAAATGCAAGAGCGTATGATGACGCTGACCACACTTGCGACAGGACCTGGTAGATTTGCATTTGTTAAGATAATGTAGGCTACTTAAACAGTTGTGGCAAAGACGAGAAGATTTAACAAAATTATAGCGATCTTTTGGAGTTTTATTACAAAATGAGGAGCAATTATAAATAGAATGCGAAGAATCTTTGCAAAACACACAAGTATGTAAGATAGATTTACAATTTAAATTATCAGCGAAAAAAGCGGAAGTTCGAGGCGTTGGTCTAGCTTGCGATTTGTCAGAATATTTCTTTTGAGAGTGCGAAAGGAATGACTTCTGATCCATAGCATCACCAGCGATACAATATTTATTTAGAAAGTCAAGCAATTGCGTAAATGTAGGGACCTCGGTGGAAGCGTGGTCTAACTCAAATTTCGTCAACATGTTCCTGTCAAGGCGTTTTGACACCAACATAAACATAACAAAGTCCCATTGGTCTGTAGGAAAGCCTAAAGTGTTTAAAGCAGAAAGATTTTCCGAAATAATGTCTAGCGAATTGCGAATATTGACGTGGTCATCAGAATTAAATTTCGAAATGCTATCTATAGCATGCCAGTGCTCTTGGGCACGCAGACGTTTGTTAGAATAACGAGTGACTAATGTATTATAAGCTATCTGATAATTGTCAGCGGTCAGAGGCAAAGATCTTATTAGAGATAACGGCGGGCCTTCTACTGATATAGTTAGATAATGAAACTTTTCAATGTCGGAATATGCGGGACAGTCCTGTACTAAGGCATTGAATAAATCGATAAAAGTGTTAAAGGTTTTATAGTCACCTCTAAATTTAGGAATTTCTATTTTAGCTAGCCTTGCTTTAGCACCTTCATTAAGACCAGCTGTATTTGAATTTAGAATTTCCTGGACATTTGTTTTATTGTCAGGGAATAACCTAGAACAAATGGCTTTAATTTCAAAATAAGCGTCCATAAATCCAGCGTAAATAGTGTTTTCATCAGAAGCGTTTCCATGTTCACTACTTAAAATTGCAGAAACGATATTTTCGTGCGTTTGAATAAACTGTTCCCTTAAATAGTCGATTTCGGAAGATCTAACCCTAAGTAAATTATAAAGCGAAACATCTGACTGGGCTTTCTGGGCTAGAGAAGACAATGTGTCTATTTCAGATAGCTGAATATTGCGTTGGTTTTTGTATTTCCTTAATTTAGTGTCAGTCATGATATTAATTGAATAGGCCTCGTATATGGAAATATAACAGATATACGTACCAATGTGAAACAAAGAATTATTCAGGTACAAATTGATAAGAATGAAACAGAAGCAAAGAGCGATATATGCGTGAAATGATATGCGTCGACTCCTAAAGCCGTGCTCGTTGTTCAAAATAAAGCAAAATTTAACTGAATGGCGGATTCTTGCGATAAGAAAATAACTTTTAAAAATTCTATAATTATAAAGGTTCTAGCGATATATACATGAAAATTGCGGGAAATTAATTTAAAATCTGAATTGAATACAGCTAAACCAGCGCGCTTTAGTTATTTTCAAAATTAACAAAGTTGAATAGCCAAATTTACTTGCGTATTATTTCCGAGACAAAAAAACTATCCGGCTGAGAAGGATCAAGAAATGGGCTGGAGCGGGCGAAGAAATTGGCGTTAAGCGGGCTATTACGAACAAAGTGGACTGTAATTTGCGTTTGTTAATTAAGTAACGTTTTTAATGAAAAGAGAAGGGGCAAAAGCAGTGGAAATTGATGCAAACTCGTGAATGACCAAAAAGCCACTTACCTTTGTGAATTTCTTCTCTTGTCGAGTACTGGACTCACAGAAACTCGTGCGTGTCCCGGAAAAGGCTATCCTGGGTTGCTGGTGCGTTTAATGGATTTGTTAAGGCTGGTTTGACTGTATCACACACACATATAATTTTAAGGTAGCGGTACTTATACGATATCGCGGTTTTGCGTTGCTGACTACTTAAGTTGTGTTCTTCTTGACGATTCGTGGAATTCTGGTCTGTTCTTCTTATCGCAAAATAAAGATTATAAATTCCACTGCTTTTACACTATACGAGGAGCGAACAGTTAGTGTAACAAAAATGTTTGCGAATTTTTGTGAAAAGATTGTGTGCAAAATTTCATGAATTTTTTTTATATTAATAATTATATCTTGGTAGGTGGGTAAATAGCTTGAAGAGGTTCGCTGGCCAGGAAAATCATATCAGTTGTTTTGGGAACATTTTAAGTTTATTTCGGAAAACTTTTTCAAACAACAAAGTTATTTTGATCAAATATGCTACATTGTTTTTACTATATAGATTATACTGGTAACCAAATGTAATGCCTGCGTTCATTAAAAAAACATATTTGCTATTTAAAACCTTTTAATGGAAATGCACTACCATAACGTACTTGCTGCGTTCAGCGTTTTTTTTTGTTCACTGGTATAGAAAAAGTCTGGACGCAGCAAGTACGTTTTGGTAGTGAAGTATAATAGAAATGATCCGGCACCAAATATTGTATTATATATATATTTTTTTGTAATATAGAAAGCTAGATTTTGGTGTGTAGTTTAATTTTTATATCATAAACCTACCTACCAAATATGGTTACCATACCTTTTTTATTTTTGGAGAAAATTTTTTTTTCCAAGGAAAACTTAAAATTTTCCAGGAAAACCTGGTCAGATTTTCCTGGAACGAACTTATCCAAGGCACTTACAAAAGGAAGGCACATTTCAAATTTGATCAAAATCGGCCCATTATTTTGTGATATGTGTGAGTTATCGGTGTGACACACACACACACACACACACACACACACACACACACACACACACACACACACACACACACACACACACACACACACACACACACACACACACACACACACACACACACACACACACACACACACACACACACACACACACACACACACACACACACACACACACACACACACACACACACACACACACACACACACACACACACACACACACACACACACACACACACACACACACACACACACACACACACACACACACACACACACACACACACACACACACACACACACACACACACACACACACACACACACACACACACACACACACACACACACACACACACACACACACACACACACACACACACACACACACACACACACACACACACACACACACACACACACACACACACACACACACACACACACACACACACACACACACACACACACACACACACACACACACACACACACACACACACACACACACACACACACACACACACACACACACACACACACACACACACACACACACACACACACACACACACACACACACACACACACACACACACACACACACACACACACACACACACACACACACACACACACACACACACACACACACACACACACACACACACACACACACACACACACACACACACACACACACACACACACACACACACACACACACACACACACACACACACACACACACACACACACACACACACACACACACACACACACACACACACACACACACACACACACACACACACACACACACACACACACACACACACACACACACACACACACACACACACACACACACACACACACACACACACACACACACACACACACACACACACACACACACACACACACACACACACACACACACACACACACACACACACACACACACACACACACACACACACACACACACACACACACACACACACACACACACACACACACACACACACACACACACACACACACACACACACACACACACACACACACACACACACACACACACACACACACACACACACACACACACACACACACACACACACACACACACACACACACACACACACACACACACACACACACACACACACACACACACACACACACACACACACACACACACACACACACACACACACACACACACACACACACACACACACACACACACACACACACACACACACACACACACACACACACACACACACACACACACACACACACACACACACACACACACACACACACACACACACACACACACACACACACACACACACACACACACACACACACACACACACACACACACACACACACACACACACACACACACACACACACACACACACACACACACACACACACACACACACACACACACACACACACACACACACACACACACACACACACACACACACACACACACACACACACACACACACACACACACACACACACACACACACACACACACACACACACACACACACACACACACACACACACACACACACACACACACACACACACACACACACACACACACACACACACACACACACACACACACACACACACACACACACACACACACACACACACACACACACACACACACACACACACACACACACACACACACACACACACACACACACACACACACACACACACACACACACACACACACACACACACACACACACACACACACACACACACACACACACACACACACACACACACACACACACACACACACACACACACACACACACACACACACACACACACACACACACACACACACACACACACACACACACACACACACACACACACACACACACACACACACACACACACACACACACACACACACACACACACACACACACACACACACACACACACACACACACACACACACACACACACACACACACACACACACACACACACACACACACACACACACACACACACACACACACACACACACACACACACACACACACACACACACACACACACACACACACACACACACACACACACACACACACACACACACACACACACACACACACACACACACACACACACACACACACACACACACACACACACACACACACACACACACACACACACACACACACACACACACACACACACACACACACACACACACACACACACACACACACACACACACACACACACACACACACACACACACACACACACACACACACACACACACACACACACACACACACACACACACACACACACACACACACACACACACACACACACACACACACACACACACACACACACACACACACACAGAGAGATATATATATATATATATATATATATATATATATATATATATATATATATATATATATATATATATATATATATATATATATATATATATATATATATATATATAAATTGAAACTGACCCAGGTTTTGGGTTTGAGGGGTCGCTAGTTCGCGCTCATTTGCTAAAATGTTTTCACAATTCAAAAGTAGGGATCTCCCCATGAAGCCACAGAAGACGCATCCGTAAATATTTGCAACAGTTTACATCTTGAATTCAATGCGATGCCTGAAGCAAATCTCAGACGTCAATATCAATTGTATCAGTCACCATGCGACGTTAGCTATCAATATATAATCATTACGGCGCCGAAAATAGCAAGTCAAAGCGAAATGTCAACTTGTGTCCTTTCAAACGGGAATCAACACACATTCTTGATGTACTATCCTCACGAGGGGATGGCTTGCTTTTGTCATATTACCTTAAAAATTAAATAAGTCATTAGACACATAGAAATGTTTCTGGAAGACGCTACCAAGTTAACATTTAATAACATAAATATAGAATAGGGTTAGATATGGGTAGCTATTAAAATTTTATAAAATCGTTCGTCTCATATTTAATTTGCGATCGTTATAAGATCAATATGTAATGGGTTTA
Organism: Tillus elongatus; assembly: GCA_964006375.1. Classification (NCBI taxonomy): domain Eukaryota; kingdom Metazoa; phylum Arthropoda; class Insecta; order Coleoptera; family Cleridae; genus Tillus; species Tillus elongatus. The sequence continues at coordinate 113,773,848 of OZ023265.1, forward strand.
AAATTTTTCACAACCGTTCAGGAAAAATAGTTTGAGTTTTCCCACCACGGTTTGTACTAAATTCTCTAGTTCCGCTTTTCTGTAGTTATTTTGGGTGGCTCAATTTGTTAGGTTATGTTAACCCACGATAGAATAGCTAGGTACGCAAGGTAGGATAATCTTTTGACGTTTTACACAGTCATGACGTCGTGAGGAGAGTTAAAAAAAGAAACAGAAAATATACTGACTCAAAAAAATCAGCAGGCAGTAAGAGTTGGTCAATTTTAAAATTTATAAAAAATGTATGTCTATTCAAGCTTGAAAAATTGTTACATTTTCAAAGTTTTTTTTTTTTCAAAATTACACGGCTACGGCAGTGTGCCATCTGCGAATTTTTTTCAGACCTTACATAAGCAGTATTACTTTTACTTATTACCTCTACTTATTATTTTTATAATTTTTTTAATTGACTTAGTCAGATCAGAATGTTTCACAAAAGTGTCGTTTTTTTTACAGTTCTTTTTAATTCTTTTGTTTTCTCTGACGTAACTTCGTTCTGTGTTGTATTGTGCATTGATTTTGTTTTTATTATTTATTTTTGTAATTTTTTTTTTGCTTATAATACTTCACGATTTTGCGTGTAATCCTTTGTCAAGGGCCATGCTAATCTTCTCTGTATCGTTCCAATTTTAGTACATTTACCACCGAAGCGACTACCATATTCAAATTAAAATATTAAAACTAACCAACTTATTTAATAATAGGTGATGTCGCCGCGGTTTCTTATGCATTTGATAACGCTTCAACGCATGCTTCAAATTAAACGATTTATGGTATCCTGAGGAATGTCATCCCAGACTTCTTGAATCCGGTGACGAAGGTCAGCTAGGTTATGTTGTGGTTTTGGTAAATTACCCAGTCGATTACCAATCATATCGCATACATGTTCGATTGAGGATAAGTCTGGGGAGCAAAAAGGCCATGAAAGTAGAGTCCCGCTATTTACTTGTAGGAACCTTGTAGTAACCCTTGCTGTATCAGGACGTGCATTGTTTTTCTGGTAAAAGGGTTGATTCTACCCTCGTAAATATGACAGCGTAATTATTCTAATTCAAATTTCTATTAGTAAAGATTAGACATGATCTGCCACCGTATGTGGTCGCGCCTCATACAATCATCACTTGTGTAAGTGCCGTATGCCGTCCCACAGCAAATTGTAAACTTTTGCATTTTCCACGTAATCGCCTTCCTCTTCTGCGACCATCGTGTACCCTAAGACATATAAGCGGGACTTGTCAGAAAACACAACACGAATCCATTTACCATCTCAATTTATCTGCGGTTACACCATTCAAGCCGAACGGCACGTTTTCGAGGTGTCAGTAGGGGACATCAAAGTGGTCCTTACAAACGAGGCTAAAAAACGCCTGTTCTGCGATATTCCGTTGTCATAAAGAATCTTTGTCATAAAACTCCCAACCAAGTATTTTCAATAGACCGTGTTTTAGAAACTATGTCTTGTGCAAGATGACGATATTGTAATGCTGAAGTGGCTCGTTGTCGTCTGGATCCATAGGAACTGTTATGGATTCGTTTTTCAGACTACCCGGCCCAACATTGTTGACACACTGCGTACTATATGGTTGGAAATTTAAGCAAATTTTTCGTAAAACGAAAAATACGCTAATAGGGAGATGTATGTTTATATATATATATATATATATATATATATATATATATATATATATATATATATATATATATATATATATATATATATATATATATATATACATATCGTATCGATAACTCAAAAAATAATAGGCCGATTTTAATTAAATTTGGTACGTTCCTTCATTTTGCAAGTTGCTTCGATATGTTCGTTATCCAGGAAAATCGGATCAGTTTTTTCCGGAAAAATTTTGGGTTTTCCTTCGGAAAATTTTGTATCTCCGAAAATAACAGAGCAATGATAACTAAATTTGGCACCTAGGTTTCTACCATCCCACTTACCCTACGTGCCAAAACTCAGATCTCTAAGTTGAAACAAAAAGAAGTTATAGGCATTTAAAAAAAATTGGGTTCCACTGGTGATCAGAGGAAAGCACAAGAACAAAATATTTTGTGTGATTAACAAAGCTAATTGAATATTACATACAATCGTTAAGAAGTAGCAGAAAAAATATTTTGAAAATATGAAAATGTTTCTCCTTGATACGTCAAAGCGATATAAAACGTCAAGATTTGCAATTTTCATACAATTAATTTGAAGCAAAGACGGATTATGTCAAAAATGTGTCGTAATAGATGTATTTTACAAAGCCTTAACATTCAGCTTCAACCATCATTGTCCTTCATTTTACTAAAATATTTTCAGAAAATGCATTTCAAATAGACCCTCTTTCTGATGCTTCGGCAGTAGTTTCAGCTATAGAGATGGTTAATAGTCTATATTTTAGAAAATTTTCGTTTAAAAAATTCGTTATAGAGAAGACCGCGACTTTTAAAAAGGTTTCTTCAAATGAGCGCGAAATAGAACCCCAAAAACCCATATACGGGCTCAGTTTCAGTTTTTGTCTGTTTACACCTATCTAGGGTGACGCTTTTCTACGACAAAGCTCAATATATCCGTTATTATACAAGACATGACAAAAAAGTATATACGATAATTATAGGGTATCTCGAGCTGCATCTTACAAATTTATTTTGACAATCACAGGGTGGCCCATAAGTCGTTGGTGATACATACTTTCCTTTTTAAATAGAACACCACCTTATTTGATTGCATTTTTGTGTTTTCCATTGAATTATAATGCATCTCTGTCAGAGAAAAAAATGATATCGTTTATCGTTTTTGAATTATTTCAATTCTTTTGCAACTTTTCACGTTTTTGGCACATATTTCAAACACACAACACAAATTGTGAAACGGCGTTTTTATCAATAGAAAGCGAAGCCGCATGGACATGACGCATTTAGAGAGCTTTTTGTTTGTATTACTCGTCGAAAAAATCGAGCTGCCGTATACGGGCACGCTCATATAATGGCTGAATTTTAATAGTTTTAGCAGAAATGTTTTTAGTGTTTCTCTGGAACTTGATTTTGTGATCTGTTGGTAATTAATAATAAATGTTTAGTACGTTATTGTAAAAAAAAGTTGTCGAATTTTTGTGAAAAATAAAATTTTGTGTAACATTACTGAAAGCAATTACTGCAAAAGAAATTTCTGCAAATTTTCAGAATTTTTTTTCAATTTTGGTCCTAAAGTTGTTTGTGAATAATTATGTACTGGCAGGTGTGTAAACAGCTTAAAGAGGTTCGTTGGCCAGGAAAATCGGACCAGTTTTTTCTAGAACTTTTAAAGTTTATTTTCGGAAACTGTTTGTACTTTTTGAAACAACAAAGCTATTTTAATGAAATATGGTACATTGTTACTACTATATAGGTTATACTGCTAACCAAATGTCCATTTAAAAACAATACATATTCGACATTAAAAAAGTTTTTACGAAAATTCGCTACCATAACGCACTTGCTGCATCCAGACTTTTTTCTCATTAAAAAAGCGGATTCCCGCTTACCAGCAATGCGCTCCATTTCGAATTCGCTGAAATGATTGGAATTTTTACGTAGACGGTGCCTAGGCATAATGACTTAATAAACTAAACACGAATCACTACCAAAAATATTGCTTCACACTGGAGGAAAAGCAAAGTTTAAAAAATTATTCTTTGATAACACAAAATTAAAAAAGTGTACACCTATTATTTTTGTGGTTTGCTGTCGACGGGCTGTCCCCATCGATGACTGCGGATTTAAGCCATTTGCCTATTGCAACCCGATTTTCAAATCTATCCACTATTTCCAGTTTTGAATTGTTGTTTGAATTGATCCGATCTTTAATTTTTTTTAACTCTAATGGGAAGAACAAGTATACACTTGTTAACAGTTTTGTCCATATTGTTATCATTTCTTACCAGAGAGAAAACAGAGTAGTGTAGAAAATTTCATTGCAATTGGTCGACCTTTACTGGGTGTTCAGATTTTTTGGAAATTCAGTATGCAGAGTGTCCGGAAATGATGAGCAAAAAATGCATACATTTTTGACTTGGAGCTAGATGACTCGGTGGATTCCTTTCCGATGAATCAAGCGTGGAATTGGAAGCAAACGCACGGGCAAAAAAATTAACCTTTGACTTGATGATTCAGCGAATATTTCACCATTTGAAGCCAGAGGAGGAAAAGAGCTGGTGATGAAATGTCTACCAATAAGTTTTGCCATAGACCCGAAACGTCGGGTATTGTTTGGACAAAAGATAACTTTGTACCTTATTAATTGGTCGAAGTCATATTTTACTTGATATATAATTATTGAACAAAGGTTCTTTGAATTGAAATTAAATAAAGAAAACTAGTTAGTTGATAAAGAATGGATAATATAAGCAGCTTTAAAAGATTTACCGCCGAATTCGGATTTAAACTTAAAAGTGTGATTTTATATTTACAGTAACTAATTAATACACACAGTTTTATTTAGCTAAATTACATTGAAAAAATTCACTAAAAAGATAACGCAAACTTTGTTTCGTGACGACTTTCAAAACCTGCTAAATGTGATTATTAGAAACCCAATCGTAAAAAATTTCATGTCGTTATGTCTACTCGACTTTGTCTTTATCTAAAAGATAAACTGAGAAAAAGTATTTTTAGAAACATCGTATGCAAAAAATGTTTAACATAAACTATTTAATAACTTTCTGGGTCAAAGAATCCAAAAATAATTAAATGTAGGTAAAATTAATTTGTAAATAAAAATTTAGAAAGCCTTGGACAAATAACTTCGTTTTCGGTATAATTAGTCCTTGAAAGCGTGAAATAAGGTGGCTAAGAACCAGCCAGATCAGAAAATAGCTAGATGTCTTTTGTTATTTTAATCAACAAGAATCACGTTGTTATTGTTAAGCAAACCGATTTATAGAAGGTGCTTTGACTAGGTATTTTGCTAATTTTGGTTGTAATTTCAAAAATATTTTTTGATATTATTAAGATTAAATTACTTAAATTTATTGCTTTGGTTGGATAGAAAATTAAAGAACTTTCATATCACTGTTATAGTTATACTCAAGTAAACAATAAGACGTACCTTTTGAAATAAATGAAAAGTCTGGACGCAGCAAGTGCGTTATGGTAGTGATGTTTCTTTAAAATATTTTAAATAGCAAATATGTGTTTTTTAAAGAAAGCAAGCATCAAATTTGGTTACCAGTATGACCTATATAGTAGAAACAATGTACTATATATCGTCAAAATAAGTTTATGTTTAAAGATGTACAAAAATGTTTCGAAAATAAACTTAAAATGTTCCCGGAACACTAGTTTCCTGACCAACGAACCTTATAAGTTAATAGCAAATTGAGCTATTCAAATTTAAAGCATTTAATAAAAATTCGCTACCATAACGCACTTGCTGCGGCCCGAATTTATTTTCTTACAAACATAAAATATAATTACGTGGGCGAAATTCGATACATGAAAGGTCAGCTCAGGACCTGGGAATCAGACTATCTAATTAAAAGAAAGCATTGTTTAATCTATTTGGACTAGGCAGATTTTCCTCGCTAACAAACTTATCCAAGCCACGTGCAAAAGGAAGGTATTCACTAAATTTTATCGTCATCGGCGCATTATTTTTTGCGTTATCGGTGTGACACACACACACACACACACACACACACACACACACACACACACACACACACACACACACACACACACACACAAATATATATATATATATATATATATATATATATATATATATATATATATATATATATATATATATATATATATATATATATATATATATATATATATATATATATATATATATATATATATATATATAAACGTATAAAGTCTGAAACCAACCTCGGATTTGGATTCCAGAGGTCCTAAATAGCGCTCATTTGTAGAAATTTTTTCAAAATCAAAAGTCGCGATCTCCTCATTAGTCAAATTTTTAAAGAAAATTCACTAAAACAGGATGAAGGAAAAGGCTAACCCGGTTTTTAACCGTGCCCCTGTTTTAACGTAATTCTGCCTGACGCGCGGTTAACTGAAATAGATTCCTTACTTCTATATTATTCTGATTCAGAGGTTCCTTTCAAATTAATATTTAAGACCACCACGTTGATATGTATATTTGATGTTAAGTGTCATGTGAAAGTGATAACGGCACATTTTACAAATTTAAAGATACATATGTAGCTTGTATAATTAATTCACGGCTGAGATATCTAGAGACTGTAGGAATAGACCGCAAGTGTCTAAGGCTGAAGAGAATTTTGTATTTTAGTCAGGTCGACGAGACATGTCACTGTAATCATTATGCGATGATTTTAATATTACAATAGCTTTTGGTCAGAAAGGTACTAGATATTTAATAAAGTCCGGACGCAGAGAGCAGCATATTTTCAAAACATTTATCAAAGTTTTGTAACGTAATTTTTCCTTAAACAAAAAATGTAACTTTTTGTATATTTTTTTTCTCCCTCAGGGCTCGTCCGCGGCTTGCTGACCCGATAGCACTGCTTTTGGTATATACATTAAAGTCTCTATAAGGGCAACCAATTCGATCAAAACACCTTGATTATTTTAAATAATACAAATTTTTTGGTAAATCCAAATTTTTTAGGCAAAACTAAGTTTTTTTCAGGAAATAGTTTATGAAAAGGGAGGTCTATGTAGGATATAATGAATTTGATGGTTGTGCCACAAGATCGCTGTTTACTAGCTTTAAATACTCAAATGCATCTTTCTCTTTTAAAAAAGGGCTTGGACACGTCGCTTAAGTATTTAAAAATTCAGCCTCATTAAGCCAATTTTCGTATAAAAAATTCACCTACACTTTAGGTGCCAGTGGTAATCCGAGAAATACTTTCTGTGTGTAACAAAATCTACTAAATATTATTGACAAATATAAGGTTTTCTCGGGTTAAAATGTCAAGAACTACCAGAAAAAAATAGTTCAAAAAGTTTAGGTCCTTCTTCTTAAAACGTCTCGTTCGCGATTTAAACGTCAAAATTGGCGACTATTAAATAAATATTATGAACACTAAGTGAGATATAAGACACGAATCAGGTGCCGTCATCTCGTTGCGGAACCAAGTAGTATGTTGTCACGGCAGCTCCAAATAACAGAAAGTGTTGAATAATAGAGACTGTATACAACCAACTAACAATTTAATAAATTGTCAGCCCTGGACCATTTCTACCCTAATATAGGGATAAAGTATGTAAGGCTAGATGCATTCTCACCACAATTAGAACCGCTCTAATTAGAACGAAACCGGTCTACGCTTCTAATTGTGGTGAGAATGCATCTAGCCCTACATACTTTGTCCCTATATTAGGGTAGAAATGGGTAGTTGATTGTATACAGTCTCTAATATTTAACATAGCGTTAAAAGGCTGGCTACCATAGCCGTATTACTTTATAGGTGTATTTTCGCTTGCAATTAGTATGCCGTACTGACGAGCTCTAATTAGAGCGAAACCGGTCTACAGTTCTAATTGTGGTGAGAATGCATATAGCCTTAATTAGTATAAAACGAATGCGGTTTGTGTAAAAGAAATTTCGTACGAAGTTTGCTTTGAAAAGCCTTAAGTTTCAGCTCCAACCGCCACTGACCTCCATTTTGCTGAAATATTCGTAGAAAATTTAATGGATTGATTGATTGAATTACTTCTCTTACGCTTTTGCAGTAGTTGAGATTATAGTTTGTGATAAAATACTTCATTATCTTCGCTAATGAGAAGATCGTGACTTTTTAGTTACAAAAATATATCTTCAAATGAGGGTAAACTGTGGCCACTAGAACGCATATCGGGGGTCAGTGTCAATTTTTATATGTAGATATATCAATTCTGTGTGCTCGGCTAGGGTCGGACAGAGCCTGTATCTCGAAAACTATTTGTCCTGCAGCTTTCGGAGGAACAAATAATAACAAAAGTGGCCCCTATATCTATACGAAAATTATTTTCCCTTGCCAAATTTTACCACCAGATTGCCTATTTTGAAATCAAGTTCGAGAAATCAGAATTTTTCCAAAAATCAATAATGAAGGTAGGTCAGGTAAAACGGCCTTGGATTCCTCTATTAAAACTCTAAAAATTGGTTATTTGGCCTTTTATCCTATCTCTCAAGATAAGGGTGGATTTGACGTATTGCAGAATAACGCACTGCGGAGACCGAACACCCTCAAACATTTACTCTCCAAATGAAACAACATATACCAAACGAAACCGAAGACAACCCTACAACAAGGACAGAGAATATTGTTTTGACATTAAATATTACCGAGTCAACTGTTTCGATATCGACACCTTTGTCGATAATTTTCCACAAAGAGTGACTTTGTATCGATGGATGAAAGGCAGTGTAGGACACAATCCTCCATTTTTGTCACAAATAGGATTTAGCGATAAGGTCAGCTTTTCTAGAGATACCATAATAATAGAGGGCCATAGTAAATACATGGACTTAAAAAATCTCACACACAGACTGTCTCAAAAAGCCTACATTTACACCAAGTTTTCCTTAATGTGTGGGTAGGAATTCTGGAAACTTTTGTCATTGGCCCATTCCTTCTACTAGACAGGCTGACCAGAGAAATTTCTCGTAGACTTGTTAAAGATAATTTACCAATTCTGTTTAAAATTTCGGTATTTAGTTATTAGAACTGGTGTAATTTATGAACGACGGTCTTCTACATATTTTCGTTTAGTTACCTGGTAGGATTTAGGTCGTTAGATAAGTTAAGAAGGACCATGACTTGGCCCACAGGATTTTCATACTTAAGTCCTTTTGATTTAAGTTTTTGGAGTCATCTTAAACAATGAGTTTAAAAAAATCGAACTGTCGCATCTTCTGGATCAATATTATGACAATCTACAGCTCTAAACGTTTATACCAATCAATGCGTCGCACGACAAAAGGAAGTAATGAAGTAATATAATGTAGCTAGATGCAACAGCTCGGATGAATATATGTAGAATTTTATAAATAAAGTGTAAAAAAACCTTTCTGGAATATCTGTAGAACATTATTGAAAACTCAAATTTTCAACTCAGGCGACAAAAAAAAACAATTGAGAAATGCCATTTGTAACCCCTTTAGAGGATAATAGATGATCAAAAGTATTCGTATAGGAAAGACTTGTATAAAGGAAACTTCCGCTCTAAATATGATTATTATGTGTATCCAAATCTGAGAAATAAATGAAAACTGAATATTATTTACCTACCCCACTAAAAGGGCGTAACACTAATAGAAGCAGATTTTAAAAATAACTGTATATTGATGATTTCCCTTATTTCATGGAAAGGAATCGCTGCTTAAAGTTTTTTGTATGATATTGTATTATCAACTGGTATTAGCACACATAAATTTGAGTGGATAACTTCTCGTACCTTGCCATTTGTGATTTCCTGTGTTATGGACATCGATCAGCAGGATATAGAGGGTTGTTTGCGAATTGAGACGCCGGCGGTGCTGTCTAGCGTTCCGACGCCAAACTAACTCTCGATTCCCTGTTTGTCTGTTATGAAAGAGAGACCGTCTTCCATCACGGAACACACAACAATTCACATATCGTCCCTTAGTGGGCAGCGCTTTCTTGCAATATTGCCACGTAAAGCATTCGTTTATTTTTACCAAGACATTCTCTTAAATAAAGAATATTGGATACATTATAAAAAACTGCTGTGCTTTAAAGAACACTACTACACTTTTTTAACTTAAAGTGCTTGTTTACATCTTTTTTTATAGTTTCTCTAAATAATATTCTAGCTGCTGGGTTGAGAATAGGGCTTCGCATGATAATATTTTGAAAAGTATGTCCCGCACGTCTTACCCTACTGTGCCTTAGCCGCCCATGTTCATAACCAGAACCAAGGTTTTTTAGGGCTTTGCTGTCATTTGTTGGTGGTTACATATACAGGGCGATATCTAAGTTTGAATATTTGTGCTAGAACCGTCAGACAGCAAACTTCCTAGTTACGGCCATATATGTCTGAGCTGTAACACAGCTCACGGTCCTCTCAGAAGTCATCTACCTTAGTCTGCCAGTTCTTGTCTCATTCACGAACAGAAGAAAACTAAATTTAAAAGCTCCCACTCCGAATGGAACACAGATAAAATTTGACAATCAACTTAAATATTTGAGGATCTTCTTAGAGCAACAAATAAACTGGAACACACACTCGAAAAAACTCTTTTGAGAGCCACAATCGCAATCTGAATTTTCCGTATGCATATTATATGCCAAACTGTCGTTAAACCGATAGTCACATATACATCTAAAATATGGTGCCAAAAACGGTACAAGCCTCAACACAAAGCAAATTGCAAAAATTGCAGAGGCTGATCTATCTTGGAGTACCTGGGCCTATGGGGTCATGCCCTACAGCTGCAATTCAGGCAATGCAGAATATTACTCCACTGCAGGTATGCGTGAAGAAGGAATCAGCACTAAGTGCCTCAAGACTATTTTCAGCAGACAAATTTAAACCAAGAGATTTGATTGGCCACTTTAAGATTCTGAAAATTATTCCATTGGAGTCACTGGCCAAACCAACAGATCAAATACCAGCAACACTTGACTTCATTTTTCCATTTGACGAGGTCATAAGTAACCGGCAAGCATAGGACAGGGTCACTAAAAAGTTGATAAACAACTTGTCTGTATGGTATACAGACGGGTGTAAACAAATGAAGGAAGCAGGACTGGGAATAAGAGAACCTTAGTTTAGACTTGCTAAGTCCATAGCAAGAACACCATCTTCCAAGCATAAATGCTTACTATAAATGTCTGTGCACAGGAGTACATGCAAATAAAGCCCAGAAAATAGAAATCTGCATCCTCTCAGATAGTCAGTTAGAAGTAAAGGCTCTTAAATCTTTCAAACTGAGTCTAAATTGGCCTGGGACTGTAAAAAACCTTTTAAGCAACTGGCTACGAACTACAAAGTAACTCTGATCTGGGTTACCAGACCTGACCAGAGCGTCAAGGCATTAAAAGAAATGATGAAGGAGATAGTCTCACAAAAAGGCAGGAACAAGACCATTCTATGGTCCAGGGCACTATCGTGGATTAACAGAAGGCCATGTAAGAAGTGAACTTGATACTTAGGAGAGGACCCACAAACTGCTATACTGGAGGAAAACGCCAGGTTTAACGCAGTCAGAATGGTTTATCACCACATCAACAGAGAAGCCTGAACTTTTTCTTGAATTCAACAGGAACGACTTAAGAATGTTCGCAGAGCATTTCACAGGTTACTCCCCATAAAGTATCACCTCATGAAGATGTGTAAGGCGGACGGTGAAAACTGCAGATACTGCACTCAAGCAGCAGAAACTGTAGAACACTTGCTATGCGACTGCATGGCTCAGTTCTGCAAGGGGCTTAAATACCTCAGAGGAGTGACTTTAACACCCCAGAAAATAGGTAAAATAGCCCCCAAAAAGATAGTAGGCTATATGAGGAGTCTGCATATTTTAAGAAAACTATTCGAAAGAAAGTATCATGCACAAAAAATCCATTAGGGTCGCGGCGCCTATACGACTCCATAAACGAAGCCAGCGGCCTATACGTATCCATAAACAATCTACAATCTAGTTTACCAGTCAGTTATTCAGATGTATTTTGATTATTACTGGCATCACTGGATGAGCTCCAATAAGAAAGAGGCTAGCATGTGTCTCCAATAACGGTCGAAATATATGCATTCATCGATTTTTAAATCCCTGGGCGTCACGTTAATAATTCGTATTAGGAAAGTCGGGTGACGGGATTGGGGCCGAGTATGTTTGCTCAATAATTACCAAACCATGGTAAATCCAATCAAGAGCTTTTAAAATATTCATATATTTATTATAATCACGTTTATACTATAAAAGTTTCTAATCTATTATAGCTTTTCAAAATGTTTAACTAATTATTCAGCTATTTCAGATACTTTTACAAAACCCGAATGGGTTTTTGAATAAGTGATCTTACAAAATTACAGTTACGTGTGCTTTGTTTTAGGATATGGTTAAAAATATAGACCAGACATTTGCTTTTGCCTTGTTTTTTTTTCAAATGTATTTTAATATTAGAGGTATGGCAACGTGGTGTAACGGAATCTATTAAAGATTAGTGATACTATACTGGGGTATATACATATTATATATACTATAAAGGGAGACTTATAGGTCTGTGAATGATTGAAATTCACTAGGGTGGCCTATGGAATGCTAGGAGAATCACTAGTATGTACTAATGATATATTATTGAATGCATAATTTCGTTAGATTTATTGGTAGGTAGGAATGAATTGCAGATAATTAGATTTCATACATATTGTGAGGTAACATAATAATGCAACAATGCAATGATTCAGGACATAAACCCGCTTAGTTTAATTAAAAATTAATTATATAAAAATAGGAACTAACTATGGTAAACAAACAAAGTATATATTGCCTGTGCGTTTTTATATTTCCCTAGCGTCACCTTATTTTCGACACTAGGGTCAGTCACAAATTATTTATGTTGTATTTTGTTTCCTTAACGACAGGCTATTGCCGCGACTATGGCCAATCACGACGGCAGGGTATAGCTTCACCATACCATCCTGAAAACTTTGCCGAATCCATTCCTTTATATAGGAGGATGTGGATATTCAATGTACCCAACATTGCATGGTACACGGCACCGACGGCTTAAAGTCCCCCTTTGAAAAGCAGAACGCGCAGACATACAACTGGCTCAAGCAGAATGCCACAACGTTAGATGATGTTAAGTAACAGTACGTATTACAAAATACTTTGACGTTTTTACTAGAAATAGAGCCCGCGACTATTAGGTACGTAGCCAAATGTTCTTTCCCCTGGACCACCAGGCGGATCGAATTATTTATAAAGACCAGATTAAAATCATTAAGTTCGTTCCTCCTAGATGGCTTGTCATATTCCTTTACTCTGACATTTTGTCAAGTAACAGTCTGCTACCGTAATTTTGGATATGGTTGTTTTGTGGTTATCTTTCCTTTTCCAGCTGAATTACGTTATTCTTACCTTAATAAAAGTGTATCTGGTCTCGATTCAAGATGAGATCTTTCTGTTTTCAAATAATATTTTTATATGGCGGCTTCTTTTGTAAACAAGCCGATGTCTTACCAGAAGTACTTGGAATATTATCAGTCTTGTATGTTATTATTATCCTCTTCTTCTGCGTTGGCAGTCTTTCTCATTTTTTCGTTTTCTTCTGGTGTATAAGTCGGGTCTTCCAAGTTGTCAGTGTCTAAGGAGTCACCATCATCGTTACTTTCAAGATCAGTTTTTCCAGAGCTTAATCAAATCCTTTTCCGACAATATATTGTTTTCCTATATTGTTTTTGCATATTTTTGCAATCTTAAATATAAAACATTTTGGTGAATTTCATTTCACGGTATGCATGATGTTTCCTATTGGCAACAAAACAAAACAGCCTAATTTACAAACATTTACAAGCAATGAGGCATTTTTTATATTATTACATTGAACACACACACTTTTTCTCAGATGTTGCCTTGATCTGTTTCCTGCATGAAATTCATTTATTTATTTTTAAACCTTCATACACTTTGATATTTGCATAAACAAATACCATCAACTGTCAGCAAATGCCAAACACTGCTTTCGGGGAATTTTGGGCGCACTTTGATTGATTCTAGTTCTAGTCTTTTGCTCTATGTAGACTATCGGCAACACCAGGCAGCAATATAATTTTATAATTAGATGCCTGATTCTGACCTAGTCTTATTTTTAGTATCAAATTGTGCCAATGACTTACGCATTAGCCAAATACGATACCCCCCCCCCTTATTTTAAGTAAAAGGGTGAAGACAAAGATCAATTTTTAGCACAATTTTCAATCAGCTGTAACTTTTTTAAAGGTTGACTTTTTTATATGGCTTGCATTGCGTAAAAGCCCACTTGGTCTAGATTATGCAGAGGAACACAATTTTTAAAAAGGTAAAAATTTCGTATTATACTGGGTGTAAAATAAAGTCGTGTAGAACTTGCAAAAGTTTCGTTGTCCGCCGTTTTCTCTTAAAAGATCTGTCGTCTCCCATTATGGATAACAATTGAACTAGCATCAGTATACAGATTTTTCGCCAGTTTTTGAGTAACACTTTTGTCATTTTATACAGGGAAAAACAAATTGTGAAAATCCTAATAGCGATATTTAAGAGCACCGTAATTTGGAATCGCGTTGATGGATTTTGGTGAGCTCTGCGTGGATTGAAAGCCTATTTACTTTCTTTTTTTCCAAATTAAGTGATGTTTTGTCGAAATAAGGTTTTTATATTATACAGGCTGGCCAAAAATCCAATAACTTAATTATTCATGCTGTTTGGCTATCATATCAGCAATATTTTCTAATGTAGGACGTGCAGATGCAAAAAACTGTTCTAATAACGTTGCAGTGGAGTACACGTTAAGAGAAGTTGGCTAATATTTCTTTAAGAAAAGTCAAGTTATTTGCAAGCCAATTGACAATCGGAATTATTTAAGTAAGATATTGTGGAAACGTTGACATGACAACTCCTGTCAATTGAATTTACAGATCATCGCTCTCTAAACTGCTTTTTAAAACAAAAAATGTCTAGATGAGGCAAAAATGAATTGGGAAACGTAGTAAAGTAAATTTGGGAATTAATAAAGTGTATTAAAAAATAGCGAAACGCAATTAAACAAGGTTGCACCAAGACCCAACTTCAAAAAATATTGCCTGTATAATGGGACTATCAACAATAAAAAGAGTACCTACTGGAAAGAATTAGAGATTATGGCGATCCCCAATACAGATATCGGGTCCGCTCCGCCCGTGCCAGGGAAACCACCAGTGGGTAAGTTTTTTTTATTCTTCCAACAGTCCATCGTTGCCGAACCATCAATGCTTTCAAGATCAACATTAATTTTCGAGCAACAACAGGAATAAGGATTTCGATGCAGACAATTCAGAGACTGCACAAGCGTGGACTTAATACTCGCAGATTCGCTGCTTGTCCTTTTCTAAATGCTTCTCACCGAGCATCAAAGAGAAGGTGGGCCCAAGTCCATGCCAACTACTGAATAGAAGATTGGAGTAAGTACATGCTCACTGATAAATGTAAGTTTAATTTGTTTGAATCTGATGGGCAAATTATAGTATGGAGAGGAAAGAATGAACTGTATATCGTGGAAGATATGAATCCTAGAGTACCATTTGGAGGTGGCGGTGTGCTTGTATGGTGTGGTGTCACATTAAATGTAAAAAGGGATTTAGTTATTCTAGAAGAAGAAACGATGAATACTGAAAGGTACCGCGATAGGTGTATCAATGAAATTATTATTCCCTTTGCTCAAAGCTTCGGTGACGCTTTTATCTTAGTGGATGATAATGTCCATCCACACAGAGCTACAATCGTAAAAGAAGTTTTGAGAGAAAATAATTTTGAACGAATGAATTGGCCTGCAAGATCAGCAGATATGAATGCTATTGAGCACTTATGGAGCATGCTGAAACGAAGACTGAATGACCACCAGCATGAATTTAAGAGTCTGAATGAATTGGCGAATGCAATTCGGGCAGTGTGAGAAATTATTCCCCAAGATTTCGGTGCCAACCTGGTAAGCAGTATGCCAAGACGATAATAAGGTCCTTTTGTTAATTACTTACTAAAAAGTTTTAATTAAATGTTGTTATAATAATTAATTATTCCATATTTAACCGTACATAATGTCCATCTAAACGGCCTACTTTAGCAGATATCGCGGATATGATAGCCACCAGCATAAATAATAAACGTCTTGAATTTTTAGCCAGCCTGTATAATATAAAAGCCTCATGTGGACAATACGTCGTCTGGTTAGCAAAAAAACTAGTAGAAGTAAACATTCAATCCACGGCCGACAAAATTCGCCAATGCGTTTTCAAATTACAGTGCTTTTAAAATATCGCCATCAAGATTTTCACAATTTCTTTGTTTCGCATTGCATAAAATGACAGGTCTTAAAAAATACTGGCGACAACGTGTAGAGATATTGGTATTATCTCACTCATTATCCATAACGGGAGACGATAATTTATTTTTGAACAAAATGGCGGACAACTACACTTTTGTGACACTTACACGGCTTTATTTTCCACCTAGTATATGTAATTATTAACTATAAAAACATGTGTTTTTCTACATAACCTAGACCAAGCGGGCTTTTGCGTAGTACAAACCTTATCCAAAAAAGTCGACTTTTATAAAAGTAACAGCTAATTGAGTATTGTGCTAAAAAATGCTTTTGCCGTTCTTTTTGTTGACGATTTTATATAGTAAATGGCGACAGTATACATTTAAGGGTTAAAAATTTCTGAGTCGTAGTCCCGATGCAGGTCCTAATGTCACCTTCTTAAAACTAAATGATTGCTTTGAAGTTGCTTTAAATTTGCGATTCAACCTGATCCATAATTCACGGGACATGCATTGAATACACTATAAAACAGCGTGCTAAATACGAGTCATTATTTTGGGTGTGACACTAACGGATACCATTGTAAACAAAAAGATACAAAGTAGACATACGGCTAAATAAATAATATGTAGTACATAATACATAATAGCATGCGGAAGGTGTACAGGCTCAAGAGAGAAAGAGACACGGATGATTGATGAATCGAACGTTTACTACTGTTGACATTTCTCCGTTATTATGTCGTCTTTCTTCTTAAATTAATTTAATAAAGCAAGGCCAAAATCAATTTAGAAATCACATATTGACTCACAAGACTTTTTGAGCTCATTAATATCTAATAAATAAATCTTTGCGTCTTCGGGTCAGTGCTATATCTGTATGGTATTTCATTTATGGAGTGTTGGACTAGTTAGAAGAATAGTTTACGCCCAGGTTTTGGCATTTTTTAATAAATAACGGATTTACATAGTGTCGTCCAGTTATTTATTTCTTTGAATCGATTTGTATGCCAAATAAAAGTGTAGGCGAATCGAATAAAAAAAATAGTTCGTATTATCTGTAGAACTATAAATTTTAAATGATCTTTTCCGTCCATTGTTCTGTAGGATCCTGTCTGCAATCTACTAATGTTATAAGTTACTTTATACAAGTGCCTGGCAGCATTGTATTTCTTAGAAAACAACGATCAACGTCAATACAAAATAAAGAGAAGTACTATAATCACTTTGCCTGCATCTACTTAATGTCCTTCAGCAGGCTCATTTTTCCTCTAATCTCCCCGACACAGTTTTATTTGCCATCCAATAGTGAACCTGTCTTTGCCATTCTTCTCCATATCGGTATCTTAAAATCTTCCATTCACCACATGCCCTGCTTAATTAATGTCCACCTTTTTACATCGTGTGTCACAATCTCTGTACGTATGACTTGACGAATTTCTTCCCATGGTCCAAGCTAAAATGCTTATTAGTGGGAAAAGTACCTTATCATTGTCATTTTAAATCCGTTTTCAGTTTGTCCAGTCAGGGTTGTCATCTCCTTACTTGTTTTTGCTTTTGGTGTAGTTTATTTTAGCGCGTTTATTACATCTTTTGTAAATACAGACCTGCAAATATGGCGGCACTGGGCTACTCACACTAAACGCTTTTTACTTTAACTTTGTTAGTGAATTTCCTTTAAAAAAAATACTAATGAGGAGATCGCGACTTTTGAAGTTTGAAAAAATTTCTACAAATGAGCGCCATTTAGGACCGCTGAAACTCAAATCCGAGGTCGGTTTCAAACTTTATATGTATGTGTGTATATATATATATATATATATATATATATATATATATATATATATATATATATATATATATATGTGTGTGTGTGTGTGTGTGTGTGTGTGTGTGTGTGTGTGTGTGTGTGTGTGTGTGTGTGTGTGTGTGTGTGTGTGTGTCACAAATTGTCACGAATTATTAATCGCACGTACACAGAAAACCTCTGCAGCGACTCAAAAGCCCTGGTTCTCTAAATCCTGTGACAAGGCCAGACTTGAAAAGGTCAAAGCTCACAAAAAGCTTCTACACAATCCCAGTCAAGAAAACCGGCAAGCATTTAACGACGCAAGAAACCGCTATGTGCGCATTCTTTCTGAGGCAAAAAACTCGTTTAATAGCCACATCAAAAACAAAGTCCTCTTAAGCTCCAGCGGCAGCAAACCCTTCTCGACTCTTGCTAAATCTATTGGGAATAATTTCTGCAAGAGCACGTTCGCGCCTCTTGTCTCAGGGGATGAAATTGTTTCTACCGCCCTGGGAAAGGCTGAACTTTTTGCCTCGTTGTTTGCCGGCAATTCTACTCTCAACCCACCTCCAAATGTTCAACCACCAACTGTCCCCAATGTCGCGCATAAAATGACGGATATCATTTTTAAAACTTTTAAGGTACGAAAGTTGCTCTCTTCTCTTAATACCAGGAAAACCTCTGGCCTTGACGAGATCCCAGCAATTGTTCTCAAAAAATGCGCACCAGAACTTGCTCCTGTCCTGACTCGTTTGTTTCAGACATCTTACAATAGAGGCATATTCCCTAGTAACTGGAAAACTGATCGAGTACAACTCGTCCCCAACAAAGGATCCAAAGCACTTCCTAGCAACTACAGGCCTATTTCTTTCCTTTCAGTCGTCTCTAAAGTAATGGAAAAGTATATAAACACCGAATTACTAAAATTTCTTGAAAACCACAGTCTGATCCACGATAGGCAGTATGGATTCAGTCAGCGCAGATCAACTGCCGACCTCCTTTTCTTTGTCACCCATTCTTGGAACAAGTCTATGAAACTACACGGTGAATCCCAGATGGTCGCTCTAGACATATCCAAAGCATTCGAGCAGGTCTGGCACGCAGTGCTGCTTAATAAACTACCGGCCTATGGCCTATTACCATAACTCTGTACGTGGACAGCAAATTTTCCCTCCAACCGGAGCATTTCTGTTGTCGTGGATGGCCATTCCTCTAAACTGTATCCAATTTATGCAGGAGTTCCTCAAGGTTCAGCCTTAGCCCCAACTTTGTTTCTTCTCCACATCAATGACCTCTCTAGCACATCCAACCCAGTTACGCGGACGACAGCACCCTCCACTCAAATTTACAATATTCTAAGCCTGTCTCTTTAGCCCAATTAGATGAGGATCGCAAAGTCGCAAAAAATATTAGACTGGGGGAGTAGAAATCTTGTACAATTCAACCCCACCAAATCACAGTCTTGCTTTCTTTCTCATAAGAGATACACCAGCCCTAGACCCATCACAATAAACAACCAAGTTATTCAAAGTAATGAGTCCTTTTCACTCGTTGGAATTTCTGTGCATCTAAATCTCAATTGGCACCAACATGTCACATCAATTGCAGAAGCGGGTGCTAAGAAATAAGGTTTCCCCTTCCGGGCTCGCAAATACTTTTCACCAGTTAATCTCTATACCTTATTTACTTCACAAAAAAGACCAAACCTCGAATACTGCTCCCACATCTGGGGTGCTGCTGCCGCTTCTACACTCGCTACCCTAGACTCCATTCAGAAGAGAGCTATTCGTCCCATCTGTGACCCTACCCTCACCCAAAGGCTGCCATCCCTTGCACAACGACGTGCCGTTGGTGACCTCTCTCTCTTTTATAGATATCTGCACGGGCACTGCTCAGAGGAGCTTTCTTCCATAGTTCCTCCACCTGCTGCCCCAACAGATCTACCAGGGGAACATAGCGAATGCACCCTTGTTGAGGTCACCAGACATAGAACATCTTGTTATGCCCGCTCTTTTGTCCCAAAGACTTCCAAGTTGTGGAATTCCTTGCCGACACATGTTTTTCCTTCTCCACCGAACCTCCAAACCTTCAAGTCCAGAATTAGCAAGTTGCCTCTTTCCTCCTTGTCGACACCCACGGTACCATAGTATTTAGGCTGTAAGCCCTCGTAGTGTGTTGTTGAAATAATAAAAAAACAAAAAAAAAACAACGGTAACTCAAAAAACAATACGCCGCTGACGATCAAATTTGGTGAGTACAATACTTTTGCCAGTGGCTTGAATAAGTTCGTTAGCCAGGAAAATCTGCTCAGTTCAAATAGATTAAACAATGGTTTGTTTGAATTAAAAGTCGGATTCCCCCGTTTCGAGTCAGTTCTGAGCTGACCTTTAATGTATCGAATTTCGACCGCGTAATTATAACGCATGATTGTAAGAACATAAATTCGGGACGCAGCAGCTGCGTTATGGTAGCGAATTTTTATAAAAACTTGCTTAGTTCAAATAGATTTAAGAATGATTTGTTTTAATTAGATAGTCGAATTCCCCCTGTCCGCGCCTGTCCTGAGCTGACCTTTAATGTATCGAATTTCGACCACGAAATTATAATGCATGTTTGTAAGAAAAGAAATTCGGGACAAAGCAGGTGCGTGATGGTAGCGACTTTTCATTAAGTGCTTCAAATTTGAATAGCTCAATTTGCTATAAGGTTCGTTGG
The DNA here is from genome assembly GCA_964006375.1 of Tillus elongatus. Classification (NCBI taxonomy): domain Eukaryota; kingdom Metazoa; phylum Arthropoda; class Insecta; order Coleoptera; family Cleridae; genus Tillus; species Tillus elongatus. Next base: position 113,794,373 of record OZ023265.1, read on the forward strand.
CTAGGAAACTAGTTTTTTCGCGAACATTTTAAGTATATTTTCGAAATTTTTTTGTATATGTTCAAACAATAAAGTTATTTTGATGATATATGGTGCATTGTTTCTACTATATAGGTCATACTAGTAACCAAATTTGATGCCTGCTTTCTTTAAAACAACACATATTTACTATTTAAAATATTTTTACGAAAATTCACTGCCATAACGCACTTGCTGCATCCAGCCTTTTTACATATTTGTAGAGATATTCTTAGATCAAAACCTGAATTAAAATACGTACTGAAAGTAACACTTTTGCGCTAAATTTTACATTGAGTGCAACTGACAAATCATGTATTGCTCAGGATATTTGGGATAATGATAATCCTGTTCTCAATTCAATCAAAAATGTCAGGCATTCGCGTCATCTAGATGCTTAAGAAAGTGTATATATCGTTACAAAGTTGAACAAAAATGTTTCGATTAATAGAGTATGTCCGGTTCTATGTAGTGAATTGTTCGAACTATGATCTTAATTGTCCAGCGTGTCCTTCCTGGAAGAAATATTTGATAACGACACACAGTATAGCAAATACAGGCACGAGGTTTTAATTACGGGGATTTAAGACTCAACAGTGCAGGTCTGTCTGTATACCTTCCTAGAAGACGCTGTTTGCAACTGATTGGCAACTAACATATAAATAGTAGTTCTAGTCTTTATTCACTTAGTTTATTCATCCCATTGATGACGCTAACTTTGTTAGTGAAAGGATCGTCAGGTCCAACAACTTTATTGTGATGCATTAGCTTCTTCAAATTGTACTTGTCATCTATAGTATGTTGGCTAACAGCCGAACAAGCGTCAACACAAAGCAAATTACAAACATTGCAGAGACTAGTCTCTCTTGGAATAAAGGCAGCTACGGCATCGTGCCCTACAGCTTCAGTAGAAGCAACCTTGAATCTTACTCCACTGCGATTATGCGTGAAGAAGGGAGCAGCACTGTTTCCAGCAGATCAATTCAAACCAGGAGATTTAGTTGGCCACTTGAAGATCGTTGAAATTATTCTATTGGAGTCACTCGCAAAATCAACGGATCAAATTCCAGCTAAACTGGATTTCATAGTTCCATCTAATGTGGCCATGAGTGACCACCAAGCTTGATACAGAGGCAGTGAAAGGCTGACAAGCAACTCATCTGTATGGTATACAGACGGATCTAAACAAATGGAGGGAGCAGTCCTGGGAATAAGAGGACCTAATGTCAGACTTACTACGTCCCTAGGAACAACTTCCGCCATTTTCCAAGTAAATAGTTGCTATAAATCTCTGTGTACAAATATCCATACGAAGACCACTCAGAAATACATAAAAATACGTCCTGTCAGATAGTCAGGTAGTACTCAAAACTCTAAAGTCTTACGAAACCGAGTATAAACTGTCCTGCGATTCAAAAAAATCCTTGAATATCTTTAATATTACGATTATCGTCTTCACATGTGCGTAACAAGGTTAATAATTCTTTGTCTTATAATATACATTGTTAATACCGATAAGTAAACTTTGGACACCCCATTTCATCACATTACATTCTTCAGACCTGACAATTGTTTGGTTAACAAAGTTAGCATCATCATAGGAAGGAATTAAATAATCGCCAAGTCAAAAAAATATATTGTCATGAATTATATAGTCTGTTTCCCAATTCATATCTGTAAATATACTTATAGTCTGTGTCACCATTTAAGTAATTATGTGTTTGAGCAGCATAAGCCTCAAAAATTTGATGGTGATGTTTACACCCGTCACAGGTTCTCCAGAATGTACTTCACTGTGCTCGTCACAGGTTTCAATCTTCACTTATTATTAATACCGCTTTATAACTTGTAATTCAAACGTATACACAATTGCAAAAACATAAAGTTATATGATATAATGTGTCTTCGATTTTCTATATATTTTCATGATCAAATTCAGCGTTTTCCATGGCGCTAATATTATTTACGGTGGTGCCATCTTCACGCGCACACGCTGTGTCTGTTGATATACAGCTTTGCGCCTACGCACCCGACGCACGTGCCTGAAAGAGAGCAAACACCTCGCTCTACCAGTACCCTACATTTCCTCGGCGCAATGACGGAAATACACCAAGAGCAATGAATGCATTCATCTCGTAGGAATAAATAGAAATATAGGTAACTGAAATATCACTAAATGTGCTTTGCATCCTCTAAAATATCCCACTCGAGCGATGTAGCTTAACTAGTACAACGGAGAGTTTAACTGCATTTTTTACCACCTGCCAAGATATAATTATTTACAAAAAGCATTTTGATGAAACTTACAAAAAAGATTATTGCGTGAAAATTTGCACACTTCTTTGAAGAAACCCGAAAAATGTTTTTTTACAATAACCCATTAAACGTTTATTAGTAAATATTAAAATTTTAGAAAAATCTTAGAAAACATGATTTCTAAGGAAACAAATACATGTTTGCGAAAACTGACTAACTATTTGTTTACATAAACATTTGCAAAATCATTGTGAGATATACGACAAGGTCGCCATCTCGGTGCGAAACCAGGTAGTGTGTTGTCACGACAGATCTAGTTAACACAAAATGTTATAGATAGAGACTGTGTACAACCAACTAAGAGTTTTGTAAATTGCCTTACATCTCAGAATGTTCTAGGAGACAGGCTACCATAGCCGTATTACCTTATAGTTGTGTTCTCACTGTGATTAGTATAGCGCACTGACGTGCCCTAATTAGAGCCAAACCGATCTGCGTTTCTAATTACGGTGAGAATACATATAGCCTTACATACATTGTCTCTGCATTAGGGGAGATAGGGGCCAGGGCTCACAATTTACAAAATTGTTAGTTGGTTGTACACAATCATTATCTATAACATTTTGTGTTAACTGAAGCTGCCTTGACAACATACTACTTGGTTCCGCACCGATATGGCGACCCTGTCGTACATCTCACACACATGGTCTATGAGGCTGGCTACCATCATAGCCTTATTACTTTATAAGTGTTCTCTCTTCTCCGTCCAGTATCAAGGAAATGATACTCGAAAAGAACCGCGTGCGTAGACTAGCTCAACGCACCGGAAACCCCACCGACAAACGAGACGCAAACAGACTCATCAAACAAGTTAGATCCGCCCTACAAGAACTCCGCAACAATCGTTGGGAGGAGCACCTGCAAACCCTGTCTATCCAAGACAAGTCCGTCTGGCAAATGGCAAAAGCCCTTAGCTCCCAAAAACTTCCGATATCCCCGCTTCACGGCCGTAACGGTGTCGTATACACGGATGCGGAGAAAGCTACTGCATTTGCAGATCATCTGGAGTTGCAATTCAGCCCGAATTGTAACAACGTTGATATGTCGCACGTAGCAAGAACTCACCGCTACGTCAGGAGTGCGTTTCGCGCCACCTCAGACACAACTATCGAGCCCACAACTTTCGAAGAAGTTTCCCAAATAACCAAATCATTAAAAAATAGGAAAGCTCCGGGATACGATGGAATCTCCAACGTAGCCCTGAAAAACCTCCCCCGCAAAGCCGTGGTATTCCTAGTTACGATTATGAATGCCATGCTGCCATTTTCCTTCCATGTGGAAACTTGCCGACATTATCAACATCTCGAAACCCAGGAAAGATCCGCTGTTTCCTCAGAACTACAGGCCCATTAGCCTGTTACCAGTCATCGGCAAAGTCGCCGAAAAACTGATTCAGAAAAGGCTAGCTTCTTTCACCTCAGAAAATCATATCCTCCCGGATGAGCAATTCGGTTTCAGACACCAGCACTCCACCACTAACCAAGTCCTTCGTGTGATGGAAAACATCACCGAAGGATTTAATAAAATCAAGTCAACTGGTGCAATATTTCTTGACATTACTCAAGCCTTTGATAGGGTTTGGCATGCGGGCCTCCTAAACAAACTTATATCATTTAATTACCCCCTCCCCACTTTGATTCTGCTAATCAGGTCATACCTACAACAGAGGAAGTACCAGGTCAAACATCTGGGAGCCAGATCTAGAACGTACCTAGCCACGGCTGGTCTCCCACAGGGTTCTGCTATCTCCCCTCTGCTGTACAATATATTTGTCGTAGACATTCCGGCAGCCCCCCTAAACGTGATATACGCACTGTACGCAGACGACACTACCATCCTCAGCAGCTCCACTCAGCCGAGGATAATAACCGAACGACTTCAGACCGCCGTAGTCGAGCTGCAATCATGGTATAGGAAATCCTTTCCAGCCATAAACCCCGATAAATGTTCAGCTGTCCTATTTTCCAAGAGGAGACACACACCTCACGAACACGTTTCATTAGACAACCGTCTAATTCCCTGGCAAAATTCCGCCAAATACCTCGCTGTTTTCCTCGACAAACACTTAACATGGCGCCCCCATGTCGATCACGCCCGAAAAAAAGCCTCGATGTTTATCTCGAAGCTGTTCCCGCTTCTAAATAGAAATTCCAAATTGTCCATGAACAATAAGTTGCTTATGTACAAAGTCATTATCCGGCCAGCCTCCACCTATGCATCACCTGCATGGGCCACCGCGGCCGAAACACACATCAAGACCCTTCAAATCATCCAGAACAAAATTCTGAGAATGGTTACCGTAGCGCCATGGTTTGCCCGAAACAGTCAGATTCACTCTGATCTGGAAATGCCTTCGATACTTGAGTTTATAACTCAACTATCCACAACTCAGTTCGCTAAAGCAGATTCTTACCCAAATGCTCTTCTCCGTAGTGCCACCGACTACGACGAGCAACTTCCACATAAGCATAAGCGTCCAAAGCTTATACTTACCCGCTAACGCCCCCGCGACAAAAACAGAATGGAAATATTCATACCCAAAAAGTCATTGTGTGTAATCTTTCCGACGGAGGTATGGACTAAGGTCCGGTACTCCCAGGGAGGGGGTTTTAGTGAGTACAGTCTCACAGTACCTCGATATCCCACGGCACCTATGGGGCCGTGAATGGGGTCTGCATGAGCAATTTCCCGCTCCCATATCAAAAAAAAAGTGTTTTCTCGCTGTGATTAGTATAGCGCACTGACGTACCCTAATTAGAGCGAAACTGGTCTGCGTTTCTAAGTACGGTGATAATATATCTAGCTCTACATACACTATCCGTGTACTCGGGAAAAAATGGGCTAGGGCTGACAATTTAGAAAATTGTTTGTTGGCTGTATACAGTCCCTATCTAAAACATTTTGTGTTAACTAGAGCTGTCGTGACAACATACTACGTGGTTTCGACCGAGTTAGCGACCCTGTCGTACATTTCACAATGTTCTAAAATAAATACATCTCAAATCATATACCTAATCTGCAACTTAAATTGAAAAAAGGAAATGTAATTTTTTTTTACCTTTTGGCGGAAATTTGAGCCAGCGGTAGTAAAGAAAAAAATACGCAGAAAAGTACTCATATGTTCATTTCACAGGCTGTTAAAAATAAAAACATTACTTAAGTCCGTAAATTTAAAGTTTTATTTGACATTTGTGAACACAATTTATTAACTACTTATATATTACCAAAATGGAAACAATATTACATTATTTATTTTTTACCATTTTTGTTCCAAAGTTCATTTAAATATCTTGATCTTTTTTTTTGAAAATCCGCAAAATAATTAATATTATTTTATCGGTTATTAGAACTGAATAAAAGCTTGAAAAAGAATTAAAAACTGATCCATACATGATTGATGATACGCGATTATAAATGCAAATATTTTCAAAACTAGAGTATGTAAGTATAGGGAGTGATATACAAAACTGGAAGCAGGGGGCATGCCCTTCTCCTCTGAAATGCAAAATAGAGGTGGTTCCATTTAAGAAAATTAAGTTACGGCAGTTAGAATTTTTTCATATGCAGCCACTATTTGAGAGCTGTCTGTATACTTGTATACGGCATCTCGATTTTTTCGACTTATAATATAAACGAAATCCTCTCTTAATGCGTCATTACTTGGGAAAGTGCTATGTACTAGTAAAAACGACATATTACAGTTTTGATGTGTCAAATATGTGAAAACTTGCAAAACAATCGTAGTAACTCGAAACCGATGAACGCTATCATATTTTTTTCACAAACATTCATTTTAATACGATGGAAAGAGAAAAAATGCAATAATATAAGGTGTGTTCAATTAAACAACAAAAGAAAATTTGTATCAGCAACGACTTATGGGCCAGCCTGTAATTGTCAAATAATTGTATATGATACAGCTCAAAACAGTTGGTATAGTATTTTTTCATGTATCTTGTATAATAACGGATAAAAGTATTGTGCTATACCGCATAAATGCGTAGCCCTGTAGATATGTAAATAGATAAAAACTGAAACTAACCCCGTATACGGAAGTTTTTCTACGAAAATTTTATAGACTATTAAACCATAAACTCTATAACTAAAACTACTGCCAAAGCATCAGAGAAAGGAACTATTTGAAATGCATTTTCTGAGAATATTTTAGTAAGATGAAGGACAATGACAGTTGAAGCTGCAACTTATACGTTTTAACAAGAAACACAATAAAATTTTCAAAGTAATTTTACTGGTATTTCCTGACCTTTTTGCACCAAAAATCTAAATCTTGGTCTGTATTATACAATAGGTTTTGCTACCCACTATAAATATTTGGTTTTTGTGCGTTTGTTTGGTCATTAGTGGCACCCAGCCTGTTTTTTTGAAATGCCTATCACTTTTTCTTTTAGGTTAGATATCTAAATTTTGGTACATAGTTTATTTTTTATGATATACCCGGCAAACCAGATTTGTTTGCCATCGCTTTGTTATTTCCGGAGATATAAAAGATTTTCCAAAGATAACACAAAATTTTTGCGGAAAAACTGAGCCGATATCATTTTTTTTTTAAGTTATCTGTGTAACACATAAATACATATACAGGGTGTGCCGCCAAGGCCTTTAGTTTCTCAATAACTACTCCGATTTAAAATTTGAACATTTTCACGCATACGTTTGACACAAATTCAGTTCAGTAAAAATAGTTTACTTCATTTCAGACTTCCGATTTAACCGGAAGAGGCCATCCTATTTGCTTATTTTAAATACAATATTGTAATTCTCATTATATTTTTGAGTTTTACATTTAATTTGAGATAACTTATTACTAACATATCATATGCAAAAAGTCAATCGTTTTCGAAATTTTTCAGCTTTTTTGAAAATTCTTGCAAAGCCTAGGTGAACGTTACACGTTATCTCTCTGTGGAAATACAACTAAGAAGACTCAGTTTTTGCACAGATGAGCCTCAGATTTCCGTCTAAACGAGACGAGTGATGGCGTTTCTTTTAAATGTACAGGGTGATGAGAATTAGCCGTGACATTTAGTAACATTGAAATCACAATTATTCGATTGTTTCAATTAGATCACCCTATATTTTATGAGCTATCTCGTTCGTTTCCGGTTTCCCTTTCAACGTGCCTATACCCAAATTCCACCGCTTTCCTAATATCTCAATTTTATTGGATTCATTTAATTCAAATTTTCACAATTCATTTAAGGCAGGCTTTGGAACTGTATAACATGCTTGGTGGCGTCTACATGTCAAGACAGCGTCAATCCAAGCTCATTGGGATACTATTAGTCAATGCAGTGAAAAACTGCAAATTTTCAGTACACAAACGATGATATTTTTGAGCTTCTAATTATATATGATGAATGCCAACGAATTGTGTGCCAAACATGTCGTGAATTTGCTGAAAAGTACCCGAATAAACCGAAACCCAGCCACGGTGATAAAGAGGTTGCTGCAAAATTGTTCACAGCATGAAAGTTTTCGTCCAAAAGTATAAAAGCGTAAGCCACTCGTCCATAACGAGGTAAACGAAGTGAACATATTGGCATTTTTGTTGCTAATCCGAAGGCATCGATCAAGGATTGCGAAAATTTATTACGCTGGTCAACGAGAATGATTCACAGAATGTTGAAGAAGCATCATTGGAGACCCTTCTCTTACCACCCGACGCGTTGAGTCTGTGAATGGTTCCTATTGAAAACACAAGAAAATAAGAATTTCTGCAAGAGAATTATTTGGTGAAATGAGTCAAAATTCTTCAAAAATGGCATGCACGATCGTCACAGTAGTCACTTCTGGTCAGATGAGTATCCCCATGTTACCAGGATCAACTACTTCCAAGGCATGTGGTCGTTCAATGTGTTTTGTGCAACTAAGAACGAAAATTTGGGATTAAAATATACGATGAAAATCTCACTGGTGTGAGTTATAATGATATTTTGCACGTAGTAATTCTAGTGTATCTCAACACATTACGTTTAGAAGAAGCTAGAACAAGCTGGTGTCAGCAAGATGGAACACCGCTCCACAACTTTCATTTAGCTCATGATTTTTTGCATCAGAATTTTGAAAACAGATGGATTGCCAATAACGGCCCACATAGATGGCCACCGCGGTCCCCTCACTTAACGCCCTGGATGCAAACACATGGGGCTACATCAATAATATAATTTACCACGAACCTGAGAGAACGATAGAAGACATGGTAAGTAGAATTTTACGTGCCTTTAATTCACTGAATTAGAGACAAATCGGAAAGGCTACGAACGATAACATTATGACACGAATAACAAAATGCTTCCATGTTAGTGGGGGAAATTTTGAGCATTTGTTATAAAATCCACAATTTTTTTATTTGGTTTTGCGTTTTAGTTTTCCACTAGCTATTAGTTAAATTCTGTACGCATTTATAATAAATAACTACCTACCTTGTTGAGTGGAATTTTACTTTTAGAAATTAGTTGACAACACATTGATTTTACACAACTAAAATAAGGGAAATGCGGCGATTTTGATGAAAATACAAAATGTTTTTTTTTTTTACGAGAAAACGCCCAAAACATGTTATGTTCGCAGTTGTAAGAGGTCGGACTTGACATGTAGACCTCAACAAGCATATTATGAAGTTCGAAAACCTTCTATTCTGACAATTTGAATTAACTGAATCCAATAAAATTAAAATATTCGGGAAACGGTGGATTTTGGGTATAGGGAATGCTAACACACGTTAAAAGGAAAACCGTATGCGAACCGAAATAACTCACAAAATATAGGAGGTTCTATTTGAAATAAGCGAGTACTTGTAATTTCAATTTTACCAAAGGGCACGACTAATTCTCATCACCCTGTATATTTAAAAGAAACGCTATCAACCGTGTCGTTTAGACGCCAATTTGGGGCTCATCTGTGCAAAAACTGAGCCTTCTCAGTTTTATTTCCACAGAGAGATAACGTGTAACCTTCACCTAGGTTTTTGCGAGGATTTTCAAAAAAGTCGAAACACTTCTAAAACTATCGATTTTTCACATATGGTATGTGAGTACTAGTTTATCTCAAAGGCAATGTAGAATTCAAAAATATAATGAAAATCAACATATTGTATTTAAGATAAGCAAGTTCATGGTCACTTCCGGTTAAACCGGAATTCTAACATAAAGTAAACTTTAAGCTTTAAGAAGAAAAAGTATAGAATTTTCAAAGGAGCTTTTCTGGAATTTTTTGACCCTCTTGCGCCAAGAAAACTTATTCTTTGTCCGTAATATTTAATAGTGTTTGTCAGCCACACAAAACATTTTAATTTTGTGCCATTAACTGATCAGCAGTGACACCCATAAATTTTTAATTTAAATTCCTATAGTTCTTTTTCTCCGACTTAGAAAGGTACATTTTCGTGTATGGTATGTATACTTGTCTATAATACAATCCTTTGTAGCGAATTTGGTTATCATAGCTTTATTCTTACAAAAAATATAGCAAATATAATCCAAAATCTTCCCAGAAAAATTCGTCGAATTTTCCTAGCTAACAAACGTGTCAAACCCACTTACAAAAGGAAGGAGCCCACGAAATTTCATTAAAACCTGCCCAATTTGTGGTATATATATATATATATATATATATATATATATATATATATATATATATATATATATAAATTAAAACAACTGACCCTGGAATGTGTCGCGCTCATTTGGGTATTTTTTTAGATTGAAAAGTCGTCAGCTCCCCTTTAGTGAATTATTTCTACGAAAATTCACCAAAAATTTATATCACAGTTGTAGAATGCAGAATACATTACTTTTCCTGATTATACAAATCCCCAAAAAACACGCATTTGCCGTTTATATTGAAATCAAAAGTTTAAGTGTCTTAGAAAGTGGTAAGAAATGTGGAACTTCATAAAATAAAATAAAACCTCGGTGGTTCAGGGGTAAGAACGTGTGCCTTTGATCCGAAAAGTACTGGGTTCGATCCCAGAGTACTCCTTTCACTTTTTCAGCACAAACTGTAACATTAACATCAACCGAGGTTCTGGCATTGTATTTGAGAAAATTGAATGTCTGCACGTTCCGCCTTTCGGAGGGGGCGTAGAGCCGTCGGTGCCATATCCATGCGATGTTGGGCACGTTAAAGATTCCTACCCTCCTTACAGAAAGGCAGGGCTTCGGCAAAATTTCCAGGATAGTGAGGTGAAACATAGGCCGACGTTAAAGAAAGAAAACACACCAAAAAAATTATGCAAAAACTACAACCAGTCAACATTTTTACTTTTTGTACTCATGCAAATTGTTAACAAACAGATAATTTATTTTTATTATTATAGATTCTAGTGGCAACTATATTATTAGACGGATTTTTATTAGTTATAATATAATTTCACACATTTTATATACTCATCTGCAAAAATTTGCGTTTATGTTAACCACATAAAAAACGCTTAAACCTTTCCAGCCCATGTAGAATCTTAGAGACTTGCCAAAGGCGTTATTGAAAAAATTATTATTAATTAACAAGTTGACTTGTAATAATTACACTACAAGAAAATTTATAAATCATATGGCGTTGATTTCCTCGATTACAATAATTAATAACTTTAATCGTTTCTTATTAGAATGAGATTTTTTCAATTAAATTTTGATTGCATAAATCATGCAATGAAATCATAATTCACTTTGATTAAGACATTGCGTTTGGTTGCGAAACTTGCAAGTTAGTATGAGTTTCTTTAATTTAAAAACGGATTTTAGTAACATTTATGACATTTGATATGTAAATTATTAAACAATTTCTGTGTTTTCGTACTGATATCTTATGTACTGGCTCCAAGTATTACGTCCTCCAGTTTGACATTTGTTAATCATTTCCCATTATTAACTCAGCATGGTGTCAGTAATGGGATGCTTAAAAACTACAAATAAATCAATTTGTGAGTGTTAGCTTTTTCTGTGATTTCATTACTCAGATACTTTAAGTAATTAAAATTTAATATTAGATTTCACCAGCGTCAAATTCTATTATGTTAATATGCAACGCTTGCCAAATTAATGATTAAATTTATCACTTTACAAGCTGCCTATTCCATATTCACAATAGAAAAACCCACTCCTGCATTGGTTGTCTTCGGCTTAGTACTGACTGAAAAAATATCAATTACTAACAGTTCAAATATTAAAAAACTTCTAACGCAGGAAGTAATTTTTTGTAGTGAATTGTCCTAAAACCATGTTCCTTTAAAAAAAATTTTTAAAAATAGACCTATTATATTATTGTACTTTAAAGTTTTAGAAGTAATAAGAACTACGGCTTAATTTTTCTATGGGTCTGCCGCAGAGGCACATTTAAAAAAATTAACAGAATACAATATAAAGCGTTAAAATTAGTTCATGTGCTAATAAAATCAACCCCCACAGACTCAGTCCTGGTCTTGGCTAACGAGCCACCTCTCAAAGTGAGATCAAAGTAAGACGGAAATATCTATCTGGCAATTTCCTGATAAAACAACCGCTGCAAGAAAAATCAACACCCAAACTAAGACCCTTTTGTCACGTAATTAAGATAACTTATACTGGCGACATAAAAACTGACCACTATTGACAGAAACTTTATGGTACACATCCACAATAGCAAAGCCGAACATATTCTGCGATTCAGAAGTGTTTACACTGTCATATGAAATCTTACTATCGAAACCAATTGTTGTTTTACCAGTTTGCCACAGCGAAGACATATATGTTCAAAGCTATTACCGTGAAAATATCCAGAAGCTTCCAGGATGTGCCCTTATATTTACCAGTGAATCTAAAACATCTGATTCCGTAGCATGTACCATATACTGCGAATCGACGCCATCCGGTCTCAGTTTTCAGCTACACAAAGGAGCCAGCATATATACCGCAGAAACAATAGCAGCTATTGAAGCTCCTAAAATGTCCACGAAAACTGCATCCCACTTCAAATTTATAATTATAACCGACAGAAAGCATTACTATTGACTCTAAGGGAGCCTTCTAATGTATTTAAGGACCCACTTATAGGCATTATTAGAACCAAGCACATATATTTAGCAAGGTTTGGAAACACGGTTTTATTTATATACAAGTACTGAAGAAGCAGATATACTGACAAAATTGCAACAAGAACAGGAGAGAGTTGTAACATCATCTTAAAGACAGATCCTTTCTTACTTGTAAACGCCACACGAGGAAAGGATAGCCAGAACAATGGAACAAAGAACAATCCCTAGTAAAAAGTAGATTTCAGCAAATATTTCCCACCTTGCTTTCTAAATCAATCACATAAATATTTCCAACTAATACAGTAATTTATATAACACTTTCCAGAATCACCGCAAGGCATGGTGCCACAAAAAAGCAACTATTTCAAGTGGGGTTGGCAGACAATCCACTGTGTAGTTCTAGTAAAGCAAGTGTGTCTGAAATTATCATATATTTTTATTCCAAAAAGTACATCCACGCATGTAAGGATCTAGTTCAAAAATGCCTGCTGGATCAAGGAGCTTCACTACCGCCAAATATAACATGTTTGCTGCATGTAACATTTCATATTAAAATATAATTCTTGGATGTAAAAGTACATAAGGTAATTCAGTATATATATATATATATATATATATATATATATATATATATATATATATATATATATATATATATATATATATATATATATATAGGTGTCACACCGATAACTCAAAAATAATACGCCGAGGATGATCAAATTTGGTTTTACCTTCATTTTGCAAGTGGCTTGGATTAATTCGTTAACTAGGAAAATCTGCTCAGTTCAAATAGATTAAACAATGCTTTGTTTTAATTAGATGGTCGAATTCCCCTGGTTCGTGCCAGTTCGAAGCTGACCTTTAATGTATCAAATTTCGCCCACGAAATTATAATGCATGTTTGTAAAAAAGAAATTCGGGACGCAGCAAGTGCGTTACGGTAGCGAATTTTTATTAAATGCTTTAAATTTGAATAGCCCAATTTGCTATTAACCTATAAGGTTCGTTGGCCCAGAAACTAGTTTTTTCTGGAACATTTAAAGTTTATTTTCGAAAAATTTTGGTACATTTTCAAAGAATAAAGTTAATGGTATATGGTACATTGTTTCTACTATATAGGTTATAATGGTAACCAAATTTGATGCCTGCTTTCTTTAAAAAAACACATGTTTGCTATTTAAAACATTTTTACGAAAATTCACTACCATAAAGTACTGGGTGAGTGCAGACTTTTATTTGTTTGCTGTGCTTTCTGTGATTTTTTATTTGTTTACGTAGACTGCAGTTTCGAACATTCCTCGTTCATCATCTTCACGCTACTGACTGATCGTTCCTGTATGTTTCAAAGGTTGTACGTGACGCCTGTGTGTTCAGCTTCTATTGGTCGCTTTAAATTTGTTTTATTGGCTGTGTTTTAGGTTTGTGCCGATTGTATTACACATATTATAACAACAACCCAAAAGCACCACCAATGACGGTAATAATAAAAATACACAAAACGGGATACACAATAAGATCACACATCAACTTCACAGATGAGCCTTCATACAACATAGCAAAAGAAATTGACCAAGTATTAAAACAAGAAATAAAAACAGAAAACATATTTAACATTAACAACTACATAGAGTCAGTGCACAAATTAGAAAACATAAACAAAGTGCCCAAACGGGCAGATTTGTTAAACGAACGTCTATCCGAAAATCAACTGTTAACAACAATGTTCAATGCTCGGTTCCTGAGAAAAATTAGGAGTAATATTCGACACATTTTAAAATGCAGTAAAGAAGTTGTACAAAAAGATGAAGATCGTCTTGGTCGCTGTGATCTTTGCCCGCAAAAAGAAACAGAAAATGACTTTATAAATTCTAACATTGTAATAAGCAAGTATGTGCCGAACTTCGCCTTAGAGTTTGCACTGACTGTAAATTGGAGATTTTTTGCAAGTAATTTAATGTATTAGGACAATATAGAAAAGTCTGGACGCAGCGACTGCGTTATGGCAGTCAATTTTCATAAAAATATTTTTAATAGTAAATATGTCTTTTTAGTTTAGGTATCGATGGTGAGACTTTGCAACAAAAAAAAAATTCAAATGAGCACGCACTATCACCCCTAGAACCCATATCGGGGGGGGGGGGGGTCAGTTTCAATTTTTATATGTTTATATATATATATATATATATATATATATATATATATATATATATATATATATATATATATATATATATATAGTGTGTCCCAAACTGGATGGGAATCTATTGCTATCTCCGTTATTATTAGAGATAGGGAGACGGTTAAATTAGCGATGTTTTGTAGAATTTCATGCTCGTTCCAAAGATGGTATGTATTTTGCCCTGCCTCTTTTCGTTTTTGAGTTATTATGAAAAAACCAAAATTTGTCGATCTATTTTTTCTTCAATATCTAAGTAGGCGTTGATCTGACATGTCTAAGACTTGCACATCACATGCACCGTATTGGAATCGGTCAGGAGACCGAGTGCCGACTGTGTATGGAGGATGACGAAACAGCAGAGCACGTGCTGTGTTCCTGTCCGGCAGCGGATAGGACTAGACACCTGCTCTTTGGCAAGGTAAAGCTTGCTCCAGAGGATCTGGATCGACTTTCGCCCACAAAGGTTATCGACCTCTGCAGGAGGCTGGATTTGTTGGGCGAAATATAAACATTAGGCGTGAGCCACAATAGACCGTTGGTCGCGGTGGAAGGTCCGGTATGGACCACTCACATACAACCTAACCTAACCTAAGACTTGCACATTATCAGGACGCTTTTTACAGAGTAATCTTTTTGTGCTATTCTCAACTTTGAATTGCTATTTGTTTTTGAGCTACTGGTATCAACGTGTGTTTTTATTATGGCAGCCATATTGGATTTTTCTTACATGTGATAGCCTGTGACAAGAGCTTTCCACTGATGTACAACACGCTTGAGAAATCTTGTAATTGCACTGACAATTTTGAGAAAACCCGTTTTGAGGATAGTAGGCTATGAAATTCAATACCGAAAAACAAAAGTGTTCAAGAAGCAGTAGGCCATGTAGTCTAACAATAGAGTTCTACTTTTAACATAATTTTTCGTAATGATTCACGATAAAAAATATTGTAATGTAATTTACAATACTTAATTATGTAATAATGATAGGTAATATTATGTGAAACAGTTTAATAACGAAACCCGGCAATAACAAATAGATACTTAAACTCCACAAAACAACACAATTAGAAACGGAACTCAGCAAATAGTAAAATAGAAATTTAAAAATACAGTAAATAGAAAATTGTTCAATATGGACACCATTTTGTTCAATGCACCTAATACACTTTTTTTGAAACATGCCTGAAAACTCTGCTGAGGGTGTTTTGGTTAATATGATTTATAGCTTCCGTGATTCTGTTTCGCAATTCATTGATATTTTGTGGTGGATCGAATTTATACACATCATTCTTCAGAGTACACCAAAAATAAAAATCCATGGGTATTATATCAGGACTTCGAGCACACCAATGAAACGGCCCATTGTTACAACTGACACGATTATTAAAATTTTTGTACAAAAATTCTTTGACGATCCTAGCATTGTGAGCTGGACAACCGTCTTGTTGGTACCAAATCTCGTCTAAATTATCATGAACTCTGGTAAGATATCATTTCTCAATAGATTAAGATACATTTCTCCAGTTAAATTATTTTCAAAAAAGAACGGACCAACAATGAAGTTACCTGAAACTTAAAAAAATTAACTGTCTAATGTACAAATAAAAATAACAGTTTTTTACCTAATAAGCCGCACCAAACATTAATGCCAAATCTATCTTGCAATCGTCTTTCTTCCTTTAGATGGGAATTCTCATTTGCCCAATAATGCCTATTATGGCAATTATACACACCACAATTTGTAAATCTGGATTCATCAGTCCATATTATTTTCAAATGAAAATTTTCATCTTGCTGACATTGTCCTTGATACCATCTGCAGCATTGAAGTTGCTTAGGGTAATCATCAACATTTAGGCCTTGTACGATTGTAGATTTGTATGGATGGTAATGGTAAGCATTTAATAAGAATTCGCTACCAAGACTTACTTGCCGCGTCCCGAATTTCTTTTCTCACAAGCATGTATTATATTTTGATGAAAAATGCCAAAATGCATAAGATGTGTTCGATTTAAAAAAAGAATTTTTTTATCACCAACGACTTATGGACCAGGTTTTGATTGTAAAATTAATTTTACAAGATGCAGCTCAAGACAATTTATAATTAACATATACAATTTTTTTCTCGTATCTTGTATATTAACGGATATATTGAGTTTTTTCTACGACAATTCCCTAAAAACTATCGAATATTAAACCACAAACTCTAACTGCCAAAGCATCAGAAAAAGAGTCTATCTTAAATAAATTTTCTAGAAACATTTTAGTTAAACTTACTAAAGTCTTAACGCAGCAAGTGCGTTATGGTAACGAATTTTCATAGAACTGTTTTTAATGTTAAATATGTTTTCTTGAAGAAAGACACGAATTTTAGTATATAGTGCCACCTTTATAGTAGAAACAATGGTCCGTACTTTATTAAACTAACTTTTTGTTTGAAAAGGTAAAACATTCTAAAGCTAAATTAAACATTTTCCCAAAAAAACGAGTCCGACATTCCTGGCCAACAAACCTATCCAAGTAATTGACACAAAAACTACACCAGCCAGAATACAATTATTCACAGAAAGCTTTTTGACATATATAAAAAAAAAATTTTACATGCAGATTTGTAAACAATCTGTTTCACGATAATTCGCCATTTTTTTTAAGATTAAGTAGCGTTCCGTATATGGCATCTCAATTTTTTTGACGAATAATATAATTAAAATCCTCTCTAAATGCGTCATTTTATTGGAACTCCGATTTCCATTGGTAAAGACGCCGTATCACAATTTTGTATATGTTTCAAAATGTGAAAAAGTTGAAAACCAATTGAAATAACTCGAAAACGATGGGCGATATAAATGTATTCTCCCTACAAGCATACATTAAAAAGATATGATGGAAAATGCTACAATGCTACAATAAATTGGCTGTTCAATAAAAAAAAAAGATAACTTGTATCACCAACGACATATAAGCCACCTGTGATTGTCAACATAATTTTGTAAGATTTGGCTCAAAAGCCCTATAAATAACTTTTATAATATTTCCCGTATCTTGTATAATAACCGATATATTGAGCTTTACAGTAAAAATGCACTACACTGTATTAATGTAAACATGTAACAACTGCAATTGACCCCGGGGGCCTACACTCCTTTGAAGAAATGTTTAAAAAATGTTCAATTTCTCAATAACGATTTTTTCCATTAAAATTCGCGAAAAAGTATAGACTTTTAAGCCACAAACTCTATAACTGAAACTACGGAGAAATCATCAGAGAAGGGGTCTGATGGTTGAAGCTGTAACTTAAGGCTTTGCAAAACACATTCATTATGACATTTCCTTTACATAAACCGTATTTGTTTTAAAAAATTTTTTGTTGTCTTCTGGAAAGATTTTGTAAATTTAATGAAATTTGTAATACCATTTTCTTTTAAAGAGACTTACAGTAGCTAGATTCACCAAATTTTAATTTTGTAGCGTCATAGAAAAGTGAGTTTTGGGCATTCAATTATTTTTTCTCACAAGGAGCTGGAATACAAGTTTTGAAAATTTTTTATAATAAGAGAAATTTTTCAAATGAGCTTGCATTGGGACCTCTAAACTCGATCTTCGACGTCTCTTTACCTTAAAAGTATTACTTTTAGTAAGTAATATGCCGCACTAATAGTGTAAAATTCTTATGAAAATTCACTATTATAACGCACTTGCTGCGTCCCGAAATTTTGGCAATGGTAATGTGTCAGGTAATAAAAGTATAAGGTACTTGTAAAAGTGATTGTTAAAATGACTTAACAAGACAAGGAAAAGCATAAATTTATATTTTTGCAATTGTTGTCATGTTGCACTGTGGTGATTTGCACCACTCGTCTGCAGTTTTTGTTCAGAAACTTTATTAATCGATTACTATCATAGTTCCCCATATAGTAGACTGTGACATTCGTTTTTGTATACTTTCAAGACTGATTTATGGTTCAACTGGCGAGGTCAGGTTCAATTACATACTATTTCAAATTTTAAACACTAAACTTATACTTTCTGTGTAGTGAAAGACGGTGGTAATAGTCTCTTAAAACTAGTAAAAAAGTAGATGCAGACGAAAAGCATTCCTCGTGATAAAAACGGCTATTCCCAACCATAAACTTAGATTAAATGCGATGTTTTTATTGCAGTAAAAGCAGTCTAACACACAAAACACATCACATTGAGCCACATCTATTTAAACACATAGTACTTTATACAGTAGTTATTTATCCAAATTTGCTTAAAGAAACTAAAAATCTAGTCAAATATTTCATTGTCCCCACCGTAGATCTCCGTTAAACGAAAAATCGTCCCAAGTTTCAGTGGAAGTATTTAATCCATACGATATCTATTCAAAAATATAAATCTTCCAGTTTTCTGGTAAACAGGAACATAAAAAACTTGCCTGAGCAAGCAAGTCGCTGAAACCATTCCAGTATTCTCTGTAAAAACTTTTTTCTCTGTACGTCCTTTTTACTTTAAGCACGGCTCCAACTTTCCCAATTCAGTTCGGTGCTTTTAACCTTTTTCGCCCTCTCTTTTTTTGTTATCATGTCCCGTTTTTGTGTGTCATTCGCATTACAACTCGCAATTCTTCAAGTGTAGTTTAACCATTTTACAGAATTTATGTTTTAACTTCGCGTATAATGTGCACAGAATGGCTTAAAAACAACTTGATTACAGTTCCAGTTCAATTTATTTGAGCTAGTGCCACTCTACATAAATGAAACTATATTTAATTGCATAACAACCAGCAGCTAACGATATTATTGCTTGATTTGCGATTAGTTCTTTATTTATTTATTGTTTTATGGTTGTAGTGAATTAAGCAAACATACCAAATCAAACACTGGTGTTAATCTAATCGCTTAAAGTTTTGTCACAAAGTAATGCATTTTGGTATCTGCTGTCGATTGTCACCAAATACAGTGGTTGATGTGTGACTCGCTAAACACTTAAGTAGTCTAAATAAATGCAAATGTTTTTATAGCAGTCGCCATGTAAATAAGTTTCACATTTATTTAATGTTACCAACACAAGGCATCCGATTTTTGACAATTCATTCATTGCGTGTTGAGACTTTAGGAAAATGTTTTCAACTGAGCGCGAATTAGGGCCCCTAGAACCCATATTCAAGGTCCCTTTGAATTTTTATATGTTTATATATATATATATATATATATATATATATATATATATATATATATATATATATATATATATATATATATATGTGTGTGTGTGTGTGTGTGTGTGTATGGATGTCTGTATGTATGTATCCAAGTGATAACTAAGAAAATACTAAACTGATTTGAACGAAACTTGGCACATTGATTGCGTTCATATATTGGACACTTATTTCCCTGAAAATATATAAAAATATTTTTGAATGCGTTATATTTTTAGCGAATTTTTATTAAAAACAATTCGCTAATAGAAAAGTATCGATGTGCGACTTTGCAAAAAAATTTTCTATTGAGCGCGAATTTGGGCCCTTAGAACCCGAAAGCAAGATCCGTTCGAATTTTTATATATTTAGGTATATATATATATATATATATATATATATATATATATATATATATATATATATATATATATATATATATATATATATATATATATATATATATATATATATATATCGGGGGGGGGGGGGGTTCCACACAATAACTCAAAAAGTTATTTTGATAAAACTCGGCAACAATATTTCCTTTGTTAATGGCTTGGATGAGTTAGCCAGCGCTATCGGATCAATTTTTCCAAAAAAAAATTAATTTTTTTAATTTAAAAAAGTATTTGTATTTCAAAAAATAAAAAAAATATTTTGATGAAATTTTATTGGTATGTTGCCCTCATAAATACCTTACTTCACACTAAAACTCAACTTTCTAGGTTTATAGCAAATTTCAAATATTTAATGAAAACTCGCTACCATAACGCACTTGCTACGTCCCGAATTTTTAAGCTGTAGAGTAACTAGAATGAAACTTTACATCTAGCAAAAAATGGTGTAAACAAACCTTTGTTTTGAATTTTAAGTTGCGTCAAAAAATTGGAAGTTTTACTGAATTTAAAAAAAAATTCACTAACGACCAGATCCTTGTTTATATATATATATATATATATATATATATATATATATATATATATATGTATGTATATATATATATATATATATATATATATATATATATATATATATATATATATATATATATATATATATATCGTACCAGTAACTCAAAAAATAATAGACCGATGTTGATAAAATTTGGTAGGTGCCTTCCTTTTGCAAGTGGCTTGGATGAGTTCATTAGCCAAGAACATCGGCCCAGGTTTTTCTGGAAAATTTTGTGTTTTATTTCGAAAAAAATATATTTCTCCGGAAATAACATAGCAAGGGCAACCAAAAT
The DNA here is from genome assembly GCA_964006375.1 of Tillus elongatus. NCBI lineage: Eukaryota > Metazoa > Arthropoda > Insecta > Coleoptera > Cleridae > Tillus > Tillus elongatus. Next base: position 113,815,347 of record OZ023265.1, read on the forward strand.
TTAGCTCTGTATCTTAAAAGACAAAAAATAAATGTGGTTTTCCTCAAAACGTCAAAGTCGCGATTTAAAACGTCAAAATTGGCAACATTTTGGCAAAGAAGCTGAAACTAATACGGGCTATGGAAAGAAAACTGTTCCAAGAAGAATGTTTTACAAACCCTGAAATCTTAGCTTCAACCGCCTTGTCCTTCATTTTTGTAAAATAGTTCCAGAAGATTCATTTCAAATAGGCCCTTTCTCTGGTGCTTTGGCAGTAGTCTTAGCTATATAGTTTACAGTTTAATTGTATATAATTTTTGTCGAATTTTCGCAAAATATCAATAAAGCTCAATATATCCGTTATTATACCAGGTATGAAAAAAAATTGTATACATTAATTATAGGGTGTCTTACTCTACATCTAAGAAAAATATTTCTACAATCACAGGGTGGCCCATAAGTCGTTGGTGATACAATTTTTTTTTAGTCGAACACGAAATTTTTGCATTTTCCATCGAAATATAATGCATGTTTGTAAGAAAAGAAATTCGGGACGCAGCAAGTGCGTTATGGTAGCGAATTGTGATTTAATGCTTTGAATTTGAATAGCTCAATTTGCTATTAACCTATAAGGTTAACCAAGAAACGAGTTTTTTCGGGAACACTTTAAGTTTACTTTCGGAAATGTTTGTACATTTTCAAACAATTAAGTTATTTTATGAAACATGGCACATTGTTTTTACTATATAGGGTATACTGGTAACCAATTTGATGCCTGCTGTTTTAAAAGAGAACACACATATTTGCTATTAAAAGCATTTTTATGAAAATTCACTACCATAACCTCTTATATATATATATATATATATATATATATATATATATATATATATATATATATATATATATATATATATATATATATATATATATATACATATAATGTGAAACTCACATCAAATATGTGATCCAGATGAGGCTCTAATTCGCGCTTCTTGGTAGACTTTTTTTCGAAAATTTGAAAGTCGTTACCTACCTTTCCACAGGCGAATATTTGTTTATTAGGATTCGGTTAAATCGGATCTAGGTTTATAAGGTTCGCATATTTTACACTGCAAATTTACCCCAGTAATATTATTGATAATTATGTTCAAATACTACATACCATAAATGACAGAACTGTGTATGTTTTTATTTGAGCCGTCTATTTATTTTTCCCAATATAAACCAAATTTCACACAACAATGATTCTTGGTAAAATACTACTATAGTTACCTCATCATGACCGCTATTACCGAATCCTTTTAGTGCTCACATAAAAACGAACAGTTTACATTAATAAAACTAATTCCTTCACAACATCTAATTAAAATTCTTTGGCATTTATTACCAGTCCAGGTAAGGATTCTAATAGTTCTAACAATAATGTTACGAGCAAAACCATAGCGTGCACATAAAAATACATTTGAGGGCCGAATTTGTTATTTATATGATGGAGGATGATGGTTAATAAAAGTTCTTGGTCTGACAGACCCCTTACGGGCAAAACACAGACTTCGTCTGCAGACTAAAATATAGATTCGGATATACAAGGATTAGCTATATAGAATCCTGAACGCCACAAAAATGTTATGTGTTTTAAAAGTATAAAATAAAACTGCAGTCCGGGTATTTGTTTTGTATAAAATGCATACAAAAACAATATTTCCTTGCAAAAGGGCTTAGGCAGCTAGTTAGTTCATTGCATATACTCACGTTTGGTTTTCAACGTATAGTGATTAATTTACCTACAAAGGTTCTACAGTTAGGCCGCATAGAATGTAACAAATTCCGTAAAATCTTTAGGCGGCAGACAAAAAAAAAGCGCTGAGACATGTCAAACATAAGATTTCAATGTACACATTTTAACATAAAAGAATTTTTGTAACGTCATCGGTTTATCAAATATGACGTCATCGTCAATTTTTTTAAATAGTAATCTGTATTTTTGGCAGTTCTATTGGAAAAAAGGGGCTTTTTTTGGAATATAGATCACCGAATTTTACGATATGTTACATAAGGGTACTTTTGAGACAATTGAGGTATAATTTTTAAACACTTTAATCCAGCAATGTGAAAAAAAGACAATAACAAGACGTAAGACAATATTTAATTAAATTTTATAATTGGTGGACATTAACTTCTTGATAATAAGCAAGTCGATTTTGAAATTCCTGGATTATTTGTCCTATAGTTTGTTTCGGGATTTGCTTTCGGTCGAACCCAGTACCCTTCGGTTCAGAGGCACACGTTCTTAACATTGTACCACCGAGGCTCTATTTTTGTGTACAACAATGTTTTGTCTGTTTTCGCAGAAATCGCTTTTTGTAAAATTTTTGTGACTTGGTAATTAATAAAATTCCGGGACGCAGCAAGTGCGTTATAGTAGCGAATTTCCATAAGAATTGTACACTGATATTATACGGCATATTAATAAGTACACTTGGAGAACACCCAAATCACCACAACACATATTTCAGAGACCTTACGATCGTTTCGTTGACAAAGTCATCATCTTCAGAAGAAGAAAATTTATTTAGAAAAGTAAAGTATGTAGCAAATTATAAACGTCGCAGTTATTTTTCCTTATTAATCGCCTTATTAATCGCCCACCTAATCAAACCGGTTTTCTCAATATCAGAATTTTCTTCCTCTGAAGATGTTGACTTTGTCAACGAAACGATCGTAAGGTCTCTGAAATATGTGTTGTGGTGATTTGGGTGTTCTCCAAGTGTACTTATTAGTGCTCATCACAGGTTCCAGTTTTCGCATACGGCATATTAGTAAAGTTAATACTTTAAACATACACAGACCTTGAAGATCGATTTTATAGGTCCTAGTACGCGCAGATTGGAAGAATTCTTTCGAAAGTCTTACCATCGATTTCTTTCTATTATCAAAAAATCTTGTACTCGAACTCCGTTTGAGAAAAATGCCCAAAACTCAATTTTATATGAAGCTAAAGAACTAAATTTTGCTATATCTGTAGATAGAGTAAGTCTCTTTAAAAGAAGCTTTATTTATTAAAAATTTCACTAAAGTTATACAAAAAATTTCAAGAAGGAAACTTAATTCATATTTAGAAAAGTAAGTAAAGTATGTGGCAAATTATAAACGTCGCAGTTATTTTTCCTTATTAATCGCCTTATTAATCGCCAACTTAATCAAACCGGTTTTCTCAATATCAACAATAAGAAAATTATAATTCCAGATTCCAGGTGACAAACTTATTTAGGCGTTTTAAAGCAAAATGAGATCTTACTCAAAATGTATGAAATCTGTGTACCATTGTTTCTTCAAACGCCAAAATAAAATAAAAACATACATTTATCGAACTGGATTCGATTGCGTAACCTTCTGCTTATGAGGCAAAGCGGGACGTCTCTGAGCTATCTGGGTATACGTCAAAAAACGTTTTGTATAGGTGATACATTAGATAGGCATCATGCCCGGGATATTGTATTCAAAGTATACGTAACAATTAGTAGAATTACAATTAAAACATCCCAGGACTGTTTCGGTCTTATATGACGTCTTATGTTTCAGTTTAAAGATAAAAGAAACTATTTTAGAATCATTTTTATACAGACTTGGCCAAATTTTGTTTACATTCGTACTATATTATGCGACAGCTATGCTATGCTGCCCTAAAACTGTATTTGAGGCCGTTCGTAAAGATACAATTATAATGTCTTTTAATAATTGATTGAATCCCCCAGTTAAATAACAATTAATTGGCAAATTTTTTATTTCATGTTGTCTGTCATGTTTCATAACTGCGGCCGAGATTTCACGATTTTTGGTTCGGGTAGTATGTGTTATGCCTGCAATATATTTAGTTTGGTTACCGTTTATGTGTTGTTTATACCTGTTGTATGAGTCAATCTACGCCGGGCATTTAACTACTCTGTCTGTTAGGCATTGGACTGTAACCACAATGTTATCTCAACGCATCTCTTTGGAATTTTATTTTTAATTTGGAGGAGACCCTACATATTGGGTAGCAAATTACTCAAAATTTACAACATAGGTTTACTTGCACTATTTCTAGCCACATGTAAAGTTCCAATCCAGTTACTCTGATATTTAAAAAAATATAGCGTTTTCAAAAAGTTTTCTCCGACTTTCCACAGAAAAAACTTGAGCATAAAGGCTGAGTAACGAAGTCGACCTCGGTTTTCGCCCAAATAAGGTTTTTGCAAAGTTTGATTGAAATCAGCTTAGTATTTTTTGAGTTATCGCTCGGATATATATATATATATATATATATATATATATATATATATATATATATATATATATATATATATATATATAACCTTATAAAAATTTTAACAGACCTTGGTTTTCGGTTCTAGGGACCCAAATTCGCGCTTATCTGGAGAAATGTTTTCAAAAGCTTTTCATCGTGACCTCTCTATTAGCGATTTTTTAAAATGAAAATTCGCTAGTAAATGTGTAATAAGTAGGTAATTGTAAAAAAAAATTGGTGAACGTGCATATTAGGGACCAACTAGTTTTAGATAAATCGACTGCTGCTGATAGATAAAGTTTATTACCCTATATGCACTCTATTCAGTATGCGTATCTAGTTATGGCGAGAATACCCCTAGCCTTGCATACATTATCCCAGTATTAGTGAATAAATGGACCAGGGCTGACAATTTACAAAAATTGTTAGTTGGTTGTACACAGTGTCTCTATTTATAAAATTTTGTGTTATTTGGAGCTGTCGTGTCAACATACTACCTGGTTCCGCATCGAGATGGCAACCCTGTCGTATATCACACAATGTTCTAGGAGGCTGGCTTTCATAGCCGTATTACTTTATATGTGTGTTCTCGCTGTAATTATTATATCGCACTGACGAGCTCTAATTAGAGCGAAACAGGTCTGATAATTATGGGGAGAATACACCCATGATTACACTATTTTTATGTTGTGTAAATTCGTTTCTAACTCTAGGAATCTGTTGTTGCCGAGTTATTGACGTTATTAGTTCGTCGCTGGTCACATACGGTTCAAACTAACATTATATATATATATATATATATATATATATATATATATATATATATATATATATATATATATATATATATATATATATATATATATATATATATTGTTAAATGCATGGTTTTTTGGTTTCCTGTTGTTTCCAACGGTTTTTTTTTTGGCCAAGTCAGGTTAAGTTGGGTTACGTCAAGTCATGTCAGATTAGATCAGGTCAAGTCGGTCAGCTCTGCTTGGTAGGGTCCTTTGTGCATAAACGATAAAAAAAATGCCCCTACAACCCCTAAACAAGGTGAAGGACCTGGAGCAAATAGGTGTGCTGGAGGAGGAAGAACATTATTAAGAGAAAATGTCGATAAAAAGCGTAAAAAAGGCTGCTTATACAAGTCTAACTAAGCGGTTTTTGTCGATCTTCCTTCTTTATTGCCCTCCCCACAGGAACCCTGTTCACTTCGAGTCATGTAACTAGGAGGGGGGGGGGGTATTTCCACACCGTGTTTCTTCTTGGTTATGCATACTGGAGTGGTTTTAAGCACAAGAGAATCAGGTTGGCCGCTAATATGCAGTGTTGCCAATGTTCGTGAAAAAATTCTTTAGCAAATTTTCGTGAAAGATATTGGGATTTTTTATGAAAGAAATTATTTGAAAATTTGCATGCAAATATATATTTTATAATTTTCGTCAAAAAGCTTTTTGATAATAATTATATCTTGGCGGATGTGTGAATAACTTAAAGGTGTTGATTGGCCAGTAAAATAGGACCAGTTTTCTGAAAAATTTCAAGTTTATTTTCAGAAAATTGTTGTACTTGTGCAAACAATAAAATTATTTTGATGAAATATGGTACATTATTTCTAGTACATAGGTTATACTGTTAACCAAATGCTTTTTATGAGAAAAAGATGTCTTTGTCAAAAGAAACATTTTTATGAAAATCCGCTACCATAACGCATTTGCTGCGTCCAGATTTTTTTACATATTAGAATAATTTTTGTGTTGAAAAAAAAAACACTCTTATTTACATATTCTAAACAATTTTGGTCTTGCTCCTCGTATGATTAAACAAACGCAGCATTGTCTTTGCGTACATGTGCAAGATGTCAGTAACATTAGATACGGGCCCGTAGACCGCAATTAGAGTGTCCATCAAGTAAAAGGGCGGAGTGGCGGGCGGATGGAAGAGGTCAGACAACCAAACTTCACTTACTTGGAAGAGATGTTAATTAAGGCATACACCCTCAGTGGTCAATGGGCACCCGTACGTTTCTTACTTGACTGATTCCACATGTACAGCATTCCAAGAGAATTTAGGGTGTGCTAAATTATTTCCTATAATTGTACCTAAACTTTTTTACAGGGAAATTTTAGTGCAGTAATAAGTATTCTTTGGATATCATTAATTTGAACTGATTTTATTTAGCCAAGACAAGATAAATTGTGTATCCAAAAAATTAATGTAGAACCAGACACAAGCTTGAAGTTGTGTATGTCGGCGCTCAGATGATAGCATTTTATGAAAAATTTGAGTGCTTTCTCAAAATCTGTAGACTTCCTAGAAGCATCTTTAAACTCGCCTAAAGACAAAAAAAATTTATGAGAATAATAATAATAATAATAATAGAAATAATACTAATAATAATAATGATAATTATTTGATTCAGTTCCACACGAATGGCTTATAAGTGTGCTGAAGATCTATAAGATCGATATTTATATCCTGATGTTCCTTGAACACACAGTGCCTACCTGGAGCCCAAAAATTCAGTTACGGGTACAAACGGGCGATAACATTGTAACCAGCAAGAAAGCAATTAGAAGTGGAATATTTCAAGACGATTCGCTAAGCCCATTGTGGTTCTGCCTTACATTCAATTCATTATCAAACCGCCTGAACTCAACCAGACCTAGCTTCGGATAAAAAGCAATGGCAGGGAGCAAACGAGGCTAAATCATCTGCTGTAAATGGATGATCTTAAACTGATGGTCTCTACAAAAAACCACACGGAACACCTCCTTAACACCGTGGAAGGGTTTTTCAGAGATATTGCAGTTCGGGCTTGAGAAATGTTGCAATTTACGTGTAGTCAGAGGGAAGACACAACCAAATGTATATGAAATGCAGAATAATCAGCAAATTGCCTCAATGAATGTGGAAGAGTGTTATAAATACCTGGGAATATAGCAAGCGAAAAAATAAACCACTCAGTAATAAATAACGATCTAAAAAATGAGTTTACGAAACGAATAGAGTAAGTGTTGCGAGCACATCTGAACAAAAGGAACCTGACTAAGGCTCTTAATACATATGCATTTTCTGTACTGAGTTATTCATTTGGAATTGTGAACTGGAGCAAAACGGACATCGAAAATCTATAAAGGAAGGTACGAACACTCCTAACAAAATCCAAAAAGCCCCAGCCACTTAGTGCTATCGAGCAAATAACCCTACCTAGACACCAAGGTGGAAGAGGAGTGTTGGATATTGGTAAAGAGTTAGACCAGAAGATATTGAACCTACGTACATATTTCCACCAGCGGGCGGTTACTTCTGAACTACACCATGCCATATGTGACGCAGATGATTCAGCACCGCTACAATTTAAAGAAAGTGAAATACAAGGTCACCATCCGACTGATCAGGACAAGCTGCAATCTTGGATGCAGAAGGCCCATGGGCCTCATCTGAATGAGACCTCCCAGGCACATGTCAAGAAATTAGCGTCGAACTACTGGTTGGTAGCTGGACAGATGTTTCCAGAAACAGCAGGGTTTCGCTGGTCATACACGATCAGGTCATCCCAACAAGAAACTACCTGAAGTATATAGTTGAAGATAATTTGGTCCAAGATGAGAAACGTAGATTTGGGTGTCAGTCATCAGAGACTATCCAGCATGTCACCGGAGGATGTTAAGCGTTTGCAGAGTAAAAAAAGAAGCACGACGCAGTTGCCAAAATACTTCATCAAGAACTGGCTCTGAAACTGGGACTTTTAAATCTTAGTAAGGTGCCCTACTACAGATACACTCTTAAGCCTATTCTAGAAAACTCAGGATACAGGTTGTACTGGGATCGGACCGTGTTCACAGACGAACGAGCTGCCCACAACAGGTCAGATATAATAATAGTGGATAAGTCCTGCGACCAAGTGACGCTGATTGATGTGGTCATTCCGAATACAACGAGAAGATCATTAAGTACAGAGACCTCGAGATACGAGTAAAGAGACAGGGGATGGTAGATAGTGTGCGAGTGATTTAAATAGTCATGTCGTCAACTAATGTGGTTCCTAAGAATCTCTAAGAGAACATTAGGAGACCGGGTCTTAGAGAGCATTTTTATAACGTTATGCAGAAGGCGGCAATACTTGAAACTGCCCACACCGTGCGGAGATTCCTGAGAAATGAGGATGTGTCGCGTTGTCGTTCAGGGCCCGATAACTTCGAAAGAGCTCCATCTGAGCTCAGTCCCTTCGGTATCTGAGATACCTGGGGTGAGTGAATGTTCCCCTTTGAGGGAGCGTGAAAGCACTTTAGGATAAAGTCGATAATAATAATAATAATAGTAAAAATAATATAAGAAAAAAAATTTATAATAATAATAATAATACCACAGTGGACAAACTCCACACCCAGAAGTATCAACGCTTGTGAGTGTGGAGCTTATACACAAATTAATAAACAAAAGACAGTAACAATAACCCAGTTATAAATTTATCCACTTACAAATATGAAGCTAAAATCACTAATAGAGATAAATTTGGAAAAACAGGAGTCTGCAGTTTAGTACAAAAGTTTATTAAACGTTTTGATCAATTTTATGCATTTCTTAAACTGCTATCGTTTAGGGAGGAAGGACTCTATCTTCTCATTGGCATACTGCAGGATTCTCTCCTGTTACGATTTAAATTAGAATCTTTTGAGAACAGGCGGACCTATCATACTCTGGACTTCCTCAGAAGTGGCGATATTTGCTGCCAGGAAATTATAACTATGTTCTATTTTCTTGCTCCGAGATTAAATTCAAGGTTTTCGGATTTTTTCTATCTCTCTGCGCCTAGGACCAATGTTAGAGAGTTTTCGCCTGTTTTCAGAATGTGTGCAGTGTATAATAGAGTTAGTCATTATGCCGATATATTTTTCTGTACCAAAACGTCTCTGAGGTCTGCTGCATCACTGCTTAATTGAATGAATTATTGCTGAATGAGTATGTATTTGTACATATGTATAGACATGTCTATATGTGCTGCATGTAAATAGATGTAACTTAGTGTTATTTATACTTTGTCTTTTATACATAGGATGGCATGTACATAGATATAATTTTATGTACCTGTTAATCTCATATTTTACCTTTTTTTCTCTTGATACTATTATTAAGTTTGTTTTTGTTAAAATGATATGTTTTTTCTCGGCTGTATTTAAGCACTTTCTTTGGGTTATTCCCGTTGAGCATTGCAAATAAATAAATAAATAATGGGAGGATAAAACTTAAAAATCTGCCATCAAAGCATCAGATTCATTTCCCCTAATAATTTTTTGTGTGGGAGTTTTGTAAGATTTTTCATTATGTGTCGCTTTATCTAATAAAGGTGTGAATAGAAACTATACACATTTTTATTTTTAAAATTTTCACTGCAATAAACTATATCAAAGTGAGTAGCTTTGTGTCAACTGTCTAAAACACATTTAAAGTTGACGAATTTCCGAAAATATGGACGCAGCAAGTGCGTTATGGTAGTCAATTTTCAGGAAAATATTTTTAGCAAATATGTCCTTTTTAATGAAAGAAGGCGTTAAATCTGGTTAACAGTATATCCTATGTAGTAAAAACAATGTACCATATTTCATCAAAATAGCTGTGACGTTTTAAGAAGAAAAACTATATAATTTTGAATTCTGGTATTTCTTGACCTTTTTGCGCCAAAAAAACTTAATCTTTGCCTGTAATACACAATGGATTTTGTTGTCGCCACAAAATATTTTGGGTTTCTACGTTTTTTTGATCATCAGTGGCACTCAGTTTTTTTCTTTAAATGCCTTTTTTTCTGCTACTTCTTGACCTTTTTGCGTCAAGCAAACTTAACCTTCATGTGTAATATTTAATTGGTTGTGTTAACTACACAAAACATTTTGCTTTTATGCTTTCCTCTGATTACCAGTGGCACCCAAAAATTTTTATGCTTGACTTCTTTCTTTTAACCTACAGACCTCCATTTTGGTACTTAGTATACGTACTTAGTACGTAGTATACTTGTGTACCTAATTTGGTTGTCATAGCTTTGTTATTTCCGGAGACACGAAAAACTTATCCGATTTTCCTGGCTAACGAAATTGTCTAAGAAACTTGCAAAGGGAACACACTTACCAAATTTGATCAACATCAGCCCATAATTTTTTGAGTTATCTGTGTGATACATACATACATATATACATACAGATATATATATATATATATATATATATATATATATATATATATATATATGTGTGTGTGTGTGTGTGTGTGTGTGTGTGTGTGTGTGTGTGTTAACACATAAAAATTAAAACATTTAAATTGGTCCCGGATATGTGTTCTAAAGGGCCTAGTTTGCGCTCATTCAAAGAAATGTTTTCAAAATTCAATATTAGGAAGGCAACGAAAACGGAAAATATCGGTACCTGGTCAGCGGGACAAAAAAGTTAGAAATCTTCTGGTTTAGACTATGATGATGGCTTCAACTATAATTAGGTATAAATATTAGCTTCCCAGCTTAAGATCATATGTGTCAAATCTGAATTTTACTCAAACAACATACAAACAAATAAAAAGCTAATCTTTCAGCCGACGAACGTATGACAAATTACAAAGTATGTGGATGACGGTCTGGATGAAGTTTGATAAACCCCGACTATAGTTGCAGACCATACCTTTATTTAAGTAAAGCCAGTTTAAAGATGTTCACTAAGAGTGTTAAACGCAGCATAAGGAGGTGGACCAGGTACCAAAACTTACCTGACTGAGATATATAAGAAGTATTTACGACTCCACATACATATGCGGTCACCTTGAGATGTAAACAATAATTAGCCATTGAGAATAATGTAGTATGTATATAATGCTGGTCCTACCGCTCTCAAACTGATCGCCCAGAATGAAGATTACAGGAAGGTCTTGGCTCATTGCAGTATCAAAAATAAATTATTTATATATATTTTTTTAAATTATAACAGACGCTGACTAAGAACTTCGTTATCTATTAAGAAAAAAAAAAGGTCTTAACTTATTGCTTATTTGATTTTTTTTTTAAATAGGGTAAATTTCTTTTACACATGCGTCTACAGTCAACAAGTCAGGGGTTATTTACTCTCGGTGAATTTGCAGACAGCCTCCCCAACAGTTTCAGATAAAACGAGTGCTGATGGTTAAATCTTGGTATCTTACATGCATGTTGACACTATTGTTACTTTTTGTTCTCTTGCCTCTACCAAGTTATTTACATTCAAGGCCTTTTGAAAATTCCACACTTTTCCTTTATTGCCTTAGTCCAGCTTTGTATTACTTCACAGTTCACTGTGACATTTTCGGCCCTTTGTTTGCTTTTTTACCTCCTACGCAGAATCTGCCTTTCATTTGCTCTTTGTGTGCCCAGTTAAACCTTGCGTTTTATAGATTTCGGTGCGTTTGGAAGTTTGTAAGTTTTGCAACTATTTTCCTTATCTCTGCTACAGTCATGGCTAGACAAAGTGTGAGTGTTTTGACTGTGAAACAATGCAATTCTTTTTTACTTCCAAGATCTTATGTTAAAATAAGTGAGTCCGATTTAAGTTTTATTGTAGAGACTGTATCTTGGACCATGCGGCATTTAACTATAATTTTTATTCCTGAAACTCAGAAAATTTGTCCAATAATCCCTAAAGCCAACATCCAGAAATTTACTAGTACAAACATAAATAAATGCTTAAGAATAACTTCGTTTTTTTTTAATTGTTTTAGTAATATGCACTTTTTAACCGACTTAAAAAAAAAGAGAAGGTTCTATGTTCATCTGTTTATAAACTTTTTATGTATGTTCACAGATATATTTGTGAATTGTGGACCAATATTTTTTTGTTTGAAAGGGTATACTCCTGAGGTAGGCCCATTTTCACCAAATCGGAATCTGATGAAGGGGTTTCAGGGAAATCGAGAGAAATCCTCTTATAATCTATCTAAACTTAAGGTTATGCTGTAATACGGCACTTTGATTATAGTATAATATAGTATAATACCATACCCACTACGTAAGTATATTTACACAAAAAAATGGAAAAATAAACAAGGTTAAAAAAAAATTAAACCGACTTCAAAGCAGGCACTAAAAAGCAAAAAATAGCTGGATTACAGTTTTAATTTAACAAGCAAAAATTAATTTTAGTAAAATATTCTTATATGCGCTACCTATTGTTTGAAGTCGGCGCACAGCCCGAAACATAATAATACTTAGCGACATAAACAGCTTAATTAATAACGGATTATAATTCTGATTAAATACCTAAATGTGTTGATAATAATCAAAGACCAAGCCACGCTCATGTGCGATGTGGCGGGAGTGGCCCTAGCTTTATCTACGTATTACATAATTGGATTGGCACTGACTTCAAACAGATAAATGGGTAGCGCATATAATAATCTTTCAATAAAACTAATTTATATTTTTCAATAAAACCTGTAATCTAGTTATTTTTCGCTTTTTAATACCTATTTTGAAGTCGGTTTATTTATTCTTTAAATCTATTTATATTATTCATATAGTTACCACGGTATAAAGTTGTGCACCTGGTGTTCTCTAAAAAGGGATATTGGATTTCTATCTGTATTCTGCAACTTTCCTTTTCAACATTTTTGTGTGTTTTATAGTTATTTTTATATGCTTTTTTCTGCTCTCTAAGGTGAAATTTTTTAAATCGGTATGCTGATTGTTTGTGTTATGTTCTTTTTGTTTTTGACTTCTAGATGCACATGGACATGCCAGTGCCATTTGTATGATATTGGCCCGTTTTATTGTAAATATATACACTATACATTATACAAGTCGCTAAGTGAGTTTGACCACGGTAAAACAGCTCAAAAATCATTCTGAAGCTTGTTCTCTATCGCCTCCTTTGGGTCTTTATACCAGCGCCCCAGAGTGTAAAATGTCACCTATATCGTGTTGTTGGCCAACAAGTCCTAACCTGCGAAGAATTATATACTGTCCTTACGCTTGTAGAATCTGTCTTGCACTCCCGATCGCTAAATTCCATGATTTCGGACATCGACGACATTCACGCTTTAACTACTGTAAAAACCGCGAACGCTGACGCCATCCTGCGCCGCCCTTTGGTGAAGCTGTGCCCGTTGCCATCTCGTGATTAGTAGCTTTTTTCCTATAATTTAATTTATCCCAGAGGTTTTCTTCTTGCTTAATTTATTCTGTTGGATTTTTGGTAATACGGATAATAACTTTTTCTTTCTCATTTGCTCACGCGCCGTATGTCATCGCGTCTCACTCGCGTTAACTAGTATTTTCTTTTTTGTGGTGGAAAATGCCTTGCTTATAGCAGGCCGGGCGGTTTGTTCGCTCCTCGTATACAGAAGTATAATTTTTAAGTTTTGCTTTTGCGATTAGAGAGACTGCGACCACAAGGCCACTGAAGTTCGTGTGTGAAAACAACGCCCCGCAGAAGAACTATTACCACCAGAGAAAGATATATGTGTGACGCATAGTTATTCAATAGTGCAATCGGCCGGTAGTAAACCCAAAAAACAGCCCTTGTTACACTTGCTAGTTTTGAGGCACGCGAGAGTAAATTGAGTCAGTTACTCTCTAGATGGAAAATAAGACAGTATCGCAAAGTAGGTGGTCTTTTGGCCATTCATGATTTTTGTGTAACATAATTATACTGCCATCACATCTCTCTTTCGTAAAACGCATGCAGTTCACTCAGTATATAATTTCTCTTTGGTTGTCTCTCCCCGAGATCAATTTTGATCTCGCAAAACCGCAAACCGCAGCGCAATACGCACAATCTCATTAAAATGATGCTTCATCAACAAACAAAATATTGGACAAAAATATACTTTTTCTCTTAAAATACTCATATACCATTGACAAAAATCTACGCTGTTGGGTAAATTTGCAGCAGTCAATTCTTGCACAGGTTTTTGGTAGTAGGCGTATAAAAGGTTATCATGAGCAATCTTCCAATTTGTGGTAGGAGAAACATTGTACTGTTCCGACAATTTTCTTATACTTGTCTCAGGATTGTGATCTAATATGTCAAGGACAACTTCTTCAAGGTCTACGTTGCGAATCAGACGTCCTGATTGAATTTGTCCGTTTTCTTTCTATCGCGGCAAAAGTTTTTCTACTAGGAACACAGCGATTAGGATATCTGACAAGATAAAGTCTTAAGGCATTCTGGTAACATTCCAAAAATGCCTGCAACAAATAAGCATACTGGTTATTAGTGTAATTTGCCGTATTATTCAATTCCAAACATCTTTAATATCGAAGTAATAAGTGAATAAAATCAATTAGCACTTGATAATGTCTTAACCTGACGTTTAATAATTACTATTTATTATCGACATTTTTCTACTAGATTGCTTTGCTATTAACAGCGTGATTTCTAGAGGTTTCTTTTAGTGCAATAAAACTAAAAGGTTTTTTTTTTCAGAATATAAAGGTTTAATGAAAATTTCAATCGGATTTAAACACATTATTTTAAAATACTGATACTTCTTCTTCTTCTTTGGGTACCATCTCCACTAATGGAGGTTAGCGACTACAACAGCAAACTCCTCTCTATCCTCCGCCGCTCTCATCAAGTCCTCAAAGCCCAGACCTGTCCAATATATTATGTTTCTCATCCATGACAGTTTCTTTCTGCCTACACTTCTTTTCCCCTCTAGTTTACCTTTAATTATGAGCTGGGGGATATAATATTTAGGATTGCGCAATAAGTGGCCCAGATATGCTGTCTTCCTCTGCTTGACAACCTGAAGAAGCTCTCTGTCTCTGTTCACTTTGCGTAAGACCTCTTCTTTTCGCACTCTTGCTGTCCATGATATTTTTAGTATGCGCCGATAGACCCACATCTCAAAAGTTTCCAGTTTATTCATGCTCGTTATCTTTAGGGTCCATGTCTCTACTCCATACAGAAGGACTGACCATATGTAGCATTTTGCTAACCCTAACCTTAGGTTTATGTCGAGATGCGAATCGCAAAGAAGGCTTCGTATTTTTGTAAAGTTGCTTTTGGCTTGTGCAATTCTGGAATTTATTTCTTTTTCTGGGTTTAATTGGCTGTCTATCCAGCATCCCAAGTATTTATAATGGTTAATGTTGTAATATGTTATTATTTATAATGAAGGGTATACTTATACTTATAGAATGTACTTACATTCTGTCTCCTCTGCATTACCATTA
Organism: Tillus elongatus; assembly: GCA_964006375.1. Taxonomy (NCBI): domain Eukaryota; kingdom Metazoa; phylum Arthropoda; class Insecta; order Coleoptera; family Cleridae; genus Tillus; species Tillus elongatus. Next base: position 113,830,811 of record OZ023265.1, read on the forward strand.
TTTTCGTTTTCCTCTCGTTGCTCCGCATTCCAAATTCCGAACATGTCTGGTTTACCTAATCTAGAATATTTTGTAAGCCGGTATCCGTATCTGCCATTATTACTGTGTCGTCGGCGTATTAATAATGTTTATCCGAACGCCAATTACTTTTATACCGCCATTAACTTTCTCAAGAGCCTTTTTGAACAGAAGCTCGGAATACAGATTAAACAACATGGGTGACAATACGCATCCCCGTCCTACTCATTTCCCAATATTTATGCTGTTAGAAGTTTCGCCCTCTATTCGAATTTTGGCCACTTGGTACCGGTATAAGTTTTTGATTAATGTTAAGCTCTTGCCATCTAGACCTACATTTCGTAGGGCGTCTATCAATTTCGGATGCTTCACTCGGTCGAAGGCCTTCTCAAAGTCGACAAAACAGAGAAAGATGTCCCTGTGTTGATCGTAACACTTCTGGCACAACACTTGTAGGCTAAACAGCGCTTTTCTTGTCCCCATACCACTCCTAGAACCGAACCTATCACTGCTTCGCATCTTCTAAGTAACCTGTTATGTAATATTTTTAATAGTATCTTAAGGGCATTGCTCATAAGACTTATTAGCCTAAAGTCCTCACATCTGTGGGAGTGTGGTTGTTTTAGCAAGGGTACGAAGATCGATTCCATCCATTCGTCTGGTATTTTTCCTGTCTCGTAAATTTTATTAAACAGGGAGACCAGTAAGTCGAGGTTGTTCTCGTTTATCAGTTTCAATATCTCTGGGTAAATTTCGTCGGGTCCTGGGCTTTTATTTATTTTAAGCTGTTTAATGGCGACTTCCACTTCCCTCTTCAGAATTGTTGGGCCTTCGTCGTTCTCGACTAAAAGTTCTTCGATTCTGTGCTCTTCGAATACTTATACACTATGAAGAAATGAGTTCTGAATTTCTTAACAAAAAGTCAGTTTTAGGCGTTAATATTCCTGAGGTTGTAAATCAGAAATAATAATTGATAAAATCAAAAATTACTCCCCAACGCTTGACTTAAACCATTTTCGATGACTAAATCTTTTTTGTTCAAAAAGTCGAATATTTCTTATTTTGTTACTAAAAGAGGCACAGGAGTGCTAAGAAAATGTAAACGCTTATTTAATGCCTGTAGAGAGCGTCCCGTATGCGACAGCCAGAAATGATTACCTTATTATTTTTTCAAACCTAAAAGAATGTCTGGATATAAAATTTGTATCATGTCTGACTAAACCTTTAGAAATTACTAAGAAAATACAATTTTTATTCGTCACTTTCACACCTGTATCCCTTTTATCGTACGACCTGGGATAGAGGTACATTAGATTAGGTCAACTTATTTTTACCAAAGGAATCTCTGGTATCATTTGTGCCCTTACATTTAAATACACACTGTATATATAGCCAAAACACCTTGTTTTTTAAATAAGCGTTTGTGCTTTCGGTAGCTGATTATTACCATTTAGTAAATACCTCAAGAGACGTCTCTGAAATATTTTAACTCGTTTATTTAATGATGAGAAAGACCAGATAGTCTGTAAAATAAATTGTGTCCCATCACGTCCGATCGATGATTTAAAATAGCCGAAAATTGATGTCATTCATATGGAATCAGTTTATCGTTAAGTACTTGGCCTGGTATTAAGCCATACTGATATACAGTTTCTTATATGGAATCTTTAACTACAAGAGTAAATTACACCACGCGATCCTTTAATTTATTATGAAGTGACACGAACATTAGCTTTATTATTATTACGTGATTTCATTGCACGCATTGTAATAAACGTTTTAGGTTTTAATGCCTAAATAATACACTACGTTAACTTTTTATAAGCAAGTTATAATAATAGGTATTGCTATGTACTAATTATGTTTGCTTTTTGGAAGTATAGAAATTTAAAATGAAATAAAACAAATAAAAATCGTGGTAGTGGCCATGGTATTGAATTTATTGGAAAGATAACTTTATGTCATTATTGCTTAAATAAGATTTCGGGTATATGGGCGCCGCGGCTGGCTCGACCAAAGTTTAATCTGGAAGTCCAATTTTCGATAACTTTTTTCAGCATCTGGAGCTCTATATCGGAAATAGCGTGGTGAATGTTGACTTCCCAGTTATCCATCGCTTGTGGATTATTGGAGTAGACTAACGACTTCACATATCCCCACAGATTTTTTTTACTACATTTTTTGGCCTCGAGCATTTACTCATACGACCACCCACAGAAAATAATCTAGCGGCATCAGATCGCAAGACCTTGGAGGCCAATTCACGGGTCCATTACGCGAAATTATGCAGCGCTCTCCATTGATTGTAACGTTCTGTCCGGCATCATTTTTAAAGAAAAATGGACCAATGGTTCCATCAACCCATAAAGCACACCAGACAGCGATTTTTTTGTGGATGCAGAGATGTCTCAGTAGTGGATCGTAGATTTTCTTCACTCCAAATTTTGAAATTTTGTTTATTGACGTAGCAACTCAACCAAAAATGAGCTTCATACTGAATAAAATTTTGTACTGCAGTGTTTTTATTAGTGAATATCCGGGGTCAGTTTCAAATTTTATATGTTTATATATATATATATATATATATATATATATATATATATATATATATATATATATATATATCTTCCCTTTGCAAGTGGCTTAGACAATTTCGTTAACCGGGGAAATCAGTCCAGGTTTTCCCGGAAAATTTTGTGTTTCTTTCGAAAAAAAATATCTCCGGAAATAAGAAAGTAAGGACAACCAAATTTAGTTCACGGGTGTATATCATTATAGGTAAATTACGTGCCAAAATTTAGCCCTCTATGTACAAAGACAAAATAGTTGTATGTATTTAAAAAAAATAATTGGGGTTTTCCTTAAAACGTCAAAGTCGCGATTTAAAACGTAAAAATTGGCAACATTTAGGCAAAGAATCTGGAACTAATACGGCCTGTGAAAAGACAGTGTCTCAAAAAGAATGCTTCACAAACCCTGAAGTCTTAGGTTCAACCGTCATTGTCCTTCATTTTACTAAAATGTTTCCATAAAATTAATTTCAAATAGACCCTTTCTTTTCTGCTTTGGCGGTAGTCTTACCTATAGAGTTTATCGTTTAATGGTATATAATTTTTGTCGAATTTTCGTAAAAAATTAATAAAGTTCAATATATCCGTTATTATACCAGATACGAAAACAAATTGTATACATTAATTCTAGGGTATCTTGAACTACATCTTAAAAAACTATCAGACTGGCCCACAAGCCGTTGGTGATACAAACTTCCTCTTTTTATATTCGAACACGCCTGATGTTGTTGCATTTTGCATCGAAATATTATGCATGTTTGTAAGAAAAGAAAGTCTGGACGCAGTAAGTGCGTTATGGTAGCGAATTTTCATTAAATGCATCAAATTTGAATAGGTCAAATTATTATATTATTATATTAACCTTCGTTGGACTCGAAACCAGCACATTGTGTCTACTATATAGGTTTTACTTATTACCAAATTTAAAGCCTGCTTTATTAGAAAAAAGAGACACATATTTGGTATTAAAAACAATTTTATGAAAATTAACTACCATAACGCACGATGTCAGTAAGTGATTTAGGAAATGGCGTGTCACTTTAAATGAAAGCAAATGAATTCAAGTAACATTAAATAATAAAAACACGATCTGTCCAAAAGTGACTTTATTCAACAACCACATCACATGAACTGGTTCTTAAGAAGAAGTCAAAGCTTTTATTTTATTTCAACAACACACCACGAGGGCTTACAGCCTAACTACTATCGTACCGTGGGTGTAGGAGGAAAGAGGCAACTTGTTAATTCTGGATTTGAAGGTTTGTAGGTTCGGGGGAGAAGGAAAAACATGTGCCGGCAACGAATTCCAGAACTTGGAAGTCCTTGCGATAAAAGAGCGGGCATAACAAGATGTTCCATGTCTAGTTACCTGGACAGTAAAAGGGTGCATTCGCTCTATTCCCCTGGTAGATCTGTTGGGACATTTGTTAAGCAGCGTTGCGTGCAAGACCTGGTCGAATGGTGTAGTTCCATAGACTTGCTCTAAGAGTGGGTAACAAAGGAAAGGACGTCGGCACTTGATCTGCGCTGACGGAAACCATACTGCCTGTCGTGGATTAGACTGTTTTTTTTTCAAGAAATTTTAGTAATTGTTTATATAGTTTTCCATCACTTTAGAGACGGCTTAAAGGAGAGAAATAGGCCTGTAGTTGCTAGGAAGCGCTTTGGATCCTTTCTTGGGGACGGGTTGTACTCGAGCAGTTTTCCAGTTACTAGGGAATATGCCTTTATTGTAAGATGTCTGAAACAGACGAGTCAGAACACGAGCAAGTTCTGGTGCGCATATTTTGAGAACAATTACTGGGATCTCGTCAAGGCCAGACGCTTTCCTGATATTAAGAGAAGAGAGCATCTTTCGTACCTTTTCAGTTTTGAGAATGATGTCCGATATTTTATGCGCGATATTTGGGGACTGTTGGTGGTTGAACATTTGGAGGTGGATTGAAGTAGAATTGCCGGCGAACAACGAGGTAAAAAGTTCAGCCTTGCCCAGGGCGGTAGAAACAGTTTCATCCCCTGAAACAAGAGGTGGGAACGTGTTCTTGCAGAAATTGTTCCCAATAGATTTAGCAAGAGTCCAGAAGGGTTTGCTGCCGTTGGAGCTTGAGGGTACGTTGTTTTTGATGTGGTTATTAAACAAGTTTTTTGCCTCAGAAAGAATGCGGACATAGCGGTTTCTTGCGTCGTTAAATGCTTGACGGTTTTCTTCACTGGGATTGTGTAAAAGCGTTTTGTGAGCTTTGACTTTTTCAAGTCTGGCCTTGTCACAGTATTTAGACAACCAGGGTTTTTTAGTGGCTGAAGAGGTTTTCTGCGTACGTAGAATAAATAATTCCATGCCAGCTTGGATAATTTCGGTGACGTTTTGTGAGATATCAGAGGGGTCAGGATGAGAGAAGCAGACATACGCCCATGGAAATGAGGAAAAGTAATCCCGCATTTCGTCCTAGTTAGAAAAGTTGTAGTACCAATCGATAAGTGTGTGTGATGACTGTGTGACATCAGGTTGCATTGCGCAGGAAGCAGTGACCATACCGTGGCCTGAGCGACCAAGAGGGGCGGTGACTGATGCCTTATAGCGTTCAGGTTTTGTAGTAAGAAGGAGATCCAGGGAATTTGGGCTGTGTGTTTGGATGCGAGGTAAGTAAGTAGGTTGCTGAACCATATTGGCTAAAGAATTGCTGACTGCAAAGGCTTCCGCTGCTCTCCCTTGTGGATCGGTTTTTGAAGATCCTAGCCATGCCTTATTATGGACATTGAAGTCACCCAGAATAGTAACTTCGGATGAAGTGTATTCAGAAATCAGATGATCGGTTTTTTCAGAAAGGTAGTTGAAGAGCTGGAGAAAGTTGTTGTCAGAAGGTGACCGGTAAATGCAACAGATGAATTTAGTTGGAGCCCTAGAGAGAGTTTCATCCAAAGTATGTCTTTTTTTTTTTAGCTTCTAATTTGGGAAGTCTAATGCAGGGTAGAGTGCTACGGACGTAAGCGCACGCGCCTCCATGCAATCTAAAGGAAGTAAGGAGCTCATACCCCGGGGAAATCAAGGTTATTAGTAGCTGGTTTGGCACTGATTTGGGTTTCGGTGGCGGGTCTATTATCCTGGAGGAAATGGTGGACGGAGTTCAGGTTAGAATTTAGACCACATATATTCGAGAAGAATCTGTTAAATCTTGATACCGGCGCCCCCTGCACACCCCTCTCCCGGAGATTCGAATGGAGGGGTGTTTTATCTCCGGAATCTCTTGTACAAGGGGGAGCCATCATCATTTTTATTTATAAGGGAAACCGACTCATACACCAGAACCGGAAACGTCCGTTGGGCCCCTTGATGTAAGAGGGTGGTACCTCCTTGGGCGTAAAAAATCTACTACTATCACGTAAAGGAAAAGTACACTATACAACAGATTTCCCCACCACATATCGCCTAATTCCTTAAGCATGGTGCTTCAACCCGGATTTTTGTATATAATCGGTGTTATTTCTTAGAAATTGATATTTATTGGTCAATCATTATTATTGATTTAATACTTAAAGTATGTAGTTCTTCTGTATTGGGATTATTATTCATTAATCGATTAAAGTAGTAACATTCATTTATTTTCCCGCACAATATATAGTTTTTTCCGTTATGCTAATATACAGTGTGTGCCTCCTTATTCCTTACACATGGTCTATGTTTACTTAAACATGGTCCTTCGAGTGTTTTAAACCATTACCATGGCCAAGGCCATAATTTTCAAAAGTGTGAGGCAGCATCTCGATAGTACTATCTCTATTTTACTTGCATTGCCCTTGCGGCAATGCAGTCTTTATTAAAAATTCTGTGATCAAACCAAGTCTCCAAATACCCCTTTTTACGTTTTTAGGTACAGCAAAAATGAAGGCCTATTAGACCCTGTGGTCGAATCAAGTAAATAAGGACACAAGCATCCACAAATCAAGCAAATAAGGAGACAGTCGTTCACAAATACAAATATTAATACGATTTAAGTGCCAACACAGGGTCCATTAAGGCATATAGCATAAGTCAAAGGTCAATATAAGCGACATTGTAGCAACTCCAAGACAGAAGAGTCCAATAAATGTTTGTTCAACCTTACGAATGAAACAAACCAAAAAACAAATCGAATTAACTCAAGGGTCGACACAAGCGCCATTGAGAAGTATCCAGGACAGAAGAGTGCACAGATTGGTTTTTAAACCTTGGAAATTGAACAAACCAAAGCAAATAAATAAAATCGAGGGTCAACATAAGCGCCAATGAGAAGGATCCAGGACAGAAGAGTCCACAAATTGGTTGTTATAAATTGAACAAACCAAAACAAATCAAATAAAATCAAGGGTCGATACAAGCGCCATTTAGAAGTATCCAGGACAGAAGAGTCCACAAACTGGTTTTTAAACTTTAGAAATGGAACAAGACAAAGCAAATAAATAAACTCAAGGTTAAACACAAGCACCATTGTTAAGTAGCCAGGACAGAAGACTCCACAAATTGGTTGTTTAACCTTACAAACTGAACAAACCAAAACAAAGCAAATAAAATCAATAGTTGATACAAGCGCCATTTATAAGTATCCAATACAGAAGAGTCCACAAATAGGTTTGTTTAATCTTACATACTGGATAGACCGAAATAAGCAAGCTTAATGGAAAATATAGGGGGACATTGGAAGGAACTACAAATACACAAAACCAAGGGCTACACAGGTCCAGCAAAGTAACTTAAATCATATACCAATAATAATCAAGAAATTATTATTAGAATTAGGGCAGAGAAGATATATATATATATATATATATATATATATATATATATATATATATATATATATGTATGTATATATATATATATATATATATATATATATATATATATATATATATATATATGTATATATATATATATATATATATATATATATATATATATATATTCGTTATACAACCAAAATGGACGAGAATGAAATGTGCAGACATGAAGAGAATCGGAATACGGTGGCGAAATCGTTAGGCAGAGTCATATATCAATGATTATTATCTATTACCCATAGAAACTCCACAGAAAGGTACAACCAATTAAGAGAGAGATATATATACACATACATCGTGCACACATTATTACATAAAATCTGGTTAGCAATATGCCAATTGCATGAGTCAAAAATTCATTGTTCTGAAGGGCTTAAGGACTGTCCGACATTTATTACTTGGAGGCTAAGCCATAGCCGATACAGATTGATAAATGAGGACAAGTCATGTATACTGACGGCGCGGCGTTAAGAGAGATGACAAGGCAATTTCCACGTAAGTTAAAACAATTAATAAAATTAGATTCCACAGAAAAACTTTTATATAAATTGGAACCACCCAAAGAAGTAAATTCTAAAGTCAACTTAAAAAATATCCAGAGAAGATCAACCATATGAGTTAAAAAAAGCTGAGAGACTTAAACTCAACACAGCACACTCCAAGCAGGTTGGGGAGTCAAAAGATGTAACGGAAACAATCATGGATATAGAGAGGTTGAGGAAGAAGATTATAGTCTAGTCTAGTAGAGTATCCAGAGTATATTCAAGAGGATGATGGTCCATTGGAGTATCCAGAACCGATTCAGGGAGGTGATGTTTTAGTGAAGATACTGAAGATAATAGATGACAATCTAGCAGAGATAATCAAGATCGCAGATAAAGGTAATGGCCTAGTAATCTCAATCAAGAATGTTCAACGAAATTGAGAGAATGTCCACAGCGAAAAGGGGAAGAGAAGTGGTCCAATAACAATTCAGGATGGAACTAACAGAATAAGGTGTATCTAATAAGATGCTGCTAAAGGTTACTTTGATCCCCGACAGAAAGAGTGCTGAAGTAAGGGGAAAAAGCTTGTATAGAGCTAATCCAATTCCTCTCAATTCAAGTTTACAGTTCCAGAGCAGAAAGAAAACAACCTCATGGAGAGCACTGGAACAAGACTAAATTTCATTTATTGGATACATGCTTCCGCATTTATATTCCCGGAAAGCAGCATCAGGGTATAGTCCAGCTGAAGATAAATTGGGGAAGGATGTAAGGAACAGCGCAGCCGATGATCAAACACAAGTTTATCCGCTGCCAATCCCAGGGAATTCAATCTTTTGACTCGGAAGTATGTTAAGGAACAATATCTTACCAAAGTGGCCATCCTCTTATTATTTAAAAAAGCAATTAATTTTAATCTTGATGACCTAGTAGTAATACGAATAATCTGTGTTAGTGTTCTTAAGGTCAAGTCGTTGTCTATGTATTTTAGCATTGTGTTGCAACGAATGTGTTTTATCTGCAAGTTTGCAGTTTCATTAGATTGATTTGTAATTACTATGAGTATGAACATCTCTTTGGAGCAATCTATTTTTTTTTGAGATTTTAGAAGCATAACTAATATTGCAATAAATGTGTTTTTTATCTGTCATTATATTGCCTCGAATAAGTTTATGTATAATGAATTATATTCCTGTGAAATTTACCAACTTCTTTTATTAAAGTCAGTTTTGTTAGTAACATGTCGTCCTCTAAATAATAAATACAGCATGTTACCATGTCCAACAGCTTTGCCCAGCACAATTTCTTCCTTCAACGATGTGGTTGAGTATGAATATCTATGCTAAACGGGCATGTACAATTTTTGACAGCATTATATTTGTTTTTTTTTAAGTCGATTATTATTATTCTTGTCAACTGACTTTAGTAATAAAGCCACCTCTCTTATGATTATATGGGTATTGGGTAATATGTGAGCAAAACTACATGGACTAAAGATTATTCTAATGAATTAAACTTTTGTATGTTTCAGCTGTTTAAAAAACGTTACGAATAATCTAATATGTACTGGCGAGATGCATTTTTCCGCATAGTTTTGGTAGCATATATCAGGTTTTTGTACTAATTATAAACCAATTTAACCAGATTGTAGCCTCTATTTATAAATCACCACAAATACGATCATCATAAAAGCACCAGCAGAATGCAGTTGAAGCAAGAGTAGGACATTCAAATTAGAAACTATTTCGACAGACCTTTTTATATTTGTACGGTTGATATACTATTATGTAATGCATAAAGGTACACTATCGGTGTTTTACTGTGATCAAGTGAGGACATTTTAATAGTTTTACAAGTTAAAATTGTGGCAGGAAATGCCTGGGAGTTTTGCTATTAGTTCTTTTACAAAACGTCAATACAGACTTGTTCCACAAGTTAACAAACCCTTGTTGTTTTTTGACGCCATAAATCGACGTGAAAAATAATTTCCAACTATAGAAGCTTTTAGAGGGTTATCCTGAGCAAACAAATATATGGAAGCTCTTTAAAATACAGATATACAAAAAAAAAAAAAATATGAAGAAACAATACTTGCACCCAATTTTTATAAAAGGTGAATTAATTCATTGATGATGAATATTAGAAATTAAAAACTAACTCCAGTGAACCCGATATAGAGCGTCTAAATTATATACCGTAAACCAAGGCTACGTCAACGCACTTTTGGGATAAAAATTCATCCCCCTTTATTTGGATATGAAAAATATAATAAAATATATGCAGTTATGATATCCGGTGCTTTGGTTATTAAATGTTTTGCTCATCAACAATCTGTCGCTTCTAAATGTTGTATATTTGGTGAATTTTCATATCTTTTTTGAAAAGAGCTTTAGCTTTTGTGACGCATCTCGAAGTAAATTTTTTTCATATATGACATTTTATCTCACCCTTTTTAGCAAAAGCTGTCTGTCTATCAGTCAATGATACACTTTCAAGTTTAGGCTTAAACACATTAAGAAGATCTACAGTGATACTTTGGAAATAAGCTCATAAAATCCCTATTATTGAACTACAACAACTCAACCTACACTTATTAACAGCTCTAAGGAGTTGGCAGATTGGGGCCCTAGAGTGCATTTCCTTTCATATTCCCCTAAGCTCTTCAAAATGGCTTTGGGAGCCGAAAAGTCGAGTTTAAAAATATTCTAGGCGCAGTTCACCCCGACAAATAGGTATTACTCACAATTGTGACCGCAGAAATTATTTTTAATTATATATTATATATATATATATATATATATATATATATATATATATATATATATATATATATATATATATATATATATATATATATATATATATATATACTGGGTGTTTCGAAAAAATCTGCCAAAATTTCTAGCACCTATAGTACACCCAAAAATAAGTGTAGTTTACTCTATAAAACTATTTCCGAGAATGCACCTTAAAGAAGCGACAGCCCCTAGACCCTATAAGAAGACTCTCGAAAATGGTTTTTTTGGCATTTTCTTTAACACTATCACAGGTAACTCAATGAAATTTAATACAGGCCAGTTTTTTATGAGACATATTACTAATTTGTTAGAATCTTCACACCTAACTCAGAGACGTAACATCCAAGGTTAAATTTCCATATCTTTTCTGTGCGACGTTTTATCTAATATGTTTATTGAAAATCTCAGAGCTTTATTTATTTTACATAAAAAGGTAATCCTGTTAAAATGTTTGAAAGTTGGCAGTTTTCAAATAATTTGCAGTTGAAAGTTGGCGTATTTTTCAAGCTTTTGAAGACATTTGTCGAAAATGCGTTCGAAAATCTTTTGAGGCCACGGTAATATAAATTAGGAAAATAAGTACGATGTCACCTTGATATGGTTTGGCGTTTTTTTAGCATTATTTTTTGAGAAATAAAACTGCATAAAAAGAAAACATAAAATGAGATGCGATAATCGAAATTCAATATCTAACAACATGAAATGAAATAACTTTAGGAATATTTATAAGCCGCAAAAAAAGTTAATAATACTAATGAACCACAACAAATTTAATAAATCACAACAGGTGCTCAAAATGTCCCCCGTTTTCTTGAATGTTAGATTATTTAACACTTCACGATTATTTTGAAGAAGTGTACATTAATTAATTATTTTGTCTCTTAATTCCTCGACCGAGTTAGTTTGATTTTCATGCACTTTTGCTCTCAGATATCCCCAAATGTTAAAGTAGAGTTGATTCATATCGGGAGACCTGGCTGGCCACTGAATTGGTGCATCTGCACCACGCACGATCCATTTGTTTGGACAATTTATATTCAACCACTTGTGCACTCTTCTTCTCTAAATGTGGGGGTGCGCCATCATGCATAAAGAACATGTCCCTTCTAAGATGTACACTTTCCAATACATCATTTTTTTAACAAAAAGAAATACATATATCCGTTTAACGTACCAGGAAGCATGTAAAATCCCATGAATTCATTTCCTAAAGTAGCTGCCCAAACATTTAGTTGTTTAAAACCATGGTGATAGTAAGACAGTCTAGTACTTCTCAGATTTTCTTCGGCCCAGAAATGCGGGTTACGATAATTAAAAACGCCTGCCCTTGTAAACGTTGCTCCGTAAATCAGATTGTATTTTAAAAAATTGGATCAATAGCTTTCCGTTCAAGCAGCAATTCACAAAAGGCGATTTCTGATGGCCTATCCTCTGGTAGTAAATGTTGCACTTGCCTAAAATGGTAATGATTCAGTTAATGTTCTTTCAAAATTCTGAACGCACTTGCATGGTAAATACTAGTTTTTGGTGCTAATCTGAGTGCATTAATTGTAAGCGCATGAAAAACGGTTTTAAACACTTGTTCCTTAACTTCTACCGTTTTCTACCGTTCGTCTACCTTTAGGACGTCCTTCATCTGCGTTTGTTATTTTAAGCGAACATTTACTCATAATCTCTGCTCTATTGCCAAAAAGGTTCTTCGATTCGGTACATTTCTAGTGCAAAATTTTTTCGCATTTCTTCTCACCCAAAGTTTAAATCATATCAACCTATTCAAAATACGTATAATTTGGCATTTTTTAAATAGATAAATAACAGAAATAATAACGTGACACTTACAATCCGTCAAACAATGTCAAACTGACATCCTGCTAACTTGCCTAATTTATATCTTGGCCTACTTAAACGATGTGCTATGGCATTTTGGAAAAGTCATTTCAAAAGCTTGAAAAACACGTCGACATTCAACTGCAAATTACTCGAAAACGGTCGACTTAAAAACATATTAACAAAAATACCTTTTTTTGTGTAAACTAAAAATAAAGCTTTCAAATTTTGTTAAACTTATTAGATAAAACCAAGCAGAAAAAAAATGTAAATTGGACGATTCCAGCCCTCTTGGAAGTTGTGCTCCTACTTAAAGTAGGAACCAGATTAATTATTTACAAAAAGCGATTTTCATCGCTTCATTTCCACGTTTAGATTTTTAGATTGTATCATTCGCTTTCGATTAGCCACTAATGGCTCAATGACATACTTTCGATAAACTCGATTATTCGGATTTTGCAAATTAAAAGTTTTTGCTGTTTTATATGCACATTTACCTATTTTGTAATCAAGTTCAATATTTAGTAAAATTTTCGCAATAGAGTAAACTATTTTCAAAAATTGTTCTAACTAACGCAGCAGCATCTAATTTGTTTTTGACAATTTGTCAATTCGACTATATTCTTACCGTTTGGTTTGCAGTTCTGCGAACCTATATACCACAGTTTCTAGTCTTAAAAACCTAGACAGCTCAATTCCAAGTACAATAACTAAGACAACGTTGCCTTTTGTCCAAAACCACTAAACGGATTTTCAGTAGCTGATTTTAAAAAGAGAATTTGGTTATCTTCAAAAATCAGTGTCACTCACTATGCCTTTCCGTTAAAATTTTTAGGGGTGAAACTCACCACTGCCAGGAGAATGAACTGACAGGGTTGAAACTAACAAATGTGTGGTAACCAAATTTGGTACGCAGGTTTATGTTATAAAAAAATATGTTATGTCCCAATATTTAGATCTCTAAGTTAGAGGCGAAATAAAGTTATAAGAATTTAATCAAAAAATATGGATTGCCGCTGGCGGTCAGTGCACTGCAGAAGACCAAAAAGCTCGGGACGCAGCAAGTGCGTTATGGTAGTGATTTTTTATTAAATGTTTCAAATTTGAATAAATCAACTTTCTATAAATTTAGAAAGTTTAATTTTGGTATATAGAAAGCTCCTTTCTAGGGCAAGATATCCACCAAATTTTATTAAAATAACTGTGTAATTTTCGGAGAAAAAATTTTTTTTCAAAAGAAAATTTAAAAATTAAATAACTCAATTTTCTATCAACTTAAAAAGTTGAATTTTGGTACGTAGTAAGGTCTCTCCCAAAGCAACATATATAGTAAATTTTATTAAAACATCTTTGTTATTTTCAGAGAAAAAAAATTTTTTTTGAAAGAAAACTCAAAATTTTTCCGGAAAACCCCGTCAGATTTTCCTGGATAACGAACTTGTCCAAGCCATTAATAAAAGAAAGGCACTTGCCAAGTTTCATTGAAATCGGTTAATTATTTTTTGAGTTATCAGACGGATATATATATATATATATATATATATATATATATATATATATATATATATATATATATGTATATATATATATATATATATATATATATATATATATATATATATATATATATATATATATATATATATATATATATATATATATATATATATATATATATATAAACATATAAAAATTGAAACTGACCTCGGATATGGGTTCTAGGGGTCCTAGTTCGCGCTCATTTGAAGAAATTTTTGCAAAGTCTCACCATCGATACCTCTCTATTAGTGAATTTTTTAAAATAAAAATTCACTAATATTGGTGTAAACAAAATGTATTAAATATACAGGAAAATTTTAATGCGCTACCATAACGCACTTGAGGCGTCAAGACTTTAGTGTTTTCTGGTCACATATGTGATGTTTTCGGTGAATTTTTCAACAAAAAAGGCTTTAGGTAAAAAATAGTATGCCTAACTTTTAGCAAATTCTCATGTTATAAATTTATTTTACCTTAGAAGTAATCCTGCGTACGTTACCTTTTAGGAACAGTGAGTGTCAGGTGTTAGATGTATTAGTCAAGTACCTAAACGTAGAAAGAGAAATTGATTTATACACAATCTAGATTCTTTGTATCATCTTTCACACCTAAAAGTGAAATCGTCTAACCTTTCTGATCTTCCTGCTCGTAATAAGAATTTATGTAGATTGACTTATCAAGTAAACAATCTGGGAAATATTACCGTAGTAAAAATCCAAGCAATGTGGGATAACATTAATGTATTACTTAAATTTGAATTTCACCGTAAAGCAATGTCAGAGGTCAGATTACGCATACCACTTGATACATGTGCTTAAATTATTTTATTGCTGTCTTACAAAAAAATCCAATTAGTATCCGGAGATATTAATTCTAATATGCGATTGTACAGACGAATATAAATGAAAAAATCCAAAGACATTACTACACAAATGCCATATATCAAATAACACAGCCGATTTATGGCTATTATGTGACAGCAAACATGTATTATCTCTAATAGATTTACATGAAATATTTTTTTAGGTTTTCTTGATTTTGGTCCTCATTTTTCATACACCAATGTATGTGCATACATTTGCCAATAATTATTTATTGTTTTAATACGTAATAGGTTGAACAGATGTTACCAACTGATATACCTTAATAAAGTACCTTTATTAAAAATTTAATTGAAATAAGCACCGTTATTAAAAACGCCCATACGCGTGCTATTGACAGCATATACGAGTGTTAATCTTCGAGATTTTAACGGATTATATTAAAGCAGGATGGAACAAAATATATAGTGTTGTAATTCGCAAGCGTAAGTTATATCATACAAAACATTTCCTGGCATGAATTAAAAGTACAACTAGGTAGGGGTTGACATAAAGGATTGGGAAGTGTATTAATAATACACACAAATCCCAAAATTAGTGAAAGAAAGATTTTCATTAATCGTTGTTAAATTTCAAAACAGACCGTAATCAATATAAGTTTTTTTATCAAATTTTTATTAAAAAAAGATTCGCTAAAAGAGCACCAATTTGGGCTACTAGAACCCGAAACCAAGGTTCATTTAAATTTATATATATATATATATATATATATATATATATATATATATATATATATATATATATATATATATATATATATATATATATATATACATTTATTCAACCAATAATTCAAAAAGTAATCAACTGATTTTAATGAAAAACGGCAAGTATCATTCTTTTATTAACAGCTTGGATCTAGCAGTAGTAGCAATGACAGGCAAGTAGGCCAGATCGGGTCCTTTTAGCCAACTCCTCCTCGGTTTCGTCACCAAAGCTCCTCGACCAAAAATAAATGTCATGGCGGTCTCCCATTGGACGGAACTTACATGTCTTCTCTATATCCTCGAACGAGACAATTCTGTTCGAAGACTCCCAAAAGCATCACATTCACAGAGGTAGTGGTAAGACGTTTCTCGGGTCTCGCCGCATTCCCGGCGAATGAGATCCCTTTCGACACCTACCAATATAAGGTGTCTTCTGAGGGTACAGTGGTATGTTAGCACCCCAATGATGCGGTGAAGCGCAAACCGATTCCTACCAAGAATCTAGACAGTGTTGTTTCTATCCTGCCTTGTCTACAGCCACTGGCCTATATGCAGTGCTTCTCCATGGCCTCCTCAGTCTATCTATCTAGGGCGTCGGAGACTATCTTCCTACTTTTGCCTATTACAGATTCCGGGCCACAGAACGGAAACCGGAAACCAAGCCTTTCGAAGTCATTCGCCACTTCATTCCCCGCCATGCCACAGTGTCCCGGAACCCACATAAGTTGTACCTTTTTTGTCCCAGACACCCAACAAGAGCGCCAGCGAGGGCTCTTTAACCTGCTTTGATCTAATTCTGACTATCTTAGCAACGAATAGCTTGGACGAGTTGGTTAGCCGGACCAGTTTTTATAAAAAAGTTGATTTCTTCGGAGAAAAAAGTTGTATCTCAAAAATAAACAAAGTTATTATGACAAAATTTGATACATACGTGGCCCTGGTAGGACCTTTACTACGCACCAAAGTTCAACTTCCTAGATTTGTAGAAAATGAGTTATTCTACTTTGAAACAGTTAATGAAAATTCGCTACCATCACGCACTTGCTGCGTCCCAAATTTTTATAATAATTATAATTATAGTAGAAAATCAATGACGGTTACAGAAAATCTAAAATAAAGGCCCTTTTGTCTTTTTTTTTAATTAATATTTTTACGAAACAGCTTGCCATCTTCGTCCCATTCAATGGGCTTATATCTATTAAGCTTTTAACGAATTGTTAACCAATATTAGGTAAAAAGGCGGTCGCGACTTTAGAATTTTGCAAAAATGTTTTCAAACTGGTGTGAACTAGGACCCCTGTTACTCATTTTCGAGATCAGTTTCAGATTTTACATGTTTATATGTTAGCCGTAGGTGGCGATTTGTATATCGCTTGCGCCACGGATTTAGACCTTAGCGAAAAATAAGACTTGTCACGAAAGCTTACATCCCCAAAAATATAGGAAAGAGGGCAGAGATCTTTTAACGCAATCCACATTCAAACGACTCATTTTAAAGGTTTCTTGCGTTTCGCAGAGGGATATCTAAATACAGCCAAATTTAAAATTTTCTGGCTGGATTAAAATCGAACACTATCAAGAAAACTGAGTAAAAGCCAGAAACGGCTTTTCCTGATATCAAGCAATGAAGCTAAAAAAACAGCGGATTGGCATTTTACTAGCAGTGGTGGCTGAACTCAACTGCGAAAAACGTATTTCTATTGAGAAACTCCAAATCCAAAGTGAATTGGGGGGTTGTTTACCATGGAAATAGAAAATACATTTTGGTTGGCTTTCCCATATGTACGCGTCATTAAAAAATGTTCGGGACGCAGCAAGTGCGTTAAGGTAGTGAATTTTCATAAGAATAATATATTATAATGATTTAGCCTTATATTAAAAGTTATAAAACATTACTTTATTAACTAAGGAATAGTAAAAAAAATGATGTGTTTGGGCTGACGGAAACGTGGCTATCGTCCAAGGATGGCAACGTGCGTTTTGCTATTGAGGATTATAAGCTTTTGAGGAGAGACTATCGTGGGCGAGGATCGGGGATTGCTGTCTGTGTTAGAAATAATTTAAAGTGTAAAATCGTTTCAACTTCAGATAGGATAGAGCAATTATGTCTTAGGCTTTATGTAAACTATTAGATTTTTGGTGTGTGCATTATGTATATAAATCACAATGTGGATATCTATACATTTCTTGATGAGTTAGAGAATACCGTGGGTTGTAGTCTAGCCTTTTATGAGAGCCTGGTCATATTAGGTGACATAAACATAAATGTAATCAATGAGGAAGATGCTAAGACTATGTTGTACAACCAAAGGATATGCGACCTGGGGTTAAACCAACTAATACAGGAGCCCATAAGGCAGGGTTCTCTGCTTAATCACTTTTTGATCTCTAAGGATAGCTTCATTCAGCAGGTAGGGGTTATTGCGTGTGACTTGTCCGATCATGATATAATCTTTGGTGTTCTAAATGTCAAGAGACCGAGACCAGAGCCGGCATATATTACTTGTAGAGACTTTAGAGCGTTGGATATGGATGACTTCCAGAGGGATTTGCTGGATTTAGATATGGAACGTATCTTCTATTGTTCGGATGTCAATAAGAACGTAGAAATCTTTCACACAACTCTAATTAACCTGTTCAATAGGCACGCATCTGTTAGGACATATAGGACGACCAACCCCTATACTCCTTGGATCTCGGAAAATACAAGACTAATGATGAGGCTTAGGGATCAGGCCAGGATTAAGTTTGGAAAAAATCCTAACGAAACCACCTGAAA
Source organism: Tillus elongatus (assembly GCA_964006375.1). NCBI lineage: Eukaryota > Metazoa > Arthropoda > Insecta > Coleoptera > Cleridae > Tillus > Tillus elongatus. Next base: position 113,849,230 of record OZ023265.1, read on the forward strand.
GTGATATAAAGAGCTACGCAATTCGGTTACGCTTACTGTAAGAACGGATAAAAAGACTACATAGTAGAGAGAATGAAGTCGAATAGTAACTGGAATTACTAAATTTTCGATCTAAAAAGAAGACAGCTTTGCTTAAAATATATCACAACCCTAGTGAAATGGCTGACCATTTTAACAGCGGCTTGGATGGCGCTCTGTGGGGAGTATAGTGTAGATTGTATTACTAATAATATTAACTCCTGTATTTTAAACAACTTTTTCAGAAGTGTTGAAAGTATGCTGTTGGACTTCCTTTCCCTAAGGTATGGGATCCGGTCACGCTGGATCAGTTGCGGCTTATTAGCATATTACCAGTGTTATCAAAAGTACTCGAGAGAGTTCTTGATTTTCAGCTGCGGGATTTTCTAGCGAGTAAAAACACTTTGCCAGAGTACCAGTGGGGATATCAAGCAGGGCATAGCTGCACTATAGCACTGTTAAGGGTGAGCGATGACATTCTTAGAGCCACTGATCAACGCATGTTGACATTGTTGGTCGTTCTGGATTTTTCCAGAGCGTTCGATACTGTGAATCACAGCATATTGATTGAAATATTACAATTATAGGATTAAGCTCCAGTGCTTTGGAGTTATTAAAAAGTTATTTTAGTCAGCGCTACCTGGTGGTCAGGTTGGGCGGCAGGGAATCTGAGACTCGCTTGGTACAGAGTGGTGTGCCACAGGGATCTATTCTTGTGCCGCTCATCTTTACGATATACATCCACCACTTCAGCGATGCGTTGAGATATTTAAGCATACAGATGTACGCAGATGACACTAAGGTTTACATGTCTTTTGATGTTTGTGACGTTGCGGATGCCGTGGCAAAGATTAATAGTGATTTGGACGATTTCCGTCAGCTGGCTAAGCGGAATTCACTGCGGCTGAATCCCAGTAAGTCGTCTGTGATTCTCTTTGGTAGCCAAGTGCATTGCGAGAGGGTTAAGAGTGACGTGAGAGTGGAGATTAGTGGAGTTTGCCTTAAGCTTGTGGATGAAGTTAAAAATTTGGGCATAATAATGTACAATACATTTAGGTACAGGCAGCACATTAGCTCGTGTTTGCAGAAGGCATATAACAGTCTGCGGGTGCTCTTTCCACTTCGTTCCTAGCTTCCTGTGGAGTAGATTTACACTCAGGGAGGCGGTACTCTATCATGCTGTCATCAAGACAAACTGCCCTCTTTACTTATCCAGAAGGATCACTTATAGGACTGATGTACATAATGTAGATGTTAGAAGGAAATGACTGATCTCACCACCAAAACATAGACTAACCTTGTTCAGAAGGTCATTTACGTACCAGATATACACTGTTTACAACGCTGTCGATGATGCCCTCAAAACGAGTTAAGTGTCCACTTTCAAGCGAAAATTATTTCTCGTACACTTTCAACGCCAACCGTAGAGATATCTTGGGTCCTACTAAAGAGTCTGTTGGGGAATGCGTTCAATAGAATTAATGTGCTTTGCTTGTAAGATTTCTTGTGGATTTTTTTTTGTGATGTGTGATGCTTTGCTTGCCTTGCTCACACATCATTTTCAGCAAATCGGTGCTTTTAAGTATTTTCGGCCAAGTGGAAGAGCAGGGAATGGTATACCATTCATCTGAACTTCGCCCTCAGTTGCACAGGTTAATGATAGCATTAATTCATATTTTTAGATTTAATTAATTTATTCTATATATTTCTGGGAATAAAATTTTGTGTCTATATTATTTTCCTGTCTAAATAAAGACTATTTTATTATTCTTATTATTATGCTCAATTTTACTTCAAAGTTAAAAATTTTATTACTTTTTTAACTCCTACAAGATGTCATTGTGCCTAAGTTCCCCTTTTTAATTATCTTCCTCGATAGCATATGCGAAAATAATGGCGAGAATCTACGTCAAGATTTTATTTTGTGAGTCATCATGTTATCTGCTTTGCTAGCCAAGTGTTTTGAATAATGCAAATTCTTTCGATACTTGCGAGACGCGGATATTTAGTTTCATTGGAAAGACATTTGTAATTTCAAATTCACTACTGTGAGGATACTGTCCATTTTATTTATATTTTCATTTTAAAATTTTAATGACAGTTTGGAGATTAAGCATTTATAAATCTAAAGTGGATTTCAGACCCGCCTAATTTAAAAAATTGTATCAATATATTTTTTTATGAATAATTTTAATTTCCAAGATACACCATAAATTACTCTGCGAGGTATGAATAACCCTTCTTCGCAGATTGTTTAGGTAAAAGTATGACGATATAAGCCAACTTATATATTTCCAAAGATGCAAAACTTGACTGACAAACCATGGAAAATATTACCTATGTCTTTCTGCTTACAAAAATATTTTATGCGAACGTGTCGCACTTGAATCAAGCTATAAAATAATTGGGGTCCGTATAAATAAATAAATTTGGAGTGAGATATGAAAACGGGTTATTAATATATAATAAAGTCATTAAGATGCTCAAAAAAAAACTCAGCAAAATATGTCTTCAATTCACATGTAGGCACAAAAAGTTGCTACCAAGAACGCCTTATCACAAGACATATGACTTTTTATTACCTACGCAAACCTTTAAGAACACTTTTATGTTGTAATGGACGCTGGCGGGGCCCAACTCAAGCATTAAAAATAGCGATATTTCAAAACTCCATATCTTCTAAACGAATACACTGAATTGCAATAATAAAAAAGCAATGTATAGAGAATCAAAAGCTCCTTTTACCGACCTATCTCATGATCCCTATTCTTATTTGGAAAAAAAATTTAGGATCACACCCGCGCTTATGAGGGTAAAGTTTGGGCTATACTTTTTACGTCAAAAGTTGTCTCCCTCACAAGCAAACTTGACGTGTTTCAGGTTTTTTTTCGAGACAATCTTTTCCTGGCAGTTATGGCTGCCAGTCCGTTTTTAATGGGCATATATATATATATATATATATATATATATATATATATATATATATATATATATATATATATATATATATATATATTTGTGTGTGTGTGTGTGTGTGTGTGTGTGTTATACCCACCCGGAAGCAACAGGGTATAGCGAAGCGGTACGACCGCAGAGTAGTCGTGTTGACGGCGGAGATCGGATAGCAGGCGAGGCAGTCAACGATGAACAGTAGGCAAGAGCGGTAGCAGTAACGGGAGCGAAGTGGAGAAGACAACACACAGTATGCTGGGGGTATACCCAAAAACATATGTAGTGGACAGAAAAAGACTTCTAAAATCAAAAAATTTAGAAATATTATCATGTGACCGCGAGCGTTCTGTTACTGGTCGTGACGTACTTGGACAGTGAATAAATGACGTGTTTACATTTGCCCTATGGTATGATAAGTACGTTCGCTTGTTTCTCAACATCGTGGTGATGTAAACAGAGAAAAGCGAGCTCGTTGTTATTGTGGCATTACCGTCCAGTGACGTCACAGATTATGCCGGCAAAATAGTGGTGTTTGAAATTAATTATGAAATTCGCATTTTCAAATATTGTTTTGCGTCTTTATTTTTGTAGTATGTAAAATGAAAAAAATTATAAAAGTCATCTTTGTGGGATGTCTATCAGATATGAAAAGAAAAAAAACATGAAAATTGTCTATTAATATTCTGATAATTAATAAATTTTCAGACTTATCTTTAAAAAGTGTATCTAATATATATATATATATATATATATATATATATATATATATATATATATATATATATATATATATATATAATTGTGCTCCGTTTTTTTTGCGAAGAGATGTGCTATACTTTATTGGGTTTGGTTTCTTGGAAACTTCTTCAGTTATAAACAATTATGTGTGTGTGTGTGTGTGTGTGTATGTATATATTGGGTTGGGTAAGTTCGTTATCCAGAAAAATCGTATCAGCTTATCCTATAAAAAATGTTTACCAAAACAACAAATTTCTCACGCAGCTTTACATTGTTGTTGTTGTTCGCGATTTTTTGGCTGCGGATAATTATCCATCAGCGGATTGTCCGAGTTAATTTTCCGGTCGAGCTTTACATTATAAAGCGTATAGTATATGCCAAAAAATTTTATATGTGAAAGGAAATCAAGTTATAAGCATACAATTGGTGGCCACTGGAAATCAGATGAGGGCCCCATGCGAAAATGTTGTGTGTAGGTAACAGAATCCATTAAATATTATAGACAAATATAAAACGCCTGTATCAGGAAACTTTGGTAAATTCCTCTTAAGAGACAAAATATAACATTTATTTACAAACTTATGAAACAGGTAGACAACAAAGAAACTATAATGCAGACTTACTGGTTATTTTTAAAGATTTATGATCACATCCTAAAAATGAGGTAAATATCTAAAAAACATGTGATTAATTTTCTTAATTAGTATGGTTTACATACTAAGTTGTTTACGTATGCGGGGTATAAAAATTACCATGCACGGTTTTGGATTTCATGTCGATAATGATTTTACGTACATAACACACCTTGCAGCTATAAAATATTACTGCGTTGTTTCTATTTGGAACAGTAAGTTCGTGCAAATCACTAATCCTTTGTGTAATGATCGAATATTTTACCAAATAACACACTTTAACCGTATTTTGGATGTAAATCGTGCATCATGCTATTTACAGGCCAGGACCGTACGCAAGAATAATTAATATTATTAGATACCTGAATTTTGATATTATTTATTTATTCATTTGCCGAAACTGCCTAATATGTTATAAATTAAATTCAAGGGCAGCAACAAAAAAAATAAAAAATAAACAATATCTAGTACGATACAATGAATAACTAAAATATATATAAAAGAAATAAAAGTGAAAGCTAAAATTAAACTGGAAATCCAAGACTTTATAACAATGGTCGCCAACCAAGTGCTCGGGGTGAGCCCCGAGAAAGCAACCGTCGTGCCGTTTACGAGGAGGAGGCAGTGCGACATCCACAGAACACTTACTGTATACGGTAGGACCATTCCAATGGCCAGGGAGGTAAAATGTCTTGGGGTCATATTGGACTGTAAGCTAACCTGGAATGATCACATTGAAAAAATACTGCGCAAGGCAGTCATGCCCTTAGCCGCCACTAGGCGGCTATATGGAAAAACGTGGGGACGAAGACCTAGTATAACCCACTGGCTGTACATAAGGGTGGTCAGACCATCGTTAACATACGCGGCACTGGTCTGGTGGCCTAAGGTGACACAATCCAGTGCCAAACAAAAACTAGGCAAAATCCAAAGGATAGCTTGCCTAGGCGTCACAGGGGCCAGGCCATGTGTTCCACCCCAACAGCCGCCATGGAGGTGTTGCTGGATCTGCCCCCCCCCCCCCCTCTACACTTAGTTATTATGGGGGAGGCCAGGCTAGGACTATACAGACTAGCCTGCAATGGTAGACTGAAGATCAGCCCAGGCTTCAGGGGCCACTGCAAAATTCATGAGATCGTGAAGAAGTATATTCTTGAAATGAGGTCAGACTTCGCGAGCCCGCGAATCTGCAGGAAAAACAATTTTCAAGTGGAAATCCCCGACCGCGAAACATGGCGGGGTGAGACGCCGGGCATACCACGGGACACGCTCGTCTGGTTCACGGACGGATCCGGCGGGGAGCGTGGGACGGGGGCAGGTGTTTGCTCAAAAGGACCGAGGGTAAGTCATAGTATTTCCCTCAGAGCCCATGCAAAGGTGTTTCAGGCCGAAATGTACGCATCCTGCACTGTGTGTGGGAAAAAAAGAGGAGGGGCTACACCAACAAGTGAATCCTCATAGCCACAGACAGCCAGGCAGCCCTTAAGGCACTAAGTATCCCACGGGTAAATTCCTGTCTGGTGAGTGAGGGCCGAGACGCGACGAGCGACCTGGCTGGGATGAATGATGTGACTCCCATCTGGGTGCCGGGTTACTCGGGGGTCAAAGGCAATGAAGAAGCTGACAGTCTCGAGAAGAGAGGGTCAGCAAAACCTTTTATGGGACCAGAATCGGCTCTGGGCGTGACAAAGAGCACTGTCAGTGGAGCCATTAAGTTTTGTGTCAGAAACCAACACAAGGTGTACTGGGCAGACTGTCCAGGGCTCAGACATAGGAAGTCAATAATTGACGAACACAGTTTAAAGAGAGCTGTGGAGCTGCTCAATCTTAGCAGAGGACAGCTCAGAAACACAACAGGTCTCTTGACGGGACACATGGCCGTCAAGAAACACCTGCATAAAATGGGGCGGTTCGAAGGGGACCTCGCATACAGACCCTGCGGCGAGGGGGAGGAAGCAGCCCAGCACATCCTGTGCGAGTGTAAAGCTCTGGACCGCAAAAGACAACTGATCTACGGTCAGCCTAGACCGGAGACAGAGCAATATAAAACTTCACCCTACCAATCGCTGTGCAGACTAGTTCAAGGCACAGTGATTTTGGAATGGGTGGAGTAAGACTAAGGGTATGCACAATCAACCAACAGTTGCAGTGCTATCGGGACGGCAAGGCCGCGGACGAGCCCTGAAGGAAAAAAAACTGTCGATCACGAGCTACCGGGGTAGCTCGCAAATTCAATTCTGGTAACCCACCACATATTTTAAAATATAAATAAAATACAAAGAAAGGTGTAGAAATCAATAGGCTTCCGTAAATTTCGCAAATTGTTATAATAAACACAAGCAGAGGCAACACTGGGGTGGGCGATTTTCCGACGATGTCACCATACTAGAATCGGCTAGAACCGACCAGCCCGCTATTGTTTGAGAATGATCCGGGTTGCTTTGAATGGCATAAATATGCATGGCCCAGCCAGCGACATTGGGCTCAGTTTAAAACTAAACGGCAGAATCAACTTCCAGAGGTTGAGTTAGTGCAGAGCAATAAAAAATATTATGGCAAGCAGTAGTAAGGAGGGGAAGACATGCCATTTGCATTCGGAATGGAAACAACAATACTCCTTTACAGAAGTTAAAAGTAAAAGTGTATGTTTGTTATAATACCTATGTCGTTGCTAATAAAGGAAGTATTGAAAGGCATCATGAAACTGTACATCCGAATTTTTAAAATTAGTTTCCATTACATTCTGTCATCAGAAAGAAAAAACTGATACAATTAAAAAACCAGTTAAATGGGCAACAGTCAATATTATTTTACAACAGTCAAGAAAAATAGGGCTGCAACTGAAGCATCATACCGTGTTCCCCAGATAATTTCACAAAAGAAGAAACCTTTTTTGAAGACAGGGAAATGATAAAACAGGAGGTTCTAGAACCTGCAGATTCGTTATTGGCCAACTTTAGAAATAAAAGGGAAATAGTTTTAGCTATAAAATGTATGCAACTTTCGGATAATATTGTGATGAGACGAATAAAAGTAATGAGCAATAATATTTTTTAACAGCTATGAACTGACTTAGATAGTTATGCTTATTTTTCACTGCAACTAATGTGGTTGATACCTCCCAGATGGCCGTGTTAGCCAGGATAGTTTTTATTGAATTAACGCTTAAAGAATATCTTTTGAAGTTTACTCTACTGAAAGGACACACCACTGGGCAGGTGTTTTTTGTTCATTTGAAAAATAGTATTTCTTCTGAGAAAACTGCTACTCAAAAATAGTAGGCTTGACAACCAATGGCGCTTTAGCTATAGTGGGTTGTGATAAGGGTCTGGTAGAGTTATGTCGTAAAGGTTAAAGTTTTCCGCAATTTATCTGTTACCGCTACATTATACATCAGCAAGCATTATGTGTAAATTTTCTAGCACCAAACAACGTTACGAATCTGGCAGTACAAATTGTGAACAAGATTAGAGCTCAAGCATTACAAGGAATATTATTCAAAATCTTGGCCAACGAAATTGACTATCAATCCTGGGGACTACATTTTTACTCCGAAGTCCAATGGTTAAGTAGGGGGTGAGTGCTAAAACGTTTTAATGATGTCCTATCTGCCGTAGTTCAATTTTTCAAACAACGCGATGAATCGAATCCGTTTTAAGGATTTTAACGAAATGGCTTTAGTGGCGCAACTTATTGTATCCTTTCATGGAGGTTAATATCCCACAGTTTGCACCTTGTGTTATGCAGAACTTTGGCGTAAACATCGTTGCAATAGAAATGGAAGTTATTCCGTTCCAAAATGATTTAGCCTTAAAATCGTTATTCTTAAGAACAAAATGTGTCTGGCCTATAGTAAGCAAAGACAAATATTCAGTTGTATATCTGGTTGCCTTCAAAGGGAAAGTGTTATTTAGTTCAACTTATTTGTGTAAATCTTCTTTCTTCAATATGAAGTTTATTAATAAAAAATACCGCAATCGGCTAATAAATGAACATTTGGATAATTATTGTATTCGAATAGCTGTATCAAAATATAAATAAAAAAAAGGATTCTCATTGTACATGCATTTTATATGCACATGTTTTAGTTTAAAGTAGTGCGTTACTTTTTGTTATTTGTATTTACCTTTATTAAACTCTATGTGACATTATTATTATACTTTTATTAAACTGTATGTAGCTGCATACAAATCTTGTTTATTTTTTAAACACCTACGATAGGTAGATATGGTGGATGTAATTATCTAGTATGTATTAGTAATATTAATTAATTTGTTATTAGTTTATTATTGGTATGTTTAGTTAATTAGTAAATTAAATAAATGTATGTCGAATACAACTGTGCATTTATTCATTTAGGTTTGCTTACGTCGCTTACGACTAGGTAGCCCACTATTTATTTCAAAAGTAGCAAAGTAGCTCAACACACTGAAAAGGTTAACGACCACTAGGTTATAATATCATTGCAAAAAATAAAAATCTGACCAACCGCACAATCAAAAACTAAAAGCGGAACTAATATCATTATTATTACGATAACTAATATATAAAGCTTTGCACATAGATCATTACATAGAGTCAACCGACGATGCAAAAAAGAAAAATTCAGAATGTTTGTTCATACAAAGGGTATATGAAAGGTAGGGACTACTCGACGTAAGTCACGGCATAGATAATCAGTAAGTCACTTTAATCAATTGTGTTATTTAATAGACTATATATAAATAAAAGTAAAACGGCGAGAATAAAAAAACACATAGGAAAAAATCATATAAATACCTAACAGGAGGATACGCTCCATCAATCTTGAGAGCCAAAAACCTTAGAAAGCGACGCTGGATCTACTTTATAGCATCAACCTGTATACCGTGATGGGGTACCTAAACGGGAGAGGCATACTCGAGCTTAGGCCTCAACAAGGCATAAAAACACATACAAGGGTGTCAACAGTAGAAAGTACACGAAAGTTTTGTACCACACAGCCCATTGTCTTCGGTTCATCCATATATACAACCTCAATGTAATGACATGACTGTACGACAGCTATGAGACATAATAAATTCCTAGGTCGTTGAAAAAACTGGTTCGGACACCACAGTGTTGTACAAAACGTATCCAAAATTTATCTGCCCTCAAGGTGTACGACAACACACACGATCTTCCCACCTTGAAAAGAAGGCTGGTGGCCCACGACCACAGCTCTAAAGGTTGGACTGCAAAATTGCAAATGATCACCACATGTCTGTAGTTCCCCACAAAACTACGATCCCTAATTCTAAGAACGAAACAAGACGTCAACAGCCTCTATATCGATGAAAAAAACATGCTTTCTTAAGCAGAAATTAAATAGCTTCTGAAGCGGCAAGGCAAAGTTCGCAGCATAATCCCGCAAAATGAAAATTGGTATACCATCAGGACATGACGGCATTGTAGCACTAAGCTGCTTCAAAATACCCACAACCCCAAGGTCTGTAAATCTCTGAATATGTAAAAGGAAAGACGAGGCTGTAGATACATCGGCAGATAAACTTGGACGACACATATCCGCTGAGGAGAAGTTGCCTGGAAAGAGCTTAGTGAATCCATCACCATATCAAGTGGCGTATCAAGATTCCTGAAATCAAAAGTTAGGTCTCGGGATATTGTTAAAACGGGGTTCTGAGTTAACAAATGACAATAACTTTTTGGTATCAACCCTGACATTCTGCTGAACTTCTTGGAGATAACTATTACACGCAGAACTGACTTAATTTTTACTTGGCCATTTAGGATTTTAAACTGCTGATTAGTACATTTGTTAGTAGAACTCTTATACGTTCTTAGCAAGCGAGAAATTAGATTTCATCATGCTGATTATTTTATCACTGAACTTCAAATGGCAACAAAAAGCAGAATTACCCCAAAAACCACAAAAATAATAATAACGAAGAGTTATGTGCTAGATGCGTATTTCGACAACGAAGGTGTCTTCATCAGTAGCTGTCGCTAAACAGTTGGGCAACAGCCAATAATAAAGACAACTTCGTTGTCGAAATACGTATCCAGCGCACAACTATCTGTTATTATTTTTATCGTTTTTGGGGTGATTCTGCTTTCTCTTTCAGTTTCCACCACCAGTGCCCAACCTCAATCATTTATCACTAATGGTAAACAAGTATAATTTATAGATTAAAACCAAACTTTCCAATAGTTTATCAAGGATACAATAAATAAAAAATCAAACCTCTTTAGCAAAGCCAACGTTATCAAGGATACACCAGTCAGCAATACAAAAATGTGCATATAAATTAATGAAACCCGCTCTTCTACGATAAGTAACAAGTGCCTTTTACCTAGAGCAGTTTGAATGCTTTGCAAGTCCAGATGTTTTAACTTACACTTCAATGCCCCGAGCCAGGTAATAATCATTCTTTTTGAAGGGCACTTTCTCCGAATGGGATACCTATCACGGCCACAGCATAGTAAACTTATGCAGTGGCACGGCTTCTAAGAGATAAGTGGATCAAGCAAGCGACCAAAGTTGTTAAATCAAACACTCTATGAAATAGCTTCTCTTCCACACAATAGAAATAAGTTGTAAAGATTGCAATTTTAAGTACCTCGGACAATTACGAAATATAATTAGAACAAAAAATTTATGAACGTTTCTCTACCTCCGATTACGAGTCACCTGATCGATTGCCATGTAAAATAAATTCCCACGTTTCAACACGTCCTAGAGATAACATAAGAATACAGATACTTCCGCCAAACAAAACTATGTTAATTTAATTGTCGTTGAACTTTTCCAAAACTATTAGAGATTGACACCTTTTAGATAAGTTAATAAAGACAGTTCAAAGACCTCGTCCGGCGACAAAAATACAATACACTGCAGAATTTGCCTGCGACTAGGTCCCCTTTCGGTTCCGTTTCTTTACCTAAGATACGGTGTATAAGGTGATGTTAGTTTTTAAAGTAGTTAGATTTTTTAATCCTCTGATGACGCTAACTTGGTGAGTGAAGCGATCGTCAGGTCTTTTAAAATGTGTTGTGGTGATTTTGGTTCTCCAAGTGTACTTCTCAGGGGAAGATCAATTATAGTAACCGCACAGTGACCATTAATGGCCAGGAGTACACCCTCCCCCCTAGTGAGGCTCGTCGCACGAAGTCAGGTACGAACGGCAAACCATCTGACACATCGGGTCTGAGTCAAGATTTAGTTAGAGCTACCAAATCGTATGTTGATGGCAACGATAAACTGTACAGGTTATTATGTGCCATACCATTAGCTTTTCGTGGTTTTGATCCTCAGGCTGATGTGTAAACATTAAGCATATCAAGATATGTAACATAAGTGCGCTTGCTACTTTTATTATTTTTTGACACCGGTCTTAGTGCGGTGAGAAAAAGGATTAACTGGGTACACTTAAGGCTGTCTTCGATAAACTAGCTGTTCAAGATAGTAATATAAAGGCAAACTAATGAAGCTTATATATATATATATATATATATATATATATATATATATATATATATATATATATATATGCTTATATATATATATATGCTTATATATATATATATATATATATATATATATATATATAAATAAAAAAATTCCAAGGGACTTGGATATGGGCTCTGGAAGTCCTAATACGTGCTGATAAAAAAAATCCGAAAGCCTTACATGACCTCTCGATTAGTGATCTTTTTAATAAAAATTCACTAATGCCAAAACTCCTTTCAATAGTTCACTGAAATAGCCGAAAGTTTGATCTGAATCACATTCTGATATATTCGATTTATCAGCTTGTAAATACGCCCCTGTCATTATACATACCCATGTATCTACATAGATTCATGACATGGGCAGGTAATAGTGCTGCTATTGTTAATTTCGCAATTAACATGAAATCCAATTTTCCCGAAGGCCACTTCACCGAAACACAATGTTTGTAATTAGGATGGACCGCGTATTGAACCATAAATCAAAACAGGCATCTACTTCGTCCTGGCGTTGCCAGACTATCCGAAATGTTGAACAAGTCAGTGAAATTGTTTTAAAGAACAAAAACTCTGAACGCAGCAAGTGCGTTATGGTAGTGAATTTTCATTAAAATGTTTTTATTGCAAATATGTGTGTTTTCTTTTTAAGAAAGCAGGCATCAATTTTGGTTACCAGTATAACCTATATAGTAAAAGCAATGTGCCATGTTTCATAAAAATAACTTTATTGTGTGAAAATGCACCAAGATTTCCAAAAGTAGACTTAAAGTGTTCCCGGAAAAACTCGTTTCTTGGTCAACCTTATAGGTTAATAGCAAATTGGGCTATTCAAATATGAAGCATTTGATCAAAGTTCGCTACCATAACGCACTTGCTGCATCCAGAATTTCTTTTCTTACAAACATGCATTATATTTCGATGGAAAATGCAATAACATAAGGCGTGTTTGATTAAAAAAAAAAAGAAAATTTGTATCACAAATGACTTATGGGCCATCCTGTGATTGTAGAAATATTTTTTTAAGATGTAGCTCAAGACACCCTATAATTAATATATACAAATTTTTTTCAAATCTTGTATAATAACGGATATATTGAGCTTTATTGATTTTTTACGAAAATTCGACAAAAATTATATACCATTAAACGATAAACTCTATAGCTAAGGCTACTGCCAAGCATCAGAGAAAGGGTCTATTTGAAATGAATTTTCTGGAAACATTTTAGTAAAATGAAGGACAATGACGGTTGAAACTAAGACTTCAGAGTTTGTAAAAGATCCTTCTTGAGACATTTGATTTCCATATCCCGTATTAGATTCAAGTTTTTTGCCTAAATGTTGCCGATTTTGACGTTTTAAATCGCAACTTTGACGTTTTGAGGAAAACCCCAATTTATTTTTCTTTAAATGCCTATAACTTTTTTGTCTTTTGACCTACATGGCTAAATTTTGGTAGGTGGATTACCTATAAGGATATTAACTAGCGTACCAAATTTGGTTGCCCTTACTTTGTTAATTCCGGAGATATAATTTTTTTTCGAAAGAAAACACAAAATTTTCCGGGAAAACCTGGTCAGATTTTCCTGGATAACGAACTTATCCAAGCCATTTGCAAAAGGAATTTTTCCACCAAATTTAGTCAAAATCGGCCTATTATTTTTTGAGTTATCGGTGTGATACATATATATAAATATATAAATATATATATAAATATATATATATATATATATATATATATATATATATATATATATATATATATATATATATATATATATATATATATATATATATATATATATATATATATATATATATATATATATATATATATATATATATATATATATATATATATATATAAACATATAAAAATTGAAACTGACCCCGGATATGTGTTCTAGGGGGCCTAGTTCGCGGTCAATTGAAGAAATTTTTTCGAAATTCAAAAGTCGGGATCTCCTCATTAGTGAATTTTTTTTAAGAAAATTCACTAAAAAGTAGAAGACGCTTTTAGTTAAAATGAACATTGGACTTTAACAATATAAAACAATCAAACATATGGAAGTGACGATATACATCAACATATTAGGGTAGATATATGTCGTTCGTTCACTTAAAACATTACGAATCTTTTACTGAGTGAAGATTACAACCTGTGATGGGCACTCATACGTATAATTTGGAGAACCCAATTCATCACAATACAGTTTTAAGACCTGACAATCGTTTCGCTAACAAAGTTAACGTCATCAACATATTAGATATACATCAACATATTAGGGTAGATATATGTCGTTCGTTCACTTAAAACATTACGAATCTTTTACTGAGTGAAGATTACAACCTGTGATGGGCACTCATACGTATAATTTGGAGAACCCAATTCATCACAATACAGTTTTAAGACCTGACAATCGTTTCGCTAACAAAGTTAACGTCATCAGGGGGATAAATTAACTAAGCGAATAAAAACTAAGACTCATATTATTTATATGTAAGTTGACAAGCAGTTGCGAACAGCGTCCTCTGTGAAGGTATACAGAACAACTCCCACTGTTCAGTCGAAAATTCCTCTAATTAAAATTACATTATATGCTTTTGTAAAACTGCGTGCCGTTAATAAATAATCCATAGAAGAAGAGACACTAATTATCAAGATAACATTTTGAACAATGAATGACACAGGACTGGACCTGCTCTACTCATCGAAACATTTTTATTGAGACCTTAGAAACGATCTCAGTAAGTTTTGGGGAATAGGCAGATAAAGGCCGGTAATCGAAATACAACAACTCAACCAACCATGGTCAACCGCTCTAAGTAGGCAGATTGAGGCATTCGTGATAGAGTGCCCAAGCGTACTACCTGCATAACGTGCTGTCCTACCAGCAGCATCTAATTCTGACACTCCTGTTTTCCATGGGAATCTATCCTCTCTGGAGGGCGAAATATTTACCATTAATTCTGTCACAAAATTTTACCTAGATAATGTGCAACTTGTTAGGACTATTAGTAAAAAAGAAGTAAAGTGTGTTTTTGTTATCGGTCTATGCAGTGTCAGTGTTATTATTTTGTTAACGATAAAGTCAGTCAAAAGCGACCAGTTCTGTTAGGAAACCTTATTATAATCGGTGCAAATAAGTAGTCTTCAAAAGTTATTTGAGTGCACAGTATTACGGGAATATCTGTAGCAACGGTTCTGTAATCTTGATAATAAGAAGGAGAGAATTGACACAAATTTATTTAAGAAGCATGGTAAAGTAAACACGAGTAAGAATAAGAGCAGTAAAACAATAAATGGCACCCTTGCAAAAAAATCGAACTAACGAAAATGGCTAAAGGTGCCCTGAACTAAAGTAATTGAAGAAACCTAGCGCTCTGAAAATTTATATCATGTTTCTATTTCATTTTCCAGCCTGGCTCTGATCAAGTGTTCTAGTAGTTTTCCTAGCGTATCCAGCAGGCGTAGAGGTCCAAAGGATAACGCTAGTTCTAGGGGCTTAACGTTTGTCTAAAGCCACAGAGCATCTGCTATTTTACACTCTAGGGGAACTATTGTCTCTGGAATAGTTCATTCATCACGATCAGCAGCACCTGTAAAGCTATTTCGGCCAGCTTTTTGGCATCTGCTGGTATCCTGTATGGGCCGGGAGCCATGCCGGATCTTATTTTTTTAGTTGCTGCCGTCAACTCCTCTTCCGTAAAACTCTTCTATCTCCGCTATTTCATTCGTTTCCCAGTAGTATGATCGTTTGGGAAAGAGGTCTTATGTAATCCTTCTTCTGCCTGACTTCGTGAGGTTACATGGTACTGTCCGGGGTCCGAACTGTTTCATCACAATCCAGAATCTGCCAAGCCACCCCCCACCCCCCACCCCCCACCCCAGATGTCTTTGTTCAGTTTCTCGCAGAGGGTTACCCAATGGCTCTTATTGGAATATTTTATCATCTGTTTTAACTCTTTTCTCTTCTTTTTGTGCAACTCAGTTGCTCCGTAACAACTATTTGGTAGGGCAATCTCCCTCTGCAACGAGCCAGTTGCCTACTGGCTCCCATACATTTGTTTCTACTTTCTCCTATTTCTGTGATCCACCAGTATGGCGCTTCTGTTTGGTTCTCCTGTGCGACCACCCAGCTCCGATTCGCCGCTGTTTTCAATTTGTTCGTCAAGCCTACCGGGCCGGCTGTTCGGTATGCCCAAAGTACCTTAATAATAACATTCGGAGCATGACGGTATCTAGCAGTACCCTCGGTGTTGGGCCTTCAGTTTCGCTCGTGGACATCAAATGTTATGTGGGCGTGGTCACTCAGTGTCTCGCTGTCTTCGACTTTCCAGTTTTGCACTGTTTTCGCCAATCTGGGGGTGAAAAATGTTATGTCAATTAACGACTGTGAGTTACCTTCTTAAATGTGGGAGTATCGCCTTTTTTTTGCACCACAAAATAGTATTTGGCCATCTAATCTTGTGGGATCAGGCCTCTTTAATCAGCCACAGGTGATCCCCATTCTGGTGATACTAATCCAATAACCACTAGTAATCTAAAGGGTACTACGATTCATACAGAGCATTCCCTTGTAGCATTAGATGCAATCTTATAAAATCAGAGAGTCCAACGTAAATGCGTAATCTGCAGCAGAAAAAGAAAAGTCTTATAAAAAGCTAGCTATTTTTGTCAAAATTCTGTTCTATGTGCGCCCACAACCGGATGTAATTGCTATTCATGCCATACTATTTTGCACTATTTTGCATTTACCTAATTACCAAGATCATTATCATCACTTTATTCCATATTATTTTAAAATTCTTTTTGTTGCCTTTTATGAACGCAACCATTATTTAGTAAACTAGGTAATTTTTGTTTCATAAAATGGTAATAAAAATATAAAAATCAGCTAACGCGCTAATAGAATATGCTTCTGTACTGCCTAAATCACCACGCGTCCTTCTGGCAGGACAACTCCCATTTGAAAATAGCATACTGTCGGCAGTACTGACAGATTTGTCCAGCTGTACTTCTGAAAGCCCCTTCCAGCAGGACAGATGCTTGGGATGTATATCATTAGATGGCCTTTTATATTTTAAAATCTTCAGAATGACTCTAAAACAGGAACCAAAACGCCGAGTCATAACAAATTCTACGGCAACTACGGTGAGGCAGATAATGGTGTGATTTTAATTAAACTTGGAATGAGTGTTCGCTTAGCCAATGGACTTGACAAGTTCGATAGCCAGGAATGCCATCCAGATCTTTCAGGAACTTTGTGTGTTCCCTTTCAAAAAAAAATGTGTATCTTAGAAAAAACAAAAAATATTGTAACCAAATTTGATGCACGAATATCTGTAATGTCAGGTATTTTACGTACCAAAGTTCAGATTCTTAAGTTAAAGAAAACAAAAGTTATGAGCATTCAAAGAAAAAATTAGCAAAAGTTCAGAATCTTAAGATAAAGAAAACAAAAGATGAGCATTCGAAGAAAAACAAATTAGGCGCGTCGGAAATCAAAGGATGTCATAAGCCAACAATATTATGGGTGATAAACAAAATCTATTGAATATTATAGACACTTATTTTGTTGCAAAGAAGTCAGGACGTAGCAAAAATTACATTAAAAATTATACTGTTTTTTCTGCTGAAAACGTCAAAGTGCCGATTAGAAACATGAAATTTGGTGAGTTCTAAAGAAGATTCTGAACGAACGCCGGTTATGCAGTACAAAAAATAAAGGACGTGTATTTTGCAAAATCTTAAATTTCTATTTTAGCAGCTACTGTTCTGCACTTGACTAACATATTTGCAAAAATATAATTTGAAATACTGGAACCGTATTTCCGATATTGGCAGCAGTTGGAATTGTTGAATTATAAAGTGTTATATTTCTTATTAAAAAAATTAATTTCGCAAAACCTCTTCAGTCAATAGATCGATAAAAGAACAAGCCACATGTAACTAATAATAATAGTTTGGACGCAGTTAGTACGTTATGGTAGCACATTTTTTCATACATTTCTTTACATTTTAGTAATAATATAAGTTAAAGTTCTATTTACTCGAAAAATTTAAGGTCCCTATGTAACAATTTATTTTAAACAGATTTATCAAAATAGCTTTGTTATTTACGTGGATACAAATTCTTTCAAAAGCAATACCAATTATATTTCTAAATCAATTCTGTTCCACGTGGCAACGCCGCCAATGAACGGGTAGCAAAACTCCTAGGGATAATTTCGGCAATGAGTAACTTACGGGTTAGGTTATAGTGTGGTGTTTTTGCGAATGCGAATGCGCATCAGAAGACCGCATGGGTTTGGGAAGGGGGATATTGCATAGTGTAGTGTCGGTATGAGACGGCGGACGGCGGCGATACCTGGAGAGCGGGTGCAAGTATCTGCCCACCTAGACGATCATAAATTGGGCACTGGGCACTAACACTAACACCGATATACTGTACTCTGTAAAATACCAGATAACCTTGGAGCAGCGTCTTCGACTTTACAATAAGATGTGCATTCCGTTAGTAGGTAAATGCTCTTACAGATCTGACGATTTGTTAATGAATAGATCGGGAGATTCACTCATTGATAAAGACTAATTAGGTTCAACGCGTATAGAGAAATGTTTGTCTTAGTATAAGCGACGGTTATAATGTATTATTACTTCAAGTGCATATACGATAATACGTGTTTTTGCTAATGTTAAATCACTATGGTCAACTTATATCTTAACCTTACGGTTACATACATGTGGTCCAAAAAGAAATGTATACAGAACAGCAGTACAGAATTCGACCATTTACGCAAAGTTACTTTAGTCCAAAGGTCAAAATTAAAGGTGATACAAATATACAATAGTTGATCAATAAATACCCGTGCTGGTTTTTCAAAACTTCTTTTAATTTTCCAACGATAGACTTTTCAAACCTTTCTGCTATTTCTTAAACTCCTTCAAAAATACTATTAGTCAATCTCTTCAAAATGCGCTTCTGTCTCGAAGAGCACCTCCTCGTTTGTGCCTGTTTTCTCCGAGTGATTTTTGCATATTAGGAAACAGAAAGACGTCGCTGGAAGTTAGGTCGGGCAAGTACTGTGGGTGCGGCAACGATTCGTAGCGCAATTCATGCGATTTTGTCGCGACAGTTCCGGATAAATGGGCTGGTGCGTTGTCGTGGTGATACAACACTTTTTTTCGGTGAATTTGCAGATGACCTCCCAAACAGTTTTAGATAAAACAACTGCTGCTACATAAAGTTTAGTATCTTACATGCACGCTAACACTTCTCTTGCCTTTCCTGAGTTATTTACATTTAAAGTGTTTTACACATTACATACTTCTTAAATAATTGCCCAGTACGGTTCTGTTCCATATCACCCCTTCCCCTCCTACACATTGCAATTGACATAAAGTTCACACTGACTTTAGGAATCCCTGGAATATTCTATACACATGGACTATTGGCTTCTATTGCCAATATATCACTTCGCTTTTAGTACCCCGCTAGTACACGTATCCGTTTGAACCGTTTCTTATATGTTCATGTGTCCACTGTCGTTATTTATGAAATAGTGCGTTGTTTCTCTTGTTCTGTTAGACCATTAGAGTAGTAGTGGTTTGAGCGTGCATGTGTCGCGAGTTTCTGTCTGTGATATGTCATTTTGTTTTCTACATCGTTTTTCCAATAAGGAAAATGCGAGGTCGAAGGTTGTTTGCACCAAGGGCCGGACCTACTTCATTTGCTAGAGATGCAATAGATAAGTGTTACGTAAAATGTATTGTTCCTTGTTAAATTTCGATCGTTTGACAGTATATGAGGTGGCATGTTCTCTTTTACCTGTACAAACTAGGGTACTTATATTGTAAAATGGGTTTTCCTTCTTCTAGCGTTCCATTTGCGACAAACGTGGGACGAGGAGTGGGGGGGGGGGGGGGGTTGCTGCTTCGCCCTGGGGAATTTCCCTCCGCTTTCGCATGCATACAATCTCCCTCGTTGCATAAAACACAAGACACATTTCCTCAGAGCAGCCTTCAAGAAAGTTACGGAAACTGTAGCGAATAGGGATGCCGTGTGGGTTGGCTGGCTTTAAGGGGATGTGGCTTCAAAAAGTGAAAAAGACAGATTTTATGCCGTTTTCTTCGCATCTTCTGCTCATATTTCCTTTTTACTAACTACCCCGCCCAGCACTTCGATTCATTCCTGGTCCCGTTACTTCCTTTCTGGGTGTGAACAAGCCTTTTTTCTGTGGTTTATGCATCTAGGTGGGGGGGTAGGTTTCTAAGCATGTTTCTGAAAATATTTTTCAAAAAAGCCTTCGGGAGGTTGTCTGCAAATTTAGCTTTTTTCTTATAAAAATGGGGCTGTGCCTCGTCCAATTGCTTATCTAATCGGTCCAGTAGTTCACTGAAGTACTGCTCCGTGATGCTCTTTCTTTCTGAAAAAAGTCACTGAGGATTATTCCCTTCAAGCCCCAAATAACCGTGACAATGGCCTTGCCGGCCAATGGGACCGTCTTTGCCTTCCTCGGAGCAGATCCACCCGAAAAAATATATTGTTTCGACTGTTGCTTGGTCTCTGGAGTATCATAATGTCGCCAGGTTTCATCAACGGATACCACTCGACGCAAAAAGTCCTGCAAATTTGGCTGAAAGAGGTCCAAACACCACTTCGACATTTACAGCCGTATCCGCTTGTTGCCATTACGAGCAATCGCGGCACCCATCGGCACCTTTCTCATAGTTAACTTATCATGTAAGATATTGACTGCCGCCCTGTACCATACGCATACGGCCTCTGCTATTTCGTGCAGCTTAGTTCGGCAACAAGCGAGGATCGTGTCGTAGACTTTTCACGATTTCCTCGGTAACTGCGTCTGCCGGTTGACCTGGCTGCTCCTCATCAAAAACAGATGTACTGCCATGTTTAAATTCATTGAACCAATATCTCACTGTTGTCGTGGATGGCGAAGGGTCCCCATCGACAGCTTCAGCTTTTTGCTTTTCGCATGTTATTCCATCAAAAAAAGAAGCGAATTATGGATCGATATAGCACTATTTCTATTTTATTGATTAACACAAAACACGTGTGATACAACTGGTCACTAAACAAAAATCAATCAATTAACCAGTCTGAAATTTAGTAGAGTGTCGTTTGACAGATGACAGTACACGACGGTAATGCCAACTCTCTTCAGCAACGCCACCTGTGTTTGAATAACGGTACTTGGTCGACCTTAGTGCCAACAGCGTTTAAGTGTTTAGCAGATTTGCTGGAAGCCAGCGAATCAGCTCTAAATGGCAGATATTTGCCAACAATAATCATTGCATTATTCTTGAATTGTAAATAAAAAAGCAGATCAATTTAGTTAATTATTTTAATGTAAGAGGTATAGCGCATAATGGAAAAATATAATAACTTACGACCATCAACTATGATTGATAGGAAAAGAAATAACGGCCATCATTAACCTCAGTATACATTGATATACATCTAAGAATAATAAAAAAAACTACCTTCATTTCTATGACAATTGGCAGTTCCCACATTTTTGCCACAAAAAAGTGTAGTGGGGTAAAATCGGGTGACGAACTGGCCAAATGATTATGCTACCACGGGGTCTCCATCTGATTACCGTTCATTTAGATAATTTCATATTTAAACACGGTAGTAAGTCGGTGCACCATCTGGCAAAAAGTAACATGACATTTTTAAGGTATCTGGGGTGGTATGTTGTATGTCATGTAGTAAATGTAATTTAAAATACAACTAGCAGAGTCCTTAAATATAGGTTAACACAGCACAAACGTGATATACATCCACAAAAAAGAACTTGTGCTTTGTCTGCACATAATCTTCATACTGGCCATAATATAAATTTTAGTAATGCTTCTAATTTCATTGTCAAACCTCAAATAATAAAACAATGTGTTTAGGAGACTTTGAAATTATTTTAACGAAAACTAAATAAAAATGAAGAAAGATAATAGCTTTTTAGGACACTACCCCCGTCTATTTTTCATTGGCAACAGCAGCAAAACAAAAATATTTGAATACGCAATAGTTAGCTTCCATATGTCAGATTGACTCTTATAAACTATATTCAAATTTATATAAATATTTTATTAATGGTTGTTACTTAATTCAAGTTCAATTTTAAAACTCGCTTTATAGAGTGTGTCTCAGATTGGTGCTGCATGTATTGCTATCGCTGTTAATATAAAGGCTAAAAAGTCGTTTAAATGGGTAATGTTTCTCAGGATTCTATTGCCATTTCAGAACTGCCAACAGATTTTATCAATTGTTTTTTTTTTAACTAATCGCGCAAAACCAAAATGACGCTTTTTGAAAAACCCCGTATCTCGGTTATCTGAGGACATACAGTATTTTGGTTTAGACATTTAATGGGCAGTTTTTTAGGGTATTTGCGATAAAAAATAAAACAAAATATCTCTTACCGTTTTTGAGAAAATGATTATAACTTTATATTTTCTTATGGAAGCCATATTGGATTTTCATTAAATTAATTAGCATTTCTATCCCCTTTTCAGAAATGTATCACGTATTTTCTTTCTAATAAATACTGAAACAAACAAATGTAAAAATTTTCTAATGAAGTTTGCTGATGTGCTTGATACGGTGTAGTAGACGAGCTAACAACTTGGTAATCTTATAACTGTCAAATTGGGTTTAATTTGCAGTGTCTTCATTACATTTGATTCATTCAATTTGATTTCGTTAACTGCTTCTCTTTGGTTTAATTTAATTTCCATTGCGTTGATGTAATTTTCAAACACCCGACCATTAATTATACTAACGGAGAAAAATCAAACATGTTAGATACCTACTTCGTAGCACACAGAAACTCTACAGCGGCTGCTGAAATTTACGGAAATAAACTTCCTGAACGGCATCAACCAAACGCAAGATTTTAGGGATCTGGTACTAAATTTACTTAATTAGGTGAGTCTGGCAAAACTCAGAAATCGTAAATATGCTGTGGAAAATCACAAGAGAATTGATCATGTGTTACAATACACTAATAATAACTTCACATCATCGGGTAGAAAAATTGGCAATGAAACGGATACCCCTAAATCAGACGCCCATCGAGTACTGCACATTAGTAAATACAGTGGATACAAGCCCAGGATATAGAACAAGGTTTATCGGCAAATGATTTTTCTTCATGAGTAAGATTAGGTTAATGGGACATCAAAATATGCAACAAAATCCCAGTTTTTCCATGAAAATATTATGGACTGACGAAACTTAATTTACCAATTACGGAGTTTTCGACAGGCATAATTCTTATCACTGGGTTATATAAAACCCACAGCTCACCTCATCGAGAAGATTTAAAACACAATTTCGATTGTTATAGGTAATAGGAAACTATAAAATACGACCTGAATTTAAACATGAAATTATTAAAATGATTACTTTCAGGAAATCAATAAATTGAACCATTATTTTTTTAATTCAATTTGAATGCAGCACAATATTGTCAGCTTTTGCAAGAGCAAATAATGCCAGCTATAATTAATTGCGAATAATGGCGACATTTTTTATAGGGACACATTCAGAACGAAACTTACGCACTCGAAGCTCCCAAAAATATTGCAATTTTAGGAGAAAGCGCCCGCAACGCTATGGGTGCACTGAATAGAAACACATTAATTAGGACAATAAACTTTCTCCAAAATCGTTGCCAAATGTGTATTGATCAAGGTGGTGGCCACATAGAACAATTTCTTTAAATTGAACAGTTCATATCTAAACATAGTTTGTATAAGGTTGTATTGTAAATTGTCCCAAAATTACTGCAAAATGCCTGTTTTTACATTCGTTCCATAATAATATTCGATAATAATGCAAGAATAATTTTCTAAATGTCTGGCGATGGCTAGTGTAGAGAGAAGCATTCAGTCGCCTGCTGAAGTGAGTGAACGAATGAAAAATTTGTCGTTATCGTGAGCCTAACTAGATTAACAGTTTTTTTGCAACTTACTACAGGTACCTAATATTTTTTTCTTATTTCTATAATAGAAAATACCATGCTGTGGTACATTTTTGTAAGGGGGATACAAAATGCTATTTAATGCAATACAACTCCAATATGGCGTCCATAAGAAAAACAAAGTTATAATCATATCTTGAAAACAATGAAAGATATTCTTTTGTTTAATTTGTTATGGCAAAGGCATTGAAAAAGTGCCCATACAATCTCTACACCAAAATACCGAAATGTTTTCAGATAAACAAGATACGGGGGTTCGTCAAAAACGCATCATTTTGGTTTTTCGCGATTATTTGAAAAACAAAAAAGAATTAATAAAATTTGATGGCACTTCTAAAATTGCAACATCCTAAAAACAACATTACCCACTTATCGACTTTCTAGCTCTCATAATAACCGAGATAGCAATAGAAGAAGCACCAATCTGGGAGACATTGTGTGCTGTAAGTATTTATTTACTCTGGCTATTACGAATATTTTGAAAATAAAATTAGACAAAATGGTCCAGCCGTTCTCGAGGTGATGCGCTTTCTATCGATCAGCATTTAATTTACACACACACACACACACACACACATATATATATATATATATATATATATATATATATATATATATATATATATATATATATATATATATATATATATATATATATATATATATATATATATATATATATATATATATATATATATATATATATATATATATATATATATATATATATATATATATATATATATATATATATATATAGATAGGGTGAGTCACAACGCAATGGACACAGAATATGTGCGTGTAGAGGACCGCAAAAATGCCGATTTTTAATATAAATTTTTTCTCTGACCCCCATGGTTGGTGGGTGACCTGACCTGACCTCGGAAAATTCTTTAATAATTACAAGAAACGTAAGTATAACGCAATGCCCTAACATAGAACAACCAAATTTGCTAGATGCTTTTCTTTTATGAACATCGTTATTTGACAAAAATTTGAAGTAGATACAAACTCAAAGAGGGGTGAATTCTGGGTGGATCACCCTTTTAATGATTTGATTTTTTTTAAACCCTAACTTAATTAAAAGTCCATCAATATTAGCAAATTAAATTTTCTATCTTTTCCCCCTCTAAACCTCCTCTAAACCTCCTCTAAACCTCTATTTTTGTGTCTGGAGGAGAAGCCGCTACATTCAACATTTTAATTATGGTAATCCCAGACGGTGTGACGTTCAGAAATGAAATTTTCCTCCTCTTGTCAATTTTTGGACAAACCACCCGTTTTTGATTGCTGAGATCAAAACAAAATTATGTCCCTTGAAGACTTTATTAAACACCTTATTAAACATATTGTTAAACATATTTGAAATTTAACAAACGCTATTAAAAACTAATAAGTAAAAAAGCCATAAAAAACTAAAGATATTGTTCAAAATGACTTCCATTTTCTATGACAGATAACTGCACCCTTCGTCGAAAAATAAAGTCGACACTGTTAAGTAATTGGGTGTCACTTCTAATAATCGTCAACTTATTATCGATACGACTCCACAAATCTTCCTCAGTTTGAAATGGTGTTAAATACACAGATTCTTTTAAAGCCCCCCAGAGAAAAAAAAATCGTATTTATTCAAGTCTGGTGATCTTGCTGGCCAATGTTGAGGGCAATTCTTTCCACGACCTATCCATCGTTTTGGAAACCGTTAGTTTAAAAATCCACGAACATTCGTAGTGAAACGTGGTGGCGCCCCATCATGCATAAACC
This sequence comes from Tillus elongatus, assembly GCA_964006375.1. Lineage (NCBI taxonomy): Eukaryota > Metazoa > Arthropoda > Insecta > Coleoptera > Cleridae > Tillus > Tillus elongatus. Next base: position 113,874,831 of record OZ023265.1, read on the forward strand.
ACATTTCGCTGCGCAGTTTTAAGGGCAGCTCGTCCAGTACCACAGGAACGAACATTTTGCAAGAAAAGCAAATATGTGGCGCCGTTTAAGCGGTTTGGTAAAATAACCAGCCCAACCAAATGTTTTCAAACAATACCTGCCCACGCATTTATTTTGAATTTTCTTTGGAAATGCTGGGTTACTCTAGGATGTGATTTACATCCGAATATTCGTGGCAGTTGTGCACATTCGTAATCCATCACGTTAGGAAGCAAACTCCATCAGTAAAAATAATGGCCTTGGGAAAATCAATGTTCTGATGTAAGATGAAATTACACCAAAAAAAAAAAACCAGTCTTGCCTCTAAATCCTGCAGTAGCAGTTATTGCACCTTTTGAAGGTGATAGGGATGCAGCAGATTGCGTCGGATAATTCTATTGACCGTCGGCTGTGTTATATGTAGCTACCTGGACAGTCGTCTGGTGCTGGTTTGAGGCTAACTCTGGATACTGTTTAAATACACTCCTCAGTTCGTGCGTTCACTGCATGAACGCGTCCTCCAGCGTTTTTTATGAAAAAAACCCGTTTCCCGAGATCTACGTTCATCATTGGCAAACGATTGACGATGTGATATATTACGATTAGGAAATCTTCTTCGATATACCTCTGCACTTCTGCGGCAATTACCCACGCAAAACCCTAATACAATAAGCGCGTCAACTTGTTCATCAACCTAGAATTTTCCAGCCATTTTGAGCAACTAATTATTATCACGAAAGAAAACAAGAAACACAAGACATTAATTATTGTAAAAGTTAATAAAGTCAAGTAATGTCAGATTTGAAGAGAACTATAACCTAGCAACAGATGACCTACAGAGCGCCGAAAGCATCCCCTACGAGACTTTAATGTTTAATAAAATCCTTAAGCGACATATTTTGTTCTGATCTAAACTCTAAAAATCTCAATTTTCTCAAAAACGGGTGGTTTGTCGAAAAAGTGACAAGAGGAGAAAAAATATAACATTTAATTTGCTATTAAGTTGATAAACTTTGACTTTAAATTAGGTTAGGGTTTTCAAAAAACCAAATTCTTAAAAGGGTGACCCACCCCTAATTCACCCCTTTATGAGTTTATAACTACTTCAATTTTTTTTGTAAAATAACGATGTTGATAAAAGAAAACCATCTACAAAAGTTGGTTGTTCTGTGTTAGGGCATTGCTCTAATACAGCTGTTTCTTGTAATTATTAAAGAATCTTTGGTGGTCAATATCTCACCAACCATGGGCATTAGAGAAAAATTTTATATAAATAATCGCCATCTTTTGAGGTCATCTACACGCACACATTCTGTGTCCATTGCCTTACGAATTACCATGCATATGTAGATGTAATATTGTAACTAATTGATAGACATTTGTATGTGCATTTTTGATTTTAATATGTGGAATAAACAAAACATCATGCTTAAGTGCTACAAGTATGCCATTATTGTTGATTTCTTTAGAGGCATACTTATTAGTGCTTATAATTGTGAGTGTTGTATAAAATTCAATAAAATTATTATTATTATTTTTATTATTTGTGTCTCTTGTGCAAAAAACACACATTTTGTATGCTTGATCCGTGTTAAGCTTTGCAGGTATCTCAATTTTTCCAATACAATATAGCAGTTTACTTTTGCTTGGATCGCTCTACCTTACTTTTTATCTGAGTAATACTAAAGCTTTAATAACAAACAACATCTTCCAATTGAACTTGATCATCTTATTGTGTATAAAATTCCTTACCGTGTATATCTAATCACAGAGAGGAATGCTGAATATTTGAATGCTAAGGCACAATTTAATAGCAGAGCAATTTGAACAATAATCACAGTATGAAGCCCATTATTGTATAGCGAGCATAACTATAAAACTACCATCTACTATAAAACGTATACATTCGACTGACAGTTCTATAAGTACCTTCAAATTTGTTACCTAATTCTCTACAAAAAACTTTTATAGGTAATAATACCTGGCAGGAATAAATGATTCATAAAAAATAAATAATGCACTAAATCTCTTTTGTCTTGGTCAATATATTTTCTTAGCTGTTCAATTTAATAATTGATGGATTTGTCATTATAATTAATTTAATGTGTATTTACTAGTGAATGACCTTGCTTCCTAGATTTATAACAATGTTAGTACATTAATGTTGTTGAATATAACATCCTTATGTCATTTTGTATAACATTAACTGTCTTTTGGCTATGTAAAAGTTAATAAATTTGGAAGAAATATGGTGCACACTGGCGAGATTACTGTTTGAGATATTATTAGATGAAGAAGAATTTTGGCGCATTAAATAAAAATTCAGGTGAGCAGAGGAAGAACAGGACAAGGACAATCTGAGACGTCAAAATCTGATTATAGCCTATAGTTAGTAGAATAAAGTGCCAAATATTTTTAGAACACAGTTTTTGTAAAGCATATCAAAATACTCCCGCAAGTTTAAAACTTATTTGTATTGACGTACTGTATAATTTTGATCATCAAAAGATACTACTACTAGTACAATCGTCAACTTCATATTGTTCACCTCAGGGGCTCACCACCGGTGAGTACGTGGATGGCGACCACAGGGGCGCATTCTCACACGTAATCTGAAATACATACCCACACACTTACCTACATAGACATGAGCATCTATACGCATACACACCTGAGCTGGGCTACTCACCTTTCTTTAACTTGGCTTAGTTGAGGTCCCTTCCTCTTTCCTCTTTCCTATTTAGCAAGACTTCTATTTATCTACCTCTCGGACGACTCTTGTTCCTTTCTGACACCAACGCTATTAGGGTGACCAAGGGCTGGGCATCTTTTCACTTACCACTTTAACATTGTGATATGGCGACCCTGTCGTACATCTCACAATGTTCTAGGAGGCTGGCTACCATAGCCGTATTACTTTATACGTGTGTTTTCGCTGTAATTAGTAAACCGTACTGACGAGATCAAATTAGAGCAAAATCGGTCTGCGGTTCTAATTATGGTGAAGATACATCTAGCCTTACCACTTTAAAATAATTGCATTTTTTTTAAGAAAATAAATTTTAAAATATTATATTTTGAGTCAATTAACCGATAAGAATATATGGGGCATTGAAAGTTTGGAAACAGCAAGGGCGTAATGGTTTACTTCACAAACCTTGTTTTCCAATTTAATTGGATAAATTCTTTTTGTTAACCTGGAAAAGGTAGTTTTGATATAAAAGAGAATATTTATAAAGGTAACATGCGTACCAGTTTAAATTAAACAGGCTTTACCATTTTCGGAGGTAAAATGTTTCTGGAAAATTTATTTGTTGGGGCTTTCTGCTATTTGAAAGACCTTCATGAACATTTGCGAGCGTAATGCACTTACTGCCCCCAGACTTTTTTCTTCATAATTACATTTCAAATGCTTTTATTCGTACCATTGATTATTGTTGCCCCATTTTGGTATAACCGCCCCATACTAAATAGAGGCGGCCCCTTTTTCTGTCTTCACAAATACATGTTTTCTTAACTGCAATCGGTTTTATCTTTGATGGCAACGTAAGAAGCAAAAGAGCGTCTACGCAGTGCTGCCAGGTCTGACGCTGTTGCGGTAGATCTACAGTTTTCGTGAACTACGGCTTTACCGCAAAGCTATCAATATTTACCGCTTAAACTTTCATTCATACTCTCAAATTAATTTGTGATTGAGAACTACTTTTATTTAGTATTTTCATTCCAATCATAACAGAAATATCCACGGAAATACACAACTATTACTATGATATCTAAATTCGTTCGAAAGTTATTGCGCCTAAAACAGACAGAGGTACAGGACAGACTGACAGACATACAGACTGACAGACCAAATACATTTGTTCCAGAATAAAGTGTCATATATAATTTGAGACTTTTCACTCCCTTTTAGGAAAAAAAGTCTGGACGCAGCAAATGCGTTATGAGAGTCAATTTTCATAAAAATATTTTTAATATCAAATGCACGCAGGCATCAATCTGATTACCGGTATAACCTATATAGTAGAAACAATGTACCATATTTTATCAAAATTACTTATTGTTTGAAAATGTACACAAATTTTCCGAAAATAAACTAAAAATGTTGGTTTCCTAGCCAACAAACCGTGAGTTAATAGCAAATTGAGTTATTGAAATTGAAAGGAATTCGCTACCAAAACGCACTTATTGCGTCTCGATTTTTTTCTTACAAACATGCATCATATTTCGATAAAAAAATGCAAAAATGCATTCGCGAATTTGTTCTACGAGAGTTAGCTCAAAATTATAGACCGTTAAACCATAAACTTAGCTAAACCTACAGCCAAAGCATCAAAAAAAGAGTCTATTTGAAATGAATTTTCTGTAAACATTTTAGCAAAATGAAGGACAATGATGGTTGAAGCTGAAATTAAAGGGTTCGTAGAACACTCTTCCTGCAGCATTTTCTTTTCATAATCCGTATTTGTTCCACGTTCTTCGCCTAAACATTACCAATTTTGACGTTTTAAATCGCAACTTTGACGTTTTGAGGAAAGCTCCAAATTTTTCTTTTATCTGCCCATAACTTTTTTGACTTTAAACTTAGAAAATAAATTTTGGTATATGGTTCACTCTTTATAATACAAACACGCGTACCAAATTTGGTTGCCCTTACCTTGTTATTGCCGGAGATATAAACTTTTTCAGAAGGAAAACACGACATTTTTTGGGAAAACCTGGGCCGATTTTCCTGGCCAACGAACTTAACCAAGCCACTTTCAAAAGGAAGGTACTCGCTAAATTTGGTCAAAATCGGCGCATTATTTTTTTTGAGTTATCGGCGTGATACACACACACACACACAAATATATATATATATATATATATATATATATATATATATATATATATATATATATATATATATATATATATATATATATATATATATATATATATATATATATATATATATATATATATATATATATATATATGAGACATGCTTGGTTCTCGGGTTAAACCGCGTCCAGAATTTATGGAAACTCGACGTTTCGGCTCCTGTTTTGGAGCCATTTTCAAGAGGTAAAGGGAAATATGTAAGGACACTCTAAGGCCTCAATCTGCCTACTCCTTAGAGTGATGGACAAAGGTGGGTAAAGGAAATATGTAAGGACACTCTAAGGCCTCAATCTGCCTACTCCTTAGAGTGGTGGACAAATGTGGGTAAAGGAAATATGTAAGGACACTCTAAGGCCTCAATCTGCCTACTCCTTAGAGTGATGGACAAAGGTGGGTAAAGGAAATATGTAAGGACACTCTAAGGCCTCAATCTGCCTACTCCTTAGAGTGGTGGACAAAGGTAGGTAAAGGAAATATGTAAGGACACTCTAAGGCCTCAATCTGTCTACTCCTTAGAGTGGTGGATAAAGGTAGGTTGGGTTGTTGTAGCTCGATTACGGGGCCTCAATCTGCCTACTCCCCAAATCTCGCTGGAGATCGTCTGTGAGGTCTCAGTGTGTTCAACCCTAGGCCTCAGAGAGATCTGACAGTTCGTTGCAAGTCTTGTCTTATATAGGTCGTTTCGTCTACCTGTTGCGTCATCAGTGAAAGTAGTGGGGTCACCGTCAATTAAGTGGGGGGATAATGATGCAACAAAATTGTCTGTGGAATTCATTTCCCTTTTGTGTGTTTGCAAAGAAGATATAATAGGTTTCCAAGTAGTCGGAAGGCGAAGACCATCATCTCTCTTATTTAAACAATCGGTACGTTTTTCAATCTCGATTGCTTCGCGGATAATTCTCGTTTTGAAATTGTAAACCGGTGCTATTGTTTTGGCATTATCGAAGTCTATTTTGTGCCCTGTATGAATATGATGCATGGCCAGCGCCGATGAGGGGTCGAATTTTCTAACTGCGAGGGTGTGTTCGTATATTCTATTGTGGATGCGTCTGTTTGTTTGTCCTACGTAAGTTCGGGAACAGTCGGAACAAGGAATTTCGTAAACTCCGTGGGATTCGTTTGGAATCGTATCCTTGGGAGTTTTTATAAGATTTGATAGTTTTTGGTCTGTTGTGAATACGGTTTTGATATTATGGGTTCTGAAAATTCGGCTGATTTTGTCCGTGACACCTTTAATGTATGGTAAAAACGCTGTGTGTTGTTGTGTGGACGCTGTTTGTTCTTGTTGGTGTGTAGTGGGGTGTTGTTGTGCGTTTCTAATGTTTCGTAGTATGTGATTGTTGTCGTATCCGTTTTCTAGCAATGTCTGTCTTAAAAAGTTTAATTCTGTCTGTTTGTTGTTGTTGTCCGTTAGTCTAAGGGATCGTGTTACTAATGTTCGAACCACGGAATTTAGTTGCGATGGGTGATGGTGAGATTGGGCGTTAAGATACCGATTAGTGTGGGTTGGTTTTCGGTAGACAGTGTAAGAAAATCCTCTGACTGGGTTTTTAGTGATGCGTACATCTAAGAAAGGCAAAGAAAAATTATTTTCCATTTCCATGGTGAACTGGATTTGGGGGTTGATGTTATTTAGGTAAGAAAGGAATTCGTCTAGAGATTCTTTGCCGTGTGGCTAGACAGCGAAAATGTCGTCAACGTATCTTAACCAACACGTTGGTTTAAGTTGGGATGAATTGAGGGCTTGTGTCTCGAAGTTTTCCATGAAAATGTTGGCCAATGCAGGAGAGAGGGGTGAACCCATTGGAGCACCTCGAACTTGTTTGTAAAATTTGTTTTGAAAAAGGAAATAAGTGTTAGATGTGCAGTGTTCCACAAGAGCTAAGGTATCGTGGGAAATTTTGCGTTTATTTTTGAGAATGTCAAGGGTTTCAGATAGAGGTATATTGGTGAATAAGGAAACTATATCAAAGCTAACTAGGATGTCGTTTTGAGAAATGGTGTTGTTTTGAAGAAGGTCGATGAAATGGGTGGAGTTTTTGACATAGGATGTAGCGTTTTCTACTAATGGTTGGAGAGTTTTGGCTAGATGTTTTGCAAGTTTTTGTGTGGGTGAACGGTGGGCACTGACGATAGGGCGAAGGGGAATATCAGGCTTATGGATTTTCGGGAGACCATATTTTCTAGGGATGCGAGATGATTTTTCGCGGGGGATTAGTTCTTTTTTGAGGTCAGGATTGAGTTGGGAGTTGTTGATGATAGTTTTGGTTTTCTTTTCCAGATAAGTTGTAGGGTCGTTAGGGATTTGTTTGTAGTCTGTGTTGTTTAGTATATTGTCCATCTTTTGTATATAGTCTGTTTTGTCAAGTATAACTGTAGCGTTGCCTTTGTCTGCTGGTAGGATTATAATTTCTGTGTTTCCGTTTAGGTCTCTGATTGACTGTCGTTCGTGAGGAGAAAGGTTGGAAGGTGGAAGTTTGGCAGAACGTAATATTCTTGCAATGTCTTGTCTCGTAATTTCAGCTTCGTCAGTCGGTAAGTGTGTTATTGCATCTTCTGATTGAGAAATTATCTTTTCTATTGGGATAAATTTAGGGGTTGGTGCAAAATTAAAACCTTTGGATAGGACTTTGATGGCGACGTCACTTATGGTGGAATTTGAAAGGTTGTGAACTACTATAGGAGGATGGGCATTATGTGTGTGTTGTGTGAGATTTTTGTTGTCTAGAAGCTGCTGTAATTTTCTTTTTTGTACGTCCGTCTTTTGTTGTGTAACATGTTCTGATTTACTATGTGAGAGTCTGTCTAGAGTGTCCCAAAGTGTAGGGTGTATTTTGTATGTGTGTATTTTTATGTACGTGTCGTAAAGCAGTGTGTTGGTAGTGTTAAGGTGTCGTCTTGTCTCGTGAATGGAATTTCTAAGGAGAGCAAAGCCTGTTCGTTTTAAAATGTTGGAGACGTTATGTGATTTGGTGTGATGTTTAAGTTGAAAACAGACAGAATTAAACTTTTTAAGACAGACATTGCTAGAAAACGGATACGACAACAATCACATACTACGAAACATTAGAAACGCACAACAACAAACCACTACACCCCAACAAGAACAAACAGCGTCCACACAACAACACACAGCGTTTTTACCATACATTAAAGGTGTCACCGACAAAATCAGCCGAATTTTCAGAACCCATAATATCAAAACCGTATTCACAACAGACCAAAAACTATCAAATCTTATAAAAACTCCCAAGGATACGATTCCAAACGAATCCCACGGAGTTTACGAAATTCCTTGTTCCGACTGTTCCCGAACTTACGTAGGACAAACAAACAGACGCATCCACAATAGAATATACGAACACACCCTCGCAGTTAGAAAATCCGACCCCTCATCGGCGCTGGCCATGCATCATATTCATACAGGGCACAAAATAGACTTCGATAATGCCAAAACAATAGCACCGGTTTACAATTTCAAAACGAGAATTATCCGCGAAGCAATCGAGATTGAAAAACGTCCCGATTGTTTAAATAAGAGAGATGATGGTCTTCGCCTTCCGACTACTTGGAAACCTATTATATCTTCTTTGCAAACACACAAAAGGGAAATGAATTCCAAAGACAATTTTGTTGCATCATTATCCCCCCACTTAATTGACGGTGACCCCACTACTTTCACTGATGACGCAACAGGTAGACGAAACGACCTATATAAGACAAGACTTGCAACGAACTGCCAGATCTCTCTGAGGCCTAGGGTTGAACACACTGAGACCTCACAGACGATCTCCAGCGAGATTTGGGGAGTAGGCAGATTGAGGCCCCGTAATCGAGCTACAACAACCCAACCTACCTTTATCCACCACTCTTAGGAGTAGGCAGATTGAGGCCTTAGAGTGTCCTTACATATTTCCTTTACCCACCTTTGTCCATCACTCTAAGGAGTAGGCAGATTGAGGCCTTAGAGTGTCCTTACATATTTCCTTTACCCACATTTGTCCACCACTCTAAGGAGTAGGCAGATTGAGGCCTTAGAGTGTCCTTACATATTTCCTTTACCCACCTTTGTCCATCACTCTAAGGAGTAGGCAGATTGAGGCCTTAGAGTGTCCTTACATATTTCCCTTTAACTCTTGAAAATGGCTCCAAAACAGGAGCCGAAACGTCGAGTTTCCATAAATTCTGGACGCGGTTTAACCCGAGAACCAAGCATGTCTCACATTAAAGACCGCGGAAATCTTTCTGAACATATATATATATATATATATATATATATATATATATATATATATATATATATATATATATATATATTATAACACATATAAAAATTGAAACTGACCCCGGATATGGGTTCTAGGGGGCCTAATTAGCCTCATTCGAAGATTTTTTTAAATTAAAAAGTCGGGATCTCCTCACTAGTTAATTTTTTTGAAGAAAATTTACTAAAAATATCGAAATTTCTGTCACCGATATTCCACTCCGACACATTCAACCCTTAATTTAATTTCAGCACAGAATACCAGATGTTTGGTGAAAATGAAAGTTTCCTAATAAGCAAACCCTACAGAGTTATATTACTCGATTTTTAACGAAAAAATATCAATTTTTACCAAGTCACGCCCCATTCATCCCCTACTCCCTGGATCGATTTTACCCAAAAACAATCCGAACCGTTAACTTTTAGATTGCTGTGTATGAAATTTTAAGACGACATCTCAATTCGTTCTTAAGTTATCGTGGCTACAAACAGACAGATATACATAAAGGAGACCGACGGGCAAAAAAAATTCGTTCCCACTTATGTGTTTTATATGTTTTGACACTTTTTACGACGTTTAAGGATAAGAAAACTCTGAAATTTTTGTCGCCAATGCCATACTTCCACACGTATTGACGATGTCTAAGTAAAAATATTAAAATTTAAGTGTTTTGCTGATAATGCATTTATTTTATATTGTTCACCATTTCATTTACATTGTATTGTCATTTGACAAATAAAATACTGCATTTAGAAAAAGAAAACTTGTGGGGTAGGTATTGTAACGTATTCACATCCGTTTTTAGTTAATTTGATTCCATGCCAATCAAGTCTGGTACCTTTACACTGTGTATCTGTGCCACGTGTCAAACCACTTAAAATTTAATAGATTGGCAACTAGCAACAGAGAGAAGGGAAATATTTATTGATGAGTTTGGTTTGTAGGCTGTTTTTTCGTTCAATTTTAGGAAGATTAAAAAAATATATTATCTTCCCGCCTTAAGAAATATCTGTAAATTTTACCGTTGATTTTGAAACCCCTATACATTCTACAGGGGTTTTTCTCTTGGATCTAAATTGCCTTTCCAACATTGGCATTATAATTGGTTTGAAGCTGTGATTCATATGAATCCTACATTTTAGTGAGCTAAACTGGATTGCAGAAGTTAATGTAAATGAACTATCTCCAAGTACCGTGAGTTGCTCAACTTAGTTATATAAAAAGCTCCTAAGTGCCAACCACAATATCCACTTTTTTTTTCGTTGGAACAATGAACTAATTAATTGAGCAAAATTGCTCTTTATTGCCCCAAGCACCCTTCATTAACTTTTTACACATTTTTTCAAGACTATTGGAGCTACCCTGAATAATGTAAACCGCTAAAAAAGTAAGATAAAAAAATAGTTCTGTCCGTTAATGGGTTAAACGAAACAATATATTTCTTTTTCGTTCTTTCTATCCACGCTATGTAACCAGCTTATTTTATTCAATGGAATCTATGGAAAGTAAAATATTTTAACAACAAAATTTAATGCAGCTAACAATTACCTATTAAGTAGTTGTTTGGAGATTATTGTTTAAATTATGATCCAACAACCAATAACAAGTTATGCTTATCTATTTGAAACTGCAAAAGTTCGTGTAATGAATTTCGCACAAAAAACAAACGTGAATAATCTCTAAACAATCTGGGAATGAAGAAAGTAATTGCCAATAAATTTCAAGTTCAAGGTTACATAAAGAGCACACCTAAATTGAGCGGGGCCGAACAAACATGACTCCGCCGATCGTACAGATTGATTGCACCACACTCCTCTCTCTATGTTCCTTCAACGTTTAGACAACAGCTCCAAGACAAGTAAGACATCATTGTCGAATCTTGTGTAAGGACTTTTTTGTTTTATTATCATAGTTTTCTTCTTTATTAGTTAATAAACTACATGGCTTAGCTCATCTTGTTTTCTTCCGACGTTTCAGCTTTTTACGGGGCACATCTTTTATTAAATAATTAAATTAAACTGAAAAAACAAACTTGATTTATTAAGTGCAGTATTAAAGCAACCGTTCCAGTTATTAGTTGTAGGCTTGGCTCCTGGCGGTCGTTAATAATAATAAGTTCAATAACCTTTAAGTTCATGAGCAGATTAGTTTATACAGAAATCACGTAGAGGGGTTACCTGATTATTCGGCTAGAAATTTACGTTTTTCAATCAATTGATTTAATCAGCTCACTTCATAAGTAGCTACATTGACTTTTATATGCTAGGCTAATATAAAATTCGATTTTTGGATATGTATCTATACATCTGCACGATGAATATACTTAATTACAATAGAAAAATCAAAAGTTATTTTGTCATATCCATCACAATATTTGAAATCATTTCCATTTATGCATGATATTTCATCTTTCTTTGACACCTACAATGCTATATTCAATACAAGAACTTGTGCGTTTTACATTTCTTCCATTATCTACAAGATTTTGAATTGGTTTTAAATAAAAACTATATTAACCTCACTGTTGTGAAGTTATTGTCGCCTCATTTCATTGCTGCACTATTGCAATTATATGGATTCTTTTGCAAATACATCACTCACTTAAAATTATAAAAATGGTTTAAAAGTGGTCAGGTCAGGTCACGTCACGTCATATTTGGCTTCAGAAATATTTAGGCCGGTTAGCGCTATCTTACAGGGGTTGTTGGTATATTTCAAAGAAGATTCTGATGGCTAATACAGCTTAAGGAAAAATCGTATTTTGAAGAGGCCTGCTAATGTTGGATGAGCCAAGTATTCAAGAATTATTTAAAGATAGAAAGTTCGCAAAAAGCACGGCTACCCTTTTTCCCAGAGCAGCAACCATCTTATGCTGGGTTATGGTGGCCACGACTAGGTATCTAGACGACATCCTAAACTTGATTGTTTTACCACAAAGATGATGTTTTGCTGATTTTTATTGTCGGGAGATTATGTGTCTTCTGAAATATGCGAAGCCATATTGAACACATTTTTAACTTATTGAAGGTGCAAGCATAACTAAAAGCTCCATATATATGATTATTCAACAGTTTCTCGCCTTAATAAAACATTTTTGTACAGGAAACCTCCAACGCCTGTAAACCTTTGGAAACTATTCTCATCTTTCTGAAAATCAGGTCTACTCAGGCTTTACATATTTTCAGCTGGTAACAAATTGGAGACTTTTGTTTCTCAATTAAGGATATAAACGATTGTATAATGGGCCCAAATTTGGTAAAAGAAGGGGGGGGGTAGGATAACCTAATAACGAATTGTTTCCATGGCAGTGTGTGATTTGTTTGCAGTGGTGTTGCTTTTCTAAAGAACGAAACACCTTCGAATTGCTTTCCTCATCCCTGTTTCTAATGATTTCTCTGAGAGTGGTCAGTCACGATTAGTTATAATTAAGAGTTACCTTTCCACAATTATCTGGAAAGTCAACCATGAACACCTCATTGCCATTCCACGGCGTGAAATCTTTCCTGCAGCTTTTTTACAGGGAATATGCTAGATCAATAGTGCCTTTAATTTTTCAAATACTACTTTATTTCGGGGTACATAAATGTATACACGTTCTATTTATAAGAAGGAGACGCCTCAAGGGTTGAACATCTTATTTAAGCCAGACACAGATCGATCGTAATCCAGTTAAACATTTGAAGGTTAATTTCGAAAATTTCAATGTCGAAGTCGGCGTGAACTATATAGTGAACCCGTCCATACGATATATCTAGTGCCTCAGACAATTAGTCCAACTAGACGGCTTAATAATGTCAATCCATAAATTGTACGGATGTTATTTTCGTGTACGGACCTAGAAATAGTTCTTTCCGGGGCGCCCTTCATTCTGCATGGAAAATGTAACTCTTTTCCAAGGAATCCATCCAGTTTCTTACGATCGCTTACAAGTGATTTTTACCGCCAAGAATGTTGAGCATACTTTATTAAGCAAGACTATGTCCTAACCCTTTCAAACACACACTTTTAAATACAGACGTGGAGGCTACTTCTCTGGCTTAAAAATGTTAAAGAAGAAAACAAACATTTGTAAAACCAAAGAAATAGTCTCTAGGTCTGGATTTAGTATGGAACGGTTTTTGCGAGTGGCAGAACAAAAAATGAATGAATTACATACAATTTTACTCTGACATTTTACGGAAGTTACTATTCACTGCAACGTTATCTCAGCTTTTTGCTTATCCATGGAAACGGTCAAGAGTATCTAGGTATCACACAAGCCCGTATTATTTTAAAGGCATTCCAAAGTTCAGATGTTTAGGAAAAGCACAAAAATTCATAGTGAATCGCGTCAAGTAACCTGACACAGAAAGTAGTAATTTGTTTCCATAGACAGGTTTGTTGATTAAAGATGGCAAGTGAAGGATTCAAAAAAGGAATTTGTAAAGAGCAATGTCGACTTTGCTAACACAAATTCTTGTGATCAATAGAACTTAACCCTCCACCCGCGATCACGGTACGTCATACCGCTCCATAAAATACAAATACACATATACTTGCAAATCTCTGCGCTGTAATGTCGACTGCCTATCTATCTTCGTAAAATACTAGCGTAGGCATATGGACCAATTGCCGTTGATTTCGGTGTTTGCGTATAACGCTAGTTTTTGCGAGCGTTGTAATCTGGTAACAGTGTATGTTTCGGATACTCTTACCATGAATTTTTTTTTAAAGTCTGATTACACCAGTTTACAAGCGTTTTACTCATCGACTAAAACTAGTTTTGTTTTACCACTTTAAGAGCGCTAATATCATAGATACCATTAATATGTTTCCATCACGTCTATATTTGTAGATACCGACAACTGAAATACATCTATATTTATCCATCCTTGTCACATGTTCCCTTTTGTACATTTTACATCGGTTTTCCTTAAAATTGACTAGCCAAAATCACCCATGATATTTTCATCCACAAAACCTTGATATCTGCCCTCTAAATCCATGACATCTTGATTAAAACGTTACCCACATTCATCGCTCACTATCCCTAAGTTATCTGGGAAAAACTCTAAATGGGAATGTAAAAAGTAGATTTTTAATGACATACAAGCTTCGATTTGATGATAGTTTATTATCAATTCGGCAGCAGTTTCCCTATGATTATCGCGTTTTTAATTTTCTAAAAATCTAGAAACTACATTCTTAGAAAACCTCCAAACTTCAGTTTCGGCATCTGATAGGTCAGTGGCTCTCAAAGTTTAGTTCTTAGCGCTTCCCTGTTTTAACTCATGCAATTACCCCCCCCCCCCAAATCCGTAGGAATTCAAATTACACTAGGTAACATTGCCTAGTCTAGTGCGTCGGAGATACTGTCGGAAAGTTTGCGTCGAAGATGCTGTCGGAAAGTTTGCGCCAGGCAACTCCGATCCGATTTTTTTTAGGAAAAATTGGCATTGTACAAAAAACAGAAGTCAAATTTCCATAAAGTGCTGGCAGTAAATGAGAAAGCTCTCTTGAAATCGTGAAAAGTGGCTTGTAAAGTAGCTAAATGAAAAAAACGCTACACCATTGCAGTGCAACTTTTTTTATCCGTTTGCAAGGACACTGTAGAAACAATCTTTGGTGAAAACTTTGCCAAACAACTTGACAATATGCCTCTGTTAAATGATACAATCTGTCGACGAATTAAAAATATATTAGTTGATATTCAGTAGCAGTTTGAATCTGAGCTTACTGAAAAATTGTTTGCTATAAAACTTGAAGAAGCAACTGATTCCAGTAGCCATGTCTGGTAAATAAAACAGTTTACAAGCGCTGGTAAAAAGGGAATCTTCAGAAATTATCCGCGGGCACTGCATAAATCATCGGGAAACCGTAGCATCTAAATCGCTAAGTCCTGGACTAAATATGGTTTTGAAAGTAGTTATTGAAGTTAACTTTATAAAAACCAGACCTTTAAAATCAAGGATGTTCGCTGTTCTATGTGGACATATGGGAGCTGAGCATATATCTTAGCTATTTTATTTCTCCTCCAGGCGTTGTCGCGCGGTAAGGCGGTCGAGCATATCTTTGAACTAAAAAGGGAAGTAGCGATATTTTTGAGTGTGGAGGGTCACAAGCATTGAGCAGAATTCTACGACACATTACTCTTATTAAATCTTTCTTATTTAGTAGATCTTTTTGAAAACCTTAATACACTTAACCTTCAACTCCAGAAAAAAGATGTAATTATATTTGATTTGGGTGGTGATAACAAACTAAAAGAAAACGGTTTTGAAATGTTTTTCACGTGGTGTTAATTTATGCAAGATTTCCCATTGAAAGAGAACCTCAGAGCTGTGATGCTAAAAACCGTGGGAGATCATTTAGGAAATAGATAGATGTTTCAACAAGCACCTCACAAAAATCAAATTTTGTTTACAAATCTTTAACAAATTTCTGGGCAAAACTTCCCAGCGACTACTCCGTTATAAAATCCAAAGCGCTTAGAATTCTGCTGCATTTTCTAACGTCTTATCTTTGTGAAACTGCATTTGCTGCACTTACTGCCTTGAAATATAAATACATAACAAACTTCAAGTATAAAATAATCTCAGAGTGACCATCTCTAACATAGAACCAAATTTAGAGAGGTTGTGCACCTCGAAACAAGAGCATGTTAGCCACGAATCCTTGGAATAGGTTCCTTTTTCTGATAATAAAATTTCAACAAACGTTTTTTTTAATCTGTAACGCGTCTCCCTAACCATGTAAAAGCGCCCTTCTGGGGCGCGCGCACTACAGTTTGAGAATCGCTATGATAGGCATTGCTGAAACAGGTTATCACTGAACATTTTTATTTATTTTGGGACCTACAAATGTACTTATTTAAGCTTCGCTTCTGATAAGTTTGGATAAACTTTGTGTAAATACTTGAAACCATCACCATCATGATTTAGGCTTTTGACAAAATGTTTCATTAAATCAAGCTTAATGTGCAATGCAAGAGGAATAGAAAAACCTTTGTTGGATTTACAATCGGCTTGTAATTTTAATATTCATCTGACCGGGAATAAAACTTCTCTTGTAGGCCATACTTTCCTTAAGTAATGTTGGTCTCTTGCTCTACTGTCCCACAAACACAAAAAAGAACAACATTTTCTATGCCCTCCTTGCCAACCTAATAGGAAATCTATTAAGCTTCCTTAATATCACCGCAGATGTGCGAGTCGTATTCATCGTAATGAAATCATTGAAGCAAAAGTTTCATTGGCTCAGTTGTTTCCTTAGTGCAAACAGTATGGGCCACTGGAATTCAAGGCATCTCTTAACCAATATGAAGAAATACATACAATAAATTAGTTTTGGATAAATAAATAAATAAACACCATTCTTGGAGATTATTATAGGGAGGATTCATTTCTTGAAATAAACTAACTATATCCAAACAGTAGCAAAACAATCCTTTCTTTCTGAAGTAATGTGAGAAATCTATACTTCTGCTTCCTTAATACGTGACCCTTGTATCAGAACTAAGAAAGTTCCATTGTTGTAATTGAGATGGGAGTAGTTCACTAACAGACTTTAAAAGATTCAGGTCCCGCACAAGATTACTGAGCTCCGGTTGTTCCATAAGATGTGGTCTTGCGGATTCTTGTACGAATTTACTACTTCCACTAATCTGTAAAAATTTGTTGTCCGGCATATCCGACATACTTTAATCACTGTCAATTGATGGTTTACTTGTGGCACCGGGGCAAACATGCTCAGGTAAATCCGTCGAATGCAACGCTGTTCTGGATACAGATGTAACATCTGCATAATCTACATTCGACTTATTTTCCTTACTGAAACCCGATGTTTTGGTCAGGTCCCGTCAGGTCAAGTCAGGCCAGCTCAAAGGTTACTCATTGGGTTCAGAAGAACCACGTAAGGGCGTAAGTCGGTATGGACACCAAAGCATCATATTGCGGTGAAATTGACCGGCCTGAAACATCAAGTAAATAGTTTGGGAAATAAGTGACACCTTTTTGTAAAATTGTAACATTTTCTTTTGTTTTCCCAATATATGATTAGAATATATAACATTTATTGTTTTACTCAGTCTAATTTATTCTCTCGAATCGTTACAACAGTAGTGGTATCTGATATCAGTGCTCGCGAGTTGTGTAAAAAAGTTGTGGTTGAAGGTTGAACTGACAATTGCAGAAAAATCCCCTGTAAAGTGAACAGCTTACATCTGAACCAAATCTAAAGTTGCGCAAATTATATTTCGACTAAGGCTCTATGACATGACAATAATATTTTATGGTGGCAAAAACAGCGTAAGAATTTCCTATTTTAAGAATAGACTCATTTGTGTCTGTATCAGCGGAATCTGGTATCGGTGCTGGCGAGTAGCGTAAAAGAAGCTGTGGTCGCGCGTTGAGGATTGAACTGACAATTGCAGAAAAATGCCCTATATAGTAAACAGCTTATTTCTGAACAAAATATAAAGTGGCGAATATTATCTTTAGACTGAGGCTCTATGATAATAACATTTTATGGTGGCAAAAACAGCGTAAGAATCTTCTCTTTTAAGAACAGAATTATATGTATCTGTATCAGCGGTATCTGATATCGGTACTCGCGAGTAGTGTAAAAGAAGCTGTGGTCGCGCGTTGAGGGTTGAACTGACAATTGTCGAAAACTCCCCTAAAAGTGAACAGTTTATTTTTAAACAAAACAAAGTGGCACAAATTGCCTTTAGATTGAAGCTCTATGGCATGACAATAATATTTTATGGTGACAAAAACAGCGTAAGAATCTTCTATTCTAAGAACATACTTTTTTGACTAAAATTCTAAACGAGTATCTTGGTTTACTAATTACACTACATTATTTTGAAACTTCTAGACGCGGAGGTAACCTATTTTGTGTTCAAAAACCCATCACTTCATTGTTCTTTCTACTATTCTTTTAACTAAACAGTTAACGCGAGATATGTGATTTAACATAATTGATTACCCTAGGGACCTTTTGGTAATTATTGTTATTATCTTAAGAATAGTAATTGTGAACAGTATAAAGGAGAAATCCACTTCTAGTAGTGCAATATTTGTTGCTAAATAAATTTTACATTTTACCTTGAAGCTATTTTAAACAAATGGTAATACTACTCCAGATAATTGCACAATTTTTGTTGAGGCATTATTAAGAAAGTTCAATCACGATACTATAATGTACGTTTATTTTAGATTAACGAAGTATTTCATTTTAGCGATACGGTTATTAAAGGATAAAAAATTGCAAGAGTTTTATATGAAATTCTTAATTTTTTTGTAGGTAACAGGCATAGAATATAAGACGTATATACACTAATTCACTGATTACGTGCAAAGACTGTGCGAGAAACAAACGTATATTAAGTGCGATCCAAACAAAACACAATGCAGACATAAGAAAAGCAATATGGATTTCGGGATGGGCAGATACACAGGTTTTTTATTGATAAAGCACTACGATTCTTTGTTCACGGCAATGTTGTTGTTTGGCAAACCGTTAAAATCACACAAATCGAATATACAGAATTGCGCAGCGCAAACGAAACAGACGCGAAAAAAAAATCTCTCGCAGCCCTCAATTTTTATTTCGAGGGGGAAACGTTTTGGCGATATTCTCAACCCTCTCAGTTTATCCCTCTTGCAGGGGTGAGTTTCAACCCTGAAAATTTAAAGAGAAAAGGGTATTGAGTGATCTCATTTTAAGGCCAATCAAATTATATTTTTAGAAGATTTTAGATTTTAAAAATCGGTTGAATAGTTTTTAAGAAAATGCATCCCAAAGTGTTGTCTGCCAAACTAAACGAACAAGTTTCTTACATTATTTTTAGCGAACTTTTATTTAAAAAATTCGCTTATAGCGAGACTGCAATTTTTTTTCAATTGAGCGCCTAGAACACATATCCGGGGTCAGTTTCAATTTTAATATGTTTATATATATGTAGGTATTCGATAACTAACTATATCGATAACTGATCTTGATGAAACTCTGCAAGTACATTTCTTTTATTAATGGCTTGAACTAGATCGTTAGCCAGCCCGAATCGACAAGTTTTTTCATTAAAAAAAAATAATTTTTCGGAAAAAAAAATTCGTATGTCAAAAAACAAGAGCTGGTCTGATGAAATTTGGTAAATATATTGTACTCGTAAATACCTTACTATACACCAAAGCTCAAGTTTATAGGTTATTAGAAAATTGAGTTATTCAAATTTGAAGCATTTAATGAAAATTGACTACCATAACGCACTTGCTGCGTCCCGAAATTTTTGTATTGCCTCAACAGTATAGTAATGTATTAGATGTGCAAAATGTTGACCTCCAACTTCCATGCAACACTACAAGTTCTGTTGAGAGCGGTTCAAATATTGCGAAGCATTTAGGGTAAATATTATTGGCATTCGGCGATGGTGCGTTGGTGTAAATCATCTAAGCATTCTGGCAGTGTGGCGTAAATCTCATTTTTCAGTTTTCAGGTGGTCCCACAAAAAAGTATAGAAAGTTTAAATCTGGCGACCTTACAGGCAATTCTATTGCTCCTCTTCGCCCAATGCAGCTCTCAGGAGAAATGCAATTACAGTCATTCGGGGATTCCGTTGATCCAGCCCTAACAGAAGTTTATGTGGCCGTTAAAATAAAAATTAGTATTTCAGAAAGACGGTGCACCCTCACACTATACCGTCGCTGGTCGCTTGTACCTGGATGAATTATTTCCTAGGAGATGGATTAGGTGTAGAGGAGCAATAGAATGGTCTGCAAGGTCGACAGATTTAAATCGGTTAGACTTTTTTGAGGCTGAATGTCAACAAATTTTACCCGAAATGCTTCGCAACTTGTATGAAAGCTGGAGGTCAACATTTTGAAAATTCAACGCATAATCATACTGTTAAGGTAATAAAATATAAGAATTTTTTTTATTTTGTTTGACAGACAACACTTTCAAATGCCTTTTCTCAAAACTGAATCGATTTCAAAAAACTGATGCCTTTCAAAAAGCTAATTTGGTTAGCTTCAGAAAGAGCTACCACTCAAAACCCATTTGTGTTAAAAGTTTTAGGGGTAAAACTCATCGCCACGATAGCTAAGAAACTGACATGGGTTTTGCTGCGCCACTATATATATATATATATATATATATATATATATATATATATATATATATATATATATATATATATATATATATATATATATATATATATATATATATATATATATATAATTTAGCTGATCAATCTTAATTGAAAAACCATGTCAATTCAACGTTAATATAAATTTTGGAACCGAATTAAAGAATGAAAACATAACTAATGTTTTTTAGTAAGTTAATACTGATAAACAATGAAACTTTTGATGAGAAAAGTTTTTGTTAATTTTTGGGTTCTCAGAAAGGCATGATAAAATTTAGATGTGCTGCGGCTTCTTCTTAAAATGTTTAAACGTTCTTTGCAATCTTGACTATGTATCAATTTTAGAGAATTTGCCTAACCATCTTGTGGCAACAAAAGGATGTAACCAAAAATAAGTTCTTTAAAAATAGGTGTAATTTCGCTTGCATAATCATTTAAATAAAGCCCGCGCACATCGGTAAAGTATACTAAAGTTATAAGAGATGATGGAAAATGTTTGAACTTTCCTTGTATTGTTAAAATTCCATCAATTTTGGAGAATTTGGCCTATTACTTCTTGGCAACAACAAGATGTTACCAAAAATTAGTTCTTTAAAATTAGGTGTAATTTCACCTCCATAATTATTTAAATAAAGACTCCGCGCATTGCTAAAATATACTAAAGTTATGAGAGGTGCTGAATGTGGGTAACAGACTTTTTTTCGGTGTGTCAAAGAAAACTGTGACAAGAAGAGATGGAAAGAGAAAACAAGAAATCGAGTGGGAATTAAATTTAAGGTACCGCTTAAGCCTGACTTAAGGACACTATATGGCTATCTTTAAAACAACGGTGACTGAGTTGCATGTAGAAGAACGCAATGTGGATACTCTTAACGCCTGGCATAAAAACACTGTATGGCTCTATCTGTTTGGTAAAAGCTGACTCAGTTGCCTGTATTATAGAGCGAAGACCGCAATGTGGAAAGTTAGTGGACCATCCTCAAGGATCTTATAATCGATTGTACAAAAGAAGCATGTTGTAAAACGAAAATTGCATGTTTAATGAGGGGTGCGTGGTGTAGTAAAAAACTAAAGATACCTGTGGATGACTAACAGAAAGCATATGAGAGAAAGATGATAGCCAAATATTTGAGACAGAAAACAGAAGCGCCTGGTTAAGTAAAGAAATTTGAGATGTGTGAACTCTCATTTAATGAAGAAGTAAAAAAAAACTGGGGATTGCTAAGAGAAAGCATATAGAAGAATGATGATAGCTAAATATACGAGACAGAAATAAAAGCGCCTGGTTGCGTACAGAAAATTGAGAAGCAAGTGCAAAAGAATAGCTAGTGACATTAATAAGAACTTAAAACGAAAAGGCTAAAACAATGTAGAATCATTTTAAGAGGTACAAGAAAAATGTTTTCCAGTGGATAATAAATGCAAAACTAATCGAAAGAAAAATATGATTGTGATAAAAACGCATAATAGAGACATTGTATAGGACAAGGAGGGTGTGGGAGAATGCAGGAAAGAATATTTTAAGAAACTATATGGGAGCAATCAGAGTCATCAGAAGACTGAAGTCAAGCAGAAGGCGACACTGCTGAATTGCATAAAATTGAAATAGCGATCGAGAAATTAAAGAACAAAAAGGCAGTTCGTTTGATAATATTCATAGAGAAAAGTTGAAGTATGGGTGCTCAAATGTGGCTGTGTGACTATTCAAGTTGTTTAACGTATTCATAAAAGTAGACCAAGTACCAGTGGCGGAAAGACGATATCATGGTGGCTTTGTATTAAGGCAAAGGAAGCAAGAGTGAATACAAATATTACGAATCGATAAGCTTGTTATGTATTGTGGGTAAGCTATTTTGGAGAGTATTAATAGAACGGGTGAAGCAGCTGACCAAGGGCAAGGTTTTGTATGTTTGAATGTTCAGTGTGGTTTCAAGGCTGAAAGAGGCTGTACTGATCAAATGTTTTAACTTGAGTGGGTGGTTGTGAAAAGCTTGAATGTTTGAACGAATGTGTACTCCACGTTTTTAAACTTGAAGAAAGCATATGATACTGTAAATACGCAAGATATGTGGTGTATTTTAAAGGAATATGGTGTGAGTGATTGGCTTATAGGTGCTGTTAAATTGTTATATTATGACAGTAGAGCATGAGTGAGAACTCAGTAACTATTTTATAATCCGACAGGGTGTCAGACAAGGATATGTGATGTCTTCGTGTTTACTTAACATATTCATTGGCAAATGTATAAGAGAAAGCTGCTCGGAGACAAACAGCATACAAATTAATGCTTCTGATGTAAAAGTGTCACTGTACGCTGTTGATGCTATACCACCTACTCAAGGAAAAATGCAGCGGATGTTAGAGAGACTGATGACAGTAACAATAAAATTAATATTCGTGTGAAAATTAAAGTATGATGTTTGCTAAAGAGAATGAAACAAGTAATTCCAGTATTTTAATAAATGGTAGTCTGGTACAGTAAGTAAATAAATTAAGATATTTAGGAAGACGATGTACAAAGTAGAAGGATAAATGCAAGCAGAAAGGTGACCACTGTCATGACCACTGTGAAAACATAACAAATAAATACAGAGACTACATATTCCAGAAAGTTTAACAGCAAAAACAAAAAAATAGCAATAGGTGGCAGATTAGGGAGAGGCCAGGCTAGGACTATACAGACTAGCCTGCAATGATAGATTTAAGATCGACCCAGGCTTCAGGGGCCACTGCAAAATTCAGGAGATCGTGAAAGAGCCCATGCTTGAAATGAGGTCGGACTTCGCGAGCCCGCGAATCTGCAGGGAAAACAACTTTACAGTGGAAATCCCCGACGGGAGGCATGACAGTAGAAGACGCCGGGCACACCACAGGACGCACTCGTCTGGTTCACGGACGGATCCGGCGGGGAGCGTGGGACGGGGGCAGGTGTTTATTCGGAAGGACCGAGGGTAAGTCATAGTATTTCCCTCGAAGTCAATGCAACGTTATTTGAGGCCAAAATGTACGCCATCCTGCACTGTATGCGGGAGAAAAAGAGGAGGGTCTACATCAACAAGCGGATCCTCATAGTCACAGACAGTCAGGCAGCTCTTAAGGCCTTAAGTGGCCAACGGTAAATTCCTGGCTGATGAGTGAGTGCCGAGACGAGACGTGCGACCTGGCTGGGTAGAATGAGGTCACTCTCATTTGGGTGCCGGGTTACTCGGGCGGTCAAAGGTAATAAAGAAGCTGACAGTCTCGCGAAGAAAGGGTCAGCAAAACCATTTATGAACCGGCTCTGGGCATGACAAAGAGCACTGCCAGGGGAGCCATTAAGTCCTGGGTCAGAAACCAACACAAGGTGTACTGGGCAGACTGTCCAGGGCTCAGACATGGAAAGTCAATAATTGACGAACCCAGTTCAAAGAGAGCTGTGGAGCTGCTAAATCTTAACAGAGGACAGCTCAGAAACATAACAGGTCTCTTGACGAGACACATGGCCGTCAAGAAACACCTACCTAAAATGATGCGGTTTAAGGGGTACCTCGCATGCAGACTCTGCGGCGAGGGGGAGGAATTAGGTCAGCACATCTTTTGCGAGTGTAAAGCTCTGAACCGCAGAAGACAACTGATCTACGGTCAGTGTAGACCGGAGACAGAGCATTATAAAACTTCACCCTACCAATTGCTGTGCAGACTAGTTCAAGGCACAGTGATTATGGAATGGGTGGAGTAGAAAACACAAAGGGCATGCACAGTAAGCCAAAGACTGCGGTGCTACCGGAGCGACAAAGGCGCGGACGAGCCCCAAGGAAGAAAAAAAAAAAGCTCATCAGACGATTTAGACAGCACTTCATCAGCACTATCGTTATCATCGCTATAAATTTCCAAACCCCGCTCTTAATTATTTTCTTCTTCTTCATGTCTTTATACTGACTCTTCCAGTGGACATTCTGTAAACTGTTTCCTAGTGGAAGCCTTCTACCTAAAAGAGTGTGACATTAACAGTAACACCGGGTTAAAACTGAAGAATGTCAGTAACCCTACCAATCGCTGTGCAGACTAGTTCAAGGCACAGTGATTTTGGAGTGGGTGGAGTAAAATACTAAGGGCATGCACAATAAACCAAAGGTTGCAAAAAAAAAGACGACCGATTAGGATTGGCAAATAATAACATCCGCTGCGACACACAAAAATTACGAATGTCGCCTCCGAGATAATATCATCCACAAATTACTTGAATACGGCGCAAAATAGGTTACCTAATAATTGTTTAAGCATATATCAATCAAATGCATTCTCACCACACATTATTAGATAAACGGTGAACTGGCATAATATACCAGTAATACCAATAAGCAAAAAATGTCCAATAATTAAATTAGCGTAGTCTCTTTGTATCTGCCCTTAAATTAGATACAAAATTCAGTGATTTTGGATCGACAATAAAAAATTATAATGAAAAGATCATGCGCGAATTCAAGTAACAGAAAAGTTAATTTAGTATAAAATTAGAGTTAATGTATTTTGTACATAGAAAAGGCACAAATGGTTTTCATTCAGAAAAGGTACTGAATGCGTATTTTATAACGGTATAAGAGGCAAATATTTAACAAATAAAAACAACAAGAGCTAACAAAATTCAAGCCAGAATCTTAAAAAAAAAACCTGCACAATTTCCTGTAGAAAGCAACATATAGCAATAAGACTATAGAACATAGGTTCTCTTCGGTATTTAAGGGGGTCTATTCAGTATTTAATGTGGTACCAAATCAGTTACCAATTCATTACTTTGTGCTATTATGACTATGCGGTGTTAGCGGAAACAGAACGAAGACGATTTGCAGAAGTTGTTCTACCACTTCAGTAATACAGCCAGTCGCTCAACATGGTGATAGCAACTTTTAAGATAAACTGCACATCTAAAATATATATTTCCATAGAGATCTCAATATATGGTTACCTTGGGTGAGAGTAAAGAAAACGAACAAGATAGGGGCAAGAGTATTAGTATGCTTTAATGATACAATATGAAAGAATTTTCATATTGAAATCAAAACCATGTCAATATATTATAAAAGTGCAATGAGATCAATAAAAATACTACAGAGACTATATCCAACACCACAAAAACAAACAAAGCTGAAAGAGGCCTGCGACATATTTTTTTTGCGATGCGGTTGAAAAAACGCTACTGGGCAGGGAAAGGAAACAAGTGAAGAAGTACCTGTCAATCAGAAAGCAATATTGAGAAGACATGAAGTAGAAAAAAAGAGTGGAACGAGCTTGTTAGTCAAGTGTGTGAAAAAATATTAGTATAAGAGCGCAGAAGTGATTTTTTCAAAGTTTAAAAGCGATAAAAGACAGTAGCAAAAAATTTGGTACGTCTGATTCGAAGGGAAAAGTTAGGGAAAGTGGGTGTATTTTAGAATCATAAAATCTAGTTACCATATTTATAACATGTTTAATCTTCAGAGTTAAAATTGTGAAACATAGTGCGAAGATCTAGGATTCATAATATTAGTCACCAACTATAGTGATATTCTGCTAATGGCTTACTGTCTCTACCACAATGGACATATTATAGACAAATTGACATTTTATTTGAAATCCGCGTGGCCTCACATTTTTAGTACTCTTTGTTCTATACGTTTGCTTGTTTTAAAATAGGATCGAATGGCCCGTCGAAATCTATACAAGCGGGTTTTTGGGTATTTTAAATTATTTATTTGAAAATCGCTCTGAGAGGTCAATATTTTCTTCTGCAGGGGAGACACATTTTCGAACGCTTGTCAATGATGGAACTTCATTTCCAAAACTGGGTAGCTACCAACTTCAAAATATTTTATAGCAATTGGAATCGAGTGCGACATCGCTAGAAATGCTACGTATTCCCTATTTAATCACATGCTTGGTTTTGGACATCCTTACAGACAAGCCATTGAATCAGTACTGAAAATTTTGACCTAAAACATTAATCAGATGGCGGAAGAAAACCATGGGTTAGCCTAGGAGCCGACACATTTCTTGAAAAATATAAAAAATATTATCTACAAAATACAAGTTTTGCTTTAAATCGATTTCCTACGTTGTGAAGCATTTTGACTGTTATCAGATGGCATTAAACAACAATGTCCCGACGCAAGTCCTGCAAATTCGTGGGCCAAGTTGCATAGATTTGGCTCTTTGTAACCCCATAAAAAAGTGCAATGGTTCTAAGTCCGGTAATCTCTAAGCCACTCGATTTAAACACGCCTCACTATTAATCTGCTTGGGAATATATTACCAAGATACTATCGCATTGTCTGGGCATAATGCAAAGGTTCAACGTCTTGGTGGAATATCAAAGAGTATTTATTGTAGCTCTCGTCATTTTACATGATATATGTCAGCAGATGTAAATGTTGTCTTGCTGTAATTTTAAATACACATCAGCAGTTAAGTTTCGAATTCAAAAGACAGACCAATAAGACAGTTACCCACAATCCAGGCTTAAAAATTCACTTTCTGTGCATAGTGCATGTGTGCCTTTTGAATTGAAATATGACCAGTTACAGCAATTATTATGCACAGTACTACTAAAGAAGATCATGCATTATAAAATCAGATACTGTCCAAAACTTTGATTTCTATAAGCAGATTGTGTTAAATATGTCGCAAAATTGTTGATGGCGATCAAAATCGTCTCCATTTAGTCGTCGTAGCAGCTTTATTTGCTATGCATTGCATTTATTCTTTTTTAGATCTTTTGGATATTTGTAAGATATATGCCCGAATTTAGTGTTAATTTGGTCTACCGTAACTATATTTACAAAGATAATTAATTTTTTTATCGACTTGAAAGCGTTGCCAAGGTATTAAAAGCGCCTCAGATGTAAACTATATAAAACGGTGTTCAACTTAAAAATGGGTAATGATATGGAAAGGACGAGTCACTATTAATAATAATAAGCACACATATACACACACCTTGATTGGACAACGTTGCGGTCGCATGGCCTGCTTACCTTTGACGATATGAGCGTCAAAGTTGGGGACGATTCCTGAAAGAAAAAATATAAAATTAAAAAATAAGTTCTCTTCAGTCGCACACAAAAAAATTTGCTAGCTTTTTCAAGCAACCTTAAATATTAAAACACTTGTTAAACATATTTTACGTAGACAGCGTACTTATTCATTTTTTAGCAAGATCTTAAATCTTTTTCTTAATATAATGATTATTTCTGTGTAATAATTGAATTGGTAACTATATTTCGCGATTTTTGATTTTGCAGATACATTACTGTCCTAAGCACAGATGGACAGATATTTCTCTACCTTCACAAATGCTTGTTTTCTTCTCGGTAACTAATTTCTTCTTTTTCGGTATCGTTCAAAAATGCTTAATTTTGAATCAATTTTTTTTAACGAAAATTCGTTAAAAAAATGTTTCAAAAACTCACAAAACTGTAATTATTAATTGCAAAAGTTTAACAAAAACTTAAAGTTAAAACATAAAGTTATTTCTACAAGAGCACTAAGTTAATTTTTGAAAAAACTGCATGCAAATATTTCCAACACTAGAGACTTTAAGTATAGAAGGTGTTTTACAAGAGCTAAAGCAAAATGTATGATTTTTTCTTCTGAAACATAAAATAGAGGTTGCTGGATTTTGAAAAGTTACGATAACTTACAGCAGTTACAATTTTTTCTAATTCAGCCACTATTTGAGAGCTCCCTGTTTGCTGCATCTTGATTTTTTCGCTGAAAAGTATGAACGAAAACCTCCCTAATTACGTGATTTTCATGGTACCCAGCAATATATTAGTAAAATCGTCGCATTACAATTTTTGCTGTGTGCCAGAAGCGTGTAAAGTTGCAAAACCAATAAAATAACTTGAAAATTCTGAATGATATATTTTTTTTCCTTACAGACATGAATCACAATTCTATGAAAAATGAAAAAATGTAATAGTAAGGGATGCTTCATTTAAAAAGATAAGTTTGTATCACCGACAATTTAAAGACTATCCGGTGATTATGAAAATAATTACATAAGATGCAGCTCAAGACATAATAATTAGCGTATATAATTTTTTCTCGTATCTTGGATATTGAGATTTACCGTAAATGCACCACCATTCACTCATTTCCTGTTCGATTTCTTTGACTGCAGTTTGGGTTAACCAATCGCAAAATAAGACTTTGAAACCACAAACTCACAACTGAAACTACTGCCGAAAAGGTATTATTAAAATGTTTTTTTTTTTGCAAACATTTCAGTAAAATGAAGGATAATGACGGTTGAAGCAGAACCTTAAAGCTTACTAAAAGACACTTCTTATGACATTTTTTCTAGATAACGCGCATTCTCTCAACATCCTTGTGTAAAA
This sequence comes from Tillus elongatus, assembly GCA_964006375.1. NCBI lineage: Eukaryota > Metazoa > Arthropoda > Insecta > Coleoptera > Cleridae > Tillus > Tillus elongatus. Next base: position 113,903,483 of record OZ023265.1, read on the forward strand.
GATGGCAATTTAGACGCTTCAAATCGCAACTTTTACGTTTTAACAAGAAAAAAATTTGAAATTTTCAAATTAATTTCTTTTGTATGTCTTGACTTTTTTGCGGCAGAGAAACTTATCTATTTTGGTATTATTCAATAGATTTTGTTAACCATACAAAATATGCAAAATATCTTCAGCTTGTGCGATTCTGTGATCACCGGTGGCACTCATTTGTTTTAATGCCTATATATTTTTTTGTTTCAACTTTTAGATCTACGTGTTGGTGTAAAAAATTCGCTTTGTGTTAGAAATGTGTACCAAATTTAGTTGACATAGCTTTGTTTTGTTTTTGGACACAAAATTTTTGGTTCTTTGAAAAAGTGGTGTGATTTTTCTGACTAACGAACTCACCCAAGGAAGGTACTCATCAAAATCAGTCCATTCTTCATCGGCTCGTATATAATGGTAACTCTGAGGGTGAGAGACGCGAGCTGAGGAAAATACGTCATGTGTATTCCAAATGCGCATAACACCGATACTTTCAGATTACGTTTTGGTATTTTAAATAATATTTATTAGAAATTTCTGTAACTTTGCTCAAACATTTATTAGAAATTTGTGTAACTTTGCTCAAACATTTTCGAATACGCTCAGTTCGGAATTTATTTTAATGCTTTTTTGTACAAAATATCAGTTAAATCGAAACTATTGTCTTAAACACAATATCTTATTTTTTGAGGTGTTGTGTTGTTAACATAACTGCACAGTGAATCTACGGTATTACGAATCAAACGTTATTTAGTCGATTGTTTTTATATTCAACAATTAAATCGGTGAATCGTCATAAATGTAGATATGTGTTTACCGAAAAAAAATAGGGTATATATACTTAAAACAAGAACTCAATAAATAACTTGACCTAAATAAATGCTTAGATGACTGGTCGAGTTGCTTGTAGTGTATTAATGTGAGAAAATAATTCTAAAAAGGCAATTAAAAGTGGACATACACTTTCCCTTTCTTCTTTTCTAGAAGGAGTAAAAATAAAAGTATTAGGTAAATTTGCAGATTAGCAAACGAAGGGTTTTTAGAAAAAATATTCTGAATTATGCTTAGAATGCCCCTTGGATGCATAAATCACAAGAAAAATTTCGCGCAAACAACTTCCAAGTACCAGCAGTGAATAGGGGCGCTTAGCGGGGAAGAAAATAAAAATAGAGTATAAGCGCAAAATGCGAAAAAAACAGCTTAGCCGTACCTATAGCTGCTATACATATACCTTAACCTAGCTGCCTTGATCTCATTTTCCGGCTACACCTCCTTAAAATCTCTGTTATCCCGCACATATCAGGTTCCGTAATATTCTTGGCGGTTGTTCCCAAGAAATGTTTCTTGTTTATGCATTTAGGGTGGTTGTAGGCATGTAGAGGGGGAAAAACCTCCCTGTATTTGGGAAAGGGCCTAGCCAGCATGGGACTTGATATATGGGTACTTTGACCTGGGGCTTTTCCTTCACCGACTGTATGCATACAACCACCCTCAATGCATAAATCACAATAAAAAGTTATTGGAAACAACCCTCAAGAAAGTTACTAGACCTGAGGCGAATAGGTGTTCTGTGCCGGGTAAACATTATTTTAAGGAGGTGTGGCTGCAAAATGGAATACAGGCAGCTTATATAAATCTGGCTAAGCTGTTTTTTTCGCATTCTTTAGTGAATTTTCTTAGCAAAAAATACTAATGAAGAGATTCCCACTTTTGAATTTTGTATTTGGAAAAGGGCCTAGCCAGCATGGGACTTGATACATGGGTACTTTGACCTGGGGCTCTTCCTTTACCGACTGCGTGCATACAACCACCCTCAATGCATAAATCACAATAAAAAGTTCTTGGGAACAACCCTCAAGAATGTTACTAGACCTGAGGCGAAAAGGTGTTATATGCCGGGTAAGCATGATTTTAAGGAGGTGTAGCTGCAAAATGAAATAAAGACAGCTTATATAGATCTGGCTAAGCTGTTTTTTCGCATTCTTTAGTGAATTTTCTTAGAAAAAAATACTAATGAAGAGATTCCAACAAGAAGCGCAAACTAGGATCCCTAGAACCCATATACAGGGTCAGTTTTAATTATATATATATATATATATATATATATATATATATATATATATATATATATATATATATATATATATATTCCCTTTATAAATTCAACATTTTATTAGATCATTATCCATTTGTCCTATGTGTTCAAATGTAGCAAATTTAAGAGACGCATATGACAAACACTTTCCCATGAAACATTACAAATTTCAGCATACTAACAATAAAGCTTGGTTAACACAGGGCCTTAGAATTTTACCTTTAAATAAAAGAAACCTATAATACTTGCATAAAAATAACAAGGGATATTTTGCAAAAATACTTTAAAATTAACAAAAATGTTGTTAGACTGGCGAAAGTGCATGGGAAAACATTGTTGATAAAAAGCACAGGCTTTGTGGTGTGCCTTCGCCATTATTGGAATGGCATGACCGGTAGTAGTAGTATTAGCAGTAGGTATGGCCTACAAAAATATGGCGAAGTTCCCCAACGACGCATTTACTACTTCACTGTTTAATTATTTTCCTCTATTCGCTTGGTAATTTCAACAATTTTTAAATAGGTATTGTACAGTGTGTACATAAAGTTAGGAATAATCTATTAAAATTAAGTTAATTTTTTTAGAATAATGCTCGGACACGTGTCGTATTAGTTGTTACGTGCATTCTTTTAAATAGAACTTAAATATACAATGTCACAAAATTGAGATATCACCCTCAAGTTAGCATTTTTAAATGAGAACCCCCATTTTTGTTGTTGCATTTATGGATTCTACGTAAAATTCTGATTATTTTTCATGAGGCATACTCTATGTCGATATTCAACTGTTTTCTAAGAAATATTGGTTGAAGAAAAAATATCTCTACTTATAATAAAAAAGTCTGGACGCAGCAAGTGCGTTATGGTAGTGAATTTTCCTTAAAATGTTTTTAATAACAAATTTGTATCTCTTTTTAAAGAAAGCAGGCATGAAATTTGGTTACCAGTATAACCTATATAGTAGAAATAATGTACCATATTTTATCAACTTTATCACTTTATTGTTTGAAAATGTACAAAAATTTTCCAAAATAAACTTAAAATGTTCCCGAAAAAACTGGTTCCTGGCAACAAACGTTAGGTTAATAGCAAATTGATCTATTGAAATTTGAAACTTTAATGAAAATTCGCTCCCATAACGCACTAGCTGCGTCCAGTATAAACTGAAATCGGTTGCACAAAAGAACAAGCACTTGTGAAGCCAGGGAAAAGTCTACGGCTGTATTAAGTATGGAACGGTTTCACTAAGTTAGGGAAGTAACAAACAACTAGATGTGCTATTCAAATTGATTGAGTCTTAAACGTTTTCGTCCTAATTGAATTTGTCATACAAAAAATCACTAAAAAGTTCATCGGAATTACACAATCTGATCAGATAATGGTAAAATAAAATAAAAGACTAAATTTAAAAAAAACTGAAGTCACTAACTGGGATTAGAACGCGTGTTATATGAGTCCATTATTAAATTTACTCTGCTTTCTCCACCGCTCGGACATTCTCGACATGACAGATCTATGTACTAACACGTATATACCCTAGTATATTAATTTGCTAACGTATTGATCATTTACACCATACAGTTTTTGTTTAAAATGTATTGTTTCTCATATTTTAACGAAATGAAGGAAAATGACGAATAATACACAGATCTAGGAGCATGTTAGTCATTTCGAGCCGTATTTTTAACTCACAAAGCGCTAATGCGTACTAATGTATGACTACCATAATCATCAATTTTGAAGTTTCAACTTTTTTTGGATCAGAGGCTTCTAATTTCTTTGTATTTTAACCTAGAGATCTAAATTTTGGTACAGAGGATACTCTTTATGACAGAAACAAGCGTACATAATTTGATTACTATCACTTCTTATCTTCTTAAATTTTGTATTACCTAATTAATCAGTTTTGGTTTGACTTTATTTGAAATAAGAATAATATTACAATACGTTAATCGACAACACAAGGAATTGAAATCCTTATTTGCCCATTATATTTTCAGTTATCGGTGTGATATATATATATATATATATATATATATATATATATATATATATATATATATATATATATATATATATTTGTGTGTGTGTAAACAAATATGTTTTAGAGGTGCTAGTTCGCGCTTATTTGAACAAATATTTTTAAAATTTAAAAGTCCGGATCTCCCCATTGGTGAATGTTTTCTAGGAAAATTCACCAACATCCGGACAGACCAATAAACCAGTCAGTAGTCAGCAAAATTGAGAGGAAGTTCCGAGATACTGGTTCTGTAGAAAATAAACCAAATGATGGACGACCTGCTATCAACGAGTAGAAAAAACTAAATTTTTTACTTGCTGCTGAAGAAAATCCACATATTAGCATTCGTGAAGTTAGCCGTATTTACGATACCCCCCTACTTCATCTGTACGTAAGGTTTTACGATTAGAAAGGTGACATCCTTATAAAATACACCTGGCACACGATTTAAATGAAGGCGATCCAGACCGACGATAGCATTTCTCCCAGATCGTAATGGATATGTGCCACAATTTTCCTCGTCATATTGAAACTATTTTATTGTTATATGAATCAAATTTTACATTAACGGTGCAAGTTAATAGACGAAACTGTCGGTATTGGGCAAAGGAAAATCCCAGATGAATGAGAGAACTACATACCGAATATCCTGAAAAATAAATGTTTGGCAGGAATTGTCAAAGATAAAATCATTGGACCCTACTGTTTTGAATGAACGTTCCAAAATATCTTGATTTCTTACAACAATATCTTATCGCCAATTTAATAAACTTATTTGCCAGTGCTAATAACCCAATGTTATATTACAGAAATGTATGGTTCCTGCAATATGGTGCACCACCAAATTATACGCAATTCAGGTTAGGCAATATATCGATAAAGTAGCATTTCCGCGCAGATGGATTGGAAGGCATGAATCAATTGAATGGCCACCAAGAACTCCCGATCTCAATACTTTGGATAATTATTTTGTGGTGTTATCTCAAAAATGTTGCATACCAAACTAAACCTGAATCGATTGGCGACTTAAAAACTAGAATCAGAAGAGAATGTTCTAACATTAGTCAAGAAACAATAACTAGACTCGAGAATGAATTTATCGATCATTTGGGATACTGCCAGTCACAAGAAGGGTTTCAGTTCCAGCATTTAATTAAGTAAATGATTATTGTTCCTTATTAATTACAATGTTTCGATAAAACCGTGTTATCTTTTAGCCGAAATAAAATAGTAGTAGCAGTATTTTTAATGCCATATTTTAGAAAACCGCTGAGTATCGACATAGCTACATGGAAAATACTCAGAATTTTACGTTGAATCCATAAATGCATCAAAAATGTGGGTTTTCATTTGAACATTTCAACTTAAGGGTCGTATGTCAATTTAGGGACAGTCTGTATATTTAAATTTTATCTCAAAAAAGTGTGGACAAAGCAAGTGCGTAATGGTAGTGAATTTCCATAACAAGGCAAATATGATTTTTTTAAGAAAGCAGGCATCAAATTTGCTTACCAGTATGAGCGAAACAGAATGTACCATATTTCATCAAACTAACTTTATTGTTTGGAAATGTACAAAAATTTTCCGAAAATAAACTTTAAATGTTCCAGAAAAAACTGGTTTCCCGGTCAACGAACCTTATAGGTTAATAGAAAATTAAGCTATTCAAATTTGAAGCATTTAATAAAAGTTGGCTACCAAAACGCACTTGCTGCGTCCAGAATTTCGGTTCTTACAAACATTCATTATATTTCGATGGAAAATGCGATATTATTAGGCGTGTCCGGTTAAAAAAAAAAGAAAATTTCTATCACCAACGACTTATGTGCCACTTTGCGATTGTATAAATAAATTTTTAAGATGGAGCTCAAGACACTCTTTAATTAATGTATACAATTTTTGTATAATACCGGATATATTAAGAACTTTGTTGATTTTTTTACGAAAACTCCCTAAAAATTACATACCATTAACCTCTATAGCTAAAACTACTGCCAAGTCAACAGAGAAAAGGTCTATTTGAAAATAATTTTTTGGAAATACTTTTGTAAAATGAAGGACAATGACGGCTGAAACTTGAGTGTTTGTAAAACATTCTTCTCGTGACATTTTCTCTACATAACCCGCATTAGTTATAGGTTCTTTGCCTAAATGTTGCCAATTTTGACATTTCACACTGCAAGTTTGACGTTTTGAGGAAAACCCCTTTTTTTTAATGCCTATAACTCTTTTGTCTTTTAACTTACAGATCTAGATTTTGATACGTAATTTACGTTTAATGATATAAGTCCGCGTACTAAATTTGGTTGCCTTTACTTTGTTATTTTTGGTACCTACTAAATTTTATCAAAATCGGCGCATTATTTTTTGGATTGATACTTATTATTATATATATATATATATATATATATATATATATATATATATATATATATATATATATATATATATATATTCGGTGGAAGTCAACTCCGAGTACGTTGACAAACTGGTGAGTAATTGAGAATTAAGAAATTTACAAGACTGTTCACTTATAAATACTCTTTATTGTTTCAAAAGCCTAGATTTTGCAGTTTCTTGACCGCTTCATCAGGGCTCCGATAACAAAAACAAAATTATTAGCACACATAACTAAACAAAAAGTTGAGATCGTTAAAATTATTATAGATGGAAGCTCTCTCTAACTCACCATGACAATGTGAGGTTATTGTGAAAGTAAATATATATACACACACAGATCTATATATATATATATATATATATATATATATATATATATATATATATATATATATATATATATATATATATATATAAACATTTAAAAACTGAGAGTGACCCCGGATATGTGTTCTAGAGGGTCTAGTTTGCGTTAATTTGAAGACATTTCTTGAAATTCAAAAGTCGCGATCTCCTCAATGCTGAATTTTTTTTAAGAAAATTCACTAAAATGAAGCTTAAAGAATAAGATATGAGCATTTTTCTGAAAGAAAATTCCCTGAATTTTGATTAAGTTTATTTCTTACTTAATGTACACACTGGTATTTAGTTGTACGAATTTCAGCTATAAACTAAAACTCAAATTTGTTGCAATAAAATCTCGTAATATCGAATACAAATTATAGAACGGCAGCTGAAACTTCAACAAAACAACAAACACGAAGCAGACTGCTGCACTTTACATGCTAGATCGAAATTAACATCATTTTATACCTAAAATTTCCTAGAAACCATGGGAGATATCCGACCGTGCAGACATCGCGTTATAATAAATTATAAACATTAACATACGGGTGCATATTGTGGAAGAAAAGGGAAACCGAAGGGGTTGACTACAATGTATAATTAAATATTTTCCGTAGGGCATGCACGAATGGGAGCATTCGACTTGCTCACCTATATTCCACAAGCACGTGCTCTCTCGCAGCAGATGCCATTTTGCAGTTAAACATGTGGCCAACTTAAGAGAACTAAAAAAACTACTGCGCACCGACAGCTTATATAACCCGCCGACCTATATATGGTCCAGACGCCCAACAATGCGGCTCTTGTTGGTTGTTTTTCCTTCAGCGAATTTATACGGCCGGTTCTTCAGTTGGAAATGTTGTCAAGGTCAGTACGACACGGTGAGCTTTGTTTAGGACACGTTTTATGACTTTCAGATGGCTGAAAAACATCGCGAGCTTTTTGAAAGTCAAATTATATACATTATTTGTTCGTTAAGTATACAACGCGTAGTACGAAACTTAATAAGGCGTCATTATCAGTTCATTATGGATATTAATGTTGCCTTACAATCAACATTGTAAGTACTTTTTTGGGCGTGACTTAACGTTGGAGCTTTGAAGGTCAAAGTATGCAAGTTAGTCATTGCGTAGGTATGTTCGGGCACAAAATGGTTAATCCTCTCCACACATTTTGTTATAAAATTAGAGCTTTTATTTTCGTTTACGCACATCGTTACTGACAATAGCAATAATAAAGATGAATTCATTATTAAAATATAAAATTGCCACTACAGAAAACTTAAAAAAATATAATCATAACATGGGTATCGCGGGAGAATTGGCGGAGAGGATATCAGTGTTTTCGTAATTAGATTTTTAAAGGAAGTTCTAATGTAATAGCTTGAAATATTGTTGACGTTTTTATACATTTACATTTATATTGAAAATTATATTTCTTAAATGTACAATAGGGTGGTGCGTCGTTATAGGTATACACTTTTTTCTCTTAAGTTTGAAACGCCTGTATGAATAAAAGTTGTGTCTTAGTAAGAGAAAGTAGGCGGTCTTTTGATTTTTCTACTACACTTACCACCTCCCCAGCAGTCCTAAAACTTTATATATCTTGAACAATATGACAATTTGTATTTGTTTTTCAACTAAGAATGAAAATTTAAACTCAATTAAATGAAATGGTTGTGAATTTTTTGGAACTGTTCAAACATTATCTCCATATAAAAAACTGTTATACGAATTATATAAAGTTTTCAAAACCTATGTAAGACAAAAATGTATATCAAACAAGTGGGAATGAAAATACATATCTAAGAACTTAACAATTTATTTTAGCTTTTTGTAAATTTCTAAAGAAATTACAAGATTAAAAAATAATATTTATATTATCAAGCAATCAAACAGAAAAGCAGTAGACATTTTAGATTTTAAAATCCTTTTTACTTTCAAATTTTGATATTTTTGCACTTGAGTCCAGTGTGTTTCCAATAACTCCGTCCCTTCTTATCGTTTCACATACTATGGACACGGATTGCGTGACAAGCTTCACAGCCCTTTCGGCTGACTGGGTATGAGATGGATAGTTTTTGCAGTGGGAAATTATGGATGACGTCAGCTCTTCCATTACTTGTTTTAGCTGATTTTCTGATCATTTTTTAACAATCTGGGGTTCACTCTATTCAACAGATTGCCAGTCAATAATTTCATAATAATCTGCAGCACCAAAGTTTAACGTTGGTATAATAAAACTTTTTATGCGTCTACTGCTACTGTTGTTCTCGTTGTGTCGTGCTTTTAGGATCTTTAAGTAAGCAAGATTTATAATATAGTGCTCATCCCAGAGCATACTTAATAAAACGTTTTCAGTGTAGCAAAAGTGTCCAATCCTCTGAACGGCAACATGGACTATACTTTTCAGTTGCTTTTCGTAAGTAGTCCGACAACCGAATTGTATCAAAGAAATTCTTTGCTCCATAAATTAACGAGGAACAAAACCTAATTCTAAACCAAATTGGTGCATCCACTTTCACAACAAATCTCGCTAATGTGACCATATGGCCATATGAGCTGATGGATTTTGACTAGCTGTATACAAACGGAGAAGTATGTTACCGTTTGTTAACCAACCAGAATTGTTAAGTTTCCCAGGGTCTCGTTTGGACATAGTTTCAGAGCAAATGCCATTTATGACCACTTGACATATATCAAACATATACTTCTGATCTGAGCTTAACTTACTGATCATAATATCCTGTAGTGTAGACTCTATTGGTTCAAATTTAGTTACTGGAAGCTTTTTACACCGAGCTAGGGCTTGTCCAATGGGGCCTCGAAAAGCACTAGGTCATGTCGTCTTTCCATACAAGTGTCGAAATAAAGGTCGCAGTGGTAATTCATTTGCGTGAAGCTAGCAAATAAACCACTGCAGCAGTCTGCTCTAACGCTAACTGCTCTAACAAAGAAATGACATCCGCCTTATTTCCTGTATTTGTATTGGTCCCATCGCAAACAACCACTTCTAAATTATCCACTGAAATTGATGAAGATTCTAAAAAATGTATCATACTTGCCACAATATTATGTGAAGAAGCGCTTGCTTGGGAAATATGTCCGAGATATTTAGAGCTAGGCTCTCCTTCGAGAACAATGTGTTCTTCCACAACGGCTTTCGTTCTGTTGTCACACAAAGTTAAAGTTTTAGCTTTGCAGCCACCAAAATACAGACCACGCAGATACAAAGACTTATTTTGTTCCTGCTGAAGTTTTTGACGTTCACAGTCACGTGCTCTTCTAACTTTGTCGCGTTAGCTCTTGTCGGTCAATACCAACTCTCAGCATATTTCTGGACGTTCTTTGGTCTAGTAGAAAGGATTTCTTCCTTAAAGGTACCTGTCTTATTGAAAAAAAAGCTTATAAGTAAAGGATACATTTCCAAAAATATATTTGGCTGCCTTATATTGTTTGTAACAAAAACATTAAGAGAAGTCGTTACATTTTCAAGCTGCAACATCAAATAATCGTTTTCCATCTGCTCTGAAAGCATCGAGTTTACATTTATACGAAGCCACGTGCTTTATCACATTATATGGTTTCAGCAGGTTTGCCGTTTATTGTTGTATTTTTTAATGCGTGGGTGACTGATTACAGGAATACTAGCTTTTTTTTATATATCTTCAACGTGCTTAGCAACAATTTCTGATGTTTGAGAACCGAGGAGGTTTCTATTAACTCCTTGCATCCCCAAGGCATTCATGTCCATAAGAATGATATTACAACGCCTTCATACGTCGGTAACATAACATAACCTAACTCTTTAGGTGCATCAAATATAGGACAGTTCACAACATTTCTTGTCTTCTATGACATTTTGTCTACTAATATTGTGACAATTATGCCCACTCGATTTTATCGCCAACACTAATACCATAAATATGTAGGAATTGATAAACATTAAACAATAACACACACGTTGCAGTTGTAACGACTGTTAAAAGACTGATATCTTTTAGCTGCCAAACTGAGCAAGAAAAAACGCAATCGCGTGCGCGTATGCTGCAATTTATGTATATTATGTCAAAGCAAGGCTATACATTGTATTTTATAAAGTAAGCTAATGTAAACCACAGCAGAAAACATTAAAAATTGCAAGAGAAATTTCGGAAAAATTCACAAAATATTTTTTTTGGTCTCATCGCAGGTATGCTGAATAGCTACTATAGATAGAAACAAGATTTTTTACCTTATAAAAAAAAGTCGACATTTTCCACCTCCCCAACAAGGGGAAATGTTTTACGTCATCACCGAGGTGGGGTCTTGTGGGCCCTAGCTTTGAAATGATTCAAAAATAATGGTTATTTTTGTTGTTTTTGTGCAAAAGAATCATATTTATACTTACAACTTATGAAAAAAACACAAACTTGATAAAAACACTACATTTATTGTCTGAATGGCTTAAATCAGAAAATATCGAGATTTATACACTCGACAAACATTCCTTTTTAAAAAAATTCACAAACAGAAAAATGATTCTTAAAAATACAAAATATTTTGGAAACAGCAAAAAAAAGTTCAAACTATACAATCTTCAAATGGTGTGGCAGACAAAAGAAACATAATAAAACTAGTAATCACGTAATTGGCTGAAATTTTCGCATTAAAAATGGAGATGCTTAAACACAGATATTTTTCGCACTGCTCACAGAAGTACCTCGACTTTCTGTCTATGTTTCTGGGACATTATTCACATCTACCACGTTGGTGCAGAGTATACATTATAATCATGAATGTATTAAGAAACTTCTCCGGAGTGATGAATCCAAATTTACTGAAACAGGTATCATAAATACTTATAACTTACATGAGTGGTGGTAGTGGTCAAAAGGTGGTATGGCGTCGACTGTACTTACTAACCACAATTTTCTTTTATATAACTTACATGAATGGGGACACGAAAACCCTCACTTTACACACAAAAGATCTTTGCGATGGTCATTAAACATTTGGGCTGTATTGTAATATGACAATTTAATAATTGATCCACGCATTCTACCTGATCGACTTAACGCAGACATGTACTTTCAATCTTTAAATGAGAATTTACCTATACCATTACTCGACGCAGTTCCTTTGCCCCATAGTTTAAATTATTGGTTCCAACATGATGGTGCCCTGGCCCATTATGGAATAGAAGAGAGGAATTTCATAAATCACAATTTCCCTGAGCGATGGATTGGACGAGGTGGAACCATAGCATGAACTCCTAGATCATCCGATCTTAATATACTGGATTTTTTCACAGGCTTTCTAAAAGAAAAAGCTTATAACGAATCCGTTGTCAATAAAAAAGAGGTAGTAGCGCGTATTCATGCTGCTGTGACATTCGTAGATGAAAACTTACAAAGAGTTCTTGCTTCCATAATAAATCGGGCGACTGTGTCTTGAAGTATAGGGCGATTTCTTTGAACAACTGTTGTAACAACAGGACATTGTTTTGTTTAAATATCCATTCGCCTGTAATAAAGTTTAAGTTGAATGTGCGTTTTTTAAATCAACAATCCGATAACAAATGACAATTGGCAATCTTTTCACGCTTAATTTTCAATTTGTTTTAGCCCTCTGAATAAAGTCCCAAAATCACGGGCGACAATTTTGGGACACTCCGTATATGATGATTTTAAGAAACGTTGGTGAAGAACAGAATTGTAAACAGAATTAGTAAGTGGCGGATCTATTTGGCAGTTAAGTTTATAATCAATCATGTTTTAAAATTGTGTCCACAAGGAGTAAGCTTATTCGTGTAATTAATAACAAATAAATATACCACAAATTTTCTACTGCTTATACTTTCTTCGGTATGATATGGCTGGTGTTCCAATTATTTTATCTAGACTAGTTGTTTCATTGTTAGTACACATGGCACATTTCATTCGACGTGAAGAGTTCCAAATGTATGCATCATGTACATGCACGGAAAATCCTGTACGTCTCAAATCGAACAGTTCATTGTACTTAATGATATGCCCAGAATTTTATGTAAGCCTTCTATTTCGACAGGCTCTTGAAATAAAATCCTCCACCAATGCTTTCGCAAATATAAGATATCATTTATAGCATCTTTATTTTATGTCAGCTTACCCTCTTATAGAACACGAATAAAATTTTAGAACCGGTCTCGCGTGGGTCTTTGAGATATTGCATTCAAAATTACCTGCATAAAAAAGTGAAAAGTACATTCACATCTCTTTTAAATCCAAATGAGAAATAAAAAATCTGTACGTTGCAAGGTAGAGAGAGGTAAATGATGACTGTTAACTCCCACAGGCTGAAACGAAGTCAGAGGTATAAGGGTATACGTTATTGCAGACACTGAAAAATATACATCGTTTCTGTGATTCAATTAACTGTTAATCTAGATAAATCAGACGTCGTAATAATGGGTGGTGTTGGTTGCGACTAATTAAGATTTTATTTAGGGCTAGTCTACAACTTCTAAACTTAACGGTATAAATTAAAGTCTTTTTAACCACAATATTAATTTATAGTCCAGTACACATGAAATAGTCTAAAATAGACTAAAATTCTAAGATAAGGTTATAATAAAATAAACAGTCTGGACGCAGCAAGTGCATTATGGAAGTGAATTTTCATAAAAATGTTTTTAACAGCAAATATGTCTCTCTAATGCAAGCAGGCATCAATCTGGTTACCGGTGTAACCTATATAGTAGAAACAATATACCACCACATTTTATCAAAATAACTTATTGTTTGAAAATGTAAAAAAAAATCCGAAAATAAACTTAAAGTGTTTCCGAGAAAACTGATTTCCTAGCCAACAAACCATAGGTTAATAGCGAATTGAGTAATTGAAATTTGAGGCATTTGATGAAAATTCTCTCCCAAAACGGTCTAGATTTTTTTCTTACAAACATGCATCAAATTTCGTAAAAAAATGCAAAAATGCAGTAACATAAGGCTGTTCGAAAAAAATTGTCGGTATCGCCAACGACTTATGAGCCACCCTGTGATTGTAAAAATAATTTTGTAAGATGCAGCTCAAGACACCCTATCATTAACGTGTACAACTTTTTCTCGTATCTTGTATAATAACAATTATATTGAGCTTTACCGTAGAAATACGTCAGCATGTATATATGCGAACTGATAAACACTGAAACTAAACCCGGATATGGATTCTAGGGGGACCTAGTTTGCGCTTATTTGAATCTATTTTTTTTAATTTCAAAAGTCGCCGTCTCCTCATCAACGAATTTTTTCTACGAAAATTAGCTAAAAATTATATGCCGTTAAACCATAAACTTAACTAAAACTACCGCCAAAGCATCAGAGAAAGGGTGTATTTGAAATGAAATTTCTGGAAACATATTAGTAAAATGAAGGACAATAACGGTTGAAGCCAAAACTAAAGGGTTTGCAGAACACTCTTCTTGCGACATTTTCTTTACATAATCCGTATTTGTTTCAGGTTCTTTGCCTAAATGTTGCCGATTTTGATGTTTGAAATCGCGACTTTGACGTTTTGAGGAAACCCCCCCCCCTTTTTTTTTCTTAGATGCCCATAACATTTTTCTTTTTAAACTCAGAACTAAATTTTAGTACATGGTTCTCCCTTTATAATACAAACGAATTAAATTTGGTTGCCCTTACTTTGTTATTTCCGGATTTACTTATCCAAGCCACTTGCAAAAGAAAGGTATTTCAGAAAATTCATTTCAAATAGACCTTTCTCTGATGCTTTAACAGTAGTTTCAGTTATAGAGTTTATGGTTTAATTCTCTATAATTTTTGGCAAATTTTCGCAGAAGAAATTCTCTAATGAGGTTCCCGCGATTTTAAATTTTAAGAAGGCCCTAGGACCCATATCCGGTGTTAGTTTTAGTTTTTATCTGTTTACATATATACAGGGTGACGCATTTTTACGGTAAAGCTCAATATTATTATTATACAAGATTATAGACAACTGCATATTTGTCTTGTATTTGCAACTTGTCACATTTTTGTCACATATCGAAAATTGTGATACAGCCTTTTTACCAACAAAAATCGGAATCTAATGCAAATGAGGTAATCAGAGTGGTTTTCGTTTACATTATTTCATAAAAAAATCGAGATGCGGTATACAGGACGCTCTCAAATAGTAACTGAATAAAAAATAAAAAAAACTGTTGTAACTCAATTAATTCAAATAGAACAGTCTGTATGTTGTATTTCAGAAGTGAAAGTCATAACAATAAATGTTTAATAAGTTACTTACACAAATGTTTTCGCATTTTCGTGAAAAAATTGTTTGCAAATTTTCATGCAAAAAACTTTTTTGGCGGAGGGCTTATGTGATGAAATATTGGACATTGTTTCTACTATATACGTTATACTGGTAACCAAATGCATTCATTAAAAAAGACATATTTACTATTAAAAACAGTTTTTATAAAATTTACTAGCATAACGCACTTGCTGCGTCCAAACTTTTTGTAATACGCTAATCCACACTGGATACTTTAAATATATGCCTTAATTATGCGCAACGGTAATTAATAAAAAATAGTTAACAGATGATATTTAAGATCAGTCGGTAATACATAGTCACCTTGATTCTCAGCCACGATATCCTCTTTTTAAATAACTTCTTAGCTTAAACAGTAATCAAAAATGTAATTAGGAAGCTTATAAGTTCAAGTCATTTTAACAGTATGTATATAATACCTTGTCTATTATAAATACCACCTACGATTTGCCGTGAGCGCAATAAAATAATTAAATTCAAATTGCAATAACATTAAAACACCATTTATTAATGCGTGGGTGTTGACTAAACCTGTAAATCTGAAGTATGAATTATTGGCCAGTCAAAAATTACATGTTTCCTATTGTCCGTTTACATTAAAGTGTACTCAGAGGTCCATACAAGCAGCATATATCATCGAATTACAAATGTAGAATTTTACATCGTAAGATAATAATTGCTCGGCCGAGAAAGAAATAAAGGAAAATATAAATGAAATTCATTATCCAAAACCTCTCAAGTTGAGTTAACTTTTTTACATCTCATTAACATCAATTCTTAAAAGCATCTGAAGTAATTATTCCAAAAACTTAATTAGCGACATTCTTAGTAATATATAAAGGATTTTGAATGTCCTACGTTTTATCATTAAAAATAACTTACATTCTGCAATAGCTAGCAAACTCACAAAAAAAATATCTATAGAAGTTCAGTAAAATTCATGAAAATTGTATAATCTTATCATATAACACAAAAAAAAGAATAAAGATTGAAAACATTGAAAAAATAAATTTCACAAATTTAGGATTTGAACCCGCGTCATCCCTGAGTCCAAGTATCGTACGTTGGCTTTCACGAATTCGGCTATGGCTCACATGACAGGTTTGTTGTAATGAACGGGTTATAGGCTCGAATGTTAATGTAGGCTTTAGCATAGCAAATACTTTTTATTTCAAAAGGAGTTTTGCAAATATTTTATCAAATGAAGAAGAGCAACACTTGCACCAGAAATCTAGGACTTTACATTCCACTTTATATTTTACATGCATCACGCCCAGGGTCTTTGTTAACACTTATCAGTTTAGACTTTTTAAATCGTCACTTTGACACTTTCACAAGAACTGTACAATTTTCATAGTAAATTTACCCGTACTTCAGGAGTTTTCGAGTCAAGAAAGATAGTCTATCGCAATTTTCAGTAGATTTTGTTTAATACACAATTTATTTGCGGTTCTCTTATTACCAGTGGCACCTTTTTTTTTTCTATAAATGCTTATAACTTTTTTCTTTCTAATGAATGGATTTAGATTTTGGTACTGGATTCACATTTTATAATATTAAGGCGCTTACCAAATTTCATCAATATCGGCCTATTATTTATTTAGTTATCGGTGTGGTATATACCTATATACATATATACAGGGTCCGGCAAGTTTAGAGGATCAGATAATTATCTTCACAACTGCTCTATCCATCAATGTTAAATTTGGTATCCATAGATATGCCAGTGTTTCACATAACCGGAAATTAGTTTTATGTATACAGAGTGATCAGTTTCCCTGTGCCACACCAAACATGTATTTTTTTAAATGGTACACCCTATATTTTATTTTATTTGTTGGTAAAGCACTTCATGGTGAGTAAAATGATGCCCAGCAATAGGGGTCTGGGATCAACGGTTTAGAAGTTATTCTATTATTTGTCCGAAATTTTATTCCGATTCAACACAACAGTGCTGCCATGTCGTCGCAAAACCTGTCAATATCTGGTATTTCCATGACTCTTGACTCAATGTAGCATAATAAAATATGGTTATATAGTTTGCGAAAATATCCACTTATACAGGGTGTTACATTTTACAAAGCTCAATTTTTCTCGAAAATTTCAAATCGAACACCCTGTATATGACTACGGCATCAGATAGCGGGTTTGGTAAGCTTTCTTCCAATACCATATTTGCTGGGGTTTAATTGAGTGGATCAACACAAACTGATGGATCATTTGTAAACGTCTGGGCTTTCTTATTTCTAAAGGTGAATTATAATTTTTACAGGCTTTTAATAAAAATCATGGACATGGCATATCTTTTTGTAAATTGTTACATCGTTTTTAGATAATTATATGGTGAAATTTATTTTTAACTTAATTTATAAACAACAAAAATTAAATAAAAATAATAGTAGGTACCACCTTAATTTTATACATAAACGAAAAATTTCAAATAATTGAAATAATCAACTAGTTAGCAAAATAACAGTTTTAATAACAAGTCTAATCTTCGTATGATTTGCCTAAGGGTAGCAGCATAGATTTACATACTCAGAATAACTCCGATTTAAAATAATTATCACTGAAACGCTCAACTTGTTGCCTAGCAACAAGCTTCTGAACCTTTATTGAAAATAATAAAGCTATTTCACTAGTTTAACAACAAAATAGTGTAATTACGTGTATTGGATTATTTTTGTCAATACAGTAATTAATCCATGTCTGCATTCAGTGTGGATTATTCAGTTCAGGAGAGAATGGATATGTTGGAGATTTATATTGAATGCGAAAAAGTGGCGACCCGTGCATCGCGAAGGTACAGGTACATTTTTTTGTTCATTTACACTGAGTTTCCATATAATTGTTACAATAATTATTTAGGGATCGGTACCCAGAGCGACGACACCCGGATTATTGATCATTTCTGCGTATTTACAATACATTTTCACAATTCGGAAGTGTAATAGGAAATCAGCCAATTACCCACGTAAAGCCAATTACCAACGAAGAAATTTCGTAAAATACTTTACTTCATTTGCAAGAAAACTCAGGTTTATCAGCTACACAACTAGCTTCAGTAACCGATATTTGAAATAGAAGTGTTCGAAGAATAATGACAATGTATAATTATAAGCCTTAAAGGTGTCATTTTGTCCAAGGCCTCAGAGATGGCGACTATGTGAGCCGCTCAGAGTTTTCGTATTGGGTGAATGAAACTATAAATATAGATCATAAAACTTTAAGCCATATCCTTTGGACGGATGAGTCAAAGTTCACAAATAATAGTGTGTTGAATAAGCATAACAGTGTAAGATGAGGAATGGAAAATCCACACTGGGTTTTTTCGAGGAACCACCAAACTGAATATAAAACCAACGTATGGTGTGGGCTATTAGGTAATAGAATGATGGGGCCCGTAGTTTTTGAAAAAAATTTAGACCGGACGACTTACCTCAATCACCTAAACACACATCTGGACGATTGATTGGATGATGTTCCACTGAATGTCCAACCTAGGATTATTTTTCAGCACGATGGATGTCCACCTCACAACAGCAGTTTTTGACCCTAATTATATAGGTACAAATGCCCAAATACGATGACCTGCAATGTCCCCAGATTTGACTCCCATGGACTTTTTTTTGGGGCTACATCAAGGACCAAGTCTATTCAGATTTTGGCATAAATCCTGTAGTTAGCGTTCACAATCTACAACAACGGATGTTAGATGCATGTCGGAATGTTGATCGGGAGATGATCCATGCTGCTACGCATAGACAAATTATGGAAAGATTAGAACTTTGCGTTCAGCAAGGGGGAAACGTGTTCGAGCATCTGATTTGAGATTCGTTATTAAAACTGTTATTTTAATCCATTCTTGAATCTTTCGTTTATGTATTAAGTTAATGTGGTACTATTACTTTTATTTAATTATTTAATGTTTGTTCTTTATAAATAAAGTTAAAATAAATTTCACCATACAATTATCTAAAAACGATGTAACAATTTACAAAAAAATGCCATATCTATGATCTTCATTAAAAGCCTGTACAAATTATATTTCACCTTTAGAAAGAAGAAAACCCAGACGTTTACAAATGATCCATCAGTTTGTGTTGATCCAGTCAATTAAACTTCAGCAAATATGGTATTGGAAGAAAGCTTACCAAACCCGCTATCTGATGCCATAGTCATATACAGGGTGTTCCATTTGAAATTTTCGAGAAAAATTGAGCTTTGTAAAATGTAACACCCTGTATAAGTGGATATTTCTGCAAACTATATAACCATATTTTATTATGCTACATTTAGTCAAGAGTCATGGTAATACCAGACATTGACAGGTTTTGCGACGACATGGCAGCACTGTCGTGTTGAATCGGAATAAAATTTTGGACAAACAATTGAATAACTTCTAAACCATTAATCCCAGGCCCCTATTGTTGCGCATCATTTTACTGACCATGAAGTGCTTTACCAAAAAATAAAATAAAATATAGGATGTACTATTTAAAAAAATACAAGTTTGGTGTGGCACAAGGAAACTAATCACTCTGTATACATGAAACTAATTTCCGGTTATGCGAAACACTGGTATATCCATGGATACCAAATTTGACATTTATAGGTAGAGCAGTTGTGAAGACAATTATGTGATCCTCTAAACTTGCCAGACCCTATATATATATATATATATATATATATATATATATATATATATATATATATATATATATATATATATATATATATATATATATATATATATATATATATATATATATATATATAAACACTGAAAAATTGAAACTCGCCCTGAATACGAATATGGGTTCCGGGGGTGTCGCGATCTCCTCATTAGTGAATTATTTCTACGAAAATTCCTTCGGTAACTTAACCTGAGAGATTATGTATGGTCAATTTCATTTAAATTTTCCTTTATTTTTTTCTCGTCCCAGCGATTTTTATCTTACACTTGTAATCCGGTGATATATGATTACTAAAAAAAATACTCTGTACAATTAAAAGATTACGCACAGTGGCCACAAAATTATAATGTAAAAACCACAGATTCTGGAAAATGCCATAACTAGTAATTCATTTATTGAGGAGAAAGAGTAACTGTTACCCATTAACTTAGCATGCTCAAGGATTTTCGGTCCTCTTATTTTCTTGGAATTTGTCTGCCAGCGTGACACTTCTTAAGCGACAGATTTTCCGGTAGATGGAAGTAGTTGAATTAAGAAACATCACCGGATTTAGCGCTATTAGATTTATTTCTTTGAAGGGCATCTTAAGTGTACTAATTATCAGAAGAAAATTAAATCATGTTAACAGTCCTAGGTAGTTGGAAACTCTTATTTTGTAAACCTGTTCTTTTTAAAGGAGTTTTATCATAAAAGTATCCATTTTGAAATATCTCAACTTACTTAAATAGCTTTTCTTATAAAATGTACGATGGGGTCACCATGTCCGTGTGGAACCAGGTAGTATTTTCTTACGGTAGCTCCAATTAACACAAAATGTTATGAACAGAGACTGTGTACAACCAATCAATAATTGTTTATTATTTCTAAACGTCAACAGGTCTGGGTTTGACATGATTAAAAAGGAAGTTGAATTGAAGGCTTTTGTCTGGTAGAAAAAGCCTTTCATTCCAAGTCCTTTTTAATCATAATAAATTTGTAAATTTTCAGCCCTGGCTCATTTTCTTCCCTAATACCGGTACAATGTATGTAAGGCTAGATGTATTCTCACCATAATTATAAACGCAGACCAGTTATGTATTAATTAGAGCTCGTCAGTGTGCTATATATATATATATATATATATATATATATATATATATATATATATATATATATATATATATATATATATATATATATATATAAAGCAAAACGGCTAAAAAATATGGCTGTTAATATATATATATATATATATATATATATATATATATATATATATATATATATAAGCAATACGGCTAAAAAATATGGCTGTTAATTTTTTTCTAATAATTACACTTTATGCATATTAGATTGTTAGTGGGACCTGTTGTGAATCATCATCTACAAGAAGCACCGCATGCAAGATGAAATCTTACTGACAGATCTGCTGATAAATCATTAACATGATAAATAATGGAGGGTTTACACAATGCCTCAATGACAATAATGTGAATTCGGCTTTATTTATTTTTAACCGGCTTTAAGGCACCCTTGTTTAGAGAACCTGACGGCAGACGACTTTTTATCGCCTCTGCTTAGTGCTGAATATACGAGGATAAGTGGAAAAATAAAAGCATTTGCGATAGTTTTGGAGAATTTTCGCTTATTACGAGATCACGCCTTTAACACCACAAAAAATGTCCTCTAAATGGCCGCCAACTAGAATCGCTACATCCCAAGCATACAAAATTTGGATAGCTCGGTAATACAAAACAGAGTTTTCACGCTTGCAGTGACGGCAAAATCACAGCGTAAAGAACAGTTATGCTGTGGATAACCCACAACTATTTAAGAAATAATAATATTACCGTCACGATAGCTGTTCATTATGAAAAGTTGTGCCAGGATTCCCCGGTGAACTACTTGAATATTTACAAAAACCCTAAAACACATCGATTTTGCCTGGGCACTTTTTTTAAACCTAACACAATTTATAAAATTCAAACACTAGCGAGGGTGACTTTCACTCGCTTAATTTGGTTATCTGTCCAAAGCTGTAATTTTAAAAGCTACCGATTAGTTATTTTAGACAATTGCTTTTAAAACTTCAAAATAAAAGGTCTAAAATAAAAGCAGCCTTAAACACGAAATTGATACAAGTATTATTTTGGATGTTTTGGTATATTTTTTCGAAACTTAATATTTTAAAAACTATTCGGTAAATTTTAAAATTGCAGCTTTGGGTAGGGAATAAAAAGATCTTTTCGGCCTATCTTCCATTTTTAAAATAAGGGAGTGTAACTAACCTACGCTAGCGGTTGAATACTACAAATTGTGTTAGGGTTCAAAGAAGTGTCCCTCTCGCAAGTAAAGTGGACGTATTTCAGTGTTCTTTGTCATAAAATAACAATAGACCGATTTTAGTGAAATATAATCTTTCTCATTAACACAAATTACTTTTTCAGACTTTTTTTCTAATTTAAAATACAACCTTAAACTTTACAATCATAATATAAAAATGTATGAACATAAATAAGATCAAATCTAACTGTAGCGTGTTATAGTTAGACTAACTTGTGACGATCAAGGAAGGAACATTGTTATAATTGCAGTCTGCCTGTTTCTACTCTGTGTGTTTGGGCTCGTCGATTGTTGTCTATGTTGTGCCTAGAAAGTGCTCGTGTCTCCTTCTTTGGATTCAACTTTTCCCTATTTTTCAGTAGACTGCTTAATCAGTACGTCCTTTGTTTATTATGTTACAATGTTGCAACAGTAATTCATTGAATTCAGAGCTGGTTTTCCGTAGGTTTTCTAAGTAAATGACTTATATAGGTTGCCAGAAAGATCAGACTGGCTTGCGCAGGAAAATTCGGCGTCTTCCTTCGAGAATAATTCATTTTTTGTAGGCAAGTTTGGTAAGAAAGTTGCTTAATATAACAAAAATTCTGATCTGCGAGTTAAAAATCTAAAACATGAATGAAGCTGTCAGCAATCTCAGTTTAGTAATATTAAGGGTAGAAATTTTAAAAATTGACACCCCGTATAACAAAATGTCACAATTTGCGGGTAAAATAAAAAAAGAACTGAAAGCGAGTGAAAATATTACAGAAACATTGTGTAGTTAACAAGGTAAATTAGGACATGATAATGGCTGATTTAATAACGTGTTTTTGGAGCAAAAACATATATTGGCGTTTAAAATAATGCACTTTTGAAACAAAAGGCAAAGTGGCCGCGAAAACGACAAAAATAATGGATAGTTTTACGTTGAATTGCAGTTACACTTACTGATAGAGACAATTTTTTCTCTTTTTTTTTTTAACGTGTGTACTAGAAGCTGTTATTGTTTTCTCGGGAAAAACATTCTACTCGTTAAAAATGATATTTAGTATAAACGAACTACGAGAAGTAAATAAACGAACTACGAAAAGTAAAGCAAAAGGGGTATCTTTTCCATTTAAGTGATAAACCACGTAGTAAATATTTGTAGAGTTGGTGAATATGTGACATATCCAATCCAAGGTGCCCATGAAGTTATTTTTATGTATAGATTAAATCATCTTTGGATCGTCTCTCAGGAAGCTTAGATGAACCACACAACCTCAGCTTTTCATCATAGTTTGGACGCACAATGCCATATGGTGGACGTGTGTCTTTGCGTTACACGGACTCTCTTTCCAGTAGAGGACACCACAAAACTTCTGCATACTCTAGGACTAGACGAACACACACCGTGTAAAGCCTATAAGAAGTTTAAACTGAACAGCTTTTAAAAGCTTTGTGCATCAAGTACAAGAGCTTATTAGCTTTAGATGTTGTGTCTGCTATATTGGTAGGCCATGGCAAATTGAACCAAATAACAAACACTGAATCTTTATGAATTTACACTGGCTTTACAGATTGCTGCAGTTTATGGTATGAACATTAGGGGTTGTTGAAACCTAAATGCAAAACAGAACATTTGTCGATGCTAAACGGTAATACGCAGTCAGTAAACCAGTTTACAACAGCCGATAAGTTGCGCTAAATATCACTGTCAGGAGTTAACTAATTCTGAAGCACAGTCAAGTCATCCGCGTACAACGCACTCTCACATGGCAAGACGCGCGGTAATTCCGCAGTATCTATTACAAACAATGTAGAACCAAGCACGCATCCCTGTCGTCCACTAAGAACAGGACGAGGCAAAGATATAGTTTGGTTGCGATCAAAAAGAAAGCTTTTGATCCACCTCAGCACAAGTCCACGAATACCATAATGTTCTAATTTTCGTAGTACACAATTTTTTGGAACAGGATCAAATGCTTTAGAAACATGAAAATAAAGAACATCGACTATATCTTCTTTATCAAGTGATTTCGTCTACCGGTCTACACAGGTTCATAAACTAGTGACTACAAGACGCCCAGAAGGAATCTGTGTTGCTTGTCGGATAAGATTTGCTTACTTAATATAAAAGGAAAAATCTTATTAACCAGTAACCGTTCCCCAACTATAGATATTATAAGTTGAGGACTTATAGGTCTGTAGTTTGCGGGATCTAGCTTATCGCCGTTTTAAATATAGCTGTGACGGGGGCAACCAGTAGGCAATATGTCTCTCTCGAATAAAACCTGTAAGTACCGTCAGAGGGACTCCAGAGGCACTTGCATCCAGCCCAGCACACATACATAAATAGCCTTCTGCTTTTGGGCAGCGGCTTAAGTGATTGAAGTAATCGCTTTTACTTCTCCTAATCTGTTTAGAGACTATGTTAGAAAACTGATGAAACATTGTGTAGTCTCGTAACATGATCTGCTATAACGTTGCCAGATGGGTCGTTTCACCTTCAAACGTCGACAGACACCACTACCAGTGATACATGGATGATTTGAAGATGGTGTAGGTAACGCAATGCAAGGGGTGTTTTAAATATAATGGAATACGCCTTAAAAAATGGTATAGTTTTTTAATTAATTTTAAGTTTGTTTTTTAAATTAGTTTCTTTATTTTCTGATATACCCTTGTATACAGGTAAACAACACTCTTGCACCTAACACATAAAAGAGGGACACAGGTATATACAGGCAGTATATGCAGCATCAACCCTGCATCATTATGTTCTCTATGCAACTCTTACAAATTCAACGACGGTGACTTGGCCCAGTTGACCTTGAAATTATACGAATTTAGACCTTGAAGAAGTAATGAAAGTCAAACATATTGAATACGTAAAGGAGGCAGTAGCAATCTCTTGAGGTGGAAACTGTTCCAGCATAATTTGTTTTTACGGTCCTCGGATTAGAGTTATGTTTGGTCTGTGGTGCTAGAGTGATTAGACTAAATAAAAGGTTCTGTTTGCCATCCTAGTAACTTTTAGATTGGATTATTATATAGGTATAGCTGACTCATAAATAGGCCCAGTAAATGCTAAAAATAATATTTGTTATAAAGTCTGTAGCACATAAAGTTTAACAAACTATCTGCAGAGTGAGAATACTTTACTTTGTTTTATTTTAGAAGATGGCCAGCAAAAGTACAACTAAATTATGCGCCCTTTTACTGCAGCTTCCCCAACTGTCATCGGTTAGAATTTAAAATGTTTACCTTTTTTTTTTTGTTCCCTCAGGGCTCGTCCGCGGCCTTGCCGCCCCGATAGCACCGCAACCCTTGGTTGATTGTGCATAAATGTTTACCTTACTTAACAAGAAAAATAATCCATGAACTTAACATACACCCTACTTGTATACCTGTATACAAGGATATTATAAAAGTTTTTCATAAATAACCTTCCTGATACCCCCCCCCCCCCCCGATTTGGAAATATTTCATTTTTTTTACATATTTAAAATAAGATACATAGCTACTATGCATGAGTTAATAATATAGTGTAGTTCATACATTTCTCTTGGAAGTCATATGTTTGTATAAAAAACTCTAAGCAGGGGACATTTGAAAATATGTTTGATACTTTATATTTTTAAACTAAGATAGTTATGGCCGATACTTGGTAATTTTAAAATAATTAAACAAATATTAAATTTACACTTCACAGGTGGTCCGAAAGTGATGGTACACCGAACAACAAACAGTAAATCCAAAACTCTCATTTTCAATTAATAATTGTGTATATGCTGGCTGTTTGGCTAGGCGCCTATATTGAAAGTATATTACGTTTTAGTCCAAATTCGAAGGATAAAATTTGGGCTTGGCCAAGTACATGGTACTTCGTTATTTTAAATAAAACATCATATATATATATATATATATATATATATATATATATATATATATATATATATATATATATATATATACATATATATATATATATATATATATATATATATATATATATATATATATATATATATATATATATATATATGCATTTTTAGATTCCACATCAAATTCTAGATCAAATTTTCTAAGACACCATATGTCAAGAATGCGACTATTTCGAGTTAATTTGATTTTTTCGAAAATTCGCTTTACATAAATGATTTTTATTTTTGAATTGTAAGTAAA
Source organism: Tillus elongatus (assembly GCA_964006375.1). NCBI lineage: Eukaryota > Metazoa > Arthropoda > Insecta > Coleoptera > Cleridae > Tillus > Tillus elongatus. The sequence goes on from OZ023265.1 coordinate 113,929,831, forward strand.
AAACAGATGAATTAGATAATTCATTTTGATATAATAAATATAAACGATAATGGAAAAATATTAAAACTTAAACTACCAACTATTATTAGTAGGAAAATAAATGATTGATTACTCACATATTTACTCCATTTGTTTATAATAATTGTACAAGATGTAATACATAAAAGCTAAGCTTGTGCTTATTTATATACAATTTAGATTAGTCTAAAATATCTTTATCTGTCAAAGGTGTTAATTTATATTATCACTTTTTTTGTAATTTCATAAAATTTACTATATCTTGTTCTCCCTTGCCACCAACACGTCCATAATCGCCTCCAAATATTCAGCACCATTTTAAACAAATTCGCTCCGATTCAAAGCTAAAGATTCCTTAAAATGTTGTTATAAATTGCAGCATAATAATTTTGAGGTTATCACTTCAACGGCAAATGTTCATAGAGGCCACTGTTAACCTCAATGCAGTTTTTTTATTCTAGGGGTTTGGCTGCGGCAAACTGCCATTCGTTCAAGTTACGATATTTTTATATTTATCATCATCATTATTATTATTTTTACCTGGAACTCCAAGTCAGAAATCAATTTACATTATGCTTAATTATTATTTTTTGTCAAAATCTGACCTTACATTCTTTAAGATACTTGTATACCTTTTCTACCTTAGGTTTTCTTACTAGCTGTTTTTCTTTCCTCTGTTTTTTGTTTTTTTTTCTTTTTTATAGTTTTTTTTTTAATCATCTTTTTTTTTGTTTATGTATTTTGATTTTTTTTCAAATTCATTATTTGGAAAAACAGGGACACATTGGACCATGGGGTTTGTCATGGCCACTTTTACACAAACAAGAGAACCACGGATAGTGCAGGATCACATTTGGAAACACATTTAGGTTTCCATCTAATGTTACTATTTACGATATATTTACAATGTACTCGCACTATATCTACCTTATATTAATAACAGTGCAAATATTCTTACACCTTAATCTTCATTTCTTTGAGCATTGTCACAAGAAGTTGGTATACTGTTTTATTTTTTATTTGTAAAATATGTTTTAAGTTGAAGGGAGGCACAAGCATTTTTATATTATATAACACATTTAAATACTTATTAGTAAGATTTTTATTCTTTCCACAACCCAACAATAACTGCTCGGCGTCCCCTAACTCGCCACATCACAAAAAGGTTTTTCTCTAATATTTATCTTAAATAAATATGCGGGAAATAAGGCATGGTTAAATCGTAGCCTGCAAATTGTTTTGACAGAGTTTTTCTCTAAATTCATGTCTAGAAACCAAGGTTTTTTTGAAGGACTCACCTGTAGTTTTTTGTAATATTGCCCTTTCTTGCCATTTTGGTAACGTTCTTTATTTCGTTTAAAATATCGTTTGCTGGACAAAAGAATTCTTTGCGATGCAATCATTTAGTAAGGCTTGTTGTGCCAAAGTATCTACTTTTTCGTCCTCTTATTCCACCGTGTCCTTTTATCCAACAAAAAAATATTCTGTTTCCCATTCATTTCAAGCTCGTATAAAGTTTCAGTCATCAATGAGGTCAGATATTCACTTTTTTTTTAAACATATATTTTCTATATTATCTATGCAGCTCCTACAATCATATTATATAATAAAACTTTTGTGGTTAATAGTTTTTATATATCTAAAGTCTTCCCATATAGCTAAATCCCAACTGTGTATATGCTCATAATTCTATTTGTTCTAACTTTTTTGTTAAATTCGTTTTGGGGGTCATAAATTGCGTAACCTGTGTATTCTTCATTTTTTGATCCATCAGTGTAAATATGGTACGCATTGGGCATTACATTTTCTAAGTCAGACTTTAATAAGTGATGTCTAAGATTTTGTGGATATTTGGCTAAGTGCCTCATACATGACGTGTGAAATTTCACATCTTTTTTGTAGATAAAATTTGGGTTGACTTCATGTTATTAAACCTGTTGCATTAAATCCAAGATATTGTTATATGATTCCACTAAAAGTACCGATTTTTTTTCACCCAAAATTGTTTTCTCAGGTCGTAGATAAAAAGCGTATGAAGTTTTGTAGTAATGTCACTCTTCTTTTCATACATTTTTATGACGAATCTCTCTGCCAGCATCAGTCTTCTATGACATAGGGGCATCTAGCCACTTTCTGCTCTTAGATTATCTATAGGGGTACTTTTTAGTGCCCCCAAGCAGATTCTTATACGTCTGTTTTTAATTATCTCTAACTTGTTGAGATGCACGTCTGCTGCTTGATGGTAAAATATCCGTAATCCATAACCGATCTTATAACGGCTTTGTAGAAGATCAGAGATATTCCTGGAGTTGCACCATAGCTGGTATGTGTTACCATTCTAAGAATATTAATGCCCTTTTCCGTTAGTTGAATGGTAGTTTTCAGTACAAAACTATGCATCAAGGACGTGAACGTACTACAAAAACTTTAAAATTTGGGGAAGAAATTTTGGATTTGGTAGAAATAGATCCGAACTTAAAACTAGGCGCCTGGTACTTAATTTAGAGGTTTCTAAAAGTACTGTACAAGAGTTTTGAAGGGGCAACTAATATATTCTTTTCATGTCAAAAAAGTACAGCTTCCATTGCCTATTGCTACCCCGTTGCGTTTAGCTTTCTGTAGGAGCATTCAAAATAATAGAATTAAAAATGCAATATCAGAAAAGTTGTATTCACATACGAAGATACATACACAAGGTCTGGTATCACAAACTTGCATAATGACCATGTTTATGCCTGCGTCGATGCAAATACACATGCAACTAAAGTTTCACATTATCAACACAAATAAAAAAATCAATGTGCGAGCTGGAATTTTAATTTTATTATGGGGCCTGTTCTAATACCCACTCGACTTATTCGAGAATTTTTTTTGTAGTTCCTGCTCCTTCTCCACATTTTACTCTAGCAGTTCGACGATATTTGCACCAAGAGTTTCCAAACCAATGAATTGAAAGATGCAATGATGCTCCTAAAATTGGCCACCGTCATCACCGGACCTAACCCCTTGTTATTTTTGTTTATGGGGAGCCATGAAATCAAAAGTCTGTTTGTCTCTAGTTGAGAATGCAGAAACAGTGAATAGAAGAATTGTTGCTGCAACGAATTCTCTAACAGAGAATCCACAAATATTGGAAAGAATCGGGTTTAATTTTTTATAAAGAATTAATTTGTACATGCAAGAAAATGTAAGTCATCTTAAACATTTAGTATAGTGCACCTCTACTTTTACCATATTTGTAAATTTTACAAATAACAATTCATAACAGTTATGCTAATTTAATATTTTTTTATCCAGTCCGGTGAACTCAGCAGTGGAAAGTTATTTGCAACTTATTTTTTTCTGACTAAAGCGCTGAACTAATATAAATACCATAAGAGACAAACAAGCTTCCAATTCAAATACACTACTTACAAAAAACAAATTTCAAAGTCATTAGCATACACAAATTTTTTTGATAAAAAAATGTACAAGGCCGTTAAAAATAAGACACCCTGTACTTCAATTTTTGAGAAACTCGGTGAAGTTGTGTAATACCCAAAGCAAAATACCCGTGTCAAAATTCAATTCAAAGGGTAAAGCGAAATTGGAGTTAATAAAAAATGGATATTATTACATCCCCCATTTAAGGGGCTGTAGCTCGTCAGGGCGACACTTTCGGATATAGGTAAAGTAGGTCAGACTGATTTTTTTTTTATGTAAGGAATAAGTGGTAGAGCGTTGCTCAGGTATTTTCCGGACAGGCTGTATGTATTCTGCTTTAAATTTGAATGCAAATTATAAGTGAGATCTCTGAATCCATTTTGTAGACAATTTAGGTAGGCATTGCAATTCAGATTTGGTGGATATTTAGGCGAGCCTAAGATATGACTTAGTTAACTCCAAACCAGACATTGTAATCTTTAATTCAAGCTATAAATACATAATACATAATCGCTTCAAATAGTAAATCAAGCGTTGTTTTTTATTAGTGAATTTTTATTTAAAAAATTCACTAATAGAAAGGTATCGATGGTGAGACTTTGCAAACATTTCTTCAAATGAGCGCGAGTTGGGGCCGCTGGAACCCATATCCGGGGTCAGTTTCAATTTTTATATGTTATATATATATATATATATATATATATATATATATATATATATATATATATATATATATATATATATATATATATATATATATATATATATATATATATATATATATATATATATGTATCCGTCTGGTAACTCAAAAAATAATTATCCGATTTCGACGAAACTTGGCAAGTGGCTTTCTTTTATTAATGGCTTGGACGAGTTCGTTAGCCAGAAAAATCGGACGGGGTTTTCCGGGAAAATTTTAAATTTTCTTTAGAAATTTTTTTTTCTCCGAAAATTACAGAGCTATTTTAATGAAATTTGGTAGATATCTTGCGTTAAGAGAGGCCTTACTACACACCAAAATTAAACTCTCTGAGTTTATAGAAAATTGAGTTATTTAACTTTGAAGCATTTAATATTTACCACAGAAATCGTAGAAACGACGAGACGATTTTCACGTCTGTAGTATCAGGATCACATAAGAGGATAGGCAGTGGCAACTAATGTTGTACATGCTAGTTTGTTATTCTGCAGATTATGTTTTCAATTTGTTTTCAATATATGGTGAATGTAACAGAATAGTTGAGACAACAGTTCGAACATTTAACAACAGATTCCTTTATTTGGCTCCAATGAATCGAACAAAATTCAGCAGAATTAAAAGTATGTCGTCAAGTCATGGAATAATACTGACACGACGCGTTGTTAAACGTTTCAAAATTGAAGACAATGAAATGAATGAAATTATAGTTCTTGCATATTTTGAAGCATGTCTACAAAGTTCGTTAAGAAGTAGGTCTAAAGATTTGGGTTTATCTATCTGGGCAATACACAGAATATTGAGAAAACACAATATGCATAATTAGTGAATTTTTATTTTAAAAAATTCACTAATAGAGAGGTATCGATGTGAGACTTTGCAAAAATTCTTTCAAATAAGTGCGAACTAGGACCCCTAGAAGCCATATCCGGGGTCAGTTTCAATATATATATATATATATATATATATATATATATATATATATATATATATATATATATATATATATATATATATATATATATATATATATATATATATATATATATATGTATGTATCCGTCTGATAACTCAAAAAATAACTAACCGATTTCTATGAAACTTGGCAAGTGCCTTTCTTTTATAAATGGCTTGGATGAGTTCGTTATCCAGAAAAATCGGACGGGGTTCTCCGAGAAAATTGTGAGTTTTCTTTCGAAAAAAAAAGTAACAAAGCTGTTTTAATGAAATCTACTACGTATATTGCCTCAGGAGAGATCTTACTACGTACTAAAATTGAACTTTCTAAGTTTAGAGAAAATTGAGTTATTCAAGTTTTAAATTTTCTTTCGAAGAAAATTTTTTTCTCCGAAAATTACAAAGTCATTTTAATAAAATTTTGTGGATATCTTGCCTTAGGAAAGACCTTACTACGTATTAAAATTAAAATTTCTAAGTTTATAGAAAATTGAGTTATTTAGATTTGAAGAATTTAATAATTCACTACCATAAGGCACTTTCTGCGTCCCGAGTTTTTAAGTTTTACAAGCTACCTTGTTCTAAATGATCAAACTGTTTTGATGGAATGTTCTTTTTAGAAAACTCTTATTTTTAATTAAATATATTAAACAGAATAGTTCTAACTATATTAAATATAGTTGTAATAATGTAATAAGTGGGTGTATGTCGATATTTCCGTTGAATATGACCTGCTTCCATTACTATGACATTCTTAACTATTTATTTTACTATTGTTGTTGTTATGGTTATTATTGTTATTATAAGTTGGTTTTATTTTAATGTATAATACTGACGGTCAAGAAAAATTATACACGGTGTTCAATTTAAAAAATCAACTTTTGTGAAGTTATCGTTGGAAGAAAGAAGCCTACTTATTTGGCCTACCCTGTATATGCATAGCGTTCTTGTATTATGCTAGTAGTAGAGGCAGTAGTAATAGTTTTGTGTTTTGCAGTGTACATCAACCTTATGACAGCAGCACCCAATCTTCAACAAACACCCATTCCCTCGACCCATATCATAAATGTGCCAGCCTGAAATTGCGTAAAAGTCATCGGTCCAGGTATATGCCACCCGCTTGTACCGAGGCTTATAATTACAAAGCTGCCATTCCCAGAATGTGTCTGATTTCGAATAACCGACATTCATTTTAACCGCAAGTAGTAATAATTTTACTTCTTGATGTGTGTTAGATATATACTGTGTAAGAATTCGTTCTTCCTTATAGCTAGTCACGAAAATAATAGTTCTCCACACTACTCTGAAACGAAAACACGAAAGCTTTTAGCATTAAAAATTAAAACCACCAAGTTATACAAATGTTTCTTTCCCTCAAAATCTTTGTTTAAGACAATGCTGTTGCATTTTTTTTAATTTCAACAACACACCACGAGTGCTTACAGCCTAAATACTATCGTACCTTGGGTGTTGACAAGGAGGCAACTTGTTAATTCTGGACTTGAAGGTTTGGAGGTTCGGGGGAGAAGGAAAAACATGTGCCGCCAAGGAATTCCACAACTTGGAAGTCCTCTGGACAAAATAGCGGGCATGACAAGATGTTCTATGTATGGTGACCTGGACCGTAAAAGGATGCTTTCGCTCTGTTCCCCTGGTATCTCTGTTGGGGGCAGCAGGTGGAGGAACTATGGAAGAAAGCTCCTCTGAGCAGTGCCTGTGTAAATATCTATAAAAGAGAGAAAAAGGTCACCAACGGCACATCGGTGGGCAAGGATGGCAGCCTTTGGGTGAGGGTACGGTCACCGATGAGACGTATAGCTCTCTTCTGAATGGAGTCCAGGATAGCGAGTGTAGAAGCGGCAGCAGCACCCCAGATGTGGGAGCAGTATTCGAGGTTTGGTCTAATTTGTGAAGTATATACGGTATAGAGATTAGCTGGTGAAAAGTATTTGCGAGCCCGGAAGAGGAAACCTAATTTCTTAGCGGCCGCTTCTGCAATTGATGTGACATGTTGGTGCCAATTAAGATTTCGATCCACAGAAATGCCAATAAGTGAAAAGGACTTATTACTTTGAATAACTTTGTTGTTCACTGTGATGGGTCTAGGGCTGGCGTATCTCTTATGAGAAAGAAAGCAAGACTGTGATTTGGTGGGGTTGAATTGTACAAGATGTCTACTTCCCCAGTCTAATATTTTTTGGAGATCCACGGAGACAGATCCCTCCATAAGTCTGCGATCCTCATCTAATTGGGTTAAAGAGACAGTCTTAGAATATTGTATTTGAGTAAAGGGTGCCGTCGTCCGCGTAACTGTGAACTGGGTTGGATGTGCTAGAGAGGAGGTCATTGATGTGGAGAAGAAACAAAGTAGGGACTAAAGCTGAACCTTGAGGAACTCCTGCATTAATTGGATACAGTTTAGAGGAATGGCCATCCACGACAACAGAAATGCTCCGGTTGAAGAGGAAATTTGCTGTCCAGGTACAGAGTTTTTGTGGTAGGCCATAGGCCGAAAGCTTATGAAGCAGTGCTGCGTGCCAGACCTGGTCGAATACTTTGGATATGTCTAGAGCGACAATCTGGGATTCACCGTGTAGTTCTATAGACTTGTTCCAAGAATGGGTGACAAAGGAAAGGAGGCATAATATGCGGTAAGTTTCTAGATTAGTTTCCCGAAATCCGAGTTTGTTAGTGAAATTTTTATACAATTACCACATAATGGACATAATATAATCCATAAATTAGGGATCTCCAGAATACAGTAGGGCAGCGTTTCTCAACATTTTAGTATTTGCGACCCAATTTTCTATTACAAATCGAAATTCTCCGACACCCTCTAGTCTTATGTGCACCATTCTAGCGTCGGCGAGAGGTTCTGATTTGTTTCGAACATTCTAATTCTAGAACGTCTGCGCCGCGGGTATAAATGCTGCATCTCGTTCAATTTCAAAGGCCCTTGTGTGTCATTTGTTCAAACATTTTGGCAGCAAATAGCACGGAACCCAATAAACATAAACGACATCTGGGAACGCTTCATAGTGAGTACACTAACAAATCCCGAGAAGTCGTCCAATTAAAATTAAAATCATATGAAAATCAAAAATTATAAAAAAAATTGTTTGCGAATGAAAAAGCTTTACTTGCCTTTTACAAAGTTTCATACCAAATAACCAGATGTAAAAAGCCTCACAGCATTGGTAAAGAGGTTATTCTGCCAGCTGCAATTATGATCGTAGAAACTATGTTGGGAGAATTTTTCCAAACAATAATTGCAGTCCATAGCTTTATCAAATGATACTGTCGCTCGTCGAATTCGTGATATAGCTGAAGATGTAGAGCATCAGCTTTTCGGGTTGCGTGAGATTTTTTTGTTTGATAAGGCAACAGAGAGCAGAAAATACGATTTTGCCTATTTTTGATTTTGTGATGGTATGCCATCAGTATAAGAACTACTATTCTGGAAACCAATAGAACTCAAAGCAACAGAATTTGTAATATTTGCTATCTTAAATGGTTTTCTAAACGACGCAAACATAGAATGGAAAAATTGCGTCTAAATATGGACCCATGGTGCTCATACAATGTTTGGAAGAAGTATATAAATCACTTGTGAAAAAAATCTCCACCGTCTATCTAAACACATTGTATGATCCACAGGCAAGCTTTGGCTTCCAAAGAAACGAGTCCTGGTATGCATATTGTACTAACGACGGTGGTGACCGTAGTTTGGTACCTTAAATGGTTTTCTAAACGACGCAAACATACAGTGGAAAAATTGCGTCTAAATATGGACCCATGGTGCTTGTACAATGTTTGGAAGACTCCAAGGTATACAGGCAGTTGCGAAAGAGACTCTGTGGTTCAGTGGTAAGAACGTGTGCCTCTGAACGAAGGGTACTCTCTTCGATCCCAGGGTACTCCTTTCACTTTTTTAGTACATACTGTACAATTAACATCAACCGAGGTTGTGGCATTGTATTTGAGCAAGTTGAATCTCTGCACGTTCCGCCCTCGGAGGGGGCGTAAATCCGTCCGTTCCGTGTCCATGCGATGTTGGATCCGTTAAATTTCTTAACCCTCCTTACAGAAAGGCAGGGGTTCAAGAACATAATGAGGTTACACTTCTCCCTGGCGTCGGTGATTGGCCATGGTTGCGGAAATAGGCCGTTGTTAAAGAAATTAAAAGAAAATAAAAAAGCACGTGGGAAAAAAACTTGCACTATCTATCTGAACACATTGAATGATCCCGACAGAAGCTTTGGCTTCCAAAGAAACGAGCCCTAGTCTGTATATTGTTCTAACGACGGTGGTAACGGTAGTAAATTATATAAAAGTGAGACCCCTGAAATCAAGAATATTTTCCGCATTTTGTTAAGACATTGGTTAACTACATTCAGGGTTACCATTTTATTGCAAGGCAAGAATGTTGGTTAATTTTGAGATATTTTAATGAAAATTAAAAATCATAATGATTTTACTACGTGCGGATGTTTATAAAACAAGTAATTGATGTAATTAATTTACAGCCCAAAAAATCACATCCCAGAAGAATGGGCTACCTTTATTTCCAAATTTCGAAGCACAAATATTACAGCGATGGTTGATAAAAGTAAAGTTCACTATTTCATTTATTGTTTCTAAACATTGTAAATAGTAGAAGAGAGCTTAACACTGGCCATGTGTTCTGGGCGTAACTTATAAGTTTTGATTTTTGTGCATCAAAGAAGAATGCAATTTTAGGATCATTTTTCTTTGTAAATAAGGATGAGTATCGCTCATAGTTGTTTGACTTTACTGATCAATTATCGTCCTTAGACCACCGGGTTGGCAGGGTTTCATACCTGCTCTATCTGTTGCGATATATCTCTAAGTCTCAATGTAACATTAAATTGTATAAAATGTATAAACTGCAGAAACAAAAAAACGGCCCTGTAAATTATTTGGAATCCAAACCACTTTGTCATGCATAGGCTATAAACGTTTTCTGATATCTCCAACCAACATTATAGACCAGTTATACATGAGAAATAACTTTTTAAATATTCATTCTGTTGTAATATCGGGAATATTATTATTATTTAGTTATAGTACGGACAAATAATGTTTAGTTGCAAGTTTCTTGATGTGCCTATATTCCACAGGTTTTGACCCATCACGCTGATTCAAGTAACTACAGCATGTTTGAGTGTATGTCGATTTAAAACAGTAAACATTCCGAAAGACATTTTATACACTATCTGGGATTCCTAAGTTATGATATTGGAAGTCGTCAGCGCCACTTTTGCAGGCGTTCTTACCCTGCCAAGCAGATTGTAGGGGGCGGTATTACTCGCTACAAATTATGTGAGTAAAAATTATATATATATATATATATATATATATATATATATATATATATATATATATATATATATATATATATATATATATATATCAACCAAATTTTGTCTTTATTTAGAGCTGTTGATAAAACACAGTTTCTATTAACGAACGAAAAGTCGTTACTGCAGTACATCCCACAATATCCTGGAAGTCTTGCGACATCCAGGAAAGTTACCTAAGATCCGTTTTGAGTGTCATTATTATAGCACACTGACGAGCTCCAATCAGAGCGGAACCGACATGTGTTTCTGAGATGGTCACAATGCGTTTGTTTATATGTAGAAGATGCCCCAACTAAAACTAGCATCGTGATGTCCGGTTTTTTCTTGCCTTTGAAGTTATTTCTGCATCCCTCTAGCGCCCAGAGCCACCCCATCAAGAAATTTAAGCCGCAATAGGGGTCGACACATCATTTTGAACCTAGTTTTATTTTATATGCAATCATGTTTTTTTTTTCAATTTTGAGCTATTGGTACATGAGAATCACGAAGGCGTCCCAACAAAATTTGCACCGCCGAAAATGTCAGATTGCGCCGAAGTGTGCGAAAAAATGCTACGACAGGTCAATTATAACTTGAAGGGGCACCACATTCCTTCTTGGTTTCTAAGTTTAAACAATTTTTTATAGGAACGGACTAAGAAATGTTATCTTATCTGCACAAATATTTTTAATTTTTAGAGGAACAAAAAATTTTGCTAAATGTATTAAAATTATAATTTTACCACTTTCTACTTGATTTCATGAATTATCGTCGTTGAGTAACTAAGTGAAAAATAAAAACCGTAATTTTAAAAATAGTTTATAGCACCAACAAATAATTGATCTCGTAAAATTGTGCTATGAAAATAACAATTGTGCCAGTCTCGCTCCTAGACTTTTCAACCAGAATGATGTGGAACAGCAGGTTAGTCGTAAGTACCTCTCTAATTAAATTGCAAAATTTGAGGAAACTGGTTCTGTTACAACAAAAAAACAATACCGTCAACATCCTATCCAAAATCATGATGTTGAAGTGGCGGTCCTTGGTTATCTTTTAATGGATAACAGGCAATCTGTAAAAAAAAAAGTAGCTCAAGAAAGTGGTGTGTCAAAAAGTATTGTTCATCGGATTATCAAGAAAGAACGTAAGTTTCATCTATTTAAGATAACAACTCTCCAAGAAACAAACGAAGATGCTCCATATCGACGTTCAAAGTTTTGTGAAAATTTAACTGAGCGTTTGATAAACGACCCAGATCTACTTTACAACATTTGTTTTCTGATGAAAGTACGTTTATGTTGAACAAGGAAGTGAATAGGCATAATTGGCGTTATTGGAGTAACACAAGCCCACAGATCTTCAGTGAAACTCACAACCAAACGCTCCAAACAGTACACGTGTGGGAAGGTATTCTGGGTAATCATATCAGACTACTTTTTGTTGAAGGCAATTTGACTGGTAAAAGTTATTTGAAGACCTTATTGAGCCTTTAATCACCTAAGCACTGGAAAAAGACGTAAATGTCCAAGAAAACCAACCCCTTTGGTTTAATTTTTTTTAGGGACACTTACAGTCGAACGTTTGTGCTACACCACCTGAATCTCTTTAATCGCTTCGAGAACGACTTATCGCAGCGTACCATCTGATCACGCCAGAGATTTTCAAAAACGTTAGACACGCTTTTAAAAATCGATTGTACTATTGCATGGAAGTTGTGGGTGGAGAATTGAGCAACATATTCATTAAGATGAATTGTTTCTCCATAACCAGCTGTTTCCTTTCACATTAATATAGGCAGGGTTATCAGAAACCAATGGAACAAAATTGAAGAAAAAAAATGACCTCATATAGAATGAAAGCAGTTTCAAGATGATGTATCACGACCCCTCTTGCCAATGTTTGGAGGGGTGGCTCTGGGCGCCAGAGGGATGTTTAAATAACTTCGAAACCAAGCAAAATTTGGTCCCCCTTTAAGTTAAAATTGACCTGTTTTAGCATTTTCCACACTTGAACGAAATCGAACATTTTAGGGGGTGCAAGTTTTATTTGGGATTCCTGTATATTTAAACGTATATAACTTAATATTTTGAGAATTCTTAATGAGCTCTTTGCCCCTTAGAGGCATATTAATATAAAACTAAGACGTCTCATAAAAAATGATTTGAGCATATATTCCGAATTTGTCAATTAATTATTTGTATCTTATAGGCAAAACGTCCTGTAATTAAATGATTGGTGCAAATATTCTATGAAACTGCAAATTTAGAAAAGTCCAATAAAATTGTGTAGCAGTATATAACTAATAAAACCAGTCGGTAGTGGCATTTCTCATTTGCCATAACTGCATCGCAACGCATCTAGTACACCGCTGCTGCAGCTACAGACAGAACAAAAAATCTCAAGGGCAAATTTAGGTACGTTTTTTGTGGGTTAGTACTCTGTTAATTCGAAACAGCAGGTGGTTTTGATTTTCAGAATTTGCGCTCAAATTGACGTTAGGGGTCTAAATTTTATTTGCCGACAAGACAGACATTTATTATCTTTAAGAACCTTCTTAATTTTAGTGGGCTCTTGTAATTTCGTTTATTTATATTTCCCTTTTATTGCTGTTTGCTAACGATCACACAAAATCATTATGGCTTGTCGAGTTTAGCAGGATGTGTTAGATTTGCCGAATATAGTTAATGAGTTAATGAGTCAGTCAGTCAAGTCAGCTTTGACCAGGCATCAATAATTAACTGAATTCATTAGATGGCCTATATCATATTTTTCTTTGGATGATATTATATAGTTAATAGTAAGTATAGTAAAGAGTATTTAAAAATTATCTCAGCCTGGCTTTTGATGAAGTCATTGTAATACAAAAATTTTAGTACATAGCAGGGGCTCTAAAAAGCAATGTGTGCAAAATTTCATCAAAATAGGTTTGCTATTTCTGGAGATACATGAAACTTACCAAGTGTGATCGAAATCGGTTCTTTTTTTTTCAATTATTTGGCTTTTAGTATGAGCTTGCTTAGCCAGTCTCCAGACACTTAATTTTATCCCGCATTGTTTATCGTTGATAAGCAGGGATTAAAACGAAGGTGTTCATATAAGTTCAAGGTGTACTACTCACCTTCTTACGTGATAATAATTTTTAGAAGGTATAAGTTCGTAGGTCTAACTTAAATATATAAAAATATATAAAACTATAGAAGAGATACAGAGTCGACTTGAAACCAATGGGGCCCATCATGGTACCTTCAAGACGCACAAGATTGGCCACCAAAACAACTAAAAATCTTGAAAAATTATTACATATATTATATTACATATGAATATATATTACATTCCTATATATGAGCAAAAATTATATGAGCCGTTGTCGTTTAGAGGGTTCTGGCACAGGTTCGGGTTGTTCTATCGTCAGTGTTTATCTGTAAAATGAAAGGTGGTGAGAAAAAACAACTTGTGATCATATGTCAATAATAAATAGGCAAGAGATCGTGAGATTGGACATGCCTTCGGAGTCGTGTAAGCGTCTTTCTCCAGTCTGTTCTAACTCTCTTTTTTCGTTCTCTTCCTCGTCTATGTTAGTGCTATCTTTCGGAGGCTCGACGTTATCGCACAGCGCTTAGAACGATGTGCAGATCAGGGAGCAATGGAGGCCTGGCTTTCTGCATCCCACTGACGCTGCTCCATGATAACATTCGCTAAGAGCTTACTTTCAGGTGCAGCAGTGGTTATCCGGTCAAACCACACTCGACGAGCAACAGAGTCATCTCGTGCTTTTTTTTTGTTCCCTCAGGGCTCGTCCGCGGCCTTGCCGCCCCGATAGCACCGCAACCCTTGGTTGATTGTGCCTACCCTTAGTCTTACTCCACCCATTCCAAGATCACTGTGCCTTGAACTAGTCTGCACAGCGATTTGTAGGGTGAAGTTTTATATTGCTCTGTCTCCGGTCTAGACTCACCGTAGATCAGTTGTCTTTTCCGGTCCAGAGCTATACACTCACACAAGATGTGCTGGGCTGATTCCTCCCCCTCGCCGCAGAGTCTGCATGCGAGGTCCCCTTCGAACCGCCCCATTTTATGCAGGTGTTTCTTGACGGCCATGTGTCCCGTCAAGAGACCTGTTGTGTTTCTGAGCTGTCCTCTGCTAAGGTTTAGCAGCTCCACAGCTCTCTTTGAACTGGGTCCGTCAATTATTGACTTCCCATGTCTGAGCCCTGGACAGTCCGCCCAGTACACCTTGTGTTGGTTTCTGACCCAGGACTTAATGGCTCCCCTGGCAGTGCTCTTTGACACGCCCAGAGCCGGTTCTGGTCCCATAAATGGTTCTGCTGACCCTCTCTTCGCGAGACTGTCAGCTTCTTTATTGCCTTTAACCCCCGAGTGACCCGGCACCCAGATGAGGGTCACCTCATTCTGCCCAGCCAGGTCGCTCGTCTCGTCTCGGCACTCACTCACCAGCCAGGAATTTACCCGTGGGCTACTTAGTGCCTTAAGGGCTGCCTGGCTGTCTGTGGCTATGAGGATCCGCTTGTTGGTGTAGCCCCTCCTCTTGTTCTCCAGCACACAGTGCAGGATGGCGTACATCTCAGCCTGAAACACCGTTGCATGGGCTCCGAGGGAAATACTATGACTTACCCTCGGTCCTTCCGAGTAAACACCTGCCCCCGTCCCACGCTCCCCCCAGATCCGTCCGTGAACCAGACGAGCGCGTCCCGTGGCATGCCCGACGTCTCCTCCCGCCATGCCTCGCGATCAGGGATTTCCACTGTAAAGTTGTTTTCCCTGCACATTCGCGGGCTCGCGAAGTCTGACCTCATTTCAAGCATGGGCTCCTTCACGATCTCCTTAATTTTGCAGTGGCCCCTGAAGCCTGGGTTGATCTTCAGTCTACCATTGCAGGCTAGTCTGTATAGTCCTAGCCTGGCCTCTCCCATAATAACTAAGTGTAGGGGGGGGTAGATCCAGCAACACCTCCATGGCGGCTGTTGGGGTTGAAGACATGGCCCCTGTGATGCCTAGGCAAGCCATCCTTTGGATCTTGCCTAGTTTTTGTTTGGCACTGGATTGTGTCACCTTAGGCCACCAGACCAGTGCCGCATATGTTAACGATGGTCTGACCACCCTTGTGTACAGCCAGTGGGCCATACTAGGTCTTAGTCCCCACGTTTTCCATATAGCCGCCTAGTGACGGCTAAGGTCATGACTGCCTTACGTATTTTTCCAATGTGACCATTCCAGGTTAGCTTAGAGTCCAATACGACCCCAAGATATTTTACCTCCCTGGCGATTGGAACGCTCCTACCGTATAGAGTGAGAGTTATGTGGCTTTCACACTTCCTCCTCCTCGTAAACGGCACGACAGTTGCTTTCTCGGGGCTCACCCCGAGCGCTTGATCAACCGTCCACCCTTCCACCACTTTCAGTGCAGTCTGCATACGCTCCCACACTGCCTGTGTGACCTTTCCTCGGACTATGATGACAATGTCGTCCGCATAGCCCTGTACCTCATACCCCCCTCCCGAGAGCCTCCCCAGCAGGCCGTCCACGACTAGACACCAGAGCAAGGGAGACAGAACGCTCCCCTGCGGACACCCCGCCGCGACCCCCGCCAGCAGAGTCCCTCCCGCAAGTGAGGTGAACACCGCCCTGTCCCTGAGCATGGAACCGATCCACCTGCAGCAGGTCTCTTCTATTCCACGCTCCCGGGCAGCTGCCAGAACCGATCCGAACGAGGTGTTGCTAAAGGCCCCCTCTATGTCTAGGAAGGCCCCCAGCGCCACCTCCTTGTTCTCCAGCGTATTATTCAGTTTCAGCACCAGTTGGTGCAGTGCTGTTTCTGTTGAGAATCCTGCTCTGTATGCATATTGTCCGCAGTGTAGAGGATATGCTTCCAGTACACCGCCCCTAATGTGCCGGTCGAGCAGTTTTTCCACTGTTTTCAGCAAGAAGGACATGATACTTATTGGCCTCAGGGACTTTGCCTGGTCTGTTGGACGCCCAGGTTTAGGAATAAATACAACCCTGGCCAGTCTCCATGCCCTCGGAATGTACCCCAGAGACAGGCTGGCCCTTATAATGAGGGTAAGCACCGGCGCCAGTATATCTATCCCCTGTTGGAGCATGATGGGCATTATTCCATCAAATCCCGGCGATTTGTATGGTTAAAGCTGTTAATGGCCCATCTGATTTTGCTCCAGGTAACCACCTCTTTAGCGACTGTCCAGTCTACTCTAGATGCCCGCCTATAAGGCGCCTCTATTTCTGAGTGTTCCCAGTCCGGAGGTGATTGGTTTATTATGTTACAGCCGGAGAAGTGCGTCTGGAGTAAAATTTCCATAGTTTCCTCCCCCGAGCTTGTAAAGCCTCCCGTGGGTGTTCTAAGGGAGCCTATGTTAGTCTGAGGGCCCTTAGACAGGATCTTGTGTAGTCGAGCACTCTCGGACGTGTTTTCCACTTCTTCGCAGTGCCTCCTCCACGACTCCTTCTTAGCGTTCCTCAGTCTTTTGTTATAGGTCGATAGGGCCTGTCTATATTCATCCCATGCTCCCGACCTTTTGGCCGCGTTAAACAGCTTACGAACCTGCGTCCTCCTTTGCCTGAGGTCCTCGTTCCACCACGGGACGTTCCTGGTGGACACCCTCATTTTCAGGGGGCAGTTGGCGTTATAGGCCGAGGTAATTGCGTCTCGCAATTGGACTGCTGCAATCTCGAGGTCTATTGAATTTTTTATGGTACTCTTAACCCCCCGCAGTTCCACAGCCAGGTCTGCCCTGTAGGCTTCCCAGTCCGCCTTGCGGGGGTCCCGGTACCATACCGTTTCTCTTTCGACTTTGGCGATTTCAAACCGGATGTATCTGTGGTCTGAGCTACTCACTTCCCCAGACACAGCCCAGCTTTTAACAAAGTCACACAGAAACTGGGTGGAAACTGTTAGATCTAAAACTTCCTCACGCCGTGTTGTGACGAAGGTCGGTTTATTACCTCTATTCAATATGTCTAAATTAAATTTCATAAAGAATTGTAAAAGTGCCTCACCCCTAGAGTTTGTGTCCGAGCTACCCCACAACTCATGGTGCGCATTCGCATCCATGCCGATGATGGTCTGCCATCCACCTGCTCTGCTACCCACCATCAGCTGCTCCAATTCGTTGGGTGGAGGAGGGTCCGTGCTGTCCCCTGGCAGATAGGCTGACGCGACAGTAATGTCCCCCAGCCCATCCGCTCCTCCACATCGGATTTTGATCGTTGCCAGGTCCCTGGAACAGAAATTTATTAGAGGGAGAAACTCTATCCCTTCCCTGACAAAAATGCAGGCCCTCGGGTTCTCGCTGGATCTGCTGTAGATGAGCTTTCCAGTAGCTCCGCCGAGTCCCTTGATCTCTCCTTTATAGGAGTACGGTTCCTGGATGAGGGCCACATCCATGTTCCTCAGCGCCATTAGTAGTCCGGCCGTGGCTGCCCTACTGTGTTGGAGGTTGACCTGAAGGAACCTAAATCCCATTAACCCTTAGTTGCTTCCCCAGTGGGCGGAAGCTAACCCTTCCTGCTTAGAACCGACCAGTGTTGCGTCCCCAGTTCAGGGTTCTGGATCTTAAGTCTGCTGATCACCGTCTCCTGCGGGACGGTGTCAGGGATCCGTACGAGGACCTTGCGTCTCTTTGGGAGTTCCTTGGGCTCGACGGCTGTCAAGTCCGCCCCCTCCCAAATCTGACCGAGGCCCCCGATCGTTTTCCGCAGCCAGTCCCGCGACTGCGGGCCGGCACAGGTTGTCCAGAGGATGCCCCCCGTCAGGCGCGTCCGGTGGAACTGAGGCGGGCTCTCCCCTTCCTGAAGAGAGTCCACTGCAGCTACCACCGCAGCCTGGATCAGGTCCGCCTTCCCCTGGTCTAGCGTGACCTCAGGATGGCGTCTGTCAATCACCGCCATCCCGAGGCCCTCCGCAGCCTCCCTGTAAGAGCCAGTCTGCGCCGGTGTTCCGGCCGTGGTTCCTTTGGGAGGTCTGTCTGTAGTAGGCGTGCTAGAGCCAGAGCGCGGCGTCTTCCGACTCGCACTCTCCTCTTGCGCCTTTACAGGCACCCTGGCCCTTTTGGAACGTCTATCTGTAGTGGGCATGCTAGAGTTCGAGCGCGTCCTCTTCTGACCCGCACTCCCCTCTTGCGCCTTTACAGGTTTCTCGACCGTCCAGGTCCCGGCCGCCATTTTTTGCGCCCTCCAGAGCTTCTTTCTTTGCGCCCCGGAAAGACGCTTGGACTGCCGGGGCAGTCCCTCTACTCTAACAGTAGAGTCCTCACTGGTGGAGGGGCCCCCGGAGTCCGCGGAGCTCGCCGCCCTCCGGTGGGACCCAGCCTCCAGCTTGGGTGTCGGGGACAGGTCTCTGGCCGAAGCTACCCCCTGATCCCCCGTATCTACGCCGGTCGTGGGACCTCCAGAGTCCGCTGCCGCCCCCTGGCTCGTCTCCGTTTCCGGGATAGACTCAAGGCACAAGTCTGTAGCCGTAACCACTCCTCGAGCCTCATTGGTTTTGGTTTTATATGTATTTATTGTCTTCATGTTGTTCCCACGAGAATGGGGGAAATACTGTCCACACCATCAGAACCCCCTGTGTGGTGCAAGGCGGGTTACTCTGGAGGGTTACCTGGTACTCCAGAGGTTCCGTTCACGACACCATCGCCCTGGTGCCATCCATCCATAGGCACGGGTCACGTGACACCGTAGATTGGGGGAGTTTAGTTCGACCTCCTTGTCTAGATCCGTCATGTTTAGTTATTAGCAGGGTCACCTCGTGCAGGATGCGGATTTTTACCGCGCATGACGGTCTTGGGGAAAGCTTCATCGGGAGTTTATGTTGTTATTTCCACTTCCTCAGCTTGCCCCCTGGAGTCCTTTGGCCCGCGACTCCTTAACCCCGTCATCTCGTGCTAGTGCCAACGACTTTGATACCTGCACCGTACGCGAGACTCTGGCACATTTCTCGTAAATGTAGAAAGGGCTGCCTACGCCATTGTGGATGCAGAAATCCAGGTCTCCATTGCCCCCCCGATCTCCACATCATACAAAGAGCCTTGTAATAACTTCCGCAGATAACCGCACTAACATAAACGGAGAAGAAACCGAAGAAAGAGACCAAGAACAGACTGAAGAAAGACGCTACATGATGTGGGAGGTATGTCGAATCTCACAATCTATTTCGTAATCATTATTGAGATATTATCACAGCATAACTGTTGATTATGATCACAACTTGTTGCTTTCTCACCATTTCTTTTCTTTTCCAGATGAACAAGCCCCGATGCTGGCGATAGAAGAACCCACACCTGTGCCGGGACCCGTCGCCTTAAAAGAACCGCAGCTAGGACCCTTCAACCGACAACGGCTCATATAATTTTTAGTCATATAATAATGTAATATGTATATAATCATCTATGTAGTATATTAATAATAATGGGTAATAATTTTTCCCAAGATTTCCCATTGCGATTTCACTTTTTTGTAACCTAATTTGTGCAATTTCGGATTTGATTAAACAACTCGGAACATTATGTGATTTTTGAAAAATGGACTGTGCCTTTACATATATGGTCTAGATAAGGAATGTGCAGAAAACTGGGACGAATTCACTAAATCACAGCCTTTAATAATAGATTAGAGTCTTGGAGTGGAAAAAGTGGATTTTTGCGGTCGAAATACTTTATATATATAATTTTTAACTAGCAGTTAAACCTGAGCGGTTGATTGGAGAAAAAACCGAAATAATGAAATTTGTATGAAATTTTATGTGCTCGCATTTTGAATACAAAGGTTATTTACAAAAAGTTTTCGAGTTATAAGCAAAAAGTCGCCAAAAAAATGAGGTTTTATAGTTTTTTGCATTTTTACAATGTTGCGTCACGAAATTAGATCATCAAATCCTAGATTGGGATTCAGCACCCCAAAAAATATGGCATCGAAGAGATGAAAACTACCCCATAACTTTCCTGGTAAAAACACTGTTTATCTGGACTATGCTTCGATAGTATAAATCGAGGCGTATTTAGAAAATGTATAGCCAGGGGCTCGGTCGTTCATTATCTTTTTAAGTTATCACATACAGTGTGTCCCACTAATGGTGTGACATCCAAATATTTTCTTTAGTTTTTATTAGATTTAAACCAAGTTGGTCTTACATTATAGGACATAATATGATCTACTTATTCCCCGGAAGCCTCTTTCTTACAAATCATTTTAATATATTAATATACTGTCCACTTTTATATACCATATATACCTCACTAGCTAAGTTTCTGACTGATGAACAATTTTTTATCGTAGTTCACTGAAAATATTACTTCCATTAGATTTTTAAGCCTGCAATGAAAACCTATTGTTTGACCTAAACTCCAATGTTATTCTTGATATCGTCTTCATAAATACTTTAACACGATCTAAATACTTAAATTTCATCAAGTTTGGTTGGACTTTAAAAGCGCCACAAATTTCTAATCAACCCATAAATTCTCACAAACACAAAGACCCCAATGTCTGGGCATACTTATGCATTACCTTAGTTACAAATATGAAGTGCTGAAGATGATTTGCGGATAACATATTCAGCGGTTCAGAGAATTTTAGAACAACCTTGCAACGTCGCATTTTTGAAAATATATTACCTAGATAGAGCGCGACAGGCGAGAGAAGTGATAAACGACACATAAAATACGATAGACCAATCACAAGGAAGACAAACCAAAGAACATTTAACTCAAGCAAGCTCAGCTCCATGGTCAGATTCAACCTTCATTGAGCAAGTAACAGTTCTGCATTTGTTGCTGGTATATAGAAGGAAAGCTCATTACATTGGTACCAAAAACATTGAGGACATTTTTGCTGAAACCATTGATGTGCTTGTAAATTCCATCTCTTCTAAGACAAATTGTTCGGTGCCAAAACTTGATGGATGGAGGATTCTGGCAACGATATATTTATAAAAATTATGAGCGCTCCCTCCCTCTCACTCTCTCTCTCTCTCTCTTTCTCACGTGACAACCGAAAGCTGAAGTGACATTGTCAGCGTTACTTCCACTTATCATATGTTCGGAGACTGATACCCAACGCTATTCCTGTTCTTCAAATATCGACAGTGTTGCACTGAAGATCACCACAAGTGAGACAATATACCCCTGACTTCTTCAGGTGTCGACTCGGCTTTTATTCATCCTTTCACATTGCAAATTTTGTTTTTTAGCCGTGCACAAGCCTATCCATTTTGACTGTCTTAAATAACGCGTCATGGTTTATCGTTTTGCTGCTTAAAGTCTGGGGATACTAATATTTTATCCCTTGATGTTGCCTTTGTCTGGAAAGCTGAAGACAGCAGATGTAATTCCAACTTTGACAATTTCTTATACGGTGTAGATTCGCTAATATAAATAGAACGTAATTATTATCTGCCAAATAGGTTTTTCCCTTCTGAAATTGGTTTCTCCACAATGTTATCTGAAAGTTCTGCTCAGCTGTGCAGCCTGCATGGCTTTTGTGTTGTGTTCACCTATTGCATTTATTTACCTCGTATTTGCTCCTTTAAAGTGTCATATTGTAGGACCTAATCAGTTTTAATAAGCTTATACTACCTTAATTTTTGACTGTTCTTTGCTGAGTTTTAATGGCTTCTATTTAGCTTTAGTTTTTGTACTTTACAATAGCTTAGTAGAACCTTACGCTTTCTGTAGCTGCTGGACACTTGGGTAAATTGTGTTATTGTTATATGCTAAATCTACCGGAAACCTATATAAAAGCAGCGTGGATACTAAATTTAAAGAATAACACAATGAGCTTCACAGATAATTACAAATTTGTTTTAAAAAACCTCTTTTGTTATTTTGTTTGCAGAAGCTGGTTCGATTTGAGTTGATTCAAACCCATCATTCAAGCCATTCATATGGAAAAATACTTACCTGTCGCCTATAAGTTAATAGATACATTCTGTTTGTAAATAAAAATAAAAATTTCAGTAAATTTGCAGATTAGCACATGGGGAGTGTTTAGATAAATCTTTTCAGAAATATGTTTAGAACCCCTTCTGCATGCCCAAACGACAAGAAAAATGTCTGCCAAACAGCCCACAAGGAAGTAACGGGATCAAGAGTGAATATGGGTGCTGGGCGGAGAAGAATATAAAAGTAAGTGTGAGCGAAAACTGCGAAAGAAACAGCTTAGTTGGACCTCTTTAAGCTACCTTTATCCTATTTTGCAGCTATACCACAGCATAATCAATATTATGCTGTAGCTAGACCTTCTTAGAATCCTGTTTACCGTGCGCAGAATGACTATATTCACCGCAGCTCCCGTAACTTTCTTAGGGGTTGCTCCAAAGGAATTTTTATTGTTTACATTCTTCTTGTTAATGCATTGAGGGTGATTATATGCATGCAGAAGGGGTAGGAGCACCCCCGCGATGAAGCAGCTAACAAAGATTTTCAATTTATGTTTAAATTGTGTTCTCATTTCATTTTTTAATTATTTTTTTCCAAAAATGATTATGAGGTTGCCTTGTTTGTCAGTCTTACATAGTAGGCTGCAATATTTTATCATTTTTAAAAAGTATGGATACAACAACCGTAAATAAGTGTTGGAAAGGGTCTGGGTGCAGCAACTATGTTATGGTAGAAAATTTTCGTAAAAATATTTTAAATCCCATAGCTCAATAAATTTCCCATTAAGCTAGAACCTTCAATCTTGAACCATAGTAACACCTATGTAAACGCACTGTGGGTACTAGATTAAAGAAAAAGAACATGAGCTTCGCGGATAACTACAAATTTGTTTTAAGAAGCATTTTTTGTTGTTTATTGTTTGCAAAAACTGGATGGGTTGACTAAAACAAAATCATCCAAGCAATTAATAAGGAAAAATACCTGCCATATTTATAATTTGACAGGTACATTTCCTTTGTAAATAATTAATTTTTTCTGAAAAACTTTTGTAACTTTAATGAAATTTGTAACACATTTTTTAAGACACTTGCAGTACTTACATATTATATCAAAGACCAAATTTTATTTTTTTAGCTCCATATCATATATATATATATATATATATATATATATATATATATATATATATATATATATATATATATTTCAAATAATCGCTAACTGGGAATCTAAAACCGGTCTCCAAGGTCCATTTAAATTTAAAGAATTAGTTTTAGTAATATATCTTACTAATACTGTACAATTCTTATGAAAATTCACTACTATAACGCACTGCGTCTCGAACTTTTAATAATTGATTTAATCCCCCAGTTAAATAACAATTACTTAGCAAATTTTTAATTTCATGTTGTCTGTTATTTTCCATAATTGCGGCCGAGATTTCACGATCGTTGGTTCGGGTATTATGTTTTATGCCTGGTATATATTTAGTCTGGGTGCCGTTGAGATGTGGTTTATACCTGTTGTATGAGTCAATCTACGCGTGGCAGGTAACTACTCTGTCTGCCAGGCATTGAACTTTAACCACTAAGTCGTTTCAACTCATGTCTTTGGGATTTTATTTTTAATTTGGAAAAAACTCGCAATATTGTTTACCAAATTACTTCAAATTCACAACATAGGTTTTTTTTCACTATTTCTATGTGAAGTCTCATTCCAGTTACTCTGATGCCTACAAAAATATAGCGTTTTCAAAAAGTTGTCCACGTTTTTCCACCAGGAAAAGCTTGATTAGATAGGCTGATTAACGAACTCGACCTCGGTTTTCGCTCAAACAAGATTCTTGCCAAGTTTGATTCAAATCAATTCAGTATTTTTTGAGTTATCGCTCGGATACATATATATATATATATATATATATATATATATATATATATATATATATATATATATATATATATATATATATATATATTAACGGACCTTGGTTTTAGGTTCTAGGGACGCAAATTTGCGCTCATCTGAAGAAAATTTTCCGAAAGCTTTTCATCGTGACCTCTCTATTAGCGAATTTTTCTTAATGAACATTAGCTAAAAGGTCAAGGGGTAGTTACTTACCAGCAGGTTAAACGAGCACATAATTGGTTATATAATCATTAAAGATCATACAACATCTTAAAGGCGTGATTCTGTGGAAATGACATGTAATGTGGCTCCTGCTCGTAGCATACCTAGTCGCAGTATCAAAACATCCCGTTGCAGGCACTATAATGAGTATAAAACTCTTGCACATGTGATCGGGTACTGCACCCACGGAGAACTGCTTCGGAACAGGCATCATCATGAAGTTAGGGGAGTACTTGCTTGTAGCCTAAGAGAGAAAGACTTCAAAGTAGAAGAAGACGTCCATGGCCTGTCAGAAACTGGCAACACCAGAAGGATTGACAACATAACAGGCGAAAAAAAAAACATGAAAACAGTTAGATTATAGATCCGACCATAGGTTCGAGAGAGATATGGAGCAGCCTGAGCAAATTCAAGAAGAAAAATGTCTTATTTGCGAACCTAAAATTAATTATTACAAATCTAAATTTAATCTTCAGAAATTAACCGCAATAAGTCTCCTGTTTGGTGCAGGATGCAGATTCTTTAAAAATTACATTAATTTTAGGGAAAAATCTTGAATACCCAAGTCACTTGATTATGAAATTGTTTCAAAAATTTTAAAATTATCAGTGCACATTCTTAGAAATCGTTTATATAGTAACTCTAACAGATAAGTTAATAGGTTTGTTTTTTAAATAGATTAAGATTACGTAGATAATATTTTGTATTCGAATATTGTACTTTATATGTTATGTTTATGTTATTGACTGTGTCTAGTATATTTATAATTCTACGTTATAATGGTTAATATTCAAACGAACAAATGCTGAATTTATTTTATTTTCATGGAGAGTGCAACAGAGTGGTCAGCAGAACATGTCGGCTGTTTAATGATAGGTATCCCGAGTCCTCGCCAATGACTGCGTTGAAATTTAGACCTTATGAAACCAATTTCTTGAGAACGGGAAGTTGCACGATTAAACAAACATCAAGATCAGTTTCAGTTACAGAAGACGAAGACACAGAAATTTCTGTGCCTCATTTCGAAGCTCATCCAAAGGCGTCAATACGTTCAGCTGAACATGACATGAACATAGCACGTTGCTCCATACACACAATATTGTCCAAGCATAATTATAAATATATAAGTGTACAAACTCTGGAACCGAACGACCCAGCCCACCGAATTGTATTTTATCACAGTCTCCTTGAAAGACACCGCAGCAATCATTTCTTTCTGAAAATCATAATTTCTGAAAAGCATAATTTGGACCGACGAAACAAAGATGTCCCATTAAGGAATATTTAACAGACATAATATTCACTACTGGGCTCAAGACAATCCTCATGTAAGAAGAGAACGCTGTTTTCAGAGAAAATTCAGCTTCAACTTGTTTGCTCTTCTGATGGATGACAAAATATCGTACTGCATTTACGATAATAATCTGACAGCTGTGCAATACCTAGAGATTTTGCGAACCACTGTCTCTGATTTCTTTGACAATTTACCACTTACTGCGTATGTGAATTGTTAGTATCAACTATATGGGGCTCCTGTGCATTATTCAGCAGAGGTGAGGCGCTTTTTAAGTGATGAATTCGGAGAGAGGTGGATGGGACGCGGCGGCACATACAATTGGCCCCCACGGTCACCCGACCTCACTCTCTGGTTTTTACCTATGGGGTAAATTGAAATCAGATGTTTCTGCGACTCCATTCAACACTAGGAAAGAAGTTGAAGATAGAGTCCGTAATTGTTTGGGTAATTTTTATCCTGCAGAAATACGGCGTATAACAAGTGATGCAGTTGTGATACGCTTAGAGCGATGTATTAGTGCGAATGGTACACAATTTGAACAGTATCAATCATGAGTTTCTTAGCTACTCATAATCATTTTCAACTTTCAATACTTTTGGTTATTTTCTGTTATTTGTTGAAATTTCATAAATATTTTTTTTTGTAAACCGCAAATATCTCAACAATTATCAACCTTAGGTATAGGGAATGCTAATACAGTTTGAAAGGGAATTATCTTCCCTATTCAATGAGAAGATAATATGTAGAGTGTTCTATTTGAAATAAATGAGTTATTCTAGTTTAAAGCACACCAAATTCTAAGACATCCTACAAAACACCCTGTATATGAAATAATTTTTCCTCACCATCATGTCAAAGCCTAATGGTCTTGAAACGTGTCTGACAAATTAAAGAATTTTCAGCATTCTAACACGACACGAAATCACCTTCATTAAGTCAGCCTTCCCTTGCACAGAATTCTCAAATAAATTGACATAACTCGAAAACAGTTGAAGATAGTGACAGCACACCCTAATAACTTTTAACCTAAAATTATATGAGTATTCTAAAAATGCAATAATATCCAGGGTATTCGATTTGAAATAACGATGTTTATATCTATTTAGAGTGTAACCGGAAGTACGCCATTTTGTAAATAATTTCCGTTAAATAGAGCATCTTCGTAAACCACCGTATACAAATTTTCAGTACTCAAAAATGTATATTTTCGGAAATAACGGAAATAATAACATTACTCGCCGTGGGACACCTGTATATAGCTCAGTTTACATTGCATATATTCCTTTGCTTTCATTATTAGATTTAAATTGGTTTGCAATTTACACTTATTGAAAAAATTTTGACTGAAAGAGAATTATTTTTCATTAACTTCAAAAGCTTTGTGATATTTTCAAATTAGTCTAAAATTTCCACCTTTCATATTTAACAACCATTTATATAAAATACGTGAGTTTGGATGCGTTTTCACCAACTAGCTGCGGTGGTGCTTGAAGGTAAAACAAATGGACAGCAAAAAGAAACAAATTGCTGTGTAAAAAGCTAACGCTTCATTGGGCGCATATTTAACAATTATAAGCAACCCTCCTTCTTGGAAATCGCAAGTTTTAAGATAGCGCTAAGTGAATGGCCTGTTTTAGAGGTACCATTTAGCCAGGTAAACGCGTTCATGAATAATTAGCCTATAATTACTGTCTAGATTGTCTAGATTTCCTATAGTGTGCAAAGAGGAAATACCATTATATTACTCACATTGGCCTCCCATTTCATGTATATTATTATTCCTGTGCAAATCAGAAGTTCCCAACATTCTTTCTTTAATACGGTATGTTGCACTTGACGCGGATATTTACGTACATCACACATTGCTTATGTTTTAATTTTAACGGTATTTTATTTCGGATGCCGATAGGTTTTAGAAAATTTTCATTAAAAAAATTTCTGCATACTAATAACGGTCTTTCGAATTTTCTAAGAACTTGCTTTGAATAGAGGCGACATGGAGCCTTTGGGATATATTTCTAAAGTTTATTTAAATGTTTGTATTATATACATACGTATATATAGGTACATCATAGTTTACGCTGCTTTCACGCCACCTTCATACATTTTTTCTTTCATTACACTAAATAACTCTTTCCGGGGGCATTCATTGGCCAATTCTGAGAGCAAAGTTCTTCCAAGTAACATTGAAAATTGTCTTCTCGACAATGCTCTAATTTTTAGCACTCATCAATTTATGTTTACGAAATTTTGCCATTAACCTACAGGTGCAAAGTGTCAAAATTCAATTTTGTTAAATAATTCTAACCCGAGTAGTGTCTAAAAACTTTGGGATACTCTCTTCACTTTCGGTTTGTTATTACAAAACTTAAATTCGCTACTATAACACACTTGCTGCGTCCAGGCTCCTTTAAGTTGTGTTTGAACAGTATATATATATATATATATATATATATATATATATATATATATATATATATATATATATATATATATATATATATACAGAGTCACCCATTAACGTTTTTATTTATGGAGCGATTATGACCAAACTTGTTTTGATTGTGGAATAGGGAACAGTGTACTTTGGGGTCAAGTGGCATCCCGTTTAAAAAAAAAAAAAAACCTCCTAGATCACTTCTAATGGCTGAAAATTTCAAAAACCATATTAGCGATTTGTTTACAAAAAACTGCTCACGTCCCTGAATTCGGCGTCCGCTAAAATGCGTCTTCACCGAAGTTCATGAAAAAATCTTGGAAAATAATGATTCTGTACCTAAATGGCGACTAGGGCTGTACATTATGAATTTAAGCTTCTTGTCCACTAATCCATGTAATAAAAAATGAATCGCAACGGTTTTATTTAATAACAACATTTAACAGTAGGTTTCATTTCTCAATGCTTAGTTATTTAACAGTAGGCACTTTTTAAGAAAAATTGTATAGCATAATAAAAAAAAATTATTATGTTTTCGAAATATTTCGAATAGTCGCCACGTGAGTTACAATTTTGTTTAATATCCTTTAGACTGCTATCAGATAAACTTTAAAAAAGTCCCCCCCCCCACACTTATTCATAATATTGGAAATTTTTATTTTTTTTAAACTCACAAAACACCTACAACTAAACATTTTGTACATGAAAACTCGCTAATGAACTCAATTGAAATTAATACAATCTAGTCTAAATACAGACGTGAGACTTCTTTTGCGAGTCCACAAAGAAAATTTTCTTTTGCCTGACGATGCTGCAAAAGCGAAACCGGTTACATAAAAGAAAACAAGAACTTGTGAAGCCACACGAAAAGTCTATACGTCTATGACAGCACATAAATGAAACCCGCCCATCCAGAAGCTCTCTCTAGCAGCTAGAGTCGCGGGGGGTGGGGGTGTTATAGATACAAGACAACGGACACACACACCCAACACACAGTGGCAAGGGCTGCCACGACCGGGAATCGAACCCGGACACTCCATGTAGCCACCAATTACTCGTTCCGCTGTGAATGTGTATGTATATATATATATATATATATATATATATATATATATATATATATATATATATATATATATATATATATATATATATATATATGTATATATATATATATATATATATATATATATATATTTGTGTGTGTGTGTGTATAGGTATAAACTTTGCTAAAATGGGAAAGTATAGAAAGAATGGTATTTTCTGAGATAATAGTTATTCAAAAAAAAGTTTAACAACAACTTTTAGGCATATTATTGCGAAAAACTGGCGATATTCTACTTTTTCAAGCCTCAACAACTTAGGCGCTAAGACAAATAATGTTTTCTTTTAAATGGAAAGGTATGAATTTTCTGCATTCTCGGAAGGAACGTTTCTTTCTTGATAGGACACTATTAAAAAATTGGATAGTATTTGCAAACAATGTTTCTTATCAGTTATCTGCAGTTTGTAATACTTTAGAGAGATTCACATCAGAAAATTGGGAACTTTTACAATTTATAATAATAATCAATATTATGGAAGAATTGAGGGAACACCTAAGATTTGAAATATTAATTGATGGTAAGCACGATGACAGAAAACGTAGTTATATAGAAAAGTGTATGCTTTTTCATTTGGGGTATCCTAATCGACAAATTTATGAAGGGTGTGTTTCCAGATTATTGGAAAAATTTTACGAAACTGGTCATGCCAAAAATAAACTAAGCCTAGCTGGTAACAGGGTATTAGATGTATTGATACCTTTTTATAAAAACCATCACTTGTCTACCAATGAAGCTGCTACATTACATAATGTTTTACAAAAATCTGTAGTGAATTTGCTGAAAAAAGAAAACTTTCACCCATATAAAGTACAGCTAGGCCAAGAACTTGTAGATGGCAATTTTGAGAGGCGTGCGGCAATATTTAGCTGAAGTTTTCCTAGAAAGGTGGATTGGGCGCGGTGTTGCTCTTGGATGACTTTCTCGCTGCCCTTATTTGACGCCATGTAATGTTTTGTTTGGGGTCACTTGAAGAATATTGTCTACAAAGACAGGCTATTAAATGTGGGAGACCTGAAAGCTAAAATTTTTGGCGAAGGGAGACGGATTGTGCATCCCAGCCTAATGAATGTAATAAATTCCTTTGAAACGCGAGTTCAATTGTGTATTCATAATAATGGACAAGATTTTGAACATTTAATTAGTTAATAATTAATATATAGGTTTTATTTTATTTTTATATTGTCAGTTTCTTTTCGAATTTATGTTAGTTTTTTTCAGATAACTTCTCAATATAACCCGACTAAAATTTTATATTGCCATATCAAGAAAGAGAGGATCTTTCCAAGGATGCAAAAAAACACATCTTGCCAAAAAATAAATACATCAGTTGCCATAGCAACGAAGTTGTTTACGCTAAGAAAAACGGCATATCGTCAGTTTGTAGTAAAACAATAACGTCGAAAAACTTCTTAAAAATTTTCTTTAATAACGAATATATCAGGAATGACAAGTGCATTTCCATACTTTTTACTAAGCCTGTATATACATAATGGTATATGTTCAGTTTCATTGGCTTTGTATATCACCTACGATAATTACAGTTCCACATTCTTCGTTTTGGCAACATTATAATAAATGAAATAATTTTCACACCAAGTTCATGAAAGTCAAAGCGTTATTTAGTAACTTACCGAAACTAGTTAATCTCCACTAAACTCTTATAATTTTGAAATTACTAACCTTCTTACACGACAAGATTATAGGCTAATGATTATTACATTACACTTAGCAGTTGCCAACAGAAATGTTATTAAAACCTCGTCCATATCTTGCATTCATGCAGAGATAGTGGACATTTAAAACTGTATAAGATATTACAGGATAGTTGTTGGACAAACGAACACTATTACAAAGCATGTGTAAATTGCCTCTAAGTTAAATTGCATGTTAGTTGTAGGTGGTATAATTCTAAGAACTGTATTAATATTTAGAAGCCTGTGGATAATTTGGCAATATAATAAGTGCTGTTGTGCAAGAACCGATTTACTTTGCATCAGGGGTTCTCAATTGTTCAGCCGCCGGGCAACTGAAACCCTCAGATATTTTCACGATTGTTTATATTGACCGTAAATAATTGCTGGTTTATTTTGAATTGCATTAATATGGAGTGACATGAATAATGACGCGTGTGCTATATTCATGTGATTTTCATTTTGGTTGTGTATTATTATTCTTGTTAACTAAATTCACAGCATGCTACAAGAGCCTAGATGCAAGGGCGTTGTGGTAGTTAATTTCCATAAAATTGTTTTTAATGTCAAATATGACTTTTCTTGAATAAAAGAAATCAAATTTGGCAGATAGTGTGATCTTCATAGTATAAACTACGATAATTACAATATATATATTAGGAAATAAGCTTATGATTTGAAAAAGTACAAACATTTACCAAAAATAAACTTTAAAAAAACTGGGCAGATTTTCTTGACCAACAAACCTATTCAAGCAATTTACACAAACACTACACTTGTCAATATATCAGTGTTCACAAAAAACTTATTGACAAAATTTCTGAAAAAAAAAATTACAGGAAATTTTTTTTTCTTCTTTAACGTCGGCCTATTTCCGCGACTATGGCCAATCGCCGACGCCAGGAAGCAGCTTCACCTCACTATCCTGGAAATTTTGCCGAACCCCTGCCTTTCTGTAAGGAGGGTAGAGATCTTTAACGTGCCCAACATCGCATGGGCACGGGACCGACGGCTTTACGCCCCCTCCGAAGAGCGCAACGTGCAGACATTCAACTTGCTCAAATACAATGCCAGAATCTCGGTTGATGTTAAGTTTACAGTTTGTACTGAAAAAGTGAAAGGAGTACCCTGGGATCGAACCCAGTACCCTTCGGTTCAGAGGCACACGTTCTTACCCCTGAACCACCGAGGTTCTACAGGAAATTTAATAAACACAAGTATTCGCCATTTTTTAACTTAGTTACTCAAGGAATTTACACAAAAAACTGCACTTGCCAAGATATCATTATTCACCAACTTTTTGACAAAATCAAATTCGAAAAAAAAATTTCATGAAATGTAGCGAACAATTTATTTCACAAAAATGCGCCCTTTTAGTGAATTTAAAAAAAAATCACTAATAAAGTGATCCTGACTTCGGAATTTTGAAAAAATTTCTTCAAATAAACGCTAATTAGGCCCACTAGAACACATATCCTGGGTTAGTTTCAATTTATATATATATATATATATATATATATATATATATATATATATATATATATATATATATATATATATATATAGTATTAAATTTTTGTGACGGTAATAGTGTTATTTATCAAAAAATTGTGGGAACGCCGTCAGTTGTAGAATAAAACTCTTTATTATACGCCGAGCTTTCGAAAAAATTTATTCCTTTATCAAGGCTACAACATGGAAAGAAAAAAGTTTACAATTTACTTGGAAAAAATATAAAAGTTTAAAATACTTACATATAACATGAGTTCTACTAAACTATTTATCTAATAACAAACGTAAAAAGAAAACCATTTGTAGAATTTGAGTGAAGTCTAATAAATGGCAAACTGACATATAAAGCTAAATATTGTTTAATTGAATTTGTTTTTTGTTTTTGTCTAGGAAATATAAAAAGGGGTAGTGATTTCTAAAATTATTATCTTCTTTAAGTTTATTAAATTTTCGTTAAAAGTAATTTCAAATTCTTCTAAACACATTCTTTTATTACTTAAGGTTTCACAGTGTAAAATAGAAACATTACTAAAATTTATATTATGGCCAGTGTCGACATTATGTTCTGACAGAGCGCAAGTTCTTTTTTGTAAACGTATGTCACTTTTGTGCTGTGTTAACCTATCTTTAAGGACTCTGCTTGTTTGGCCAATGTATCTTAAACTACAATTATTACATGGAATACAATACACCACTCCAGACACTTTGAAAATTTCATCCTTACTGGTGTTTTTCCAAATCATATTTTAAACAGTATCAAAAATGTAATGAATTTGTTTGAAGTTGATAGTTGTCAAACAGGAAATATGTTTTATAATTTTAGAACAAGGTTAGTTAACAAAATTCTTATTTTAGAAATTACACATAAACAAATTACTCATTTTGAAAAATTAATTGAAAATCAACAAACGTTAGTATCTACAATTATACCGAATCAAATTTTTAGTGAATTTTCACGTCGACAAATTACTAGTTACAATAAAAAGTTCATTGAAATTAAAAATAGGAATATCAATAAATGAAATCATTTAATTAATGAAACTTTTAGAAAAATTAACATCCAAGAAAACTGGATTAAAAATATCTCTGATACCGAATTACCTAGTGAAATAAAACATTTTTTGGCTTTAGGTTACAAATTTAGCATTTCTCCAAACAAAAATGACATATATCTTTCAAAATTTTTGTCTGAAATTGAATTTATAATTTCACAGTGTAATACTAGTAAACAAAATATATATAAATCACAAGTAATTAACATTCTAACAATTTTTTATCAAAAAGAAACAAAGTTCACCTACCTAGAAATACTTTACAAAAAATCAGTTTCTTTTTTTAAATCACATAACAACCTTATAGTTACAAGATCTGACAAAGGCAATGTCACAGTTATTATGAATAAGGATCAGTATATTGAGCTTTCCAATTCTTTACTTTCTGACGAAAATTATTACAAAAAATTAACCACAGACCCAACATTCACCTTTCAACAAAAAGCTAATAAAATAGTTTCCAAATTAAAAAACAATAGTTTTATTACACAAGAAATGGCTAAAAAATTAACAATATATAATCAGACGTGTCCAAAATACTATGGTCTTCCTAAAATTCTTAAACCTGTTTTATCTTTGAGGTCAATTATTTCTTCCATAAATTCACCTAATAGTAAATTAGCTATACTAATCACTGAAATTTTAACAAAAGCTTACAATATAAACAATGATTATTACATAAGAGACTCTTTTCACTTTTCAGATTTTATAAAGGATGTTACAATTCCAGATAATTATGTAATTGTTAGTCTTGATATTGTTTCACTTTTACTAACATACCACTCCAACTTTTTAAAGATAGCATTGAGAAAAGATGGGTTTCTATTTCTCTACATCCATTCCAAAAAATACATTTTTTGAAATAGTTGATTTTATTTTTAACTCAAGCTATTTTGTTTTTGAAAACACATATTATAAACAAATTTTTGGAACTCCAATGGGTGCTTGTATCTCTCCAATTATTGCACAATATGTTATAGATGATTTGCTTGAAACATGTATACCAAAATTAAATTTCATTATTCTATTTAAAAAAAAAATATGTTGATGACATTATTTGTATATTCCTCTAAATTCAACAACACACATTTTAGAGGTTTTAAATTCTTAGAACCAATATATTAAATTTACATTAGAAGAGGAAACAGATAACAGTGTACCATTCCTAGATACAAAATTAATTAGAACAGACGATAACAACATAATTTTAGATTGGTATATAAAACCAACTAATTCTCAAAGATATATTAATTTTCATTCAGATCATTTGTTTAAAACTAAAATTAAAATTTTATTAGGTTTAAAAAATAGAATATTAAAGCTATGCCATCCTTCTTTCCAAAAAAAAAAATTTAAGAAAACTTTTTAATATTTTTGTTAACAACTCTTATCCTCCCAAACTACTTAATAAACTTTTATACAATTTTCCAAACAATCACCATTACAATACAAGACAACCTCTACAAATCTCTATCAAATTTATCTGACAGACATAACACCCATATAATTTCGAGTTCGGAAACATCTAACTTTTTTTACATATCAATCCCATACATTAAAAGTATTTCCAATAGGCTAAAGTTTATATTTAAAGATGAAACCAATTTTAAAATAACGTTTCGACATTCAAAAACAATTAATAACATTTTTAGTAAACTCAAAAGTAAGGATGAAATTTCCAAAGTGTCTGGAGTGGTGTATTGTATTCCATGTAATAATTGTAGTTTAAGATACATTGGCCAAACAAGCAGAGCCCTTAAAGATAGGTTAACACAGCACAAAAGTGACATACGTTTACAAAAAAGAACTTGCGCTCTGTCAGAACATAATCTCGACACTGGCCATAATATAAATTTTAGTAATGTTTCTATTTTACTCTGTGAAACCTTAAGTAATAAAAGAATGTGTTTAGAAGAATTTGAAATTACTTTTAACGAAAATTTAATAAACTTAAAGAAAGATAATAATTTTAGAAATCACTACCCCTTTTTATATTTCCTAGACAAAAACAAAAAACAAATTCAATTAAACAATATTTAGCTTTATATGTCAGTTTGGCATTTATTAGACTTCACTCAAATTCAACAAAGGTTTTCTTTTTATGTTTGTTATTAGATAAATAGTTTAGTAGAACACATGTTTTATGTATGTATTTTAAACTTTTATATTTTTTCCAAGTAAATTGTAAACTTTTTTCCTTCCATGTTGTAGCCTTGATAAAGGAATAAATTTTTCCGAAAGCTCGGCGTATAATAAAGAGTTTTATTCTACAACTGACGGCGTTCCCACAATTTTTTGATAAATATATATATATATATATATATATATATATATATATATATATATATATATATATATATATATATATATATATATATGTATGTATGTATGTATGTATCACACCGATAACTCAAAAAATAACGTGCCGATTTTGATCTAACTTGGTGAGTACCTTCCTTTTGCAAGTGGCTTGGACAAGTTCGTTAGCCAGGAAAATCGGCCCAGTCTTCCCGGAAAATGTTGTGTTTTCTTTCGGAAAAAAATTATATCTCCGGAAATGACAAAACAAGTCAGATTCGGTACGCGTGTTTGTACTATAAAGAGTGAACCACGTACCAAAATCTAGGTATGTAAGCTTAAAGACAGGCAGTTAAAGAAAAAACTCTGGATTTTTCCTCAAAACATCAAAGTCGCGATTTTTGAAACGTCAAAATTTGCAACATTTACGCAAAGAACCTGAAACAAATACGGATTATGTAAAGAGAATTTCGCAGGAAAATTATTCTGCAAAGTTTCAGCTTTAACCGTCATTGTCCTTTATTTTACTAAAATATTTACAGAAATTCATTTCAAATAGACCCTTTATCTGATGCTTTGGCTGTAGGTTTAGTTAACTAGCTGTAGCTTAGTTAAGTTTATCGTTTAACGGTCTATAATTTTTAGCTCATCTTAGTAGAAAAAAATCGTTATTTAGGAGACCGCGACTTTTGAATTTTAAAAAAATTCCCCTACACTCCATATCCGGGTTTTCTTTCAGTTTTTATCTGTTTACATATATACAGTGTCACGCATTTCTACGGCGAAGCTCAATATAATTGTTATTATACAAGATACAGGAAAAAAATTGTATAGTATGATTATAGTGTGTCTTAAGCTGCATATTATAAAAATATTTTGACAACCACAGGGTGGTATATAAATCGTTGGTAATCCCCAAAATTGTTTTTTCGAACACCCTTTTATTATTGCATTTTTGCATTTTTTATCGAAATATGATGCACGTTAATAAGAAAAAAATTAAGACGCAGAAGTGCGTTTTGGTAGCGAATTTTCATTAAATCTTTCAAATTTCAATAACTCAATTGTTGACTAGGAAACCAACATCTTAAGTTTATTTTCGAAAACTTTTTGTACATTTTCAAACAATAAATAATTTTCATAAAATATGGTACATTGGTTCTACTATATGGGCTATATCGGTAACCAGATTGATGCCTGCTTGCATTAGAGAGACATATTGGCTATTAAACCTATTTTTAAGAAAAAACACTACCATAACGCACTTACTGTATCCAGACATTTTTTTCCAATTTATCTATTCAAGAAATTTACACAAAAACTACACTTGTCAATTGTTGACAAAAAAGTGTTTGCAAAAATTCCGAAAAAAAACATGAAATTTAGCAAACAATTTATTTAACGAAAATTGGCAATTTTTAGTTAATTTTCGTAGAAAAAATTCACCAATGAGCAATTTGCGACATCTGGAACATCAAAAATGTACGAAAAGCTGATTGTATTATTAGACCAAACATTTTGAATATTCTTGGACACTATAACTGTGGTGCTCATGAATCAGTCTTGCTAAATGTTTTCAGAGCACTGATAAGATTAAAAATTGACTATAGCTCAGCTATTTATATTTCCGCAAGCAAATCAACTTTAAAACTACTTGCGTTATTGTAAATCATGCACTTAGAATAGTCACACGAGCATTTCGAACAAGTCCAGTGGAAAGTATTTACCGAGAATGTAACGAGCCTCCAATTAAGTTAAGAAGAGAAGAATTACTCTTAAAATATGCGGTTAAGATGTCAGCAAACCCAAATAATCCAGTCTACAAAATCTTGTCTCAGACCAATTTCAACAGATTCTATGATGCGAATCCTTCCACAAAGCTACTGCTTTCTTTACATAAAAAAATTTTGGACGCAGCAAGTCCGTTATGGTAGTGAATTTTCATTAAAATATTATTAATAGCAAATATGTATGTTTTGTTTAAGAAAGCGGGCATTCAATTTGATTACCAGTATGACCTATGTATTACAAACAATGTGCCATGTTTCATCAAAATAACTTTATTGTTTGAAGATACACAAAAATTTCAGAAAGTCTTCCCGAAAAAACTGGTTTCTTCGTCAACCTTATAGGTTAACAGCAAAATTGCACTAACGTAAGGCGTGTTCGACTAAAAAAAAAAAAGAAAATTTGTATCACCAACGACCAAGCACAATAAGCCAAAGGTTGCAGTGTTATCGGGGCTGCAAAGCCGCGGACGTGCCCTGAGGGATAAAAAAATACCAACGACTTATGGGCCACCTGTGGTTGTAGGAATAGTTTTTAAGACGTAGCTCAAGACACCCTATAATTAATGTATACAATGTTTTTTCGTATCTTGTATAATAAAGTTTATATTGAACTTTATTGATTGTTTACGAAAATTCGACAAAAATCATATACCATTAAAAGATAAACTATATAGGTAAGACTACTGCCAAAGCGTCAGAGGAAGGGTCTATTTGAAATGAATTTTCGTAAACTGAGGGAAAATGACGGTTGCAGCTAAGACTTCAGGGTTTGTAAAACAATCTTCTTGGGACATTTTCTTTTCAGAGCCAATATTAGTTTCAAGTTCTTTACCTAAATGTTGCCAATTTTGACGTTTTAAATCGCGACTTTGGCGTTTTCAGGAAAATCCCGATTTATTTTCCTTTAAATACCTGTCTTTTAACCTACACAGCTGAATTTTGGTACATGATTTACCTACAATGATATAAACCCGCGTACCAAATTGTGTTGCCTTACTTTGTTATTTCCGGGGATATAATTTTTTTTCGCAAGAAAACAAAAAATTTTCCGGTAAAATCCTGGGCGGATTTTCCTGGCTAACGAACCTATCCAAGCCACTTGCAAAAGGAAGGTATTCACCAAATTTAATAAAAATCGGCCCAGTATTTTTTGAGTTATCGGTATGATACATACATATATAGATAAATATATTTATATATTAATTGGTCACTCTCTACATACACACGGTAATCTCTTAAATCGAAATCAACGCCCTTGTTGTGAGCTCTGTGAGCGACCAATTTCAATTGTTCACATTCTATTAGAATGTCCCTTTTTTTTTTTTTTTGTTCCCTCAGGGCTCGTCCGCGGCCTTGCCGCCCCGATAGCACCGCAACCCTTGGTTGATTGTGCATACCCCTAGTCTTACTCCACCCATTCCAAAATCACTGTGCCTTGAACTAGTCTGCACAGCGATTGGTAGGGTGAAGTTTTATATTGCTCTGTCTCCGGTCTAGAGTGACCGTAGATCAGTTGTCTTTTCCGGTCCAGAGCTATACACTCGCACAAGATGTGCTGGGCTGATTCCTCCCCCTCGCCGCAGAGTCTGCATGCGAGGTCCCCTTCGAACCGCCCCATTTTATGTAGGTGTTTCTTGACGGCCATGTGTCCCGTCAAGAGACCTGTTGTGTTTCTGAGCTGTCCTCTGCTAAGGTTTAGCAGCTCCACAGCTCTCTTTGAACTGGGTCCGTTAATTATTGACTTCCCATGTCTGAGCCCTGGACAGTCCGCCCAGTACACCTTGTGTTGGTTTCTGACCCAGGACTTAATGGCTCCCCTGGCAGTGCTCTTTGACACGCCCAGAGCCGGTTCTGGTCCCATAAATGGTTCTGCTGACCCCCTCTTTGCGAGACTGTCAGCTTCTTCATTGCCTTTGACCCCCGAGTGACCCGGCACCCAGATGAGGGTCACCTCATTCTGCCCAGCCAGGTCGCTCGTCTCGTCTCGGCACTCACTCACCAGCCAGGAATTTACCCGTGGGCTACTTAGTGCCTTAAGGGCTGCCTGGCTGTCTGTGGCTATGAGGATCCGCTTGTTGGTGTAGCCCCTCCTCTTGTTCTCCCGCACACAGTGCAGGATGGCGTACATCTCGGCCTGAAACACCGTTGCATGGGCTCCGAGGGAAATACTGTGACTTACCCTCGGTCCTTCCGAGTAAACACCTGCCCCCGTCCCACGCTCCCCGCCAGATCCGTCTGTGAACCAGACGAGCGCGTCCCGTGGTATGCCCGGTGTCTCCTCCCGCCATGCCTCGCGATCAGGGATTTCCACTGTGAAGTTGTTTTCCCTGCACATTCGCGGGCTCGCGAAGTCTGACCTCATTTCAAGCATGGGTTCCTTCACGATCTCCTGAATTTTGCAGTGGCCCCTGAAGCCTGGGTTGATCTTCAGTCTACCATTGCAGGCTAGTCTGTATAGTCCTAGCCTGGCCTCTCCCATAATAACGAAGTGTAGGGGGGGTAGATCCAGCAACACCTCCATGGCGGCTGTTGGGGTTGAAGACATGGCCCCTGTGATGCCTAGGCAAGCCATCCTTTGGATCTTGCCTAGTTTTTGTTTGGCACTGGATTGTGTCACCTTAGGCCACCAGACCAGTGCCGCATATGTTAACGATGGTCTGACCACCCTTGTGTACAGCCAGTGGGCCATACTAGGTCTTAGTCCCCACGTTTTTCCATATAGCCGCCTAGTGACGGCTAAGGTCATGACTGCCTTACGCAGTATTTTTCCAATGTGACCATTCCAGGTTAGCTTAGAGTCCAATACGACCCCAAGATATTTTACCTCCCTGGCCATTGGAACGCTCCTACCGTATAGAGTGAGAGTTCTGTGGCTTTCACACTTCCTCCTCCTCGTAAACGGCACGACGGTTGCTTTCTCGGGGCTCACCCCGAGCCCTTGATCAACCGTCCACCCTTCCACCACTTTCAGTGCAGTCTGCATACGCTCCCACACTGCCTGTGTGACCTTTCCTCGGACTATGATGACAATGTCGTCCGCATAGCCCTGTACCTCATACCCCCCTCCCGAGAGCCTCCCCAGCAGGCCGTCCACGACTAGACACCAGAGCAAGGGAGACAGAACGCTCCCCTGCGGACACCCCGCCGCGACCCCCGCCAGCAGAGTCCCTCCCGCGAGTGAGGTGAACACCGCCCTGTCCCTGAGCATGGAACCGATCCACCTGCAGCAGGTCTCCTCTATTCCACGCTCCCGGGCAGCTGCCAGAACCGATCCGAACGAGGTGTTGCTAAAGGCCCCCTCTATGTCTAGGAAGGCCCCCAGCGCCACCTCCTTGTTCTCCAGCGTATTCTCCAGTTTCAGCACCAGTTGGTGCAGTGCTGTTTCTGTTGAGAATCCTGCTCTGTATGCATATTGTCCGCAGTGTAGAGGATATGCTTCCAGTACACCGCCCCTAATGTGCCGGTCGAGCAGTTTTTCCACTGTTTTCAGCAAGAAGGACATGAGACTTATTGGCCTCAGGGACTTTGCCTGGTCTGTTGGACGCCCAGGTTTAGGAATAAATACAACCCTGGCCAGTCTCCATGCCCTCGGAATGTACCCCAGAGCCAGGCTGGCCCTCATAATGAGGGTAAGCACCGGCGCCAGTATATCTATCCCCTGTTGGAGCATGATGGGCATTATTCCATCAAATCCCGGCGATTTGTATGGCTTAAAGCTGTTAATGGCCCATCTGATTTTGCTCCAGGTAACCACCTCTTTAGCGACTGTCCAGTCTACTCTAGATGCCCGCCTATAAGGCGCCTCTATTTCTGAGTGTTCCCAGTCCGGAGGTGATTGGTTTATTATGTTACAGCCGGGGAAGTGCGTCTGGAGTAAAATTTCCATAGTTTCCTCCCCCGAGCTTGTAAAGCCTCCCGTGGGTGTTCTAAGGGAGCCTATGTTAGTCTGAGGGCCCTTAGACAGGATCTTGTGTAGTCGAGCACTCTCGGACGTGTTTTCCACTTCTTCGCAGTGCCTCCTCCACGACTCCTTCTTGGCGTCCCTCAGTCTTTTGTTATAGGTCGATAGGGCCTGTCTATATTCATCCCATGCTCCCGACCTTTTGGCCGCGTTAAACAGCTTACGAACCTGCGTCCTCCTTTGCCTGAGGTCCTCGTTCCACCATGGGACGTTCCTGGTGGACACCCTCATTTTCAGGGGGCAGTTGGCGTTATAGGCCGAGGTAATTGCGTCTCGCAATTGGACTGCTGCAATCTCGAGGTCTATTGAATCCCTTATGGCCCTCTCAACCCCCCGCAGTTCCACAGCTAGGTCTGCCCTGTAGGCTTCCCAGTCCGCCTTGCGGGGGTCCCGGTACCATACCGTTTCTCTTTCGACTTTGGCGATTTCAAACCGGATGTATCTGTGGTCTGAGCTACTCACTTCCCCAGACACAGCCCAGCTTTTAACAAAGTCGCCCAGAAACTGGGTGGAAACTGTTAGGTCTAAAACTTCCTCACGCCGTGTTGTGACGAATGTCGGTTTATTACCTCTATTCAATATGTCTAAATTAAATTTCATAAAGAATTGTAAAAGTGCCTCACCCCTAGAGTTTGTGTCCGAGCTACCCCACAACTCATGGTGCGCATTCGCATCCATGCCGATGATGGTCTGCCATCCACCTGCTCTGCTACCCACCATCAGCTGCTCCAATTCGTTGGGTGGAGGAGGGTCCGTGCTGTCCCCTGGCAGATAGGCTGACGCGACAGTAATGTCCCTCAGCCCATCCGCTCCTCCACATCGGATTTTGATCGTTGCCAGGTCCCTGGAACAGAAATTCATTAGAGGGAGAAACTCTATCCCTTCCTTGACAAAAATGCAGGCCCTCGGATTCTCGCTGGACCTGCTGTAGATGAGCTTTCCATTAGCTCCGCCGAGTCCCTTGATCTCTCCTTTGTAGGAGTACGGTTCCTGGATGAGGGCCACATCCGTGTTCCTCAGAGCCATTAGTAGTCCGGCCGTGGCTGCCCTACTGTGTTGGAGGTTGACCTGAAGGAACCTAAGTCCCATTAACCCTTAATTGCTTCCCCAGTGGGCGGAAGCTAACCCTTCCCATGCCCCAGAATGCCTTGAAGGAGGTTCCTTCAAGGGCTCTGTAAGATGTCGGGTCGATCGAGAAGGCGAGCGTCTGTCCTTTCTCCTCTGCCTTCCTGCTTAGAACCGACCAGTGTTGCGTCCCCAGTTCAGGGTTCTGGATCTTAAGTCTGCTGATCACCGTCTCCTGCGGGACGGTGTCAGGGATCCGTACGAGGACCTTGCGTCTCTTTGGGAGTTCCTTGGGCTCGACGGCTGTCAAGTCCGCCCCCTCCCAAATCTGACCGAGGCCCCCGATCGTTTTCCGCAGCCAGTCCCGCGACTGCGGGCCGGCACAGGTTATCCAGAGGATGCCCCCCGTCAGGCGCGTCCGGTGGAACTGAGGCGGGCTCTCCCCTTCCTGAAGAGAGTCCACTGCAGCTACCACTGCAGCCTGGATCAGGTCCGCCTTCCCCTGGTCTAGCGTGACCTCAGGATGGCGTCTGTCAATCACCGCCATCCCGAGGCCCTCCGCAGCCTCCCTGTAAGAGCCAGTCTGCGCCGGTGTTCCGGCCTTAGTTCCTTTGGGAGGTCTGTCTGTAGTAGGCGTGCTAGAGCCAGAGCGCGGCGTCTTCCGACTCGCACTCTCCTCTTGCGCCTTTACAGGCACCCTGGCCCTTTTGGAACGTCTGTCTGTAGTGGGCGTGCTAGAGTTCGAGCGCGTCCTCTTCTGACCCGCACTCCCCTCTTGCGCCTTTACAGGTTTCTCGACCGTCCAGGTCCCGGCCGCCATTTTTTGCGCCCTCCGGAGCTTCTTTCTTTGCGCCCCGGAAAGACGCTTGGACTGCCGGGGCAGTCCCTCTACTCTAACAGTAGAGTCCTCACTGGTGGAGGGGCCCCCGGAGTCCGCGGAGCTCGCCGCCCTCCGGTGGGACCCAGCCTCCAGCTTGGGTGTCGGGGACAGGTCTCTGGCCGAAGCTACCCCCTGATCCCCCGTATCTACGCCGGTCGTGGGACCTCCAGAGTCCGCTGCCGCACCCTGGCTCGTCTCCGTTTCCGGGATAGACTCAAGGCTCAAGTCTGTAGCCGGAGCCACTCCTCGAGCCTCATTGGTTTTGGTTTTATATGTATTTATAATCTTCATGTTGTTCCCACGAGAATGGGGGAAATACTGTCCACACCATCAGAACCCCCTGTGTGGTGCAAGGCGGGTTACTCTGGAGGGTTGCCTGGTACTCCAGAGGTTCCGTTCACGACACCATCGCCCTGGTGCCATCCATCCATAGGCACGGGTCACGTGACACCGTAGATTGGGGGAGTTTAGTTCGACCTCCTTGTCTAGATCCGTCATGTTTAGTTATTAGCAGGGTCACCTCGTGCAGGATGCGGATTTTTACCGCGCATGACGGTCTTGGGGAAAGCTTCATCGGGAGTTTATGTTGTTATTTCCACTTCCT
Source organism: Tillus elongatus (assembly GCA_964006375.1). Taxonomy (NCBI): domain Eukaryota; kingdom Metazoa; phylum Arthropoda; class Insecta; order Coleoptera; family Cleridae; genus Tillus; species Tillus elongatus. The sequence continues at coordinate 113,974,017 of OZ023265.1, forward strand.
CAGCTTGCCCCCTGGAGTCCTTTGGCCCGCGACTCCTTAACCCCTAGAATGTCCCTTACATGCTTGTCCACGATATGAAAATTTGGGTAAAAGAAAGTTGTCTGAAATTTTAAATCTAAATTTTACTAATGTAAACTATTTACTTACATTTTTAATTTATATAAAAGTATTTAAATTTACTTCATACTTCTTAATTTGGTATATAATATAAGGCAATTGTAAGGCAAAGAACCTGAAACGATACAGGGTTGTGTAGAGAAAATGTCACAAAAATGTGTTTTACAAAACCTTAAGTTTCAGCTGCAACCGTCATTGTCCCTTATTTTACAAAAATATTTGCATAAAATTCAATTTAAATGCTTCTCCCATGCTTTGGCAGTAGTTTTAGTTATAGAGTTTATGGTTCAATAGTCTATAATTTTTGGCGAATTTTCGTAGAAAAAATTCGCTAATGAGGAGACCTCGACTTTTGAATTTTCAATTTTTTTTTAAATAAGCGCGAACTGGGCCCCCTAGAGCCTATATCCGGTGTTAGTCTAAGTCTTTATCTGTTTACATATATTATACACGGTGACACATATCTTCGCTAAAGCTCAATATATCCGTTATTATACAAGATATGAAAAAAAAATTATACGTTAATGATAGGATCTCTTGAGCTACATCTTTTATAATTATTTTAGTAATCATAATACATATGTCATAATACGTGTCGCAAGCTGTCAGAAATAAAAAGGTTTCTGTGTAGTTACATTTATTTTTTGTTGCCAGGGAAGTATAAATAGGGGTAGTGTTTTCAAAACTTATTATTTGTGTTCATTTTTAGTACAAAACTTTGAAATTGCTTTTAACAAAAATTAAAAGAGCATAAAAATAACAACTTTTTAAAACACTATCCTTAAGGCTTTGAAATGACTTTGAACGAAAATTTAAAGAGCATAAAAATAATTACTTTTCAAAACACTACCCCTATTTATATTGACAAACAAATTTAAATACAGCTGCCTTGCGTATGTCAGATTGACGCCTATCAACCTTCATTTAAATTTAACATAAGTAAGTATTTACAGTTTTTTCTGTTCCCTATGTACATTGTAATTTTTCTTCATGTTGTAGCCTTATCTTGTAACTGAGGCCTATCCCACAACTTTTTAAGAATATATATATATATATATATATATATATATATATATATATATATATATATATATATATATATATAAAGCGGCCCTTGGCGATGTGTATTTGAGGGCCCTTATTTGAAGACATTTTTGTAAAGTCTCACCACTGAATATTCTCATTTTTTTATATGAAAATTCTCTAATAAGCAAAACAGAAAACAAAATACCATGCAAGTTATGACATAATTATAGCAAATAAAAATATGTTTCTCTTTTCAGCTGTAAACACGTAATCATTGTTCTTGACATTTCATGCAGGTAATGTGTTTTACTTGTATAATAATGCCCTAATTATCGATTATAGTTTTCAAAATGGATTAAAATTGCGTGCTATGAGCTTTCAGATACGGCATACAGGCCTAACATTTATAGTATCGTCAGCACGAAAGCTTGCAGGGTCTATAGTATAATGAAAGCCACGTTTAAAGTAAAGTTTGGTTTCGTACAAACGTTTTACAGTTTAGGGCGCACCAAATGTTAGGTAATTTCTCACATGTCAATACACTATCTACCATCTCTTTTTTCCTTTAGAAACAAATAGTAGTTTTAGCATATAGGTATACAGAATTAAGGGATAGTTCAGAAACCCGATTTACAATATACAATTTCTAGGAGTTTATCATTTTTATCTGTTTTAAAATGTAAATGTGTAAATGCTCGGAGGTTCCAAGTAAACGAATTGTAAAACGCTACGTTATAATTGTTTTTCTCTGGCTAGGTAAACATTGGCCAACAAGGCTTATTTTTGTAAAAAAATTACTTATGAAGTGTGCACGACTGTGAGACTTTTGAAGAGTAGCGCAAACTAGAATCTGTAGAACTTATATAGGCGGTTTTAATTTATTGTGTGTTAATTTGTATACAAAGTGTATCAAATTAGGTTCGCACTGTTGCTAACTTTGTTATTATTGGAGTTACAAAATCAGATTGGGGCACACCAAATATTAGGTAATTTCCCACATCTCAATGTACCTACTATCTGACATATCTATTCCTTTAGAAACAAATAGTGATTTAAGCATATACGCAGAGTTGAGGGATGGTTTAAAAACCCGATTCACACTATAGTATTTCTATAAATTTTATATATACGTTTTAATCTGTTTGAAAATATATACAGCGTCTGACACTCAAATGGAATAAATTAGGTATGTCAATTATTGCCCATATTCGCTAAAAATCCCTAAACACGTCAATCTAGATAACAATGTTATCCAATTAGAATAAGTTTTGTTTTCTGGCCAGTGCAGTTTCACACTCAACACTAATCCACACTGGATGAGAGAAGCACATAGTAATACCCTAAAAGATAAATCTTTAAGCAGGAATAGTTGGAAACCATGTCATTGGTCCCTTTTTCATTGATAGCAATTTAAACGAAGATATTTATTTGGCACTGTTCCAAAATAATCTAGTGCCACCTCTGGTAAACTTATATCCTGATAGACGAAACCCACAAGTTTCAGAGAATGTGGTATGATTCCAGCAGGATGGAGCATCAGCACATTACCAAATCAATGTCCGGCAGTACGTCGAATTAATATTTCTAAATCAGTGGAGAGGGGGGCGAAGATCGTTAGAATGGCTAGCAAAATCACCTGATCATACGCTATTCGACTTTTTTTATGGGGATATATGTGAAAAGTATGGTAACAAAACTAAACCACGCGACATAACTGACAGGAACAAGAATAACTATCGCAATTAGGTTGGTCACGCCTCAGAGGTTGATTAACGTTAGCAGACATTTTTATCTACGAATAAGACGCTGCCAAGACGTTCAAGGCATGCATTTTTAACATCTCCTCTATTGAGATTAATGTTTTTTTTTCTCATTACCATTACCGCACCGAGATGGCGACCCTATCGTACATCTCACAATGTTCTAGGGGGCTGGCTACTACAGCCGTATTACGTTATAGGTATGTTCTCGCTGTAATTACTATACCGTACTGATGAGCTCTAATTAGAGCGAAACCGGTCTGCGGTTCTAATTATGGTGAGGATATATCTAGCCTTACACAGATTTTCCCTATATTAGGGAAGAAATGGCCCAGGGCTGAGAATTTACAAAATTGTTAGTTGGTTGTACGCAGTCTCCATTTTATAACATTTTGTGTTTTTTGGAGCTGTCGCGACAACCTACTACCTGGTTCCGCACCGCGATAGCGACCCTGGCGTACATCTCACAATGTTCCGAATTAAGGCCATCACCCCAACTCATTGTATGGTTTAATGTGAATTCCTCGATGAAAAAATAAGAGGAGGAACTAAATTCTAGGTACATTTAATAATCTAATGTAATATTCTTTCATTACTAAATTCATATTCACCCCTCATATTCAACCCCTACTTCATTTTCATCACAGAATATTAGATCGACGATAAAATTGAACGTTTTATAATACACAAACCCTAAAATGTTATATTACTCGAGTTTTATCGAAAAAATATCGATTTTCACCAAATCACCCCTCATTTATTCCTTACTCCGTGGAGCGGTTTTACCCAAAAACAACCCGAATCGTACGTTGATGAGGTGCTAACTATATACTAAATTTTAAAAGGCTATCTCAATTCGTTAGAAAGGTATTATGCTTACTAAGAGACAGACCTACAGACCGACCGACCGACAGACTAACAGGCTGACCGACAGACCGGCAAAAAATCCTTTTCTATATGTTTTGAAACTTTTTACGCTGTTTTAGCAAAAAAAATTCAAATTTCTGTTCGATATGCGATCCCCACACTTTCTACCCCTAATTGAATTTCATCACAAATCACCAGATGTTTGATGAAATTGAAATTTTTCCAATAAACAAACCCTAAAACGTTATACTACTCGAGTTTTAACGAAAAAATATAAATTTTCAGCAAATCACCCCCCATTCATCGGCTACTCCCTGGAGTGATTTTACCCAAAAACAATCCCAACCGGTCGCTTGTCGGATGCTAATTGTATACCAAATTTGAAGAAGGCGATATCTAAATTCGTTTTAAATTTATCGTGGCTACTAACATACAGGCAGGCACACCGACAAAACAAGAGAACGACAGACTGACAACCCGACAGACCGACAGACCAACAGGCCGATAGACAAAAATCAATTGTCCCCAAAACATGTTTTATATATATATAGTTTGACATTTTTTACGACGTTTAAGCGATTTGTTTTTAAATTCACACTTATTGACGATGTGGAAGTAAAAATAATGTATATATTGCCACTTAACCATTTTGGTAAATGATAACATAAAATATATAGAATATTGGAAAAAACTGCACTTGTTATTGTTATTTAACAGATCACTTATCAAAATGTCTCCAATCAAAGCTTCAGGATGTAAAAATCTTAGTCGTAAATTATCAAAATCTGACTAAGGCCTTGGCACAAAGTTACAGTGCTGTGCTCTTTATGTTTCATACAAATTAAAACCTTATTAGAAGCGACTATAAAGTAATGCATTTCAAATACAGCTCAATTAAAAATTAAAGAAAAATATAACAAATAACATGCATAAATACCTTTTGCCACATCACACAATCCCTTAGAAGCATTTCACTTTTAAATCATCACAGCACCTATAACAAGTAACCGAACTACCACGCGGAAATAATCTAACTCTCTTATCGATATTTGATTGCTTAAAACACAATCATATCGACAAAAACGTCAGATATTAATTGAAAACAATCCCAAAAAACTATCTATTTTGTTCCATTGATTGTTTCTTTTCACTGTTGCCAGTTTAAATGTGTTCAAGAAGATTTATAAATTAAATATAAGTTTTGACGCAGGAAGTGCGTTAAGGTAGCGAATTTTTATTTAATAAATCACTTCATTATTAAATATAATTAATTAAATACGACACATGGACCATTATACATAAAATATACTATACCATACTATACTAAATACAAAACTAAGCGAACAAGAAATTTTCATCATTAAAAAAAGTATTCATAAAGATAAATTGAAAAATCCCATGTACCTAATCGTTATCTCCTACGTCACACGTCTTTAAAGTCCTGCTCTTAAAAATACAAGGAAGTCAATAAAATTTAATTGGATAATTCCAAAGAATGCGATTGTGTTTGATATGCGGTAGTGCGCAATAAACTTTCACCTTCTTAGATGTCTTCCAAACTGTGCTTATGGGTTAACTGGCGTATATGGTTATCAATGATGTTTGATATGATACATTAGAAGCCTCGGTCATTCAGGGGAAGAACGTATGCCTTAGAACCCAAGGGTACTGGGTTCGATTCACAGGGTTTCCCTTTCACTTTTTTAGTACAAACTGTAATAAATTAACATCAACCGAGGTTCTCTCATTGTATTTGAGCAATTTGAATGTCTGCACATTCCGCCCCTCGGAGGGGGCATAAAGCCGTCGGTCCTGTGTCCATGTTGGGCACGTTAAAGATCCCTACCAACCTCACAGAACGACAGGGGCTCAAAAAAATTTCCAGGATACTGAGGTGAAACTGCGCCCTGGCATCGGTGATCGGTCATGTTGGCGGAAATAGGCCGACGCTAAAGTAAAAAAAATTATACATTATAAAGTAATGCATATGGTCCATGTGTAAACAGTTTGTGGCTAATGTACCTGGCTTCCGAGGCCATACAGTAGTCATCACAGACACACTGATGCATGTGGTTTGTTTTCGGGTGCTACAAATTTCCCTTGCCTAAAAATAACAGCGTGTAAATAAGTAGCAATCCAGTTCACAACTTAACCAATTATAACACTCTTTACAACTTGTTTTCATCGATACTTCACTATCTGCTTTCAGATCCTTATCAACAAAAATTAAAGAGACCAACTTTGTGAATGGAGGCTCTCAGTTGGGGCTCCGCAAATCGGGGTAAATTTAATTCCACAAGAACAGTGATTTGCATACTGCATAGAAGCTATGACCAAAAGAGCTCAGGTGTTTAGATAGCTGGCACAATCCTGCCCAAAAAGCACACCCTAACTTCATTGGAGAGGAGATTGAGGAGTAGATGGCATCTTAATCGTCTTCCATGATAAAGCAGAGCTCAAGAAAATTTCAAATAAATTTAAAAAAGTTTTGCTGGAAACAAAAAATGAAACTTTTAATAACTTTATGGAAAGTCTGTTAGTTCAAGATCACACCCTGTGAAAAGCGGCAATAGTCATTAAACAACCACGAAATACAGAAGTTCCAGCAATAAATAAAAATGACTGTCAATTTGCCAGAACAGATCGCAAAAAAGCTGAAATCTTTGTTCATCCACTTTCAGAAACTTTCATGCTAAATGATAATCTCAAAGACACAAAAGTTAGCAGTTATATTGAAGCACCTTTGTCAAAGTTCCCAGTATACTTACTGTTTTAAGCAATACGAATTCAAAAGTATGATAAAAAAGGTCAACGTTATAAAATCCACAGGAGACTTAGTTATAGGCAAACTACTTCTTGAATTGTCCGCAAAGAGTATTAGATTCTTGACTATTATTGTCAATTGTGTACCTCGACTGAGCTCTTGACCTCAACAATTGAAATTTGCACTAGTCATTATGATACCAAAGTCTGTAACCGAAGTAAAATCCTTCAACCTCTTGTCTGTTTCTCTCATTTTAAAGAGAATTAGTGATGGCAAATATCAAGAAAAGTGGTTACCCAAGCATCAGTTTGCATTTAGATTTTACCATTATAGAAAACAACAGCGCCATAATGTTGTCCATAAACATAAACCCAAGCTGCTGTTGAAGGTAAACGAGATTGTTCTAGTATTCCTAGATGTGAGCCAAGCATTTGATAATGTCTGGCATGACGGTCTATTAAACAAAATTAAAAAGAATTTACCATGATAGTATTTCATTTATTCACGGCATACTTGTCTGATAGGTATTTCCAAGTTAAACAAGGTGAAGAGTTACCCGAGGTCCATCCTATACCTTTAGGAGTACCACAGGGTAGTGTCTTAGGTATCATCTTATATCTCCTATTTACATCAGATATATCCAAAACTTATAGTGCAGAAACAGGCACATTTGCTGGCGATACAGTATATATATATATATATATATATATATATATATATATATATATATATATATATATATATATATATATATATATATATATATATATATATATATATATATATATATATATATATATGTGTGTGTGTGTGTGTGTGTGTGTGTGTGTGTGTGTATGGATGAAAGTCCGAAATTGCTTACGATTTTCTGCAGGACCCTCTCAGTTTGTGGAAAAATTGGTTGAGAAATTAAAAAGTAAAAGGTAATGAAACAAAGTGGCTTAGATGAACTTCTCACCAAAAAACTCAGATTGTCCTCCCGACAACATCAATGGACAATAAATATTCCAAGCTTAAAAAACAAAGTATTTGGGTATGCATTGATAAAAAGAGTAACGTGGAAAATAGATTTAGTAAAAAGACTAAAAGAAATTGACTTCAACCTGAAGAAATACCATATTCGGTAGGAAATTTTTCTGTACATTTGAAATAAGCTACTTCTTTATAAAGCCAAAATTGTTCCCATATGGACTCATGGCATAGAACCATGAGGCTGTGCAAGCGAATTCAATGTAAACATCATCCAAAGATTCAAATCTAAAACCATAGGAATAATAGTGAATGGTTTGTGTTAAACCACATGCTGCACACGTGTCTGGGAGTTCCATGGGTCCATGAGGTTTTCAACATTATCAGCACACGGCAATGATGTGCAGAAAAATCTTTTGGATGACCATGTACAAGGATGTCTTAAGAGAAGATGGCCAAAAGATTTGCTAGGGTGAGTCCAATGAGCTGATGAAGTTTTTGGATAGCACCATTTGGTGTGAGTCCGCAGGTCACAGTGACAGAACATTAGCTTATAGAACGTTCCTAACCATGGAAAACTTCAATGGGCATAAAATTATCAGAGGTCTTACATCCTACATGTCTACAATATTGCGAGAACTGCAGCAAAGAAGCCTGGGTTCCTGTCACGACTCATCATAAACACAACCAAATTTGCAGAAAGGTCATCGTTTAGCGACGTGTGTACTTCAATTATAATTAATAAGAAGCTAGAAACGGTACTGTGAAGACTGCTATTACCAGGGATGCTCTTGATTGAACTGTTCGTTGCTAATAGAAAGCCAAAGAAAAATACTGGACGTCAAAACTGAACCCTGTAGTAGATCGGCATCAATTTCTAATGCATCTGATAAAAGATCGTCGACAGCAATATGTAGCGAGCGCTTTATTAGCAACCTGGATATCCATAGTCAAAGTCTGGAAGACAATTGATATGAATATGCTTTTAAATGAGCGCTGCATGTGAGACCCGATCAAACGCTTCAGAAATATATATTGTCACTGCGTGACCAAATTTTTCAAAGAAGCAGTGGGATAGACGTACCCACATCCTATTGAAAATCGAATTGAGGCAACATAAAATTAGAGTCTCCTCAGGAGCACATATTTAAATAAGTATTTCTGAAATTGGGCCCTGAGGTCTTTTTAATGACTAGGGTCTTAAATTTGTGTGTACGATGTCTGAAAAATATCTTTTTTATTTGGGCTTTGCCGCAGGAAAATGATTGGTGAACTGTTTTCCTGCAGATAAAGCATAGGATAAAAAAAATAACTCAATTAAATCGGATTTTGCTTAGGATGATACAGCTAGTACAATTTGATTCCAGCGGAGGAGAGGAGCTGATAAGGAAATTTGTGTCTGTAATTTTTTCTACAGATCAGAAACATCGGGTATTATTGTGGCATTAAAATACTCTTCTGATAGGTGGGGGTAATGTTTTTTCGATCGACTCTTTGTTTGCAAATGCTCGTTGCTATCACAATAGCGACCTTGGAGTTTTCGCGTCAAAAATTGTAGGCAAAGGTTTTGACAATTATTTTCTTTACAGCAAGCTTTACTGAACAAGGGTATTAAATTGTGATTGACATGATTTTCGATGGATGATGAGTGAGTTGATTATATCTATGAAGTTGGCAAATTCTGGGGAATAGTTATTATAAAAACAGACATCTACAGCAGGCAAAAGAGTAAACCCTCCTTCCATTCTGCTGAGTTTAAAGAAGTTGCGTGTTTGTAGTGGATTTGTTGCAGATATAAAATAATGGTAAAACTATCTGGGATGGCCAAGGTAAGTACCTTGTAGTTTTCTGAGTTAGGGTCCAGAAAAAAATCAAGGATAGGGTGTATGGTCACTTATATTTAGTATGAGAGCCAAAACCTCATGTATTAACGTCGATCTCGGCAGTAAGCAAACATCTCGGCAGCGCTGCCCCAGCTACAGAACTTGAAGTTGAGGTAATAAGGTACATTCCAAAATAGAGGCCATTAATAAGTGACCAAATCAAATTTTCTTTGATAATTATCACATAACTTGTTTCATTAATTTACAAAAGCGCGATACCATAATTGTTTAAAAATGAATTTGATTCTTAGCAATAGGCAACGGTGAATATAACTTACATTTCATGATCATGACATCGTCACAGTCTAAACTGACTAACAGTGGGCGATTATGAATTATATCATTAGCACAGTCTAAAAAAGATGTCACCTTACCGTCGCCACAATAACCAGCTAAAGTTTCCCGAAGGTTATCTTTAAGCCTAACTTTTCCAGTGTTTCATTGACAAATCTCTCAAATATTCTTAGAAGTTGCTATGTTTTGAAATTTATCCTAATGTCTTTCAGTACATATCTTTATTTCTTTAAGTACCATTTCAAGAAAAAGGTTGGTTGGCTAATAAATAAGGCAAAAGTATAGAATATGCTCGACGAAGGCGAAAACTTGACAACCCTACCGTCACACAAAAAGAGCTATAATAAGGTACAAACTTAAATTTAAGACGACGAAAAAATAAATTATGTGGTACCAGTAGTGTTTTAAACTGATGTTTTTGCCTGTCTGATTTCTCACCTTTCTGTAAAATCTTGCAGAATTCCTGCAAGTGACTAGTTTTTATTGACGTATGAGATTATTATACCACACACATTACGCCCTCTACTAGACTTGCACAACATCGCACCGCTTGCAATCGTCCTGTATAAATCAGTGAAGTGCGATGAACTGAATCAGGGACTGTGAAGTGAAAATATTTTATAGTAAATTTGAATGGATACTACTTTTTTTAAATTTTTTATTTCAACAACACACCACGAGGGCTTACAGCCTAAATACTATCGTACCGTTGGTGTCGACAAGGAGGAAAGAGGCAACTTGTTAATTCTGGACTTGAAGGTTTGGAGGTTCGGGGGAGAAGGAAAAACATGTGCCGGCAAGGAGTTCCACAACTTGGAAGTCCTCGGGACAAAAGAGCGGGCATACCAAGATGTTCTATGTCTGGTGACCTGGACAGTAAAAGGGTGCATTCGCTCTGTTCCCCTGGTAGATCTGTTGGGGGCAGCAGGTGGAGGAACTATGGAAGAAAGCTCCTCTGAGCAGTGCCCGTGCAGATATCTATAAAAGAGAGAGAGGTCACCAACGGCACGTCGGTGGGCAAGGGATGGCAGCCTTTGGGTAAGGGTAGGGTCACCTATGAGACGTGTAGCTCTCTTCTGAATGTGGACTCCAGGATAGCGAGGGTAGAAGCGGCAGAGTCACCCCAGATGTGGGAGCAGTATTCGAGGTTTGGTCTTATTTGTGAAGTATATAAATTATAGAGATTAGCTGGTGAAAAATATTTGCGAGTCCGGAAGAGGAAACCTAATTTCTTAGCAGCCGCTTCTGCAATTGATGTGACATGTTGGTGCCAATTGAGATTTCGATCCACAGAGATGCCAACAAGTGAAAAGGACTCATTACTTTGAATAACTTGGTTGTTTATTGTGATGGGTCTAGGGCTGGTGTATCTCTTATGAGAAAGAAAGCAAGACCGTGATTTGGTGGGGTTGAATTGTACAATATTTCTACTTCCCCAGTCTGATATTTTTTGGAGATCCGCGGAGATAGAACCCTCCATGAGTCTGCGATCCTCATCTAGTTGGGCTAAAGAGACAGGCTTAGTGTATTGTATATTGGAGTGGAGGGTGCTGTCGTCCGCGTAACTGTGAACTGGGTTGGATGTGCTAGAGAGGAGGTCATTGATGTGAGAAGAAACAAAGTAGGGGCTAAAGCTGAACCTTGAGGAACTCCTGCATTAATTGGATACAGTTTAGAGGAATGGCCATCCACGACAACAGAAATGCTCCGGTTGGAGAGGAAATTTGCTGTCCACGTACAGAGTTTTGGTGGTAGGCCATAGGCCGGTAGTTTATTAAGCAGCGCTGCGTGCCAGACCTGGTCGAATGTTTTGGATATGTCTAGAGCGACAATCTGTGATTCACCGTGTAGTTCCATAGACTTGTTCCAAGAATGGGTGACAAAGGAAAGGAGGTCGGCAGTTGATCTGCGCTGACGGAATCCATACTGCCTGTCGTGGATTAGACTGTGTTTTTCAAGAAATTTTAGTAATTCGGTGTTTCTATACTTTTCCATCACTTTATAGTAGCCACAAATAGTCACTTCTTCAGGTAGCGGAAACGTGACTGCCACCAGAATATATCACCAAGAAGTTTCAGCACTATTATGTGTAATTTGAAGGCGCCGGCAACGTCGCGGCAACTCTTAATGCTACTTGCAAGTGGCTGCAGCTTTCTGTATCATTTAAGTAACATAACATAGTTTCTGCTACTGTCATTTTCTACCATCAAATTCCCGGGACTTTTGAGTCATTCTGCGATAACGTTCCTAATACCTTGAAAGCAGATATGAGGCTGCGTAACTCTACAGTAGTTATAAGTAGTAAGTATTACGTAATTGTTATTGTTAATGTGCTATTTTGACCATCGAGCCGTAGAATTGGGGGCGTTTGTGTAATAACTGCACTTTTCAAGTTCCGATCTCAGTTGCCATTACTTTGGTGCTAGTTGAGATCAGTTTGTTAAAAACGGTATTTCAACTGTGCTAATTACCGATGTTATTGCTATTCTACCAAAACCAACAGCTTAATTTGACGATCCGATCCATTTAACATTTTTAAAGAAGGCTGCTGTGCTAGGTGAAGATTGATACCTGTGATGAGCACTGACACGTACATTTGCAGAACCCAAATCTAAAGCGAATTTTGAGTCCTCTGATGGCGCTAACTTGGTTAGTGAAACCATCGCGAGTTTTTTTAACATGTTGTGGAGATTTGGGTATTCCAATTATACTTAGGTTGCTGTGCATGAGATATAGTTCAGTTAGTTTATGTTATCTTCTAATAGAAATTAGCATATATTTTGGTTGTGCATGTTATGAATAAAATAAATATTATTTAACTATTGTAATTTTCCTGGATTCACACAAGGTCGCCCCATCGTAGCAATTTATGAATAAAAAAATGTTTGATCAGTTTTAAAACGGGGTGAAATTGATTTATTCCTACTTAATACAGATATAGAGACTACTTCTCTGGCTTCACCACTGTCGGTTTTCTTCTCTGTAACCAGTTTCGCCACTTTAGATAATGCCGTAAAGCGGTGAAAGTGATATCAAAGAGAAAACCGACACTTGTAAAGCCAGAGAAGTAGTCTCTAGATCTGTATTTAGTATGGGACGGTTTCACCAAGTGAGAGCAACAACAATAATTTTATCAATTTCTAGCTTATGCAAGTAATTTTATGGACTCTAACCACTTGGAGTATAACATTGATGGGTAAAATTTGATTTTTTTCTCAAGGTTGACTAACTGTTCGAAAAATTATTGTATTCTTGCACCTTGCGAATAAATTGATTACATTTTTGTCAAGTAAATTTCATGGAACGTTTTCGGTCATGAGCTTGAAATAAAATTTAATATCATCAAAGTCGCGCCTTTACGTTCCTGATTTTTCTAAACTACAGTTAACTACTTCTGTTTTCGTTCTGTAAATATTTTAATAGTTACTGCTTTATCAGTGAGAATCAGCTTGTTAACTATAAATTTCCAACTTGTTCGTTAAATCGTGTAAAATAGTTAATAAGGTTAATCGACCGAAACTTTTGAAAATATGGCTGTATATTACCAATCAGAGGTTATATTAATATTATTATTTTTAGCATCGTACTGTTCGTGTAGGTGCATATTATCTAGAAGTACCTATCATATATTCCTGGTTTTAATTCATTGCCTACATTTGATACAAATTCCCAGTAATGAATTGTCTGTCCTCTATTTCTTTTTCTAATTTCTAATTTATATTCTTAAATTGGTGTGGAATCGTAAAATTTTAAATGAGGGCACAACACAAGGACTACACAACCACCTAAATAAACTTATATTTGGTAAACAGCTGCCACTTAAACACATATTTCAACCCAATATTGCCTTCAGATTAGGTACCATTTTTATGTTTAGTCGACTTTAGTTACAGCTTTGAAATGAGATTTTATTTCAAGCTATTAAATGTGATTCCTAGAAGTGTGGCATAAAAATATGTTGGTGGTACAAAATACTAACCACAAAATATGTTTCGTAGGAAGAAAGAAGAAAATAACATACAGTGTATTCAATTGACACATTATAACTGTCTCAGTATATATATATATATATATATATATATATATATATATATATATATATATATATATATATATATATATATATATATATATATATATATATATATATATATATATATATATATATATATATATATATATGTATATATATATATATACAGGGTGTAACATAACGTCATGCTGATATTTCAGGAGGTGGATAGTGCTCTACAAAACAAGAAAAAACATTTCATAGGCACATGGTCAAAAACGCGCGATTTTTGATATACAGGGTGACAAAGTTTAAATTTTTCCTATATTGAGTTTTCCTCTCGTATGCCTTGAGATACATTTTTGGAATTTGATACACATATTTTCTTTAACAGACTCTACAATAAAATGTTAAAATTGTCGGTTCTTGTTTTTAGTGAATTTTCTTAAAAAATTAACTAATAAGGAGATCCCGACTTTTAAATTTTAAAAAAAATTCTTCAAATGAGCGCTAATTAGGCCCCCTAGAACACATATCCGGGATCAGTTAAAATTTATATATATATATATATATATATATATATATATATATATATATATATATATATATATATATATATATATATATATATATATATATATATATATATATATATATATATATATATATATATATATGTATCACATCGATAACTCAAAAAATAATTTGCCGATTTTGATCAAAAATGGTGCGCACCTTTTTTTTTTGTAAATAGCTTGGATACGTTCGTTAGCCAGGAAAATCGGACAAGGTTTTCTGGGGAAATTTTGGATTTTCTTTAGAGAAAAAATCATATCTCCAAAAATTAAAAAGCGAAGGCAACCAAAATTGGCACGCTGGTTTCCGTCATAAAGAGTATCCTTTGTACCAAAATTTAGATCCTCTGATTTAAAAAAAGTTTAGGCGTCAGAATTGAACATTCTGGTAGTCGTACGTTAGTACGCATTAGCGCTTTGTGGGTTAAAATACGCAATTTAATTCTGATTTCAAATATGTAAAAAAGTATGCTCTATTTGGAAAAAAATTACTTTCAGAGGTTTATTAATTTTGACGCTTGATTCTTGGCACGCTCTACAAGATTTAGAGAGTTTCTAAATTTTTTTGCAACCCTCGTATATGTATTCACTAGCTGTCAAGCATAAGTTTTCCACTAACAAGCGGAAATAAGAAAACGACAAGTAAATGTGATGTGAAAAACATACCAAATTTGAAAAGAAGCTTTAAAACAGATATACCAAATCTGGTAACAGACCGTCATAAAATTTTCTGTAGAATGCAAAAATGCGATAATATGCAGAGTGTTCTATTTAAAATAAGAAAACTGTGGTTATTTCCAATTACATTGGAGGTACTACGAACCTTTAAATATTATAAATAGGAAGAATGCCAAACTTTCAGTTTCGAAAACTAACACTTACTTTGAAAACTTGTGACGAACGTCTTCCGTGGTAAACACATATGTGATATTATTCATGAACACTACCTAACGTTTAGAAAGTAGTGCCACTTTTATTTGTTAATATTGCATTAATAAATTACTTTCAAGTTTGTCAATTGAAATGTATATCATGCATTTACTAATCTGCCAGATAATGTTCCGGATAATGCAATAAAAGTAAAAGTATTAGTGATATATGTATTTTTATAATGCATATTAAGTAGTTTTAAATTAATTTGCATTTGTATGTATTATCGTACAAAAAAAGATACTTTTGTATTTTAGTTAGACTAGGTATCATTATTTAATACCAATGCAGTTTTAAGATAAGGTAATTGTCTAGGACCTTGGCATATGTGTGCGCTTTTAATGAAATTTTCCATAATCTGGTGATTTTGGTCATAAATGGCAAACGAAAATTAGGGCCGATACGTATTTTCCGAAACATCGTCATTTTTTCAACTGAAATTTTCATCATTTTCATAACTGTGTGTTTCGCAATTTGACATCACATTCATCGCTGATTATCACTTTAGGCATAGTATGTTACCCAATTTTAACGTATAGGTAAGATATTAACCATTTAGAGTGAATTTTCTTAAAAATGAGGATCCCAACTTTTGAATTTTCGAAAAAATTCTTATAAGGAGCGCAAACTAGGACCCCTAAAACCCATATCCGGGGTCAGTGTTAATTTATATATATATATATATATATATATATATATATATATATATATATATATATATATATATATATATATATATATATATATATATATATATATATATATATATATATATATATATATATATATATATATATATATCTGTGTGTGTGCATCACACCGATAACTCAAAAAATAATGGACCGACTTTGATCAAATGTGGTGAGCACCTTCTTTTGCAAGTGGCTTGGATATGTTCGTTAGACGGAAAAATCGGCCTAGGTTTTCCCGGAATATTTTGTTTTCTTTCTGCGAAAATGTTTATCCCCGGAAATTATAAAGTAAGTGCAACGCGTGTTTGTATTATAAATAGTGACCCATGTACCAAAATTTAAGTCAGTAAGTTGAAAGACAGAAGCTATAGGAATTTAAAGAAAAAAACTTGGGTTTTTCCTCAAAACGTCAAAGTGCGATTTAAAACGTCAAAATTTGCAACATTTAGGCAAAGAACATGAAAAAATACGAATTATGTAAACAAAATGTCACAAGAAGAGGGTTTTGCAAACCCTTCAGTTTCAGGTTCAACCGGCATTGTCCTTCATTTTACTAAAATATTTACAGAAAATTAATTTCAAATGGACCCTTTCTCTGATGCTTTGGCTGTAGAATTAGTTAGGTTGATGCTTTGGCTGTCGGTTTAGTTAAGTTTATGGTTTAACGTTCTATAATTTTTAGCGAATTTTCTTAGAACAAATTCGACAATGAGGAGACCGCGACTTTTCAATTTTAAAAAGATTACTCGAAATGAGCGCAAAGTAGGCCCACTACAATCCATACCCGGGTTTACTTTCAGTTTTTATCTGTTGGCATATATACAGGGTGACGCATTTCTACGGTAAAACTCAATATAACTGTTTTTATACAGGATACGAGAAAAAATTGTACAAGATAGAGGAAAAAGTTGCATGCATTAATTATAGGGTATCTTAAGCTGCATCTTATAAAAATATTTTGACAAACACAATCTGTGGTGATCCCTACATTTGTTTTTTAAACACCGTTATATTATTGCATTTTTGCATTTTTTATCGAAATATGATGCATGTTTGTAAGAAAAAAAATCGAGACGCAGTAAGTGCGGTTTGGTAGCAAATTTTCATTAAATCCTTAAAATTTTAATGACTCAATTTGCTGTTAACCTAAGGTTTGTTGGCTAGGAAACCAGTTTTCTCGGAAATATTTTAAGCTTATTTTTGGAAAATTTTTGTACATTTTCAAACAATAAGTAATTTTTATAAAATATGGTACAATGTTTCTACTATATACTAGAGTGACAAATTTGCTATTAAAAACATTTTTATGAAAATAACGCACTTGATGCGTCCATACCTTTTTCTACATAATTTCCTCAAAAATCCAGAAAAACCAAATAAAGATGCACCTGAATTGCAAATGCCAATTTTAACTAACATGAAGTTGGAGCTACATCGGTACGTCAAGCGCATCTTATTAGTTGAAGTTTCGCGTTTCTGCTGGCGACTCGGTTAGTTTCTGGTAACTAAAATTTAATTGGAAAATATTCTCATCCTGAGTGAAATTACTGCAAGTACCCATGTAGATTTTGATTTAATGTAGTTGAAAGACAACAATTTAAATCGCAAAATAAAGTCTTGCTCAAAATGGATAAGTTCTCCATTAGATAAGCGCAAGTTTACAAAAACAATTATGAATCAAGCAAGTAAAAACTCATGCAGACATTATATTAATTATTTCTGAAGATGCTAAATTTAAAAAAGATGAAATTGTTTTGCAGATAATCCATTATAGAACATGCAAGACATAATAAGCCCGTATTGGACGTAGCCAAAATACATCAAAATATGAATTCCGATGCTCCACTTTGTTATGCACAACGGGGCGAAATTCTCACATTTTTTTTTACGTTAATGGAGTGCGTGATCAAACAACAATAATAATGTTCACTTTTCTGGAAAGTGTAAACGGGTACTAAATAATGCAAAATTGTCAAGAACAATTTCTGACTTTGTGTCATATTGGAAGCACCCACAAAGTAGCTGTGAGAGACGGAGCAAATATTTTTCAAAATGTTTGTTTCACAATAGGCATGAGGACGTAAATGGTGAACGTCGCCAACAAATGTCATAAAAAAATTTAACCTTATTATTTGAGCAAATGCTACAAGATATTAAGAGGAAAAATATATCGATGTCCCTTCTTTAGCTCGATGTCATGCCGTTCCACCTGAAGAAGATGCACCCACAGTGAGTTGCTTTACTGGTACATAATAAAAAAACTCGGGACGCAGCAAGTGCGTTATGGTAGTGAATTTTTATTAAATGCTTCAAATTTAAATAACTCAATTTTCTATAAACTTAGAGAGTTTAATTTCAATACGTAGTAAGGTTTTTCCTAAGGCAAGATATCCACAAAATTTCATTAAAATAACTTTGTAATTTTCGGAGAAAAAAATTTTTTTCGAAAGAAAATTTAAAATTTGAGTAACTCAATTTTCTCTAAACTTAGAAAGTTGAATTTTGGTACGTAGTAAGGTTGAGGCAACATATATAGTAAATTTCATTGAAACAGCTTTTTCGAAAGAAAACTCAAAATTTTTCCGGAAAACCCCGTCTGATTTTTCTGGATAACGAACTCATCCAAGCCATTAATAAAAGACAGGCACTTGCCAAGTTTCATCGAAATCGGTTAATTACAGCTACTGATGAAGACAACTTCGTTGTCGAAATACGTATCAAAAAAGATAGCGCATAACTCTGTTATTATTGTTGTACATACCAACAAAATATCAATCAGATTTTGGACCATATCACATCGTCTTCTATTTTAACACTAAAATAAATTTAATATTGAATGAGACAAACTTTAATTACTTTTAGTAGTACCAATCATAATAAAAATATGTCTAGTCAAAGTAACAAAACCCGATAAAAAAACAATTACGAAAACTAATAAATGCTGTTGAGCCAAAAATAGCCTTGTTAATATATCATATTCCCTTTCTTTGTCCAATTTTATCATATCTTTTGTTGGTCAGTAACAAAAGCCCAACAAATTATATCCCAAATGATACAGAAAACTTTACAACTCTAGATCTAAATAAAAGGACTGTAACAGCGGCAGAAGCAGAAGTCAATGGAAGGTTGATGAATGAATCTCATGAGTCAATAAGAAAAGCATTGACTAACCAACAGCAACCACATACTTATGAATTAAACATGTTTCAAATTTGAATAGCTCAATTTTCTGTAACCCTAGAAAGCTGAATTTTGGCACATAGTTAGGTATTTCCCAAAGCAATATGTAGACCAAGAAATTTTCGGAAAAAAAATTTTTTTTGAAAGAAAACTAAAAATTTTCCCGGAAAACCCCGTTCGATTTTCCTGGCCAACGAACTCATCCAAGCCATTAATAAAAGAAAGGCACTTGCCGAGTTTCATCTAAATCGGTTAATTATTTTTTGAGTTATCAGACGGATACATATATATATATATATATATATATATATATATATATATATATATATATATATATATATATATATATATATATATATATATATATATATATATATATATATATATATATATATATATATATATATATATATATATATAAGCATATAAAAATTCAAACTGACCCCGGATATGGGTTCTAGGGGTCCTAATTCGCGCTCATTTGAAAGAATTTTTGCAAAGTCTCACCATCGATACCTCTCTATTAGTGAATTTTTTTAATAAAAATTCACTAACAAAGCACGAAAATCAATGGATCCTCCTTCTTCACGTGCATGTCATGCTGTTCAATATGCAGAATGTGCATTCGCTGCGACTTTCCTTGCTATCACTACGCTATTTTTTGTTAATATACTTTGTTAATATACTTTGTTATATTAACAAAGCATGGAAATCAGTGGATGCTCCTTCTTCAGGCAGATATCATACCGTTCCATCTAAAGAAGGTGCATTCGTAGTGAGTTGTCTTGCTGGCAATACGTCTTACGTAAGAAACAAAGCATGGAAATAAATTACTTCAAGCAGATGACATGCTGTTCCATCTGAAAGAGGTGCATCTGCAGCCTGTTGCCCTGCTAGCAATACGTTCTACGTACGGAACAAATTATAGAAATCAACGGATGCTCCTTCTTCAGGTAGATGTCATGCCGTTCCATCTGAAGAAATGAGTTGCCTTGCTGACAATACGTTCATATATATAATGTAATTACAATTGTTGTTTGTTTGTGTTTTTTTCTTTAACGTCGACCTATTTCCGCGACTATGGCCAATCACCGGCACCAGGGAGCAGTGTCACCTCACTATACTGGAAATTTTGCCGAATCCCTGCCTTTCTGTAATGAGGTTAGGGATATTTAACGTGCCCAACATCGCATGGACACGGGACCGACAGAGTTACGCCCCCTCCGCAGAGCGGAACGTGATGACATTCAACTTGTTCAAATACAATGCCAGACCCTCGGTTGATGTCACTGTTACAGTTTGTACTGAAAAAGTGAAAGGAGAACCCTGGGATCGAACTCAGTACCCTTCGTTTCAGAGGCACACGTTCTTACCCCTGAACCACCGAGGCACTTAGTTACAATTAACTATACTAATAATTGACAGCTATATCTAATATACTGAATCACAAGTTGAGAAATATCCAAACAAAAATTAAATTAGTAGTTCATCAAACCTGCTGTCTCAAAAATGTTCATATTCTCTCGTCATAGGGAACACTCCTCTCTGCTATATACGATTTTTAGTTCAAATTGTTGGCGCTGCCACTTCTATTGACCCACACCAACCGTAAATAAATGTCACTATTGCAGAATCTCGCGACATAATAATTTGTTACTTGTTCTGTGATCCCGGTTTCTGTGACACAGCAAACTTCGTGTTGGTTAAAATTCACATTTGCATACCAAGTGCACGTTCATGCGATTCTCTGCATTTTTAAGAAAATTGTGTAAAAAAAAATGAAAATATTATACAGACAGGTTACACTTGAGTAAGATACTGTATTTGTAGTGATAACGAGCGATGAGTATGATGTCAAAATGCGAAAAACACGATCATGAAAATGATGTAAATTTTCTTCGGAAAAATGACTATATCTCGGAAAATACGAGTGTGTCCTTATTTTCTTTGTCATTTTCGTCATCTACGCACAAAATCACGTGATTCTGCAGAATTTCACCAAAATTGCCCATATCCCAAGGTACTAGACAATTACCTACCTAAGATAAAGTTTTGCCATTATAGACAAAAAGCAAGTGCAACATTGAAACGTTGAAATGTATATTAGAGTTCAATGCATCGAAATTAATTTATCACGTTCTTTAGAAAATCAAATTTTTCAGTAAGAAAAAGTTGGGACGCAGCAAGTGCGTTATGGCAAAGAATTCTTCAGTTACATTGTCACGTGTTGGCATTTAACTATCCTTTGAAACTATTGGTCGTATTTACCGATCTTTCAATCTTTGGTTAATAAGAGCAAATATTGTGTTAACAACAAGAGTATATTTGGATATATTTTTGTATATGTACTTGCCGCTACACTTCTATTAAACTTCAACATCACATTTCTGCATATTGGCATATTCTTCTTCAGAAATAAATTCATTTTTAATTAGAACCCTTTTTTATTTTGCGAGGCTATAATAACAGTAGTTGCGTAACATTGTATGTATCAAATCTCATTTCCTTTTATTATTATTTGTTTTTTATTATTACTTTAATTTGACGACTCGCTTCAATAACTTGGGTCACTTGAGGGATGGATGGTTGAATTCTATGGGATGGTACGATATTTTTAATTCATTCTCAAACAGAACAAATTTATTTTGACGTGACTGGAAAGCGAACCCGTTTCTGGAACGGACCTGACCTGACCTGACGTTAGCTGGTTTGCAAACTGAGCTACATCGGCTCCTTGTCTTATTATTTACACTTTCGCGGTTTTAGTTATCGGTGTTCTTCTTTCAAACAATTTCACGGCTTGCCAGAACGTGAAACTGCTGTGGGTATCATGATAATGGAGCGATAGTTGAGAATGACCGCCGCTTTTTGCATAGCTAAGTACAGGTTCCTCTTAATTTGTTAGATTTACAGATAGTGTGTAGTTTCTTCGGAATTTCGCTATTAGCACCCACAACGATTATGTGACTTTGTCCATGTTCCACATTGTCTTGATCTCACCTGCCAAAGGTAAGTTTTTGCTGATCGTTTCAGGATGTGTCCTACTGATGTTTGGGGACATGGGGACTACAGTGTCTATTCAATTGTATTCAATTCTTGTTTTTAACGTCGGTTATTTCTGCGACTATGGCCAATCACCGACACCAGGGACCAGATTCACTATCCTACAATTTCGCCGAACGCCTTCCTTTATGTAAGTCTCTAACGTACCCAATATCCCACAGTACACGGTACAGATGGCTTTAACCTCCTTCGAAGGGCGGAACGTGCAAAAAATTTAACTTATTCAGACACAATTACACAAGCGCACTTAATGTACATTTTGCAGTATATACTGAAAAAGTTAAATAATTGGCTAGTGGGAGTGGAACTCAGGTCCGTTGGGTTTCGAGGCACACGTTTGTACCACTGGACCACCTAGGTTGTTACCAACGTCTATTATCTAGCAAATGTTTTGGTCCTTGACGCGTTCCCTGACATATAGGTCTATAGGACTGAGAAGGAAATGTTCGAACTTTAAAAGTTTGGTGAAATAAACAGAAATGCAATTTTCCAATCAGCTCCATAAAATCGTAATAAGATGCCAAGCGCAGTGTTTATTCTTACGAAATAACCAACCAGTTATTTCGTAAGAATAAACAAGGCGATAGATCGGGGTGGCGTGTATTTTTTATTAGAAAACACGTGGCAGGTTAATTAAACATTTAATTAAACATTATAATAAAACAACTAAGATAACTTTGTAATAAATTGTCCCCGAAGTCGTCGATTTCATTCGATAAAAATACTTATTTTGTATGAAAATCGTAAACGTTTTTTAAATTTGGAAGTGCTTTTACATGATACGACATACATTTAACCCTATCCTATTGTCTTTTCAGATTGAGGAAGTGTTTGGTCGATGTGTGTTAAATTGGTACTTATGAGACATTAATTTATTTTGTGGTGATTCAACAATAAGTAAAACTTCCAAGAAGTAGGTATAGCTACCTCATGTCCAATATTATAGATTCCTTAAATAAGGTGTTAGGTACTGAATAAATATTTTTGTTGAAATTATTTTTATAATCCTTTTTGGACCCCAACAATAGTATTAAAAAAACTACCCTCACCCTGTAACATTACTATTATCAAGGACTAATATTAAAATTATTTTTATAATACTCTTTTTACCCCAACAATAGTATTTAAAAAAGTTGGCCCCAGCTTGTAACAATATTATTACTCTAGGACTAATATTTAAAAATTTGCAATATAGTTTATGTGTATAACATTAATGAAATTGTCTCTTTTTGTTAGTCCTTTTTTGTCGTACAAATAAAAAAAATGTCAATTACCCATTTTTAGTAAGTTTCTTGGAGTGAATAAACTTAATGTGTGAGCTGTCTTCACGATTACTTCGAAAGAGGAGTAAATCATCCTTATAAATGATTACTGGGTGAGTAATCTTGTATTATTATATCGACAGCTGGTAAAAAAGTTGACAAATCACTAAATGATTGAGCTGTCACTTCTTTGGCTGTATATACGTCACAACTACTACACCCGGTTATTTACGAAATTATCGTGGAGCGAGTAGCGCCTATCACACATCATATGTCACGGTTAACGCGGTCCATGCGTCAACCTTACACCAAATTCGTTCTTCGTGATTAAAAACTACAGGGGAAGCAATTAATTTTCTTTGAGTGCTTCTGAAAAACAAGCGCGTAAATTTCCTATAAATAAGTGCTTGTCGAAAAGTTGCTGTTAATATTTAATACAAGTTAAGGGCTATATTTGAAGTTGCCTAATGTTAAATATTTATTTCGGGTTTGTGAGCTACGCTCCAAGAAACAAAGCAGAATTTGTGGTGAATGAAATATATGTTCGTGCCATTCCGAGTCTTTACACTTACTCAATAGCAAGAACAACTAAAACAAATCAAGTTTTGTTAGACCCCAAGATTATTTTGTAGATTGTGTTTTATTAACACATAATTTTTTTATGAACTGCCGCCTTTTGAAATCGGTGAGCTAAACAGACATTCGCAATACAGATTTTATTTCAGTTTTCCAAAAAAAACTCATCTACTTTGTGTTTATTGTTTTGTACGAAGTAGTTCATGGAAGGCAAAGCCTATCTGTCTTCAAGACATCATAAACTTTATAACACTGCCACAAGATGGGTATCTGCCTGCTGCTTAAATAGCTGGAGATAATATGCCCTAGAGAATATGGCTGCCAGGAGGGCATTCCAAAGCCTTAGATGCTCTGCCCAAGAACGATAGATCGTAACAAACCGTTCGACAAGTATTGCGTAATTTAACACTAAAAGCGCGCCATTTCGATTATAGGTAGCAAGGGGTGCCAATAAAAAGCAACTTCTAAAAAGAAATGTCGATGGTGTAATCTATAGACAAAAAGGCAGAGATCTCCAACCTTGCTCCTATGGTCTAGAAAAATGAGATTGCTGTGATAGATAAATCTGCTATAAGGCGGACAGCGACTTTTCTAATAAAACCAGGAAGGGACACAACGGTGTTTGGAGCAGCACCCCAGACACCATAACAATATTCCAGCTGTGAGGGTACCTTCTAGCACTACAATGATGTAATTCAAGGGGCTAAAACCCCTTCGTGGAACAACTTCTCAGTCGAGGATCTGAGTGCCGATACTTGGGGCATGATGTATAAGATTGCTGCAAATAAGTCTTCTTCTAATAATGCCTTCACCAGTGTCATCAAGTCTGATGGCACATCTACCATGTTAATGGAAGACACTTTTAATGAAATTCTTCACAGACGTATGCCTGATGACAATTGGAAGTCTAGTACTGATGAGCATCTCAGCCACAGAGGTGCTTTGCCTGCGAAATCAAATAACAATCCAGAAATTACGAATTCAATGAGGTCATTTTGCGCATCAAGGCATATAAAGGTCCCGGCTGTGATCAGTAGATTCACGGCAAGATTTTGGTTTTATGCTATAATAACATGAGGAATAGTCCTTTTTAGACTGTTCAATGCTTGTCAAGTTATCATCTATTTTCCTAAATCCTGTAAGATAGGTAATTTCATAAGTACCCTCATGTCTTTCGATAAATATCTGCCCGAAAGTCTCTTAGGCCCATCACTTTGCTGGATGTAAAAGTCATCGCCTATGCGGATGATGTAGCCACTTCGATGTATCCTTATAATAGGAAGGACTTGGAATGTAAAGCTCAACAGTGCATTTAAATATTGTCAGATTGGGCCCATGGACATAAGTTGGATGGTGAAAGAAAAGACGAAATTTCTCTAAATTATCATACAATAGAAATCCTGTGGTTAGACTGGATATTTAGACTCATCTCAAGGGTTGACTCCATAAAATACCTAGGACTATATATTGATGAAAAACTTAACAACAGTACGCATATCAAATACATCAATTGCAAGTGCAGAAACATCTTTCAAACCCGCAGAAAAATCATCTGCCGCTACTGGTGGAATATTACTCGCCAGCTGTGTTAAAAATCTACAAACGTGCAATTCTACCAATTTTATCATATGCCATTGAAATCCTCGATCCTCTAATTAATAGAGGACTATTTAGGTCTACACAGGCAATCTGTCTCAGTCCAGTCACTGGATCAAACCGATCCACACCAAATGTATATTGGCACAGGTGCCACAACTACACCTCACCTTGAGCGAGATGCAAACCTTGAAGCCGCTAAATTCCAATGGAAGAACGTTCTTCCTAAGAAACAAATTAGTAGCCGCAGAATATCGCTGGCAAGAATCTTATATACCAAAGACAAGAAGAATGGACCAATTCTGACAACGGCAGGTGTTTATTTGAACTAATACCAAATATCAACGGCTGGATAGAACATTGTCAGATCGAGCTAGAGAGCAGCACCACTCTTCTCCTGAGCAGCCACGGTAACTTGGGTGTGCATCTGCAACGTATCGGCAGAGGATTACCTCCTACTTGTAGGTTTTTATTATGCATAGAAAAACTTCTAGGAATTTTTAAGGTAATCGCAAACTGGAGAGGCTAATTCTCACGGAATTCACCGGTTTGTAGCGATAACATCAATACACCTTAATGAATTTACTAAGATCTAAATTTTCTTTTTTTTTTGTTACCTTCTCCGTAAAATAAATGGTTTACAGTGTTTACTTTAACCTTTTCATTTACTAAGATTTTTTTTCAATAAATACATGGCAGTATTTACAAATTCCCATTATGTTGCACCAAAAACATATTTGCAGACAAAATTTTAAGTTCATAAATTTTCCAAATTAAAACCCTGATTCAATTCAGCCTGCAGAAGAGCAGTGGTTGCTAAACAAATTTTCGCGCAAAAGCTCTACCAGACAAACTCACGCCGTACAAACAAGGACATATGTAAGCAGATAATCGATCACGCCAAAAATAACTTCCAACAATAAATAAGAGACAATGTCATTTCTTGTTCAAACAAAACGTATAGGATATTTCACGACCAGCACCTTTCCTGGTCTGGCTTCAAATGATGGAGTATTTGCTGTATCGTCATGAAAAAAGGCTGAGTTAATTACTCGATATGCCACCACTGACCCGCAGGGAAAGAGCACACCAGCTATTTTAGCCGTAAAGACAAAAAAAGGGAGAAATATCTTTCAGGCATTATACTGCTTAGCATTTACTGAAAAATTTGGCCAGCAAAGTGTCAGGACCCGATGAAATGCCAGCAATAGTTCTTTAAAAATGTGAGTGAACTGACTTCAATGTATGTCGCCTCTTTTCTATGTCATGTAAGATGATCTTATTTCCATCTTCTTGGAAACAAGCTGAAATTAAGCATGTCCCAATAAAGGGAGACCAGTTCGATATGGGAAACTATCGAGCAAATTCCATTCTGTCAGTTTTCTGTAAAGTTATAGAAAAAGGGATGAATATACAGGCAAATCGGTCTAATTTCTCGAAAAATTTGGAGAAGTCATGTAATTTTATATATTTCTAAATCATTCGATTAGTTGGAATTAGCCTGACATGCGGTACTCCCCAGTAAACTTCATCAATGGATTGCCTTAGAAACAATGTGTGTGGGTTTCTTGTTTTTTTAAGAAGCGCTCCTTGCATGTTGTTGATTGTGTTTCATCAAATAAATCAGACATGAATGCAGGTGTTCTCCAGGGTCCCGTTTTGGGTTCCACACTTTTTCTGTGACATATAAATAGACTTTTGTTGAAAACCAACAGTCGAATCCACAGCTTTGCTGATGATATCACTTTTGGCAGTACGTTATCATCGACTTACCCAATATCTGATTTTAGCTACTCGTCAACGAGAATTGAATTAGCTAACTCCCTAAATAATGACCTGTGTAAGATTTCTTGTTGGAGCCCTGCAAACCTGGTTATGTTTAATGCCTCAAAACATACAGAATTGCATCTTATCTAGGAAAAGTCACACACAAGGCCTCTGGCGTCGCCGAAATATTGCCCAAAAATTCTACCCTCGCTACACTGTTGGACAAGACCTTCTCTGGCATTTGCATGTTTCAAACATTATAAAGACTGCAGGAAAAAAGTCGGGGTTTTTATTTTAGGTTAAGAGTTTGTTTTCATTACAGCAGCTTTCTATGCTGTATACAACACATACACGTCCACAGTTGAAATATTGTTTCCATGTCTGATATGGATTATAATTACATCTTGCACTTGTTGATCTTGATTACCTGGGATGGTGATATTAAATCCATAGGTAAACATTTAACATAACTTTATTATTTCACTAATTGATTAAACTTTATACACTAAATATCTATACGTGATACACTACACATGACTCGAAAAGAATGTGAACAGATAAAGCTTGCCAGTGAGTTGTTCTTTTATCAGGTTATATATATAGTATTATATAGACTCAAAAATTTTAGAATATAAATTTTTATTTTATAGCTCCTGTTATTAGAATTAAACTGTATTACTGTTGTGTTTTTCTAATGAGTAGTTCTTCATTTCGATATTAGTATTTGCTTTGAAACATGATGCCACTATATACGCTGGAAATACAAGGTTAAAAATTAAGGTACCTTGTTAAAGATGGCTGTAATAACATAAACATTTGGAACCTCTTGTCTTAAAATGTGCATAATGTTGGGTAATTTATAAGTTTATTTTGTGTAGTGTTATTTTATAATAAGCTTTGCAATTGTTTAAAAGTTGTTATTTTCTTTTTCCCTTAAAATAGCAGGGATTCTATATTGTTATTATTTCCACATCGTCAACACGTGTATGGCATCGGCGACAAAATGTCCCTTTTTCCATTAAACGTCGTAAAAAGTGTCAAAACTTATAAAACACAAGATTTGGGAACGAAATTTGTTTTGTCTGTCGGTCTGTATGTCTGTCTGTTAGCCACACTAACTTTAAAACGAATTGAGATATCGTCTTCAAATTAGGTATGCAGTTAGCACCCGACAAACGAACGATTCGGATAGTTTTTGGGTAAAATCACTCCAGGGGGTAGGGTATGAATGCGGGGTGGTTTGGTAAAAATTGACATTTTTTCGTTAAAACTCGAATAATACAACGTTTTAGGGCTTTTTCATTAGAAAACTCTCAATTCTATCAAACATCTAGTATTCTGTGCTGAAATTAAATTAGGAGTTGAGTGTGCGGGGGCGGAATATCGGTGACAAAAATTTCGAAATTTTTGTTGTGCAAAAACGACGTATAAAGTCTTAAAACATATAGAAAATTTGATTCTGGAACGAATTTTTTTTGTATGCCGGTCGGTTTATCGGCCTGTACATCTTCTGTCTGTTAGTAGAGCAATAATTTTTTAACGAATTGAGATATCATCTTCAAATTGGTATCCAGTTTGCACCTGGTAAAGAAACTCTTCGAAGTGTTTTTATGTAAGGTCGCCTCAGGTGGTAGGAGATAAATGAGGGGTGATTTGGCGAAACCTGACATTTTTCCGTTAAAGCTCGAGTAGAATAACGTTTCAGAGGTTTATGGGTACAGGACTACGAATATTTTCTTTGTGGTGAACTCATCGAATCTAAATTCATTTTATTAGAATGTCTTTCTGAGGGGAGTATATTATCACAGCTATGTGGAAGTTATAAGTCAACTTGCAGCACTATTTGCATAAGTAATGGTGTAATAAAGCATATTCTAACCTATCTATCCTGGACAAAAAAGGACCAGGGTCACTGACTCTGGGGGTAGTGCCCAGCAGGCGTTAAGTGCTGGGATAGACCTTCCTCTTTTCTTTTCCGTTAGTTTTTGTGAACGTATCAGTGGTTTATACAGCATATAAGCTACTGTGAACAAAAACTTTTAACAAGTAACAAGACCCCATGCTTTTTTGCTGCTACATTTGCAATGTTCTAATGCCAGCAAATGTATCCCGCAACAGTTATACCCAATGTAAAGCGTGGAGATTTTTTTGCAGTATTTTGCAAGCCATCTGAACATTCGGGCCCTGTAAGTCACTCTTCCTAAAAAAGAGTCAATTATGTATTTTTAGGGCCTTAAACATTATTACATTTTCAAGGCTCCGGCTGATAATCTTAAACAGGTCATCATTTGGGGACTTGGCTATTTCGACCCCCATTAATGGGCGGCTAGACACAAATATTGGTTGAGTCGATGATAATGTGTTGCGAAGAATACTATCAGCAGCTAAGTTGTAGATCAGATTGTTGGTTGTTAACGGAAGGTCATTTATAGGTAGAATAAAAAGTGTGTCACTTAAAGCGGAACACTGTGGTACCCGCATTTATTTTTGGCTTATCTGATGAAACACCGTCGTGAACAACATGCAAGGTGCACACCTTTAGAATATCAGATATTCACAAACGTAGTTCCTAAGGCAATCCGTTTGTCGAAAGTTTATTAAGGAGTGCCGCATGCCAGACCCCATTGAATGTTTTAGAGATATAAAGTAAATTTGCCTGAATTTATCAAAATTTTTCTAGAGCAGATCTCCAAAGATGAGTAACTGATGTCAGAATATCGCTAGTAGATCGTATTTAATGAAAGTCCTATTGACGATCACCTGGGATGTTTGATTTTTAAAAGCATTTTATTGGGTCTGCATTGATAACTTTTCCATAAGTTTAGACAAAACAAATAGAATTAGGATTGGATGATAGTTCTTCACATTCACCTCCATTTTAGAGGATACCAGAAAGAGGCGACATAAAGTTGGAGTTAGTTCGGGAGCAGAAATTGTCAAGCTATTGGGACTCCATTGAGTACTAATAATCAAATAACGAAGATTGAGCATCTTGGAGTACTTTACTGTAGTTGGTTTTCATGACACTTCATCCCACACCTATAGGGAATATACGTACTAAAATAATGTAGTCGCTGGCTCCCACTTTGTAAAATTATTATGTGTGGCCTTAGTGTAAAATGAATATGGCCCACAGATTCAACACTTATATTCTTATTCTCCACTCCGTACCTATTTACACGTGCCCTGTGGTTATCAAGTTTTGACATTTAGTAAGCTAGGTATATGTACATGTGAGTTTTTTAAGTGTTAGAAGGAGATATCTCGATGACAGGGATCATATTTGAGTGGTGGGGGATAACTTTAGATTACTAAATAGGGTGGTGTACATTTTTATCAAAATTCGAATCTACGTAAAAACTAGGTATGTGTGCAAAAAAACAATTAAATACTCTTTCGGTTACGGAATTTTAATTTATTACCTAGCTTCCATAGTATGTCTTTTCTTCCAGCTTCTAAATTAGGGAGTCTGGTGCAGGGCAGATTGCTACGGACGTAGGCGCACACGCCTCCATGCAATCTAAAAGAAGTAAGGAGCTCATACCCCGGGAAATTAAGGTGATTAGTGGCTGTTTTGGCACTGATTTGAGTTTCGGTGAGGAAGGGTAGTTGGGGCATATTAGCTTGGAGGAAATGGTGGACGGAGTTTAGGTTAGAATTTAGGCCACATATATTCAAGAAGGATATTGTAAATCTCGATGCTGGCGCCCCCTATACACCCCTCTCCCGGAGATCCGAATGGAGGGGTATTTTACTTCCGGAATCTTTTGTACAAGGAGGAGCCATCATCGTTTTTGTTTATAAGGGAAACCGACTCATACACAGAACCGTCCGTTGGGACTTCACCAGCCCCTTGATGTAAGGGGTGGTACCTCCTCGGGCGTGACAAAAATCTTTTACTATCACGTAAAGGAAAATTACACTACCACCTACCGTTAAAATACAAAAAAATTATTAATATTTAACTTTCAACCTATTTATTGCCTGTCATGCGTGGCAAAGTGTCCGACATGTCCCCTTTCAACTTCCAAACACTTTCTCTTTTTTTTAAAATTAATCCCGTACTACTAGGTGTCACTCATAAGCAGCCAAAGCGGATTCTGTTTTTCATATACTCTGGAGTTGTAGGTACAATTTCCATCACTTTGTCTTTTACTAAACTTTAAAACAAATAATCAAAGGGGATAAAATCCCGGGATCTAGCAGGGCAGTTGACCGGACCTGCTTGACCAATCCACCTTTCTTCAAATATTCCATTCAACCGATTACGAGCCTGTATCGCCTATCACCTGTTGAAATCGCATTTGTGAGTATATGTTTTGGTTTAATAACCAAGGTAGTTGGTTTCTAAAAAAATTGTGTACATTTTTTTATTAAATGCTCTTTAAAGAAATGCGGGCATATGACGATATCTCCTTTTATACCACACCAGACGTTAATTGACCCTGGATGTTGATTTGACACAGTTTTTATACAGTGGGGATTTTCCGCCGCTCAATAGCGCATATTGTGTCTATTTACCTTAAAAGACAAAAAACGCACACACAGTAAATTACCACATAGCTGTGGTAAATAACTCTTCTTAGAAAGACGTTCTCATGAAATTAATTTAGGGTCCATGACTTCACCATAAAAAATATTGGTACTCCTGTACCCATAATACACACTGTATACCAAATTTGAAGATGATTTTTTAATTCGTTCGAAAGTTGTTGCGCCTACTAACAGACAGACGTACCGACAGAAGGACAGACAGAAAAAAAGTTCCAGAATTAAGTTTTCTATATGTTTTGAGACTTTTTGCGCCGTATCAGCAAAAAAAAAACATTCGAAATATCTGTCACCGATATTTTACCCCCACACATTCTACCACTAATTAATTTCAGCAGTTTTAACAACAACAAAATAGTAAATTTTTACCAAATCACCCCCCATTCATCCCCTACCCCCTGATGCGATTTTACCCAAAAAAAAATCCGAACCGTTCTTTTGGTGGGTGCCAACTGTATACCAAATTTGAAGACGACACCTCAATTCGTTCTAAAGTTATCGTGACTACTAACAGACAGACATACAGACTGGCAGATAGACAGGCAAAAAATGTTCGATTCCAAATCATGTTTTGACACGAAATAATCAGTAATGTACTTTAAATGTAAATTAAGGCAAATTAATATTCAAACCTAGTCAAATTGGATTTCACTGAAATAGTCATATTTTGATCATAGTTTTATTTTATTGCTTGACACATAGAGCAATCGAAAAGTAGGAATAAGCGAACTGTAGACAGCATAAGGAGTAACAAAAAATATTCCTTTTCAACTACAAATACAAAGGGAAACATAGATCAAAAACGATTCTAAAGGAATCTGACAGTTATCTGCATTTAAAACCAGGCGGTTCGTGAATGCGAGCATGACTTTTCATAAAAATTTAAAAATCATATATCAGGTAGAATGTGCTACAAGAAGCGAAAAGGCATTTAAAAAAATAACAAATCTAAATTTTTATATTGTTGCCTAAAGCAGGTATTTGTGTGTGAATAATCTCATTGTGAAGTTTTCGCTCGGAATAAGTCCCCCTTACCACTTATCCCACTCCCACGCCAAAGTTCGGTAATGTTATCTCTGTCTTACACCTGAATAAGCAGCATCATCTTCTGCAATATTATTTTCGTTACTTCTGATGCATATAACGTGTACGTGGATTTGGCATAACCGTTTATTTATGCCTCCGTACAAAATACAAGCTAGACATCTGGAGAAATTATACTACTGAAGTATTCATTGTATGTAACAATTGTTTTCTCAGCATAACAATGAGAAGGTATTGGATTTAACACAGCTCCGTTATCCAATTTCATCTATTATTTGGGAAGAAATACAAATTACCTAGAAGGCAGATCACTTACGTTGTGTTAATGAATTACTCACGTTTCATTTGGTGAAGGCTGCTCAAAACTGAATACTTTAAGTTGATTAACACGAATATTTTTAGTTTCTAACTTAAAATGAAATAGGCGCTAGGAGTTAGCTAGAAAATGTGTAAATTACTGATAATATAATGATTAATATTATTAATATTATGAATATTATTAATATTATTAATACTATTATTATTATTAATATTATTAATATTATTAATATTATTAATATTAATAATATATTATGTCTTCGGAAATATGTCTGCCTGGAGGACATTTTAAAAATCTAATGCTCTAAGAGAAACAAGGATTCGTAGCGAACTGTTTAACATATAAGTAATTTGACAGTAGAAACCTGCATTTTAGTAAATTTTCTTTAAAAAAACTCACTAATGAAGAGATCCCGACTTTGGAATTTTGAAAAATTTTCAAAGTGTCTGGAGTGGTATATTGTATTCCATGCAGTAATTGTAGCTTAAAATACATTGGCCAAACAAGCAGAGTCTTTAAAGATATATTAACACAGCACAAAAGTGATACACGTTTACAGAAAGGAACTTGCGCTCTGTCTGAACATAATCTCGACACTGGCCACAATATAAATGTTAGTAATGGTTCTATTTTTCACTGTGAAATCTTAATTAATAAAAGAACGTGTTTAGAAGAACTTGAAATTACTTTTAGCAACAATTTAATAAACTTAAAGAAAGATAATAATTTTAGAAATCACCACCCCTATTTATACTTCCTAGACAAAAACAAAAAACAAATTCAAATAAGTAATAGCTGCATATGTCAGTTTGACACTTTTCTACTTCAGTAAAATTTACAAACAGGTTTTTTTCCTGTTTGTTATTCCATAATTAGTTAAAATAAAACTCACGTTATATGTAGGTATTTTAAACCTTTATATTTTTCCTATGTAAATTGTAAACTTTTTTCTTTCCCTGGTGTAGCCTTGAGAATGGAATAAACTTTTCCGAAAGCTCGGCATTTAATAAAGAGTTTTTATTTTGTAACTGACGGCTTTCCCACAATTTTTTAAAGAATATATATATATATATATATATATATATATATATATATATATATATATATATATATATATATATATATATATATATATATATATATATATATATATATATATCACACCAATGACTCAAAAAATTATGGTCCGATTTTGATCAAATTTATCACATACCTTCCTCTTACGCGTGGCTTGGATAATTTCGTTAGTCAGAAAAATCGGCCCATGTTTTCCCGGAAAATGTTGTGTTTTCTTTCGAAAAAAATATTTCTCCGGAAATAACAAAGTAAAGGCAACCAAATTTGGTATGTTGGTGTCTGTTATAAAGGGTATTCTATATGCCAAAATTCAGATCTCTATATTAAAAGAAAAAAATTAGAACTAAATTAATTTATAATTAATTAAATCTGGTTCAAGAAAGTTAAAACATAAAAATTGATTGATCAGAATGTGAGTAAAAAATGCTACAAGGAATGACTAGCAAGCTCCTAGATATGTGTCTAAGTCGTTATTTTCCTTGATTTCCTTAAAATATGAGCAAAAAATCCATGGTAAATCAAAATGATTTTATGTAAATTGTAAAACGTTGATTTAACATGTATTATGAGATATACCTGCTAGTAAATACATATCGAGCGTAGCTCAGTGGTCTAATTCCCTGTACATCGTATAATCGACTCCTCCATGACGAGTTATAATCCTAGCTGGTGACTTTACTTTTTATCAATTCTTTTTTAGTCTCATCTCCATTTACAGTTATCTAATCAGATTGTTGTTATTCCGATGAATTTTTTAGAGAGTTTTTGTATACAGAATAATTTGATAATGAGATGAAAGCTTTAAGATGTAATTCAATTTAAATAGCATATCTGGTTGTATATTCTTGCCCTAACTTAGTCAAACCGTTCCATATTTAATACAGTCGTAGACTTTTCCGTGGCTTCACAAGTGCTTGTTTTGGTGAATTTTCTTTAAAAAAAATCATTAACGAGGAGATCCCGAATTTTGAATGTAGAAAAAATTTCTTCAAATGAGCGCGAAGTAGGCCCATACCCAGGGTCAGTTTCAATTATATATATTACGTATGAACGACACAAGTAGGTTTAATTGTAAAATTCCAATTCAAATTCTGGACGATCAAACTCGGGAAAGTAACTTCTCTTTTAAAGACACCATCCTTACTTCTGCACACCCCCAAATACCCACCATGCACACACGCAACTCCACCCACACGCACGCACAATTGTTCACTCACACACTCATTCATCCATTTTCGTCGATTTTTTTTATAAGCATTTAAGTCTAGTTAATATGGGTGTAACAAACACATTTTGAAACGATTGGATACGTAATTTATCACACGACCTAAATGTCTACATTATGCACACTGCCTTTGGTGCTGTCCACGTTAGACCCTAGACATAAGTTTTTTCATTTTGTGAAAGTTTTGCATTACATAATCTTTAACCTTTTTCTTAAACTTGCAATTTGGTTTTATACGTATATAATATACTACTGCTCTTTATATTTTGTTTTAAATTTGAATACTATTTTGTAATTTGTTTTATCAGTTGGAAATTATGTAACAATCTTTCTTGATTCCAGACTTATAAATCGACATAACATTGACTTCCGGCCTGCAACTATTTTTAAATGGATAATTTTATGTGCCCTGTAAATATTATAACAATGGTAGGTATAAGTTCAATTTTGTCATTCAAACCACAGATGAAGATGTACCTGGTTCCTAGTTAGGATGTCATCCAGCGAAACTTTTCTGAGAAGGAGAAGACCATTTGTGGCAAACAAAGATATATTTGAATATAAAAACATTAATTTTAAAAAATAAGGCTATCCTTTAAATCAATAAAATATGTTTTTTCATTCAAACGTTGAGTATTTTCTGGAAATAACCACTTGTTTAAACCAGAAAGGTTTTAAACTCAAAGAAATTATTTGTTTAAATTTATAAAAAGACATTTCATGTAAAACATTTATATACTCAAATCAAAATACATTTATTTAAGAAAGAAATAATATTGTTTCATTGTAGATAATATAGTTTCTCAGTAAAGTACGGTATATTTTCCTGAAATAGATATTAGTTTAGAAAAATATATATAAATATTTCCATTAAGGGCTCCAGTTAGTATATTCAAAAATAAAAATATTTAATAATAGTAAAATTATTTTGTCTAAACTATTTATATCAGGTATAATACTCCTAGTTTAAAAGCTTTAATTGTTTCGCCTTCCAACGTAGATAAGTTAATCCCAATAAGGAAAAATTTGTCTGAAAGAAGTGTGCAAAAGTTAAGAACACAGATTTTTTGAAAGCAGTAATCATTTCTTTCGCCGTATACAAAGCACAAATTTATTTGATCTAAAGAAGATTCATTTAAATCTCGTAATCCCTTTTCTCTGTGTATGTCAGGTTTTCTAGATAAGATGTATTTACCTGTTTTTTGAGGCATTAAACGTAAGTATATAAACACCAGATTACTAAGATTTCTTTAAAAACACAGTCTAATCCACGACAGGCAATATGGATTCCGTCAGCGCAGATCAACTGCCGACCTCCTTTCCTTTGTCACCCATTTTTAGAACAAGTCTATGGAACTACACGGTGAATCCCAGATTGTCGCTCTAGACATATCCAAAGCATTCGACTAGGTCTGGCACGCAGAGCTGCTTAATAAACTTCCGGCCTATGGCCTACCACCAAAACTATGTACCTGGACAGCAAGTTTCCTCTCCAACCGAAGCATTACTGTTGTCGTGGATGGTCATTCCTCTAAACTGTATCCAATTAATGCAAGAGTTCCTCAAGCTTCAGCTTTAGCCCCTACTTTGTTTCTTGTCCACATCAATGACCTCCTCTCTAGCACATCCAACCCAGTTCACAGTTACGCGGACAACAGCACCCTCCACTCAAATATATAATATTCTAAGCCTGTCTCTAGCCCAATTATATGAGAATCGCAGACTCATGGAGGGTTCTGTCTCCGTGGATCTCCAAAAAATATTAGACTGGGAAAGTAGAAGTCTTGTACAATTCAACCCCACCAAATCTCAGTCTTGCTTTCTTTCTCATAAGAGATACTCCAGCCCTAGAACCATCATAATGAACAACCAAGTTATTCAAAGTAATGAGTCCTTTTCACTTGTTGGCATTTCTATGGATCGAAATCTCAATTGGCACCAACATGTCACATCAATTGCAGAAGCGGCTGCTAAGAAATTAGGTTTCCTCTTCCGGGCTCGCAAATACTTCTCACCAGCTAATCTCTATACCTTATATACTTCACAAATAAGACCAAACCTTGAATACTGCTCCCACATCTGGGATGCTGCTGCCGCTTCTACACTCGCTATCCTGGACTCCATTCAGAAGAGAGCTATACGTCTCATCGGTGACCCTACCCTCACCCAAAGGCAGCCATCCCTTGCCCACCGACGTGCCGTTGGTGACCTCTGTCTATATATATATATATATATATATATATATATATATATATATATATATATATATATATATATATATATATATATATATATATATATCTGCACGGGCACTGCTCAGACCCGATGCTCCCAACATATCTACCAGGGGAACAGGGTGAATGCACTATTTTACTGTCCAGGTCACCAGACATAGAACATCTTGTTATTCCCGCTCTTTTGTCTCGAGGACTACCATTTTGTGGAATTCCTTGCCGGCAAATGTTTTTCCTTCTCCCCTGAACCTCCAAACCGTCAAGTCCAGAATTAACAAGTTGCCTCTTTCCTCCTTGTCGACACCCACGGTACGATAGTATTTAGGCTGTAAACCCTCGTGGTGTGTCGTTAAAATGAAAAAAAGCATTGTAAATTATAATTTGTAAGCAAAAAATCTGCGTATAGAGCAGTCTGCGAAGCCGAGTTGGCGCAGGCGAATAGGCCGACGAATTCGCACTATAAGTTGGCGGGTTCGTGTCCTGAATGCATAACAGTCGGTTTTTCCACTCAAATGTGAAATAACCGGTGTTTGATAATTTATGTGTGGTTTCCATATGTATGTAAGTTCCCCTTCGTACAAGTCTAAGACTTTAGGATGCGGAGTTTACTATT
Source organism: Tillus elongatus (assembly GCA_964006375.1). Classification (NCBI taxonomy): domain Eukaryota; kingdom Metazoa; phylum Arthropoda; class Insecta; order Coleoptera; family Cleridae; genus Tillus; species Tillus elongatus. Next base: position 114,012,413 of record OZ023265.1, read on the forward strand.
GTGTTACTATTATTACCATTGATATTATTATTAATAATTTACATATTTGCTTAACTTTCTTAAGTTTCCAACCAGATTTTTATATGTTTATATGTATATATATATATATATATATATATATATATATATATATATATATATATATATATATATATATATATATATATATGTGTGTGTGTGTGTGTGTGTGTATCACACCTATAACTCAAAAAATCATGGGCCGATTTTGATCAAATTTTGCGCGTGCCTTCCTTTTGTAAGTGGCTTGGACAAGTTCGTTAACTAGGAAAATCGGATGAGGTTTTCCGGGAAAATTTTGAATTTTCATTCAAAACAAGAGAGAATAAAAAAGCTCTTATAACCACATTCGGTAGCTAGGTTTATAATATAAAAGGTAAACTATACACCAAAATTTAGATTTCTATGTTACAAGAAAAAAAAGTTATAATAAAATATTTGATACCAGATCATTTCTATGAAAATTCACTACCATAACGCACTTGCTGCGTCTAGACTTTTGCCATTTACGAGATTCCTATACTTTATAGTAGACAATCCCAAATCGGGACCTGTATACCGAGACATAGTTTTTCTATATTTGCATAATGTACAGCAGTATCCACAAAAAGTTGCTCAATTTAAAATTTAGTAAACAAGTAGCTAAATTATACGTATATCTACTTACTCACTTAGTAAATAGTTTTAGTGTGCATTCATCTCTCTTTATTTGTACGTGTTTAGGTGTTCTACGGTACATAATTAAATGGAATAATTATATGGTATTTATTGCAAAGCAGCAATTATAAATGACTAAGTGCTTACTGAAAATTGTTATAACACGTAATTAATTTAACACAAAAACTGAGCAAGGACTCCAAATAATAGTTTTCCCAGTAAACAATATAAATAAGCCGCAGTAATTTGCTTTAAATAAATGGCTTAAATGTTAAATAATAACTACAGAATGATTCAATTAGCAGCCTGCTAAAACCTTAACAGACACTGTTCGTTTTAGATGTAACTTTGAAACTAACAACGTCGGCTGAAAATGATTATTACACATAAAATGTTCTGAAATAGATTCGAACTCTACAAGAAGTAGGTCCCCTGATTATCAGACGAGAACCTTATTACTACAATCGTTCACTGAAAAAACGCTACTTTTCTTCTACATTTGATTTTTCTTTAATTTATTTATTGGCTGTGGCATCTGTGGCAATTAGCGAAATTCACCGATTTTATGTATTTTAATTTTGCAGACAAGGTCAAGTTTTCGTTGGCCCGCCCGGGAATCGAACCCGGGACCTCTCGCTTTAGCTCCTAAAGGTACAACTTTTAATAATTCTTTTTAGTTTATATATATATATATATATATATATATATATATATATATATATATATATATATATATATATTATTATATATATATTGTTGTGTATGAGCACAAAACCACGAGCATTTTTCTTAAAGACGCATGCATCAAAACTTTTTTTGTTTCTATCTATAACTAAACACCACCACAAGACAGAACTTCTTTTTAACTTTACAACACATACCAGCACTTAATACTGAACCTAATTCATCATTCTTATACTGCATCAACAGTATAAAACTTTGCGGAAAAGAAGGGGGTATATTAACTATAACATTTACTGGAATATCGATATTAATTTTCTATATCTAAAAGACCTACCAAATATCTCATAGTTCAGAATGTTTACTTTTTTGTTTGCACCATCGTTAGCCTGGAGTATTTACTGAATGGGTACTTACTAGTTCTTACAAATCTGATTCAGTCGCAATATATTATTTTTTCAACAATAACCCAGAAAACAAAAGAAAAACTTGTTTGCACATTTAACTTTAATTTTCAAAGAGAGCAATACTATGTGCAAAAATTATGCTAGCAAGTATGTTTTTCCTTCTTGGTACACTATCAGAGTATTTATGTGTGTTATCATTTCGAACTCGTTGCAATACTTTTTTCTTTATACAAACCTTTTTGGTACTCTTGTCTCCACGAGCTAGCTTCTTCTTTTTTCCTATATAAGTTTTTTTGGGCGCACAAGCCCGCTTGCTAAAAACTTAGACCCTGCTATAAAAACTGTACCTTCTTTGTAGTATTTTACGATGGATTTTTTGTATAGCGCTATCTATTTGTGTCCCTATACATATGGCTGCTGATCAGCAAAACCACATCGTCTAACAATCGTTTTTTTTTTATCTTCAGTGTGTGGCACCTGGTTTTTGTATTAAAATACTTAGGATGGAACAGTTCTTACGTCCACAATTACAGTTGTAGTTCCCTCGTGCATTAAAAACCGAGCAATGGAAATTATACAAAGGAAAAGGAATAATTTTTGGAAACAAAACAGCAACCAATATCGTGGGGAAAACAAGAAAAAGAGTATTCTCCAGATCTGTATGCCGTTTAACAAAAAATTCTAAATTTTTGGGTTCTCCACGTAATCGTCCTACTTTTCTGGGACCATTGGTACCAAAGACAGACTCGTCAGAGAACATAACACGATTCCATTCACCATCATAATTTGATCTTCCGTCACACCACTCAAGCCGAGCAGCACAATGTCGAGTTGTCGATGGTCTATACGAGTAAAGCCTAAAAGCGCGTATACTACGATATATTGTTTTCATAGAGATTCCTTCCATCGGCCGTGTTGTAGTAACTCTGTCTTGTAAAGCCCCAATCTTCAAATGACGATTTTCTCGTGCTGAAGTTGCTCGAGGTCGTCCGGATTCGTGACGACGGTTATGGATTCCTTTTTCAGACCACCTGGACGAACACTGCAACACTGTTGACTCACTGCGTCCTATGAGATTTGATTGAAAAACCGGATTCCGGCATACCAACAATGCGTCGCTTTCGAATGAACTTAAATTATTGTAATCGTTTCCTAAATGGCGACTAGCCATAACAACTTAATGACTTAATACATTGAACGCAAATCACCACGAAATATTGCTTCAAACTAAAGGAGTCACACATTTAAAGAGATAGTTTTTTTTTAAACGGAATTAAAAAAGTGTACACCTGTTAAATATTTTTTTAATTATAATTTTTGTCAAAGACCAAACACAGTAGTATAGAAAATTTCATTGCAGTGGGATTGGTCAAGTCCCACCGGATGTTGTTTTTTAAAGTAGTATATAATCCTTTTTTTTCTGCGAGGAGAGTAGAGATCTTTAACGTGCCCAACATCGTATGGTACACCGCACAGACTGCTTAACGCTTTCTCCGAAGGGATGAATGTGCAGACATTGCTCAACAGAATGCCACAACCTCGTTTGATGCTAATTTACAGTATGTACTGAATTGAACCCGGAACCCTTGGTTCCAGTGGCACACGTTCTTACACCGGCACCTCCGAGGCTGCTGGGCTGGTGCATTGAAGTAACAGTTTGACCCTAATCCTTGTCCTTTCCTAGTGCGTCTAAGCATTGGAATGCTCACCGGCAGACATACTTCTGAGGACACCTGTTCAGAAAGCGACTGAACACCTATCCTATGGCACACAACAACTGTATGATGTCCTCGCGACACGTAGGCGTCGCTTTTCATAAATTATTTCCTAAGAAACATATTGCTTTACTTTGTCAAATATTTAAAATTCTAATTGTTGATAAAAATTTACTATTAGGAAATTTCTCAAACATCTTTAACGTCATTATAAAGTAATTAGGTAAGTGTGAGCGTGAGCTGAGTGTTTCAGATTATAGTTTTTATGGTGTTCCATGTATTTACACAGGATATGTGTAAGCCTCTATCTGGATGCATGCTTCAGTAACCTTTGTTCTGAATCACTTTATCGATGGTTATAACTCGAGTAAGCATTTACAATGTCTCGATAATTCCATACCAAGTGATTCAACTCATGCAAATTGATATATTTAGCTTTGTGCTGAACTGAACCAGATACTGGAACAAATACTAAGCAAACACTGCAAAATCGTTTACGGTTGTAGATTCTACGATGTTAGGCTACTACTTAATGCTGTCTACCAGGAAGGAAACATTCCCTCTATGGATAACGCATAAAGTGTATCTAATTCTACGTGTGAAGTGTCGCCTTATATGAAATATAATTGTATTGCAAAATACATATTTTACTTCCACATCGTCAATACGTATGGAAGTATGGTATCGGTGACAGAAGTTGCAAACAAAATTAATCGCTTAAACGTCGTAAAAAGTGCCAACACATATAGAAAATATGAATTGAAAACGAAGATTTTTTTTGTATGTGGGTATGTATGTCTGTCTGTTAGTAGCCACGATAACTTTAGAACGAATTGAGTTGTGGTCTTAAAATTTGGTATACTGTTAGCACCTGACAAACTAATACTTCGGGTTGTTTTTGGGTAAAATTACTCCAGGGCGTAGATGATGAATGGGGGGCAGGGCGGTTGGCTGATTTATTTGGTGACAATTGACATTTTTTCGTTAAAACTTTAGTAATATAACGTTTTAGTGTTGCCCAACCAGCAAAGTTGTTTTATAATTCGAATGTTCTGTGGCTATTTTGTTTTATAGGTATTTTATTAACACTTCCAAAACGCCAATTCATTATATAAAGTCGCAATAAACACTATTCTGTTGTAGACAACTGAAGTATTTTATAAGCTTATCTTCAAAACGTTTATATGGCAGGACTATAAAATATCTTATAAAACAGTCACAGAATTATTATGAAAAAGTATCCAGCGCCCAGTTATAAAATGTTTCCACCTATAAAACTAAATTGTTTTATAGTGTCTTCTTGAATTCCGGCGATATTTTTAATTCTCTTATAAACATATTAAGAAACTATTTTAAAGTAACTTTCGGTGACTTTAAATAAGAGTTATATTAAAGTACCTTTAGAAACAGTTTCGCTCTTAAGAACAAATTGTTGTATTAGTAACCATTTTATAACTATTTTATAGTATTGCATTTCTGTGACAATATGCAAAAGACAATATAATTCAGAATGAAAACGAAAAGAAACCAGGCGCCAATTAGGCAATTGATACTTACTAATTCCTGTCTTTGGTTACAGAAAATGTGGTGTATTGGATGTTGCCTAGGTTTTGATGTTTCATTTATTATCTTCAGTTTTCCAGACGAAAATGGCCTTGAACAAGGAAACAGAAACATCACCAGACTTGAGGCAGCTAGAGGATGATTATTAGCGACGCTTATTTTTACTTTATCAAACAGCAAAATGGAATCTGCACACTTATAAAAACAATAACTGAATGATGACTGGGAATGAAAACGTCAAGTGGCAGAAGTGACAAAAGAGAAATGCAGACACTGGCAAGCGGAGGACTGTCAATTACAAGACAGAGAGAAACCAAAGAACAACGAAACCAAGCTTGCTTAGCTCCATGGTTGGAATCGATCAAGCACGAGCACTATTCTATCAAATTTCTATATGTGAAAGTAAAGTTCATAGCACTGGTGCTGCAAACGTTAAGAACATTGTTGTTGGAGCCATTTATGTATTTTTAAATCTCCATTTCCTCCATGACGAATTGTTTGGTGTCAAAACTTGATGGGTGAAGGATTATGTCGTTGTTCTGTCCGTCAAAGTTGTGGTCTCTCTCTCTCTCTCTCTCTCTCTCTCTCTCTCTCTCTCTCTCTCTCAGGTGGCAGCCGAAAATTGAAGCGATGTTGTCAGCCTGTGATGATTGTTCCAATTGTTCCACTTCAACTTCCTAACATTTTCCCACTATTTTTCTAAATTAATCTCGTATATACTGCAACATTTCAGGTGTCACCAATAAGCAGACAGAGCGGACACTGTTTTTCATATCATCTAAAGTTGCAGGTGCAATCGTCATTGTCTCATTTAAGACCCTAAAAGGAATTATTAAGGGGGGTGAAATCCGTGGACCTAGGAGACTAGTTGACTGGACCTGTTAAACAAATCCACCTATTTCAAAATATTCCAAATAAATTAATGAGAGCCTTTATTGTAAAATAGAGTGGAACTCCACCCTGTTAAAATCACATGTCTGGGTTTATGTTTTGGTTTAATAATTGAGGTAATTGGTTTCTTAAAAAACTGGTGTACATTTCTCTATACACATACCTAGTTTTAGCGAATTTTTTGTAAAACGAAAAACTCACTAATGAGGAGACCTGTGTTTACATATATATATATATATATATATATATATATATATATATATATATATATATATATATATATATATATATATATATATATTGTGTGTGTGTTTTGTTTCTTTAATGTCGGCCTATTTCCGCAACTATGGCCAACCACCGACGCCAGGGAGCAGTTTCACCTCACTATCCTGGTAATTTTGCCGAACCACTGCCTTTCTGTAAGGAGGTTAGGTATCTTTAACGTGCCCAACATCGCATGGACACGGAACCGACGGCTTTACGCCCCCTCCGAAGGGCGGAACGTGCAGACATTCAACTTGCTGAAATACAATGCCAGAACCTCAGTTGATGTTAGCGTTACAGTTTGTACTGAAAAAGTGAAAGGAGTATCCTGGGATCGAACCCACTACCCTTCGGTTCAGAGACACACGTTCTTACCCCTGAACCACCGAGGTTTTTTAAACATAATTGGTATTAGCAATGAAAAGATAACACACGTTTTAATGAAACAAAGGAATCCACAGATGAAGTGTCAGTATCTGAAAATACTTTTGTTAATGGTAGTACCCGCCTACCGAAAACAAAAAAAGCAACCAAATCCTTGTGATGGGAATGCCCTTTTGCAAACAGTAGGGAATCAGTTAAATGATGATGAAATAAGGGGTAATTGGCTAATAGAACTAGAATCTATTAGTTCTTTTAATGTCCCGCATTCAGCATTAAGAGTGATATTCCGCAATACTAATGGAATAATTCCTAACGTACCTCTATAAGATCCCAGAACACTTTTGAAAACATATCAAGCGATTGACAGAAAAGATGGAGATGATGTTAATTGCTGGCATTTCTTTGTTTATGACGTTTATAGCTGCTTCTTCTAACAATTTGCCAATGCATTAGGGGTAATTGTATATGTAATGTTTATTTCACGCTACAATCCAGTCACGTATACAACTAAATCATAAATGATTTATCATGGAAAAGACAAATTATAGCAAAACTCAGTATTTTATTTTATAAAAGTGGCCAATAAGTTATCTATTAGCCGTAGTGTTGCCAACTAGCAATATAATCATATAAGAACATGGATCTTGTAAAAGCAGTTCGGTCTTGTTGCAAGAGCATCAGCCTAGAATGAAAATGTTGGTTAAATGTTTTATAGGAATTGCATAGTAGCTTACAATAATACCTAATTGTTTTATGAGAAGACGCCATTTAGAGACGGCAGCATTCAGAGATATAAAAATGGCAGGGTTGAAAATACTTTAAAAAATACCATGTGTGTTAATATTACAGCTAACAGATATATAAAAATTATTATATAATGTTACCTAGATCCAATGTCCACATGTTTTCGTGCAGAAAGATAATCAAATCATCGAAGCTAATTTTGATATGTTTCTTTTTTCTTATAAAAATCCATAAATAGGGAGCACACTTAACATTTGTTAATATTATGCAAATATTTCACAATAAAATTTAGTTTCCACTAAAAATTTCATTCTTCGTATGACAAACAGTGTACCTTAACAGATATTAGAGTAAATGTCGACATTATTGAAATGGTCGTCTTGTAAATAGTAATACCTAATACTTGTGACATTTATATTTTCTGTCTGTATCTGTTATTGTCTTTATATATAAAATTCCTTCCTGCAACTTTTAGAATGACTTAAAGAAACCTTTTAATTTTATTGCTGTTATTTCATGTTGCATTTTCACTTTATAGTGTTTACCAAAAACTACTAAAAAGCTTTTACAAAACTGTTGTGTAGTTGATTTATAAAAACCATATCACAAATAGTCAAGTATATTTTATAGCAAAGTATGAGAATTGTAATAAAACTATTTTATAATGTCAGAGGTGAAATTTTTTAGTCGCAGTAATGTTTATAAAATGGTTTTGTAATGTTTACAAAAGGCTTTATAAAGATTTACGGAGACTGAAGTATTTTATAAAATGGTGCCAATTTTGGGTTTATAGCTCTTTTATAAACGCATTGTAAACAATTAAGGGAGTGAGATTATTTTATAAACTGGTGGAAAACGTTTTCACAACTATAATAAAATATAAAATTGCTAGTTGGAACGTTTATTAGAAAACTTTAAATATCATCGAATATGTGGTATTCTGTGTTGAAAATAAATTCAGGGTAGAAGGTGTGGGGGTGTAATAGCGGTGACAGAAATTTCGAATTTTTTTGGCTGAAACGGCTTAAAAGGTCTCAAGACATATATAAAACTTGATTCTGCAACAAAAAATTTTTGTCTGTCGGTCGGTAGGTCTGTCGGCCTGTACGTCTGTCTATTAGTAGGCGCAATAACTTTCGGACAAATTGAGATTTTATTTTCAAATTTGGTATACAGTTAGCACCCGACAGAATTGTCTTTGGGAAACATCGCTTCAAGGGGAGTCATCTGCATGTCAAACGCTCATGTACAAAAAGCTACCACAGTTACTCTTGAAGTTCGATTTGCAGATAGAATATGTCAAGCGCAACGCTCCAGAATGTTCCTCTGGTTATCTTAAGGTTAACTTGTATTCGGCTTTCATTATATTCAAGGTTTAATCAAGGTCAACATAATACTTTCGAATGGGAGCTTAGATTTTCACCACAAAAATCGAAAGAGCAACCAATTCCACCTTTAGACATGACTTCGAGCAGTGGCTTGTTCAAGTCATCTAAAGCTTAAGCAGTCTAGTATAAAAACTGCTACAATATATCGGATAGTTAACGTCGCTGAGAAAAACTTACTACGATAACTTTTGAAAAGGTTGTGTTGTATTCATATTTCATAGACAGCCAGAACGGTTTGGATTGCTTCTGGGTGAAACTTCTGCTAAAGAAATCTAACTACGAGCTGCCTCATCGTAGGAAGATGTTGCCCATGGGTCTCCAGAATAGACGTGTTCTTCATGGTTGGCCCCTGTATAAAAGAAATAACTGAAAATCCCAAAAGAATATTTTTAAAGTACTGCTGTACTCTGCTATATAGTCATAGCGTTATACTTCTGGGGAACGTGTCCAATCATCAAGTGCAGTAAAACATAGGTTAATCTGCATTTGCAATTGTATTATTACAGGCTAAATGATAATTTGAAAATCAGTTGGAAAGATTTAAAACTACGTGCCAGAAAATAGCACGTAGCAAAAAATGCTGGGCGTGCAGTTATGTTAAGCAAGTGGAATTAAATAAAGCAGTTAAACACAAAAATGCAATTTGAAGCCGCATGTAACTAAAGCTGAAATTTAAGACATACATGTCTGAAATTCATACTTAAATGAAATAGATATTTGCTTTACTCATCATTTTCTTATATTTTGAGTAGGATGACTCTTTAACGATTTTAGTTGGAAAATAAGAAGCATTCGGAAAATTTCAGAGTCTTTATAGAGGCGGATAACAATTAACGTTTGGTAATTAATCAGAAGTTTATAGGTACAGGAACACAAATATTTTTTTGTGATCAAGGGAATCCTAAATTCAGTTCATGTAAATTATCACACCTTTGTAGAAGTTATGATTCAATTTGCAGCACTATTTTATGAAATAGTTCATAAAAATCGAAAAGCTTGTGCCCCAGTAACATCATGAGCTCAATTATTGTTTCACAAAATATGTATGTTTGCGCTTTCTACATATCTCTAGATTAAGTTTGGATATACGCGGCAAATTTGGATACTTTTTTGAAATAGGCCAGCATGTTCAATCTGTGATGTCATGCGGTTACAATCACACAGCAAGTTGCTAAGGCGTTTTAAACAAAATAACATTGCCAACTGTGAATAATGTTGATAACTTTTTATGTAAAATATTTGAAAAATCAAATTAGGTAGGTGGAGTTATCCCCCACATCATTTGCAATGTACAAGAGGAATGTGTCAGCAGATTTGATTATTGTCAAAAAGTCGGTAAATTACAATTCGAACATTGTATTTAAAGGAACAATACTGTAATTTGTTGAATAGGAGCCTTTATCTTTGGATTGTTTTTATAAATAGAGTTTATGTTTTCCACTCTTTAAATGGCTTTCATTCGAAAAATTAACAATATGAGGTATCAAAATTTTGGTGGTTCCGTGTAGAAAATTGAATGATGTATCAAACTGGAAAAGGGGGTTGTCATTTTAAAAAAATATATCGACGACGGCATAGTTGAAAAGCAAGAGTGGGGAAAACGTAAATTTTGTGCAAAAATGTGTATTTTTGAAAACCAGAGTTGATGTTTTTGAGCATTTCATCAAAACACAAATCGCTCAAATTTTAGCAAATTTATTCCATAATTTTGCTGCTTACTGTAATGTAAAGACTTCTATATGTTTGGGCAGTATGTTTTGACCTATTGTACGAAAAATCCATATTAAAAAAGTCTGGACGTAGCAGGTGCGTTATGGAAGTGAATTTTCATAAAAATATTTTTAATAGCAAATATGCCTCTTCTTAATGAAAGCAGTCATCAAATTTGGTTAGCTATATAGTAGAAACTATGTACCATATTTCATAGAAATAAATTTATTGTTGGAAAATGTACAAAAGTTTTCCAAAAATAAACTTAAAATATTTAGTTATTTAAATATGAAGCATTTAAGGAAAATTCGCCACCAAAACGCGCCAGCTACGGCCTGAATTTTTTTCTTATAAACGTGCACTATATTTCGATTAAAACGGCGAAAATGCAATAATATAAGGAGCCTTCGATTAAATAAAGGACTATTTCTACCCCGAACAATTTATGGGCCGAGCTGTGATTGTAAACATAATTTGATAGGATTCAACTCAAGGCACCCCACAATTAACATATACAATTTTTCTCGTATCTTGTATGATAACGGATATATTTTATAATAACGGATATATTGAGCTTTACCATAGAAATGCGCCACCCCCGTATATAAGTAAACAGATAAAAACAAAAACTAACCCCAGATATGGGTTCTAGGGGGCCTAGTTTGAGCTCATTTGGAGAAATATAAGGCGCGGTCTCTTCAGTGGCAAATTTTTTCTACGAAACTTCGTTTAAACTTATATATGTAGATATATATATATATATATATATATATATATATATATATATATATATATATATATATATATATATATATATATATATATAGGTTTGTGTCCTCAAAAATTTTGAATTTATTTGGCCCAAACACAAGAATATAAAATATAAACAATCTGCTAATTGGGCAGGGCATTTGATATGGCCCCTCTCCAATTTTTCGTTTTTAAACCATAAACTCTATAGCTAAAACTACAGCCAAAGCATCAGAGAAGGGGTCTCTTTAAAATTAATTTTCTGAAAATATTTTAGTAAAATGAAGTACAATAACGGTTGAAGCAAAACTTAAGGTTTTGTAAAACACACTTATTGCCACATTTTCGTATTCCGTATTCGTTTTAGGTTTTTTGGCTAAAAGTTGCCAATTTTGAGTTTTCGAATCTTGACTTTGACGTTTTAAGAAGCAAAATTATAAAATTTTCAAAGAAATTTGTCTGGTACTTCTTGACCTTTTTGATCCAAAAAAACTCACTATTTGTCTGTAATATACAATCGATTTTGTCGACACAAAATAGTTTGGTCTTATGCGTTTCTCTGGTCACCAGTAGCACCCATTTTTTTAGTACCTATAACTGTTTTTATTTTAACCTAGAAATATCAATTTTGGTACATACTATACTTTTTATAATATAAATCTGCGTACCAAATATTTGATTGCCATATCTTTGCTCTTTTCGGAGATACAAGAATTTTCCGAAAGGAAAGTAAAAATTTCCTCGAAAAAACAGGTCTGATTTTCCTGGCTAACGAACTTATCCAAACCACTTGCAAAAGGAATGCGTTCATCAAATTTGATCAGAATCGGCCCATTATTCTTTTAATTATCGGTGTGATACAAATATAAACACACACACACGCACACGCATACAGGTTTTTAAACCTTTGTGCCGTCCATGACGTCATTTGTGGCATCTTCCATTCTACGCACGCAGTAACTAGCTAGAGTGTGTGGGTTATACGTAGATATGGTCACAGTTAGCTTTTTTTTTTGTTCCCTCAGGGCTCGTCCGCGGCCTTGCCGCCCCGATAGCACCGCAACCCTTGGTTGATTGTGCATAAACTCACAGTTTTAGCTTACCCTCCATACAGTTGGAGTAACAACAATATTTCAAATATGGCATCGCTGTCACAAATATTGGTTTTCAAACTATGTGTATCGTGGATGCCATAAATATGAGCATTCTGGTGATGTGTGAAACTAAGATGCCATGACTTAAAATGCGACGTTGACAAATTACAAGCTCCATCGCCAAAACTAATGAAAATTGTTGCTAACTAGGTAAAATGTATTTTGTTACATTTAAATCTTTCTTGCACTTTCGTGTCCATGTTTTGTGTGGTAATATACTTACTCGATCTTAAATTCTTATCTTAATTAGGCGGCGATCAGTTTAGCTTCTAAGACATAGAATGGTAAATTTTAACGTTTTTGAAAAGCATTCTTTATAACTTTATAACTAAAAAATAGTAAAACATCTGGCTAATAAAATTGAAAGTGTTAAAATATATGACAGTATATAAATATGATCAGCCAAAAACCAATTCAGACTGTAATCATTGAGATGGCAGTATCTCCGTTACTATGTGTTTTCTGTAAATAATTTAACTGAAATTCCCCTAATTTTCTGTTGCACTATTACGTCATGGAAAGCACAAGAGTCGCAATACCCTGATATAATGACGTACATTTATTTGTTTGGTCTTCTAATTCGCTTAGCAGAAAGAGTTTTCCAAGTAACTGTATTTCCTAAGCTCGTTTAGCATTGTTTTTACTGCTTCTCAGTTAATACTATGCCATGGAGGGTCAGTTTTTTATTTATATCTACTAATTGTTTTATATTGTGTTTACACTGGTTCTGTTGTATCAGTGTACCGATGATTCATATATTATACTATAAACAAATCATTACACCTTTAAAGTATTTTTTAAGTATAAGAAAAAATTAGTTTTTTTTTCAGCAAAATGTTCCGTATCTTACATTTTAGTGATACTATTTACTTTGTGTGTCTTACAAAACATAATAGTAAAAGCAAAAGGAAACAAAAGACTGCAATTAGTTGGTCAGATTGCAGGTTCTATGAAGCAACGGTATTAACTACGTCTAAAGAAAGAAGTATGGACATCAATCTAAGCAATACAACTCCAAGAAACTATCCTGGACATTTTGCTGGCCCCTCCTCTTCCTGGGTAATTTAACGTGTGCACAACATCGCATGGTACACGGGACTGACCACTTAACGCCACCTCCAAAGGGCGAAACGTGCAGACATTCAACTAGCTCAAACACAATGTCACAACCTCGATCGTAATTTACAGTATGTAGGTTCTGAATAATAATTTGACGCTTCTGCTGGGAATCGAAGCCAGGAACTTTGGGTCCAGAGGCACACGTCCTTACCAATGGACCATCGATACTGCTAAGGCAAATCTTAGACTACCCATACGATGGTTGAAAGGTCTTCAGATTGCGGCTTCTGCGTCACGGTTATAAGCGAAAACATTAACCTTAAAAAATCTATTATGTGCGTATGTGCATATATATATATATATATATATATATATATATATATATATATATATATATATATATATATATATATATATATATATATATATGCACATATGCACCTGTGCACATAATCGATTGTTTATGTTGCTGTTTTTTTTTTGGTCAATAACGTTCTGAAAGGATTTTCTTACACGAGTGTGTGAACAAAATTCCCCATTACAATATATCTACTTCGACAATGTCAAATATATATAATAGTTCAGTTTGCTTTAAATTTAGCTGCTGGACCCACTCTCACTGTACACTGATTTATGCGGCAACTGCTAAAAGATAGAAGGCTAAAATGAACGCATGAGCGTTAAGGTTTGATTATAGCTTTATTTTTTGCCAAAACACAGAAGGCCTAAGATCTGCTGCATATACCTACTACATATACAACGCCAGCACACTTAATATATGCAGGTTATATATATATATATATATATATATATATATATATATATATATATATATATATATATATATATATATATATATATATATATATATGGTGTTAAGTATGGTGCACAAACTTCAAGGAATTAATCTATGGTTTATTTTAAGACAAAATCTTCATATAAGTTTCAGTCCGCAACCCCAATCGTAACCTCAATTCTGGCATCGTTTCTTACCCAAATAAATCTTCTAACTGGCATCAGTTAGAAACTAGTACAACCGGTAAAACCAAAGGTAGCTGCAAGCTGGTTGTAAAGCGACGAGAAAGACAGCATAATATTCGGGAATTAATTTGTTTTGCGAAAATAAAATTGTGGCCTCGGAGTGTAGGAATCCACAATTCAAAAATGACGGCACTTCAAAGTTCCAAGCACACACAAGATTCCACAAATATGGGAATACAAACACACACACGCACGCACACACACACGCACACACACACACACACACATATATATATATATATATATATATATATATATATATATATATATATATATATATATATATATATATATATATATAATCATCTAGAAAACTGACCCTGAATATGAGAACTAGGGGGCCTAGTTCGCGGTCATTTTAAGATATTTATTCAAAATTCAAAAGTCCTGATCTCTCCATTAGTGAAATTTTTTCTATGAAATTTCACTATAAGTAGATTGTACCTAGCATGTTTGTTATTATTACTTTGTTATTATTATTAATTATCTTATTAATTTGTCAAATATTTTCTCATTACAAGTTTAAATGCACCTTTTTTAGGAGTATGTAAACTTTGTTTAAGTACAGTATGTGGTTTAATGTAAAAAATAACCTTTTTACTTCTTGAATCTAAAACACATGACTTTATACACGAAACCTTGGTTAAAAATAACAGGCTAGGTATTTACATAAGTATAAATAATATGAATTACAGTTTTGTTGTTGTACATGATACATGTTAACACACTGTATTATAAATTGTCCTGTCACACAAATATATGTATGTAACTTGTAAACATATATTCAAATAAGCCGTTCGCCACCAATACTCTTGGGGAATATTTCTAATTGATTATATACCTGTAAATTAAATTATCAGACGATTCATATATCACAATGACAAATGAAAATTTTGCTTTATGAGAGAAATTGTGCAGTTCCGAGTTCTCATGCTAAAATAGACATGTTAGATATTGTAAATTTGCATAACTTGTATTTGGAAATTAATCTGCCAAATTGTTTCAATTAATTGGAGACCACCTCCAACAACAATTTGCGATCAGCTTACATAAAGAATACGATTTAATATAAAAAATTTAGTACCTCAGTGTCACGTGATGCTTAATCACAAGGTGTTAATCTCTTCGCAGAGTAATACCATGCGGCGTATAGTTGAAATGTGTTTAAACCACCAAGAACCAATACTTATTTACAAAAAAAGTCTGGACGCAGCAAGTGCGTTATGGTAGTGAATTTTCATAGAAATGATCTGGCACGAAATATTTTTTTATAACTTTTTTTTCTTTTAACATAGAAACATAAATATTGGTATATAGTTTTCTTTTAATATCGTAAACTTACGTACCAAATTTGGTTACCATAGCTTTCCTATTTTTTGAGATACATTTTTTTTTCGAAAGAAAACCCAAAATTTTTCTGGAAAACCTGATCCGATTTTTCTAGCTAACAAACTTATCCAAGCCACTTGCAAATGGAAGGCACATGCTAAATTTTATCAAAATCGATCCATGATTTTTTGAGTTATCGGTGTGATACACACACACACACACACATATATATATATATATATATATATATATATATATATATATATATATATATATATATATATATATATATATATATATATATATATATATATATATATATATATATATATATATAAATATATATATATATATATATATATATATATATATATATATATATATATATATATAAACATATAAAAATTGAAACTGACCCAGGATATGGGTTCTACGGGTCCTAGATCGCGCTCATTTGAAGAAATTTTTTCAAAATTCAAAAGTCGAGATCTCCTCATTAGTTAATTTTTTCTAAGAAAATTCACTAATAGACTTTATTTGGAGATACAAGCACACATTAATAAAATATAATTAACCTCACCTCTATTTGTTACACCTGGCAACCGCCTAACTTAAATTGAACAAATTAACATTTTTTGTGTTTTTGAATAATTACATTATTTTTCTATGGTCAAAGAAATACCGTAATGCTAGTTTTTTAGGGGAAACAATTTTTCTATTAATGCAAACCCCTTAGATCGAAGAAACCGGCGCGCACAATCTTGAATGAAAATAGTTGGTTTCGAATGTGCTATTTCAAAGGGCAGGGACACCGAGCTTAGTTCAGGACCTCATAATAGAATAATAGAGAGCGCCTCAATTACAATATTCAAGGTTCTGTAAGGCTAGATATATTTTCATCATAATTAGAACTGCACACCGATTTCGCTCTAATTACAGCTCATCAGTACGGTATACTAAATACAGCGAGAACACATCTATAAAGTAATACAGCTATGATAGCCAGCCCCCAAAGGACATTGTGAGATGTACAACAGGGTCACCATCTCGGTGCGGAACCAGGTAATATGTTGTCACGACAGCTCCAAATAACACAGAGTGTTAGAAAATAGAAATAGAAAATAGAACTAGGGCTCGTCAGTACGGTATACTAATTAAAGCGAGAACACCCCTATAAAGTAGTACGGCTATGGTAGCCAGCCTCTTAGGACATTGTGAGATGTACGACAACCGATGATTAGCTTTCTATATTTTGCTTACTAGTTTTTAAATTATTACAGACATTTAAATGAACAATTCTCTCACCAAATGTTTTAGCTAACTAAATTCAAAAAATCACCACCACAATATCCCCATTCAATAACAAACAGATTCTGGTGCAGCATTTCGTTGCTTCTAGAGAATAATAGGGTTGTGTCCTGAAAATTTTTGAATTTAGATGGCCTCAACACAAGAAGATGAAAAGTGACCAACCTGCTAATTGGGCAGGGCGTTTAATATGGCTCCTCTCCAATTTTTAGTTTTGAAAAAGTTGCATAAAAATCTCCTAGAGGGATCACGTAGTAAGCAGGAACACATCTTGTTGAGAAATCAGATTTCGGTCTTGATAATGGTCATTCTATTCAATTACAGCTGCTTAAGCTACAGCGATACAATGTTCTAGTAAATTTAAATACATTCCTCCAGCTGAATTTCCTGTAAAAAAAAGCGTGAAGATACGATCGTTCAAAATTCTTGCCAACGCCGAAAAGTCTTCCGGTTGTGGTTAGATCAATATCGACAATAATAGCGGAAAACATATACATCTAAAATGGAATGCACGGCAGAGAAACAAATGAAATAGGAATATTACGTTATACGTATATCGACCAGTTCACTCACGATTGCACAAAAAAAGCCTGAACGCAGCAAGTGCGTTATGGTAGTGAATTTTCATAGAAATGATCTGGCACAAAATATGTTATTATAACTTTTTTTTCTTGCCACATATAAATCTAAATTTTGGTGTCTAGTTTACTTTATATATCGTAAACCTACCCACCAAATTTGGTTATCATAGCTTTTTAATTTTTTGAGATAAAATTGTTTTTCGAATGAAAACTCACAAATTTCCCGGAAAACCTCGTCCGATTTTCCTGACTAACGAACTTGTCCAAGTCATTTACAAAGAGAAGGTACATGCCAAATTTTATCAGAAGCAGCCTATTATTTTTTCAGTTATCGGTGTGAGACATATATATATATATATATATATATATATATATATATATATATATATATATATATATATATATATATATATATATATATATATATATATATATATATATATATAAACATATAAAAATTGAAACTGACCCCGGATATGAGTTCTATAATATAGGTCCTAGTTCGCGCTCATTTGCAAAAAAATTTCAAAATTCAAAATTCGGGATCTCCCCATTAGTGAATTTTTTCTACGAAAATTCACTAAAAAACGACAAGCGATTGCGCCTTTATTTATCTTCTGAACAAATTTGAATCTGTGATATTGAGTGGTTGTACAGAAAGGATCTAAAGTATGTGCCACTTTTCTGGTACTAAGAGCAGGACCGATCTAAATACGACTCAAAACAGCTACTTAAACTGCTCAAGTTCTTATTGGTTATTGATTCCTCAATGTTTTCTTCTTTGTTGAGTACCGATCCCGTCTAATAAAATTTGGGCACTAATCAACGCACGTATGTATGGTAATAACACAATGCGCAAAAATTAAAATATAGCAACCAAACCAGGCAGATTGAAACCCAAAAGTTCATTTCCTTAGATAATTTCTTAAGCTTTTAAAAATAGCTGCAAAACAGGAGCTGAAACGTCGGGCTTTAACAAATTATGGGCGCAGTTCAATTTGTCAGCCAAGTAGTTCTTACACTTAGCACCGCGGAGAGTTTTACGATTACCTATTTATATATTCATTGTTTTAGTGAATTTTCTGAAAAAAAATCACTCCTGAGGAGATCCCGACTTTTGAATTTTGAAAAAATTTCTTCAAATGAGCGCTAATTAGACATCCTAGAACACATATTCCGGGTCAGTTTCAATTTTTATATGTTTATATATATATATATATATATATATATATATATATATATATATATATATATATATATATATATATATATATATATATCACACCGATAACTCAAAAAGTAATGTGCCGATTTTGATTAAATTTGGTGAATACCAGGTTTTCCCGGAAAATTTTGTGTTTTCTTTCGAAAAAAAATCACATCTCCGGAAATAACAAAGTAAGGGCAACCAAATTTGATGCGTGGGTTTATATCATTATGGATAAATTACCTATCAACTTAGCTCTGCAAGTTAAAGAAAAAGTTATGGGCATTCAAAAAAAAATTGGGGTTTTCCTCAAAACTTCAAAGTCGCGATTTAAAACGTCAAAATTGGCAACATTTAGGCAAAGAACCTGAAGCTAAGCTATGGAAAGAAAATGTCTCAAGAAGAATCTTTAACAAAGCCTGAAGTGTTAGATGCAGCCGTCATTGTCATTCATTTTACTAAAATATATCCAGAAAATTCATTTCAAATAGACCCTTTCTCTGATGCTTTGGCAGCAGCTTTAGCTATAGAGTTTATCGTTTATTGGTACATAATTTTTGTCGGATTTTCGTCAAAAATCAATAAAGTCAATATATCTGTTACAAGATACGAAAAAGAAATTGTATACATTAATTAGAGGGTGTCTTGAGGTACATCTTAAAGAAAAATTCTACAATTACAGGCTGGCCCATAAGTCGTTGGTGATACAAATCCTCTTTTTTTTATTCGAACACGCCTTATTGGATTTTTGCATTTCCGTCAAAATATAATGCATGTTTTTAAGAAAAGAAATTCGGGACGCAGCAAGTGCGTTATGGTAGCGAATTTTTATTAAATGCTTCAAGTTTGAATAGCTCAACTTGCTATTAACCTATAAGGTTGACCAAGAACCCAGTTTTTTCGGGAACACTGTAAGTTTACTTTCGGAAATTTTTGTACATTTTCAAACAAGAAAGTTATTTTGATGAGACATGGCGCATTGTTTCTACTATATAGGCTATACTGGTAACCCAATTAGATGCCTGCTTTCTTACACAAAAAAAAACACACATATTTGCTATTAAAAACATTTTAATGAAAATTCACTACCATAACGCACTTGCTGCGTCCAGGCTTTTATTTACATAAACAAACATTAAAAATGGTTTACTTTTTGTTCCTATGCGCTCTTATTTGGATGAATTTTTTCAGCGTTTCATCATTGATACCTATTTATTTGGAAATTTTCTTAACAAAATTCTCCAAAAGATAGTATTGTTGAAAATATACGTTAATGCCCTTTTAAACAACACATTCCGGCCAGCACTGACCTTTTGAGTTCTTAGAAGTAAGAGTTAATGGAGGAGTTGGAAATTTAAAAACATGTCTCGCTAAGAAAAAAAAATGTGTCTTAATTTTTTTTTGTTTTTCTTTGTAATAACGAAAAAGACATGGGTGGAAAGTTTCCTGTAAGTCCGCCAGAAACCTACATTTTGTATGAATGTACCACACTAGCAGCTTCAAGGCTGTTAACTGTTTAATTTTACCCATGTCATTTGCACATTAGTGGAACTAAAATTAAATGTAGAATTTCAAGTAGGTTCTCAGAATTTTTTCAGAATCTCTTTATTTAAGAAAAAAAGTATAAAGTTTCTGGCGAAATTTTATTATTCTCGTTGTCTATCCCAATATTCTTGAAACTTTATGTCATATAGTTTATAATAGCACAGCACAGTGATAGGTATATATATATATATATATATATATATATATATATATATATATATATATATATATATATATATATATATATATATATATATATATATATATATATATATATAATATATATATATATATATATATATATATATATATATATATATATATATATATATATACATACATATGGACATTAGAGTAAATAAAATTAAATGTGTAATTTCAAGTAGGTTCTCAGAATTTTTTCAGAATCTCTTTATTTAAGAACGAAAGTATAAAGTTTCTGAGGAGTTTTCATTTTCCTTGTTTTCTCTATCCCAATATTCTTGAAAACTTTATATGTTATATAGTTTATAATAGATTGTCGTAAAAACGGTTGGCAATAAATTTCTTTCGACATGCCTTTAAGAGGTCTGTTATGATAGGGTCAGTATTATAGGTATATACATAACATGGTATATAGTCATTCCATATACGTTTCGTTGTAACCGACCGTCTGTAAATTGTTTCTGGCTTCTTTCGGCAAAGAAGTTATGGCATTCGGTAAAGTTAGTTATATGATATGTTCCGCACATGTATGTGTATACCTACTGAACATTGCCCGTTTCCTGTTCTAATTACTAAACCAGCCGCCTTTTTCTTAGAAAAGAATTCACACACAGCTTAGAACTTCTCAATTGTATTGGTGATTATCCTTCTTATTAGAGACATATGTTCACGAAAGTTGCAAGGAAGACACCAGACCTGTATGTGTGTGAGCTTGTACTCCAATTCATTTATTATTATAATAATAATAATAATAATAATAATAATAATAATAATAATAATAATAATAATAATAATAATAATAATAATTTAGTAATAAATACAATACAATAACACAAAACTTAGTAACTATTGAATAAGATAGTTGTTCCAAGAAGCATAATAAATGCTCTATTATCGACTTTAAAACCTAAAATACTTTTCAAGATCATATAAATAAACAGGAATTATTAATGCACACCAACGCACATACATTATAAAAAACGTCTGGACGCAGAAAGTGCGTGGTGGTACCAAATTTGCCACACAATTTATAATATGTGTTTGTGAATTGTGCCAAAAACGTGAAAAGTAGCAAAACAGTTGAAATAACTCAAAATATGTCTTGTTTTTAAAAAAGAAGGACATTTTCTTAGCAGTATCACCTATATACCTAATAGGAATAATGTACCATACTCCATTAAAATAGAAAAAACTGGTCCGATACTTTAACAAAAATTCACAATTTTTTTTACAGAAATTTCCTCCAGTAATAGTACACTAAATTGTATTGTTCACAAAAATTCGGCAACTTTTGTTTACAATAAGTAACTAAACATTTATTATTAATTACTAACATAGTTTCAAAAAAATCTTACAAAAAATAATTTCTACGAAAACATTTAAAAAATTTATACGAAAACGTTTCAAATTCAGCCACTATTTGAGAGCGCTGGCAGCTTAATTTTTTTCCACAAGTAATACAAGCGAAAAGCTCTGAATGAGTCATTTCCATGGAGCTCCGCTATCTGTTGGTAGAAACGCCGTATCACAATTTATAATATGTGTTTGTAAATTGTGCCAAAAACGTGAAAAGTAGCAAAACAGTTGAAATAACTCAAAAACGATGAACGATATCCATTTTTTTCCTTACAGACGTGCATTATAATTCGATGGACAATGCAAAAATCCAATAACATAAGGGGTGTTCTATTAAAAGAGAAAGTTTGTAGATATCACCAACGAGTAATGGTCCACCCTACGATTGTCAAAATTTGTTTATAAGATGCAGCTCGAGACACCCTACAATTAACACATATAATTTGTTCTCATATCTTGTATAATAACGAATATATTGAGCTTTACCGTAGAAATGCGTCATCCTGTATATGTATAAACAGACAAAAACTGAAACTGACCCCGTATCTAGGTTTTGGGGATTCTAGTTCGCGCTCATTTGAAGAAATCTTTTTAAAATTCGGTCTTCCTAATAACGAATTTTTTCTACAAAAAATTACTAAAAGCCTCAGAAGAGAGTCTATTTGAAATTGATTTTTAGAAGATATTTTAGTAAAGTGAGCGATAATGATGGTTGACGCTGAAACTTAAGGCTTTGTAAAACACACTTATTACATTTCTTCTACATATGCCGTATTTGTTTTAGATTATTTGTCTGAAAATTGCAAATGTTGACGTTTCAACTCGCGACTTTGGCGTTTTAAGAAGAAAAAAAACTATAAAATGTGCAAATTTTTTTTCCGGTATTTCTTGATTTTTTGCGTGTGAGTTGCTAGTGGTTTACACGTAGAGGTAACCAAAGCTGATAACAAGCAACTCTATTAGGGCTGCCAGACAAAAACTTTCACCCCAATTCATAAATCGCGACCCCCAACAGCTGATGGAGAATTGGCGAATGGAGAATTGGCGAGGAAAAGCACGCCACGGAAAATATCTGGCAAATTTTGAGGGCGACACGATGGACACGGCAGCATCTACACCCCACGTCGGATCTAAAAACCTCTTTGTGTAGACTGAGAAGTCAATCGCTGCTATACAGGACCAAGTTATTCCAACAGATCCCACCAGAAGAGAATTACGAATTTAGAGAACGTAAAATGTCGACTATGCCATAGCATAGAGCAGACCCTAAATCACTTTGTTGCTGGATGTTTGATACTTGTCTCGAAAATATACTTGGATCAGCATAACGCAGTTGCCAAAATTGTACACCAACAGCTGCATTATAAGTATATGGATCTACAGGACTCGTTCCATACTACCAATACGAATCACCAAATATTTGTGAAACGGCAAATGTGAAGTTTCACTAGAGCAGGAAAATTCAGACGGATAGGCCGATACCGAACAATATCGCAGATATCGTTTAACCCTGATGCTCACGAAAACCACCAACACTGATAATAAGAACAATGCAAAAAGCAGCAATCCTTGGGATATGTCACATCGTCAGAAAGTCCTCATCCCGTAACCAAACAAAAAGAAAATGTTGTGCCTACTGCTATGGTCTCTGGGTGGATGAAGATCGACGTAATGCAAATCTCTTGTTCCGCAATGGACCAAGTGCACCACGAGAAAATATCAAAAGAACAAAGGAATAATAATAATAATAATAATAATAATAATAATAATAATAATAATAATAATAATAATAATAATAATAATAATAATAATAATAATAATAATAATAATAATAATAATAATAATAATAATAATAATAATAATAATAATTTATTCGGTTGTGTGCAATCAAGCTTACATTTGACGGAGAAATCTCCTTGCTGCCTACGTGGATTACAAAAAGGCGTTTGATTCAGTTCCCCACGAATGGCTTATAAGTGTGGTAAAGATCTATAAGATTTATACATATATCCTGAGGTTCCTTGAACACACACTGTCTACCTGGAGAACGAAGATTCAGTTACGGGTACAAACGGGTGATAACATCGTACCTTATGTGTAGTCATGGGGAAATACAACCAGGTGTATATGAAATGCAGAACGGCCAGCAAATTGCCTCGATGGAGGTGGATGAGTGTTATAAATACCTGGGAATTCAGCAAGCGAGGAAAATAAACCACAACCATAAATGAAGAACTATCTGACAAATGAGTTTACAAAACGAGTAAAGAAGGTGGTGCGATCACATATTAGCAGCAAGAACCTTACTAAAGCTCTGAATACATATGCATGTTCTGCACTTAGCTATTCATTTGGGATTGTGGACTGGAGTAAAACGGACATCGAAAATTTACAACGGAAGGTGCGAACACTCCTAAGAAAATCCAAGAAGCATCATTCCCGTAGAGCTATCGAGCGAGTAACCCTACCTAGACACCAAGGTGTTAGAGGAGTGTTGGATATTGGTAAACCGTTGGACCAGCAGATAGTGAACCTGCGTACATATTTCCATCAGCAGGCGCTTACATTTGATCTACACCGTGCCATATCCGGAACAGATTCAACACCGCTACAACTAAAAGAAAGTGAAATACAAAGTAACCATCGGACTGATCAGGACAAGCTGCAATCTCGGATGCAGAAGGCTCTCAATGGGCGACATCGGAATCAGACCTCCCAGGCACATGTCGACAAACTGGCGTCGAACTACTGGTTGGTGTCCGGACAGATGTTTCCAGAGACAGGGAGGTTTTGCTGCCCATACAAGATCAGGTCATCGCAACAAGTAACTACCTTAAGTATATATTTGGAGATAATTTGGTCCAAGATGACAAATGTAGATTTGGGTGTCAGTCATCAGAGACTATCCAGCACGTCACAGGAGTTTGTCAAGCGTTTGCTGCAACAGAGTATAAAGAGGGGCACGACACAGTTGCTAAAATACTTCATCAAGAACTGGCTCTGACACTGAGACTTTTAAATCTTAGTAAGGTGCCCTACTATAGATACACTCCTGAGCCTGTTCTAGAGAACTTAGGATATAGGCTGTACTGGGATCGGACCGTGCTCACAGATCAACGAGTTGCACACAACAGGCCACAGATAATAATAATGGATAAGTCCTGCAACCAAGTAACGCTGATTGATGTGGCCATTCCAAATACTAATAATCTAGAGATAAAGTTCAACGAGAAGATCATTAAGTACAGAGACCTCGAGATACAAGTAAGGAGACAGTGGAGGGCAGATAGTGTCCGAGTAGTTCCAATAGTTATGTCGTCAACTGGTGTGGTTCCTAAGAATCTTCGAGAGAACATTAAGATACTGGGTCTTGCAGAGCATCTTTGTAAGGTTATGCAGAAGGCGGTAATACTTGCAACTGCTCACACCGTGTGAAGACTCCCGGGAAATGAGGATGTGTCGCATTGTCGTTCAGGGCCCGATAACTTGGAAAGGGCTCCATCTGAGCTCAGTCCCTTTGGTATCTGAGATACCTGGGATGAGTGAATGTTCCCCTTTGAGAGAGTGTGAAAGCCCTTCAGGCTAAAGTTGATAAAAATGACAGTAATTAAGATAAAGTACAACGAGAAAATTATTAAGTACAGAGACCTCGAGACACAAGTAAAGAGACAGTGGAGGGCAGATAGTGTCCGAGTGATTCCAATAGTCATGTCGTCAACAGGTGTGGTTCCTAAGAATCTTCGAGAGAACACTAAGAGACTGGTCCTTGGAGAGCATCTTTATAAGGTTATGCAGAAGACGGTGATATTTACAACTGCCCACGCCGTGCGGAGATTCCTGGGAAATAAGGATGTGTCGCGTTGTCGTTTAGGGCCCGATAACTTGGAAATGGCTCCATCTGAGCTCAGTCCCTTTGGTATCTGAGATACCTGGGATGAGCTAATGTTCCTTTTTGAGGAAGTGAGAAAGCCCTTCGGGCTATAGTCGATAATAATAATAAGACTTGTCATGATAATTTTTATTTTCCAACGGGATTAACGACCGGTGTCGCTGAGACACATGTATATACACATATACACACCCAGTGGTTACTTTTAACTGGCTCAGTATTGATATCTACCAAACCATGAGAGATGCACAGTAGGCTAAATAATAAGATACGTACGTCACTTTATGTTTATTTATAATATGAAGACAAATTTTCGTACATTCTTCGCTACTGTAACGCACTTGTTGCGTCCAGACTAATTTATTTCTAAGTTTTGTTGTTTTGCGGAATGATACGTTACCCAATGCATTGGAAATAACATTCAATGTCCTTAATATTTTAGCATCAACAGAACTTCACCTGTAGGCCTAGATATATTATCTCCATCATTAGAAACGCACATCGGTTTCGTTTTTCTTAAAGCTAGTAAGTGCGCTATACTAATTACAGCGAGAATCCACCTAAATCAATTTAGGCTAAGATAACCAGCCTCCTGGAACAACGCGATGCGGAACCAGGTAGTATGTTGCCAGCTCCAATAAACAAAATATGTTATAAATAGAGACCCTGTACAACCAACCAACAATTTTGTAAATTGTCAACGCAGGCCCTTTCTTTCCTGGCTACCTTAGCTCAAATTGCTTTCGGTATATTCTCGCTGTAATTAGTATAGCGCACTGGCGAGCTATAATAAGAGCGAAACCGGTATGCGTTTCTAATTATCGTGAGAATGCATCTAGTCTTACATACATTGTGCCGTTATTAGGGAAGAAAGGACCAGGGCTGACAATTTACAAAATTGTTGGTTAGTTGTACACAGTGCCTATTTATAATATTTTGTGTTTATTGAAGCTGCGGCGGCAGAATATTACCTGGTTCCGCACCGACATGGCGTACATCTCAGAATATTCTAGAACGTTACTTACGAGATCCACAATTTTCTAACTGTAATTGGTTCTTTATATAACACTCAATTGGAAAGCTAAATTATACTTAGATTTGGCTACAATATCCAGCAAACCGAAGAGGGTATGAACAAAAATTTTAAATCGTATAAATCTTAAGTGCTCCAATTTTTATTATGAGATGATAGAGCCTCGAGCAAATTACTTACAGTAATTAAGTATGAAATATAACTGTTGGCAATATCTTTACATATTCTGCAACTAGTAATTAAATCCGTAAATTGTCTTCTAAACGTTTTCTATTACCATGAGAAACTAAGTGTCTAAACCTTTTATGTGAACTTATGTAACTCATGTATAAGCGGCTACTGTTGCTATTCTTTTTTACGAATTAAATTTTTTTAATCCGGGTAAGAAATGATTAAAATTTGAAAATTTGTCTACAGTGCAACTGATATTAATCTTAACCAGAGTTTCTTTCTCACCTTATGTTCTCTTGAAGTTTCTACCTAACCAACCTTCTATACGGAAAATTGAATATACCTATACAGAGTGTCCCCTTTAAAAAGAAGCACCCCGAATATCTGAAGTTCTGAATTTCACTTGTTCAAATGTTCTCAGGAGGTTCTGCTTAGCTATGCAGCCTGCTTGCGTTTTATGTTGTGCTGGTCTTTTTGCTTTTAACTAATTGGTTAACTTAACTTTTTAGCATGTATTTTGACTCCATCAGAGTATTGTCTTTGTGGCACTTCAGTCCCGTTTTAAATATATATTTGTTGAACGTTTTTTAACTCCCGACACTCCGTTAGTTTTACTTTGCATGGCCGTTAGGGCTAATTTTTTATGTTTGACGTAAGCTTTTGTTAGATCTTATGCTTTCCGTAGTTGCAGTGTAGTTGCTCATATGTTAGACCCACCAGAAACATAGTTTCTGACAACCAGCTTTTCACATTCTAGATCTGAACCCCTGATGATGGCTCGATTGGGGCCGAAACGCGTAGGGTTATAAATGAAACGTATTTGTCTGGTATAAAACCCTTTCAGTTTCCAAATTCCTCTAACCATGTCAAACCTGTTGACGTTTAGAAATAAACTGTATATGTGACGCTACTTTTTAAACGCTTTAATTGCATAATACATGTGTTTTAAAACATGTGTCGGAAAATAAAGGGTGGGGTTCCCTGTCTCTTTCTAAGAATTTTTTTTATTAAGATAAATTGGCAAATGCGCCCTTTTTAAGATACAGGGTGTCAAAAAAATTTGTTTTTATTTAGTTTTTTGACCATATCTCAGAAATCGTTCGCGTCACAAATTCAGATTGTATACACAGCTTATCGTTAGTATTACACACTTTTATAGCGCCAATTCAATTGTTTCCATATGCCAGTGCCAGGGATTTTAGGCATGCGCGAGGTTTTTTTATCCCTAATTTCTACAGCACTAGGGAAATTACGATTCTAAACCGCCAATGTTTTCTACACAAAAAATGTATTTTAGGTGAAATGATCTAACGTGAGAGCTTTCGAGAGAAAATGCATTTTATGGAGAGAAACGTGGAAATAGTTATCATGTTTTGTTGATGACAAAACATTTGGTTTTCATCAAATCATCTACTGCGATCACCATCGTCCGGCACAATCCGCTGATAAGTCCTTTGCAATTTAATGCATTCTGTGACTTTAATATTATTGACAGTTAGGTACAGTTAGTTAATATTTTTTGACACCTGTATCTCGAAAACAGCACGTTTGCAGATCCATGCTATTAGGAACTTTTTTCTTAGAAACAAACAAGGAACCTCACCTTACATTTTCTGACACATGTTTTGAAACAGCCTGTATAGTGTATTTTTCGAGTTCATATCTTACTATTTACACTAGAAGTCCAGTCTGTATCTACAGGTAGCTATAACACAATCCAGTCAGCTAAACTGGTTACCAAATCAAATCCAGATATCTAGCCTTTCTTTTTATTTTAAATAAAACTCATTCATAAAAATATAATCTAGTCTACAACTCCTCAAGTTTGAGTAGTCTTTACCTTGGCAAACCAGACAGGTCGCAATGACACAACCAAATGAGCAGATGTCTAACTGTTTATTTGAAAAATTTGCATTCGCCAACTTGATCGGACATTCACTACTGAAATATAGTCCAATAAATTATGAAAAACAGAACTTCTAATACTTGAACACAAATATT
Organism: Tillus elongatus; assembly: GCA_964006375.1. Lineage (NCBI taxonomy): Eukaryota > Metazoa > Arthropoda > Insecta > Coleoptera > Cleridae > Tillus > Tillus elongatus. The sequence goes on from OZ023265.1 coordinate 114,041,463, forward strand.
AGTTTCACTAAATATGGGTTGTGTACTCAAGTTAAAGTATAAATAACGACCAATATTGTATGCCGAAATAGCTATATCGGTATTTGAAATTGTATTAAATAAACTTGAATTATAAGTGTAATAAATATATAAATGTAGATAGATATTTCCATAAACAACTTAATATATACATCTTTAGAGATTAGAAAACACATGTGTGAAACGTTGGCATAATTATGTACGGTTAATAGAAATAAAGGCCTAATGAACATTAGCATGCAATTACAATATGCTAGGTGGTCTCTCACAATGTACCTTCGATTAGGTTGATCATTTGACAAAAAATACTTTCACCTACCTATAATCATATTGGCTTTACTCGTATCACTAAAACAAAACATTGTTGTAGCGAATTTTCCTAGATATAATATGCGTTTTTTTTTCGAAAATTATATATGCGCCAAGAAAAGATAATATTTATCTGTAATATTTGATATATTTTGTTTAACATACAAATATTTTGGTCTTGTGCCATCCTGTGACGTCCAGCAGCGCCAAATTTGTTTTTATTTAAATACTTATAACATTCTTCTCGTTTAGCTGACAATATTTTGGTCTTGTGCAAGTGCTCTAACCTCCAGTGGCAACCACATTTTTCTGCTTGGAACTTAGAGATCTGAATTTTGGCACATAATATACTTTATATAAGATATATGGCTGCCATAGCGATGTTATTTTCGGAGATATCAAAATGATCAAAAGACAACCTAAAATGTTTGCGGAAAAAGTGGTCTGGTTTTTCTGCATTACAAACTTATCCAAGCTTCTTACAAAGGAGGGAAGCTGCCAAATAAATATTGAAGTGCGTTATGGTTATGAGTTTTAATGAGAAATATGTCTGTTTTAATAAAAGCCATTAAATTTGGTTAACCTTTACAGTAAAAACATTGTACTATATTTCATCAAAATAAGTTAAAAAAATATACAAAAAGTTTCCGAAAATAAACTTAAAATGGTCCCGAAAAAACTGGTCCGTTTTTGTGACCAACGAACCTCTTCAAAATATTTACACACCTGCGACGATATTATTACCAACAAAAAGCTTTTTGGCAACACTTAAAAAAATACATTAAAATTTGCAATTTGAATTACAATTTTTTTCACATCAAATTCGCATTTTCTGAAAAAAATAGCGATTTTTTGTAGAAAAATTATGTATTTGACGAAAATTGGAATACAAGTTTTTTGTAATAACTTATAAAACATTAATTATTAATTAGCTACATTAAAATTTGTTGCAAGAGCTAAATATTTTTTACATGAAATATTACTAAATTAAAAAAAAATCTGAATTATCTACCTAATTTGTAATTGAAATTAAACAAACAATAAAAATTGAAAAAGTCGTTTTTTTAGTTTGCCACGAAAAGTCGAAACCGTGGAAGTAAAAAAAATCTAAGCGGAAAAATACTCATACTTTTATATCACAAGCTGTCAGACATAAGAGCGTTATTTAAATCTGTCACTTTGAAGTTTCATTTGACATTTGTGACATGTGAAAACAATTTAGCGACGAAAATGTGAAAATACCTAGTCCTATGAAATTAATTATTTTGTACCGTTTTTGTACGAAATTTAATTTAAATATTTTGATGTTTTTTCGGACATTAGCTAAATAATCACATAATCTGATCAGTTGTAGAATTTAATCAAAAAAACTGGAAAAAAATGTTTAACTGATCTTTACGTGAATCGTCGTATGCAGCTATAAGTGTAAATATTTCCGAAACTAGAATCTATAGGTATAGGGAGTGTTATAGTTGTTATAGTTATAGTTGAAGCAGAGGATATGCTCTTCACTTCTAAAAAATAAAGCAGGTTTCGTTTCCAAAAATTGAGTTAACAGCAGTTGAAATTTGTACACTATTTGAGAATAGCCTGTAGATGGCATCTCGATTTTTTTCGACGAATAATACAAACCAAAGGTCCCCTGAGACTCGCTAACTATTATTAAATACACTGTATCACACGGTGAACAAAATTATTTCCCCTTACAAAAATCACTTATAATGCGATGGAAATACAAACATACAATAATATAGGGGTTAGGTAAAGCTAGATGCATTCTCACCACAATTAGAACCGTAGACCGGTTTCGCTCTAATTAGAGCTCCTCAGTATGTCATACTAATTGCAGCGAAAATACACCTATAAAGTAATACGGCTATGGTAGCCAGCCTTCCAACACTAAGTGAGATATAAGACACGAAGCACGTGCCGCCACCTCGTTGCGAAACCAAGTAGTATGTTGTGACGGCACCTCCAAATAACACAAAGTGTTAAAAAATAGAGACTGTATACAACCAACTAACAATTTAGTAAATTGTCCGCCCTGGCCCATTTCTACCCTAACACTGTAAAGTAATACGACTACCATAGCCCTATTACTTTATAGGTGTATTTTCGCTGCAATTAGTATGCCGTACTGACGAGCTCTAATTAGAGCGAAACCGGTCTACGGTTCTAATTGTGGCGAGAATGCATCTAGTCTTACATAATTTGTCCCTATATTAGGGTAAAAATGGGCCAGGGTTAACAATTTACTAAATTGTTAGTTGGTTGTATACAGTTTCTATTTTTAACATTTTGTGTTATTTGGAGCTGCCGTGACAACATACTGCTTGGTTCCGCAACGAGGTGGCGGTAAGTGCTTCGTGTCTTATATCTCACTTAGTGTTAGAATATCCCTATATTCATTAAAACAAAACTATGGATCACCAACGACTTATGGGTCACCGTGTGAATGTCAGAATAAATTTATAGTATACAGCTTAAGACGCCCGATAATTAACTTATACAATTTTTTTCACGCATCTTGTGGATAAACAGCTATATTGAGCTTTACCGTAAAAATGCGCTACCCAGTATATAAAAAAATGACCCCGGTTGTGGGTTTTCAGGGGCCTAGTTCCCGCTCATTTGAGGAACTCCTTTTAAAATAAAAAAGTCCCGGCTCCCCAGAGGAATTTTTTCTAGGAAAATTCGCTAAAAGTGATAGACTATTAAACCACAAACTCTATAACTGAAACTAGGTACTGCCAAAGCATCAGAATAAGGATCAATTTGAAATAAAATTATAAATTGAAATAGAAAGTGGGATCGTCTGACACATGCATCATATCTCTATGAAAAATGCAAAAATGCAATAATATAAGGAATGTTCGAAGAAAAAATGTATGTATCACCAATGACTGGGCCACCCTGTGATAGTCAAAATAATTTTATAAGATGCAGCTCAAGACACGTTATAATTAACGTATACAATTTTTTCTCGTATCTTGTATAATTATAATTATATTGAACCTTACCATAGAAATGCCTCACCTGTATATATGAACATGGATAAAAACTAACACTAAACCCGGATATGGATTCTCAGGGGGGCTAGCTTGGACTCATTTGAAAAAATCTTTTAAAATTATAGACTGTTAAACCATAAACTTAACGAAAACTACTCCCAAAGCATCAGAGAAAGGATTTATTTGAAATGAATTTTCTGGCGACATTTTAGTGAAATGAAGGACAATGACGGTTGAAGTTGGAACTTAGGAGTTTGTAGAATACACTTCTTGCGATATTTTTTACATAACCCCTTTTCGTTTCAAGTTATATATATATATATATATATATATATATATATATATATATATTTATTTATTTATTTATTTATTTTTTTTTTTTTTTATTTATTTATTTACTACAAATACTCAACGGGAATTATCCCAAATTAAGAGTATGAATACAATACATATCATACACTATAAAAATTAACATAGTAAAGTTCTACTAATTACCAAGCAGCGATGCAACGTGTCTCATCTCAGACTCACCACAACACAATATGTCTATTGACTGATGCACGCTGTTATAAATGGAGCACGATCTGTACATCGGTGAGTTAAGCCTAACATTGGTCCTAGGTGGCGGTAGATAAAAGAAGTGTCTTCTAGAGTTGACTCTAGGGGTGTGAAAAAGCAGAGTGCGCAACAGTTCAGGACAGACGATCCTACTGTGCAGTAAATTATGTATCAGGGAGAGAGCAGAGTAAACACGCCTAGCCTGCAGAGACCCCAATGAGAACCTCTACAGTAAATCGGCCTGTGGTGTACCGGTAGCGGGATACACCCGATCCGCTCTGTATGCAAGGAACTTTACAAATCTCCGTTGGACACCCTAAAGAGCTCCTATATGGACGTCATACAGAGGAGACCAGACCACACAGGCATATTCCAGATGCGGACGCACATAGGCACAGAACAAGAGCCTCAAGGTGTCTGCATTATGAAACGAACCGGAATTGCGAATAAGAAATCCGAGTGTCTTCGATGCCCTAGCAATAGCATGTTCACAGTTCTCCACGAATGAGAGTTTCGAGTCAAAGACGACACCCAAGTCTTTAAAGGTTGCAGGTCTTAGAAGAGGCTGTCCATCCATGGAGTATGGGAACTCGATTACACGGCGGTTGAGCGTATAAGATTTTACAACACATTTTTTAATATTCAGTGGGAGGTTGTTAATGGAGCACCAGTGTTGAACTCTACGCAAACATCTCTCAAGCACTGAACAATCGCAGAGACCAGCAACGGATGAGAAGATTTTCACATCATCCGCATACAGAAGATGGGGTAATTCGATAACATCCGAAATATCGTTGATAAACAGATTGAACAGCAAGGGTCCCAGAACAGATCCCTGAGGAACACCTGATTCAGCCAAGACCTCCACGGACTGACACCCATGATAGTGGATAACACTAACTCGATCACGAAGATATGATTCCATAAACTTCAGCAAGTTCAGTACATTCAGTACATATATATATATATATATATATATATATATATATATATATATATATATATATATATATATATATATATATATATATATAGGGTATACCACGAAATGCATTGATTATACATATTTCTAGTTGTTAACGGATTTCAATTCCGAAAATTTGAATTCATATATAAAACATAACGTCCTTTCTACGTAAAATAATTTGGAGTCGATATAACTTCCGGTTTAACCAGAAGTAGAGATCAACTTTGTTGTTTTAAATAGAACACCCTGTATATTTTTGGGATATTTGGATTGTACATAAAATTCTGTGTGCACCTACGTCAACCATCCTTATCTACCTTCAATTGTTTCAAAATTATTCTGATTTTTTTAAATGTTTATTCCTTTGCATTGAAATATTGAATATTTTTCTAGCTATTAACGTCTTTCAATTCTGAAAATTTGCATTCATAAATAAAACATAACGCCATTTCTACGTAAAATAATTTGGAGTCGATATAACTTCCAGTTTAACCGGAAGTAGCGATCAACTTTGTGTTTTTAAATAGAACACCTGTATATTTTTAACATATTTGGATTGTACGTAAAATTCTGTGTACACCAGCGTCAACTATCCTTATCTACCTTCAATTGTTTCAGAATTATTGTGATTTTTAATTATTATTTTTTCTTTAACGTCGGCCTATATTCGCGACTATGGTCAATCACCGACGCCAGGGAGCAGTTTCACCTCACTATCCTGGAAATTTTGCCGAACCTCCGCCTTTCTGTAAGGAGGGTAGGGATCTTTAACGTGCCCAACATCGCATGGACAAGGGACCAACGGCTTTACGCCCCCTCCGAAGGGCGGAACGTGCAGACATTAAACTTGCTCAAATACAATTCCAGAACCTCGGTTGATGTTAATGTTACAGTTTGTACTGAAAAAGTGAAAGGAGTACCCTGGGATCGAACCCAGTACCCTTCGGTTCAGAGGCAAACGTTCTTGTCCCTGAACCACCGAGGCTCTTATTTTTAAAAATAGTTATTCATTTGCATTGAGATATTGAAGCCATTCGTTGTCATTTATTTTTCATAATTAAGAAGTAAAATTTTGTTGGTGGCTAGCACCAATATTAGGTTTGTAGACTGAATTTTGTTGGTGGCTAGCACCAATATTAGGTTTGTAGACTGTACCTAGATTAATTGATCTCATTTATACAGTATGTTCATAATTTAATGGCGAATCAGAACAACTTCAAAGATGATCAAAAACTCATTTTTTCAAATGGAACAGCCTGTATATTTTTTACATATATGGATAGAAAATTTACTTTTACGTCGACTAGATATAGCATACCTTATACCTATCTGCGATAGTTTTCCTGTTATTAATGTTTTATTTTTTAGAAAGAGAAAATAGTAGATGGTTATGGCAATAATAATGTTGACAGTGTCAGCTATAATGGGTAATGTGTAATAAGCGAATAATAAAAAATTTAAATATTAGATCTTTTTTATTATTAGATTGTTTAAGAACATACAAACAAAACACGATTCCATTTGATAATTATAAGTAACGAGACATTAACAAACAAAGATATGGATTATGGATATAATAATAAAAGCCAAAAATTAGATTAGGTAAATACAAATAGAATAATAGGGAACATTATAAGTGTGCGATATAACATCCTCGCGGTTGAATTCGGTACGCCTATTTGTATCTTAAAAAAGTGGACCGTGCACCAAAAGTTAGGTCTGTAAGTTAAAAGACAAAAAAACTCTGGACGCAGCAAGTGCGTTATGGTAGTGAATTTTCATAAAACTATTTTTTAATAGCAATAATGTGGTTTTTTTTAAGAAAGCAGGCATCAAATATGGTTACCAATATAATCTATATAGTAAAAACAATGTGCCATGTTTCATCAAAATAACTTTATTGTTTGAAAATGTACAAAAATTTCCGAAAGTAAACTTAAACTGTTCCCGAAAAAACTAGTTTCTTGGTCAACCTTATAGGTTAATAGCAAATTGGGCTATTCAAATATTAAGCATTTGATCAAAATTCGCTACCATAACGCACTTACTGCGTCCAGAATTTTTTTCTTACAAACATGCATTATATTTCGATGGAAAATGCAAAAATGCAATAACATAAGGCGTGTTTGATTGAAAAAAAAAATTGTATCACCAACGACTTATGGGCCACCCTGTGATTGTATAAATAATTTTTTAAGAAGTAGCTTAAGACACCCTATAATTAATATATACAAATTTTTTTCATATCTTGTATAATAACAGATATATTGAGCTTTATTGATTTTTTTTACGAAAATTCTACAAAAATTATACACCATTAAACGATAAATTATATAGCTAAGACTACTGTCAAGCGTCAGAGAAAGGGTCTATTTGAAATGAATTTTCTGGAAACATTTTATTAAAATGAAGGACAATGACAACTAACACTTCAGGGTTTGTAAAACATTTTTCTTGAAACATTTTATTTCCATAGCCCGTATTAGATTCAAGTTCTTTTCATAAATGTTGCCAATTTTGACGTTTAAATCGCAACTTTGACGTTTTGTGAAAAACCCCAATTTAGTTTTCTTTAAATGCCTATAACTTTTTTGTCTTTTGACCTACAAAGCTAAATTTTGGTATATAGCTTACCTATAAGGATATAAACCCATGTGCCAAATGCAGGCATCTAATTGGGTTACCAGTATAACCTATATAGTAGAAACAATGTGCCATGTCTCATCAAAATAACTTTCTTGTTTGAAAATGTACAAACATTTCCGAAAGTAAACTTACAGTGTTCCCGAAAAAACTGGGTTCTTGGTCAACCTTATAGGTTAATAGCAAATTGAGCTATTCAAATTTGATGCATTTAATGAAAATTCGCTTCCATAGCGCACTTGCTACGTCCAGAATTTATTTCTTAAAAACATGCATTATATTTTGATGGAAAATACAAAAATCCAATAAGGCGTGTAAAAAAAAAAGAGAATTTGTATCACCAACGACTTATGGACCAGCCTGTGATTGTAAAATATTTCTTTAAGATGTAGCTCAAGACACCCCCTAATTAATGTATACAATTATTTTTTTCGTATCTTGTAACAGATATATTGAACTTTATTAATTTTTGATGAAAATTCGACAAAAATTATATACCATTAAACGATAAACTCTACAGCTAAGGCTACTGCCAAATCATCAGAGAAATGATCTATTTGAAATGAATTTTCTGCATATATTTTAGTAAAATGAATGACAATGACGGCTGCATCTAACACTTCAGGCTTTGTTAAAGATTCTTCTTGAGACATTTTCTTTCCATAGCTTAGTTTCAGGTTCTTTGCCTAAATGTTGCCAATTTTGACGTTTTAAATCGCGACTTTGAACTTTTGAGGAAAACCCCAATTTTTTTTTGAATACCCATAACTTTTTCTTTAACTTGCAAAGCTAAGTTGGTAGGTAATTTATCCATAATGATATAAACCCACGCATCAAATTTGGTTGCTCTTACTTTGTTAATTCCGGAGATATAAATTTTTTTCGAAAGAAAACACAAAATTTTCCGGGAAAACCTGGACCCATTTTCCTGGCTAACGAACTTATCCAAGCCATTTGCAAAAGGAATTTATTCACCAAATTTAATCAAAATCGGCCCATTATTTTTTGAGTTATCGGTGTGATACATATATATATATATATATATATATATATATATATATATATATATATATATATATATATATATATATATATATATATATATATATATAAAAATTTTAACTGACCCCGGATATGTGTTCTGGGGGGCCTAATTACCGCTCATTTGAAGAAATTTTTTCAAAATTCAAAAGTCTCATCATTAGTGAATTTTTTTTAAAGAAAATTCACTAAAAAGTTATAGGCATTTAAAGGAAAAAAGATTGGGGTTTTCCACAAAACGTCAAAGTCGCGATTTGAATCGTCAAAATTGGCAACATTTAGGCAGGGAACCTGAAACGAATACGGGTTATGTAGAGAAAATGTCGAGACAAGAGTGCTTTAGAAACACTGAAGGTTCAACTTCAACCATCATTATCCATTTCACTAAAATATCTGCAGAAAATTAATTTCAAGAAGACCCTTTCTCTGATACTCTGGCAGTAGTTTTGGTTTAGTTTCAGTTTTTATCTGTTTACATATATACAGGGTGGCGCATTTCTACGGTGAAGCTCAATATAATTAGTACTCACATTAGCTCTTAGCCTTCTTCGTCGAACTGGTGAGACCCAGAAAGGTGGAAAGCAACCGCATCTGCGAAGTTATACAAGTTCTGGTTTGTGGGCGTCGAATTTGGCGTTTTCACTTTTCAAAAACTTCAATATAATTGTTATTATACAAGATACTGAAAAAATTGTTCACGTTAATTATAGGGTCTCTTGAGCTGCATTTTATAAAATTATGTTGTCGATCACAGGATGGCCCAGAAGTGATTGGTGATACCTACAATATTTTTTTCGTGCATTACTTGTGTTATTGAATTTTTGCATTTTTCCTAGAAATGTGATGCATCTTTGTAAGAAAAAATCGACACGCAGTAAGTGCGTTTTCTCAGTTTTCTCAGAAAAATTTTAAGTTTATTTTCGGAAAATTTTTGTACACTTTCAGACATTAAGTTATTTTGATAAAATATGGTACATGGTTTTTACTATGTAGGTTGGTTATACCAGTAATCAGATTGATGCCTGCTTGCATTAGAGAGACATATTTGCTATTCAAAACATTTTTATGAAAATTCACTTCAATAACGCACTTACTGCGTCCGGACGGACTTTTTCATTTATTTCCCAACATTGAATTAAATCTGCAACGCCAATTGTGGAAAATGATGACAATTTAATTAGAAATAACAACCTGCATCCTGTATATATTGAGGTGTTAAAATATGATATAATGTATACCTAATTATTTAGAAATGTCAACTAGAAATTAAAGATATATTGCATCAACTATTTCCGGTGATATTTTTATTACTGCTTTGACCTTATGAATCTTTTTATTAACTCACGCGTAAGAATTTGGGATACATGTATACATTATTTCCACTCAGGTTTCACTGGTCACACAGCTATTAAAACTAAAATATGTTGTACCATTTAATGTAATTTAAAACTAGAGACTAAATGTTAAAATTTGATGTATTTTATGTATTTAGAAATCATCTTAAAATTCATCAGGCAATAAAGTACAAATAAAATATTGTATAACTGTAAAATAATTAAGTAGGTACACTCTTAAGCCTTATCTTTTTACCGAATAGTGTAAAATTTACTGTTTTTTGGTAGAAAAATACCAACTTTTGTGGTGGATAAAATTACTGGATAAATAAATAAATTATTGGTTGTTAGGTCAGAATTCAAATAAAATGTTTATTATGACATGTGCTATGCCACGAGGATAATTTTTTTTTGTAGTTATACCTTTTTAAAACTATTGGCTGATTGGTATGGTTAATCAAGGTTAGTGTGATATAACAAAAAAATCAACTCTTATATAATGTAAATGATCATTCCACAGGTACACGAGAAATGAAGCTTCAACGAAAATTTGCGATTTCGTCCTGTTTTGTGTCATAATCTCAACTTCCCACAGCATTTTCAGACCTTCACCCTGTTGTGATACTTTTCCTGTATGTCTGAACTGGTATTTAAATCCCTTTTTTTACCTGAGGGTTCCAATGCAACGCGCAATTTGTCGCTGGAAAGTGGCAGCAACTATCGTGATAACTTCTAAGTGTTATGCCTCCAGTCAGTAATCCGTTATAGGAACGTTCCTATCACGGAGCAACCACCAAACTGGGGAATGGCGGCAACGTTGCAGCGCGGTATCGGGAACATATCCAGCTAAGTTCCAACATCGTAGCCTTCACGTAGCGACAACGTGACAAAACGGTAACGGCCACTATCGCGGGACTTATCACTAACTACCCTGTCTTGCGCTTCCTTTCTTTGTCTTGAAAATTATTCCACAGAACACTGTTTATTTCAAACTATCTTTGTCTTTAATTCTCGTTCTATATATACTGGCGAGACAAGTCAACATTTATCATTAGATTTCTAATGCATTATATTTGGATGTCTTGAGTGTTTAAACCCAGTACATGCTTACTAACAAAATATAATGATTTCGGCATCCATAAATTACGCCCCTTCAAGATTTGCAGTTTTTTATAAAAATTATATATCACGTAATACCGACATGCCAGATTATTATCTTCAAAGTGCTGAAATTTGTATTCTCATTTACTTTTCTATACACAAAACTAATATTTTTGTACAAATTTGCTGCGATGACTGCAAACATTAATTTTCCGATATCAATGGCGTCGTAAATCTTCATCTACCAATACCATTAAAGTTGAATTTACTAAAATATGGAAATCGAACCTAGTTACAGCTTGTCTTTGGTGGCGAACACTGAAAAGCCGGAACTTTAAAGTTACTTTCACTAAAAGCGACCAGGTGGAATTATAACTCATCATTATATAGTTACTTTGAAGTAACGGCTATGCCGTAATCCATTCAATGATTGGTTTTAGTTCCCCTTGCCACTCTATGGTTTCAAATATAGAAGATATTTTGAAATTCTGTGCTTTGCCTGTCATCTATCACTTTATCTTAACAATGTTTTAGGCTGTAGTTTACATGTTTTATTTCAATTCTATAGATATTAGCGACACCACGAGTCAACATGAATAATTAAGCTTTCTGATGCTTTATATTTGGATGTGTTGAGTGTTTAAATCTCAACCGATGCAAGTTTACTGTCAAAATAAAGTGATTTGTGCATCCAAAAATTACGCGCCTTCGAAATTTGCAGTTTTTAATAAAAATAATATATCACGTAATATACGACATTCCACATCATTACCTACAAGGTGCTGCAAATTGTATTCTAATTTACTATCCTGCACATGAAACTTGATTGTGTAAAAATTTTCGACTATAACTGCAAAAACAGCAATAAGTATTCTTTTAGACATTTATCCTAACAGTGGATAATGGCGTCGTAGATCTCCATCTACAAAAATGGCGTATTTCAAAACAAACACTTTGAAGTAGTATTCACTAAAATATGGAACTTGAAAGTAGTTACAACTTGTCTGTGGTGAAGAATACCGAAAATTCGGAACTTTGAAGTTACTTTCACTAAAAACTACCAAATGGGACTATCACTCAACATTGTATAGTTAGTTTTCAGTAACGGCTACGTCTTAATTTATTAATTGGGTGTTTATAGTTATATTTGCCTTCTATGGTTTCGAATAGAGTAAGATACTTTTGTCATTCTGTGCTTTGTCTGTCATCTGTCATTTTTTACTTGAAGTTTTTAGTTGATGGCGTACATGCGTTTTTGTGTTTTGTACGGCATTACCGTTTTGAAATGGAAAGTGCTTTATGAAAAATTAAATAAAGTAAATTCAAACCATTTGATTTTAATATCTGTAATAGATTTGTAAACACACTGTGGCTTATTTTATGACAATGATACCATGTTCTATGTTGTTCCAATAGTTGTGAAGCGATAGAATATTGTTCTCGATCTTCACTATACCTAAAATTCATTGTCATCTTCAGGAGGGATGATGCAGTCACCCTCATCACAGTAACTGAGACATGGCTGGTATACTGTTTTAAAACAACTCTCCTCACTTTTACTAAATGTTTCACTGATGTTTGTTGACAATAATAGCGTGCTCATAACAGCATTATACTGTGTTAAACTGCTGTTTTCACCTGTTTTACTTTTCACTTTCCTGTAAAATGTAGAATGTCTGTAAAGTGTTGTTTGTTTCTGAAGTGACTTGCTTGTATTGATGTATGACATTATTATTGGATCACACACATTGACACTACTAGACTTACACAACAGCATGTTGTGATGGAACAATCATCCTTTATAAATCAGTGTGAGTAGTAGACAGTGGGGTTAAAAATACTTTATAGTGAAGTTGAAAGGTTAGTACTACTTTATAGTCGCCACGAATAGTAAAATTTACTTCTTCAGGTAGCGGAAACGTGACTGCCACCAGATATATCACCAAGAAGTTCCACAGCTATAAGGTGTAATATGAAAGGGCCGGCAACGTTGAGGCGACTATTAATGCTACCTGAAAGTGGCTGCAACTTTGATGTAGCATTTCAGTAACACAAGATAGTTTCGGATACTGTCGTTTGCTACCTTCAATTTCCTGGAACTTTTGAGTCGTTCTGTGAGTAACGACGACGTTCCTAATACCGTGAAAGCAACTAAGAAGTTGCGTAACTCTAAAGTAGTTATAAATGGTGAATATTAAGTAATTGTCATTGCTAATGTGTAATATAAAGTTATTTTCACCAGAGTCGTAGAATTAGTGGCGATTACGTAATAAATACTCATTTCAAGTTCCGATCTCAGTTGCAATCACTTTGGTGCTAGTTGGGAAGGCAGTTTCGGGTACTGCGGTTGCTACCATCAAATTTCCGGTGGCTTTTGAGTCGTTCTATGAATAACGAAGACGCTCCTAGTACCTTGAAACCAGCTAAGAAGTCACGTAGCTTTAAAGTAGTTATATGTGATGATTGTTGCAAAATTGTCACTGTTAATGTGTAATATAATTATTTGAAACACAGTCATAAAACTAGTGGCGATTACGTGATAACTACTATTTCTAAATTTCGACCTCAGGTGCCATCACGTTGGTGCTAGCTAGGACAAAAGTTGTACTTTCCAAGAGTGCAATCAATCCAACCCCATTTTTGCAAGGCTATTTTTTATTAAATTCGGATTTAATAATTTTGGATCAAATATACACATCCTGGTTAGGTAGTTAGTCTCTTCAGAGACAACGTATAATATATTACATTACACTTACTAACAAAAACCCAGAGCTATACCTAGTTGTATATGCTTTTGTGAACCTTGAGACCTTTTCCTTTAGGTGAGTTAAAACACGTGTGTGAGTTTTGCTTATGTGAACTACTAAGCAGATTAACATACCTTATTTTGCTCAAAATATCTGCATTCCACGTCTAGATGCAGCTGTAATTTTTTCTGAGCATGCAAATTTGCTGACTTTCTCAATGGCGGAACCATCATTTGAAACAGTATGCTGGTTTTGGCATTTTTTCTTAGGTAAATGTTTACATAATAATGGTTTTAGGTCCAACTTTCTGGGTTTCTGCTTTGAGGCGCGACAGAGCGAGCATGTCACTTGTTTTCTTGTAATATGAGGCAAATGTCGTCGGCCTAATGTAAATGTGTCAGTCTAACATTTATAGACCATTGAGAACCTTGCCGTTCGACAAAAACCTTTCGAAGGAAAGGTCGTAGCCAGATTTTAAATTTTTTTATTCGTAGAGGTCCTCTGTGCTCCAGAAACTCAAGCATCCCTTACTGTTTCTTAACCAATCACATTTTAACTGGCAGTTAAAAATATAAACCACGAATTGGAAAGACAACTAAATCTGACGAAAATAGCGCAGTTGGCGTTATAGGTGCGCTAGTTCTTAGCCCGCATGTAAGTACCAGGCAGCTTGCTAGAGGTGCTGGACTGAGAAAAAAATAAGTTGTGAATATATTGCACTTGAACAAATTTCATTCATATCACATTACAATGCACCGAGAGAACCATACGGATAAGATTTTTAAATTTGCGTTAGATTTTGCAATTGGATCACCAAACAAATGCAAAGAAATAACAGATTCCCAAACATTGTTTTTTTTTCTGACGAGGCAACTTTCAATAATTGTTGTCAAGTAGAATTTTAAGTTATTCCTTATCAGTAAAAAATTAGATATAATCCTCAAGATTGGTACTCTAAGACTTCGCACAAATTTGGGCGTGTCTCGAAGTTCCTTTCGGCTATTTGAAATTTTACAGCCTTGCCACTTTCTATTCCAGAATCAATTATTAAATTAAATGGGTTGAACAAGTTAAATGAAATAAATATTCTGTTAATATATATATATATATATATATATATATATATATATATATATATATATATATATATATATATATATATATATAATTAATGCAAATGAATAATAAAATGAGTAAATCCAGTAAATAGTTATTACTTCCACATCGTCACAACGTGTTGAAGTATCTGGAAGAAAATAATTTTATTGTGTCTTAAACGGCGTAAAAGGTATCAAATAACAAGATTTCGGAGCGAAATTTGTTTTTGCCTGTCGGTCTGTTGGTGTGTATGTCTGTCTGTTTGTAGCCCCGATAACTTTAGATAGAACGAAGTGAGATATCGTCTTCAAATTTGGTATACAGTTAGCAATCGACAAGCGAACGGTTCGAATTGTTCTTCGGGGGTGATTTGGTGAAATTTGACATTTTTTTCGTTAAAACTCGAGTAATATAACGTTTTAGGGTTTATTTATTAGCAAACTTTTAATTTCATCAAACATCTGGTATTCTGTGCTGAAATTAGATTAGGGGTTGAATGTGTGAGGGTGGAATATTGTTGACAAAAATTTCGAAATTTTTATTGTTGATAAAACGGCGCAAAAAGTTTCAAACCATATAGGAAACGTGATTCTGTAGCGAATTTTTTTGTATGTCTGTTGGTCGGTCGATCTCGGTTTGTCGGCATGTACGTCTGTCTGTTAATAGGTGCACAAGCTTTCGAACGAATTGAGATATCGTCTTCAAATTTGGTGTCCAGTTAGCACCTGACAGAGGAACGCCTCAAATTGTTTTTGGGTAAGATCGGTTCGGGGGGTAGGGGATAAATAAGGGGTGAGTTGGTGAAAATTGACTTGATTGATATAACGTTTCAGAAGTTTATGGGTACAGGAATAGAAATATTTTCTTTGTGGACAAATCATGAGCCCTAAATTCAATCGATGAAAATGTCTTTCTGCAGAGAATAAATCATCGCAGCTATGTGGAAGTTATGATACGATTTACAGCACTATTTTTTTATTCGCTAAGTGAATTACTATTGTACTTTGAACCATAATCCTTCATGACTATAATACAATATAATCATTATTATACTTATTAATCACAATTTGCCCGTACTTTGAAACATAACCCTTGTCCTATAATGTTTTTATTGATATATATATATATATATATATATATATATATATATATATATATATATATATATATATATATATATATATATATATATATATATATATATATATATATATATATCACACCGATAACTCAAAATATGTTGGGCCGATTTTGGTCAAATTCGGGAGGGACCTTCCTTTTATAAGTGGCTTGGACAGGTTCGTTAGCCAGGAACATCGGACTAGTTTTTCCGCAAAAATTTTGGGTTTTCTTTTGGAGAATTTTTGTAATTCTGGCCAATACGTTGCCAGTATCAAACCTACCCTACATGCCGAAATTCCGATCTCTACATGGAAAGAGTAGTTATAGGCATTTATAGGAAAAATTTTTGGGTGCCACTGGTGATCAAAGGAAAGCACAGGAAAAAAATATTTTTTGTGGTTAACAAAATCAATTGAATAATACATACAACGGTTAAGTTTTCTTGACTCAAAAATACCAAGAAGTAGCAGAAAAAATATTTTGAAATTTTTATACTTTTTCTTCTTAAAACGTCAAAGTCGCGATTTGAAACGTCAAAATTTGCAATTTTTACGCAAATAATCTGAAACAAATACTGATTGTATAGAAAAAATGTCATAATAAGTGTGTTTTACAAAGCCTTTCGTTTCAGCTTCAACCATCACTGTCCTTCATTTTACTAAAATGTTATCGGAAAATCAATTTCAAATCCGTTTCAAGTAGATGACGCTTTGGCAGGAGTTTCAGCTATAGAGTTTACAGTTTAATTTTTATTTATTTCAACAACCCACCACGAGGGATTACAGCCTAAATACTAACGTACCGTGGGTGTCGACAACGAGGAAAGGCAACTTGTTAATTCTGGACTTGAAGGTTTGGAGGTTCGGGGGAGAAGGAAAACCATGTGCCGGCAAGGAATTCCACAACTTGGAAGTAACGGGAACAAAAGAGCGGGCATAACAAGATGTTCTATCTCTGGTGACCTGGACAGTGAAAGCGTGCATTCGCTCTGTTCCCCTGGTAGATCTGTTGGGGGCAGCATGTGGAGGAACTATGGAAGAAAGCTCCTCTAAGCAGTGCCCGTGCAGATATATATATATATATATATATATATATATATATATATATATATATATATTATATATATATATATATATATATATATATATATATATATATATATATATATATATATATATATATATATATATATATATATATATATATATATATATATATATATATATATAAAAGAGACGGCACGTCGGTGGGCAAGGGATGGTAGCCTTTGGGCGAGGGTTGGGTCATTGATGAGACGTATAGCTCTCTTCTGAATGGAGTCCAGGATAGCGAGTGTAGAAGCGGCAGCAGCACCCCAGATGTGAAACAGTATTTGTGAAGTATATAAGGTATAGAGATTTGCTGGTGAAAAGTATTTGCGAGCCCGGAAGAGAAAACCTAATTTCGTAGCAGCCGCTTCTGCAATTGATGTGACATGTTGGGGCCAATTGAGATTTCGATCCACAGAAATGCCAACAAGTGAAAAGGACTCATTAGTTTCAATAACTTGGTTGTTCATTGTGATGGGTCTAAGGCTGGTCTATATTTTCGCAAATTTTCGTAGACTTATGAATTTTGAAAAGACTTTAAATGAGCGCGAACTAGAACCCCTAAAACCTATATACGGGGTAAGTTTTAGTTTTTGCCTATTTACATATATATATATATATATATATATATATATATATATATATATATATATATATATATATATATATATATATATATATATATATATATATATATATATATATATATATATATATATATATATATATATATATACAGGGTCGCTGATAAGTCTGGAAACGGTCGATTATCCGGGAAAATATACAAGGTGTCGAAAAAAGTTTTATACAAAAGTTTTTGGGTTCTTCAATGTCTACTAGGCGGTGATAATTTCATTTATACAGGGTTGGTCATACAGGCGTGGCACACCAATATTAATTTTTTTTTAATGGAACACCCTATATATTATTCGATATTTCAATCCTTCTCTTAATTTTGAGCAACATTTATGAGAAGCATAATGTACCTAAACTCAATCGTTTCCGGGTAAAAAAATAAATAAAAATAAACGCTACTGTTTTTAAAATCTATTGGATGAAGAACAAGAATAAATGAAAAGTAGAATATCTCTTGAAAACAATCTGTGAGTGTGAAAAGAACCGGTTGCGATGTTTTTAACATTGTTTGGAATCCCAAGATAAGATAAGATGCCCATAAGAAACGCAGTATTATTCTTTTGTTTTAAAATGTTTCCAGGACAACGAATGTCAAACATTCATTCAGTGTCAACAGTTTTGAAACATTAGTAATTTAGTGTCAACAGTTTTTGTGCAAAATGGCAAGTTTAAGTGAAACCGAACGTATCGAAATTTTAATGATGATAGGGTACGGTGATAGAACACGAAGTTTTGCTCAAGTGGTAATTATGTTCAATGAGTTGCATCCTGAGCGGGAATCGATCTCCAAATCCACAGTTTCGAAAACTTTGCATCGTTTTCACGAAACTGGCGGTATCAAGGATAAACCTAGAACTGGAAGGCCAGTAACCGTTACAAATGAAGAAAATTCTTTGAATGTAATATTGGATGTGGTGGAAAATCCGAAAACTTCGGCACAGCAATTGGCTTTAAATCACAATATGAGTCGATATTCAATTCAAAAGATTACGAAGCGGGAAAAGTTCCGTCCATATAAAATTCATTTATTGCAAGAACTGAGTGAAGACGATTTTGATCGCAGAATCGAGTTCTGTGAACTTATTATGGAGAAGTTACGCCAAAATTTTAACTTTGCCAACCACATTTTGTTTTCCGACGAATCTACATTTTGTTTGAATGGACAAGTCAACCGACACAACTGTAGGTACTGGTCAGACGAAAACCCACATTGGATGGAACAAATTCACACCCAAAGACCGCAAAAAGTAAATGTTTGGTGTGCTATGATTGGTGGACATATCATAGGACCTTATTTTATACACGGTAATTTGAACTCTGCTCGATATTTGACACTTTTGCAAGAATCAATTGTTCCAGACGTTAGTCGATTATTTCCGAACAATAACGACCCAAATCTACCAGCGGAAGAAATATGGTTTCAGCAGGATGGGGCACCCCCTCATTTTGGAATTGAGGTACGGGAATATCTGAATCAAACCTTTCCTGGCAGATGGATAGGGCGCAGGGGAACTATTGAATGGCCAGCTAGGTCTCCCGACATGACGCCGCTTGACTTTTTTTTGTGGGGTCATGTAAAAAATTTAATTTACCAAAATAGACCGCAGAATATTGAAGAGTTGCAAGCAAGGATTGTGCATGAAATTAATAACATTCCTCAAAACGCTCTTGTAAATGCAGTGCGATGTTTTGTTAAGCGAATTCATTATTGTCAGGAGGTCAATGGAGAACACTTTGAACATCTTATAAAATAGGATTTCAAACAATGTTAAAAACATCGCAACCGGTTCTTTTCACACTCACAGATTGTTTTCAAGAGATATTCTACTTTTCATTTATTTTTGTTCTTCATCCAATAGATTTTAAAAACAATAGCGTTTATTTTTATTTATTTTTTTACCCGGAAACGATTGAGTTTATGTACATCATGCTTCTGATAAATGTTGCTCAAAATTAAGAGAAGGATTGAAATATCGAATAATATATAGGGTGTTCCATTAAAAAAAAATTAATATTGGTGTGCCACGCCTGTATGACCAACCCTGTATAAATGAAATTATCACCGCCTAGTAGACATTGAAGAACCCAAAAACTTTTGTATAAAACTTTTTTCGACACCTTGTATATTTTCCCGGATAATCGACCGTTTCCAGACTTATCAGCGACCCTGTATATATATATATATATATATATATATATATATATATATATATATATATATATATATATATATATATATATATATATATATATATATATATGGTGACGCATGTCCACAGTAAAACTCAATATTTTTGTTTATATACAATATACGAGCAAAAATTGTATACGTAATTACGGGGTGTTTTGAGCTGCATCTTATAAAATTATTTTTATCATCACAATGGCGGCCCATAAATAAGTACACTTGGAGAACACCCAAATCACCACAACACATATTTCAGAGACCTTACGATCGTTTCGTTGACAAAGTCAACATCTTCAGAGGAAAAAGAAAATTTCTTCCTCTGATCGATCGTTTCGTTGACAAAGTCAACATCTTCAGAGGAAGAAAAATTCTTTTTCCTCTGAAGATGTTGACTTTGTCAACGAAACGATCGTAAGGTCTCTGAAATATGTGTTGTGGTGATTTGGGTGTTCTCCAAGTATACTTATTAGTGCTCATCACAGGTTCCAGTTTTCACATAGTGGCGGCCCATAAGTCGTTGGTGATACACACTTTCTTTTTTTAATAGAACATCTCTTATGTTATTGCATGTTTGCATTTTCCATTGAATTATAATGCGTGTTTGTAAGGAGAAAAAAATTATATCGTTTATCGTTTTTGAGTTATTTCAAGTGTTTTGCAACTTTTCACGTTTTTGGCACATTGCACAAACACATATCACAAATTGTAAAAAGGCGTTTGTACTAATACAGAGTTGAGCCTATGAAAATAGGGCATTCAGAGAGTTTTTGGTTTGTATCACTCGTTCAAAAAATCGAGCTGCCGTATACAGGCACTCTCAAACAGTAGCTGAATTTGAAAAGTTTTCGCAGAAATGGTTTTTGTGTTTCCGTAGAAATCATTTTTTGTAACATTTTTTTTGTGAAATGTTGGTAATTAATCATAAATGTTTAGTTAGTTATTGTAGATAAAAGTTGTCGATTTTTTGTGAAAAATATAATATAGTGTAACATTACTGAGAGAAATTTTGGCTAAAAATTAGTAAATATTTGTGAAAGAAATTTTTGCAAAATTTAATTTTTTTTCTGTTTGGGTCATAAAGCGGTCTGTCACTAATTATACTTTGGCAGGTGTGTCAATAGCTTGGAGAGTTTCGTGGGCCATAAAATTTGGACCAGTTTTCTCCGGAAGTTTTAAAGTTTATTTTCAGAAAATGTTTGCAGTTTTTGAAACAACAAAGCTATTTTAGTGAAATGGAGTACATTGTTACTACTATATAGGTTACACTGTCAACCAAGTGGCCTTTTGAAAACAACAGATATTTGACATTAAAAACATTTTTATGAAATTCACTACCATAACGCACTTGCTGCGTCCAGACTTTTTAAATTTTAGTGTCGACCTGTTTCCACTTCTATGACCAATCACCGACGCTGCGGAGTAGTTTCACCTCACTATGTTAGAAATTGTGCTGATTTTCTTCCTATCTGTAAGGCTGGTGGGGATCTGTTACGTGTCCAACATCGCATCGAATTTTTATGACAAGAAAATTATAAACATTTATTTACCCTTGATTATAAATAATGAACCCCAACCTCACAAAATTCTCGTTAATATATTGATGTCCTAATTAATAGGAACGTGTTTAAATGTAGTGTTTATTAATGCTAGTTTTGTTTGTGTTATATGTCAAGATAAGATAATGTGGCTTGAGGTTCCAGTAAAATCCCAGTAGGAACCTAACATTATGTTTGTTTTATATTTGAATGCCTGTATGTTCCGCCATTTGGAGGGGGCGTGAAGCGGTTGGTACTGTGTACCATGCGACCTTAGGAACGTAAAAGATCCCTACCCTCCTTACAGAAAGAAAGAGATTCGGAAAATTTACAACATAGTTAGGTGAAACTGATCTCTGGTGTTGGTGATAGTCGCGGAAATTGACCGACGCTAAAGAGACAAAATACAAATACATTACAATAATACATAGTCACAATTATTTTTTTTCGCAACTCACAAACTTATTTTCTCCATAAATAATTTTTGGCAATGTTACATCTAGTATTGCATCGAATTTTGTTTCTATAGGTCGGTCTAATTTTGCTTACTATAGAAAATCACCAACGACAGGGAGCAGTTTCATTATTTTTTTAATAAAAACTCACTAAAACAGAATCCTCTTTGACTGTTCAATAGTCACCTGAAATATTACAGTATGCACGGGATTAATTTAGAAAAAGAGTAAGAAAGTGTTTGGAAGTTAAAAGGGGATATTTAGAACAATTTATCATGCATGACAAACAAAAAATAATTTGAAATTGCAATTTTTGGTTTAACTTGTTCATTTCAATGTGACGGATAGTTATTACGAAAACGTTTATTCTGTGTTATCAGTTGACGGAAACATACAAGAAAAGTAGTTTCAAAATCGATATCATTTATTTATAATACTCGTAACTTGCACATTGTACGTAAGCATTGCTTAAATACTTCAAATAGGTGCTTAACATTCGGCAATACGAAATACAACGCGAATCTAATTATTTTCAGCCATCGCCTGAATAGTATCGAATTCCCAGTTTACGTGTTTCGACGTACTTACCGAAACCAAAACATTCCATAGAATTCTGTACCTACCTAGGACAGCAACATTGAAAATTTAAATAATTACAGCATTCGTGACTTACTTGAAATAAATTCACATTCGAATGATTCCACCGAATGTAAATTCAGTCAGGCGAAGGCATGATTACGCCCTTTCCATGACTTGCTATGACTCCGGCCTACGGTTAACTACACACTTTACTGTATACTGTTAAAAGATACCAAATTCGATAAATAATTTAACCAGGTCACGCCAAACAGTCATGCATCCAATCTTCCGGAAACATTGCTGAGATTCATATGGTTTGCGTACAAGACAGTCATTAAAATATTGCCGCATAATTTTGTGACAGAGTTCGGAGTTACATTATGATGTATTGTGATAGTTTGTGTCTTTTTGCGTGTTCGTGTCTGAATCGATTACCGAAGGTAATGTAGAAAATTTCTAATAAATTGCTCAGAAGTTAATACCCATAAATGAATACGATTTAGAAACCATAAAAAAATCTAGTTGCTCCTAAATTACAGTGTAATCCTAAAACTATTATTAAGTTAAGCTAGCTATAAAGTTCATTTTACTAATGCTTTAAGTGAAAAAAATACTAATGTAGATCGCGACTTATGAATTCTGAAAAAAATTCTTAAATGATAGAGAATTAGACATCCCCCTCCTCCCAAAACACATGTTCGTGGTCAGTTTCAATTTTTATATGATAACTCAAAGAATAGTGCGCGGAATTTGTTAAAATTTGGTAGATACCTTCCTTTGGGAGTGGCTTAGAAAAGTTTTTTAGCCAGGAATATCCGATCATTTATTTCAGGAAAATCTTGGATTTATTTGGGAAATTTTGTATCTCCGAAAATAACAAAGCTGTGGTAGCCAAATTTGGTGCGCAGATGTATGTTATAAAGAGTGTGCTATGTACATAAACTGAGGGCTCGAAGCTAATACCAAAACAAGTTGGAGGTATTTAAAAAAAAATGCCAATGTTGATCAGAGAATGACACAAAACCAGAATATGTTGTATGGTTAACAAAATCTTTTGGATTTTACAGACAAAAATTTATAAGTTTTCTTGTCGCAAAAAGTCAAGACATACTACAAAAATTACTTAAAAATATTATAGGGTGCGTGTTATACAAAACCTTAAGTTCCTGCTTCAACCGTCATTGTTCCTTAGTTTACTAGAACATTTGCAGAAAATTCATTTCAAATAGACCCTTTCTCTGGTTCTTTGGCAGTATTAAGTTATAGAGTTTTTGGCTTATTAATCTATATTTTTTAGCGAATTTTCGTCGAAAAAAATTCGCTAAATTCATTTTCTTAATAGAACATATCATATATAGCATGTTTGCGTTTAGGTAAACTATAATGCATTGTAAGCAGGACGCCTGCTCACGTATATAAATTTTTGTAAAATTTCTCCATACATAAACGTTTGGGCATATGTAAATGAATTACTGGGTTGAATCTCAAAAATTTCATAAAAAGTTGCCCTGAAACAAATGTTTCACGCGATCATTTTATTTAATCAAAATATGCATAATTATGTAGGCTGTGGTTACGTTGAAATTGTAAACAATTCACTACACAGTTGCCAAAATGCCGCTGTTGACCCAGATGGTAATAGAATACCCGAGCCAGCATAAAGTTTCCATTCAAACGCTCACTTCGATATTGTGAAGAGTAATGCTAGGTTTATGCACAATAGGCCAGGGGCTGCAGTGCTATCGGGACGGAAAAGTCGCGGACGAGCCCTGAGGGAGAAAAAAATGCTAGGTTTGAAAGTTGCGAGTGTCGCTGCCTTTAAAATGGTCACTTAAGTTTTAACAAAAAACCAGCAAACTCAGGGTTTTGATGTGCCGATCCCGGGAAACATGGTGTCTCGAAGGCAGTCTCTTATTGGTTATAATAATGGAGTGATCTTAAAATGCGAATTTTAATTGGAATTCAATAATAATGAAGGATATGGAGTTGGGTTTCACCAGGGGACAGAGAAAAAAACTGAGAGTAAGTGGGCTTCCGGCCCTGGTAAAGATAAGAAGTGCCTCGTGGTACGATCAAGATAACGCTCAGTCGCCACGACGGTAATGTTAAGGGTTTTAAATAAAATCGGTGTAAATTTATGAGTTTGAGAGAAGTTTCGCGAGAAGTGATAGTGTGCGAAATAGGGACTAAAGGTCCCAGTATATTTTCTAGAGAGGGCGGTTTCAAAACGAGGGGTTTCCTGCAAAAAAACATACGGGGGGTTAGTGAGTGTTATAACCTTATACAGGGCTGGCTTAGCTCATACATTTTTAGAAATATTTTACTCGTGAGGTGAGTTCGTTCCATGACGTATATTATTTAAAGGGACTCTAAGAGATAGCTGTCTCGAGTACTGAAATAATCCGTATATAAAAATTGTATAGATATTTAGAGCCGCAGGGCTCTAAGATAGAATACTAGCATATATATTTGAGCCGTAGGGCCTTAAAATAGAATTAGAGTAAATTGAAACAATTAAACGTTGAATGTAGCGGCTTCTCCTCCAGACACCAAAATTTACTTTATTCCCGACGCGTTTCGACACTCAAAGAGGTCATCATCAGGGGAAAATTTGAACAATTCTCAAAAAATTGAACTCGGAACTATACATGAAGGCTTCCACAGGTCACAACTTCATCCATTGTGCTAGGGGGCGTGTAATAATACCTCTGAATAATGCCAGAAAAATTGACTTCAACGACAAAAATCAATGCGAAAGATCGGCGATTTTAACAAACATGATGAAGGGCGGCCATTAAGTTCACATAGTTCACAAGTGTTGGATTAGAGGGATTTTATACCCGATTGGCATTATTTTAAAAATAGCCTTAAAGTCGAGTAACACTATATGAAAATGGAGATGGGAATTTTTGTGAGATTTAAAATACGAAGGGCAAGATAGGGCTTGGAGCCATAAGGGTTTAGTTGGGAACTCAAGGGGGAGGGAGTTAGATAAATATGAGTGCTATAGTTAAGATAAGAAGGAGTTAATGATTAAACTCATAAATAGTATACCGGGGGAGCAATTGGCAGACTAAATACTGAACCAATGTTCACCGGTATCAGTTTTGCATACAATTTAGTCTTTCCCCAAAGATTAGAAAAACCTTTCATACAATGATGTTCAATTAACACTAGAATTTGAGTTATAAGGATTGAGAATTTAGGTCTGTCATAGACAGAACCTTCCTCAAATGTTTGCCATAATTTCAACTTAAGGAAACCTTTGGTTTAATTAGTTATTTAAAATTGTGCCGTTAAAATGTTTGTTTGTATAAATTTTATTTTTGTATTAAAGTAGTTTTAAAACTAGATAACTGGTTTTTATTCTTAGTATAAAAACCCTAAACGAGAGTTTATTTTAACACCTAATTTAAAATGATTGTGACGCGTTTCGTCACTAGGTATATACTAAGGCCGAATATAGAGTAAAATTTTGGGGAATTGGTCTCAATGCTCATAGCATTACAAACAAATATCAAGCAAGACCTTCGTTAAGGGTCGTTAAATAGAAATATTTTCTTTCAATGTAACAAAGGGTAGTTTTTTTCAGTACACGTCCTTCCGCTCGGACGTTGCCTAAATTAATATTTACTCAAGTGTGCTTAATAATAAAAAGTTGAGACCAGTTATTGATCTTTACAGTTTACAGTCATAATATAATACTCTTAAAGAAAGAAAATGGTTCGTAAAAGCGCCTCGTTAGAGCATGTTAATTGATATCGTTTACCGTTTTCGAGTTATTTCAACTATTTGCATGTTTTTACGTTTTTGGCACATATCAAAAATTGAGACACGGCATTTTTACCAATATATGGTGCCATAAAAATGCCGCATTGAGGCAGATTTTAGTTTATATTATTAGTATCCAAAATCAAGATGCCATATACAGGGCGCTACAAACAGTAGCTGAATTTGAAAAAATTGACCGCCGTGACTCAATTTTTCCAGTTATTTTATGTTCCAAAGGTAAAAGATATGCCCTCAGCTTCCACTTTTGTATCATACATTCTACACATAAAGATTCTAGTTTTGAAAATGTTTACATTTATAATCGAGTACCATGATTCCTCTAGTGATCAGTTTTACATATTTTTTTTCAGTTTCCTATTCAAATCTATTAATTTAGTTTAATATTATGCGATTGTTTTGCGAATTTTAAAAGAAATTTATTAAATATGTAAATTAACTTTGGTGCAAAAATGATAAGAAACGATTAATTGATAGGATTGTTATCTCCCTTTACTTTAATATGTAAGTAGTTGATAAATTGTTTTCACAAATGTAAAACGAAACTTTGAAGTGGCAGCCTTAAGTAACGTTCTTATTTCTGACAGCTTGTGGCATGAAAATAACAGTATTTTTCCACAATGTCGGAAGAGAAGCAACTACAATCGCAATATCTATAATTTTGATCGGCTCTGAATTTTATCGCTTACTGCTAAAAAAAACACTGAGTAAGCTCAGAACAAGCAAGCTCAAACTCGAGACTTTCTGACCGAAATGATAATTTAAATCTGATGGTATGAATCTATTTGTAGAAGCTTCCTTTCTATACGCATGAAATTCTAACCTATCTATATTTTGGATCACAAGAGGGTCCAGAAACGGCAATTGGTCGTAGTTCTCCATTTCGTAAGTAAACTTGATTGAACGGAATCTACTGTTCAACTTATTAATAAAATTACTGATGTTATCTTTACTAGTTGGAAAATAACGACATTGAAGTCTGAATCCGATAAGCCCCCCAAAAACTTCGCTGTACTTCCTTTGTATCCTTTTTCTAATGGCCTATCAATCTCTCACTCTCCCTGCACAGACAAAAACAACTTTTTGTATGCCATGAAATTTACTTTGGGATGCAAGTACACGTTGACTAAATTATCTTCTTATTTCTATGCGGTAAATAATAAATTCACAGAAATAAGCATGTTTTGCATTTGTAAGAACTGCAGACTACAATAATAGGTAGACAGTCACCACCTACAAAAAGGGTGTCATTGTTAAGCAATGCTAACTTTTCAATTGTCTCGGCGGCATGGGTATTATTACGGGAAGTGCTTAAAGCGGTAGGTACTATCTACAGACCGTGCTTAAACGAGATAAACGTCACGGTTAAATTTGCTGACGTAGTGTTCCCTTTTCGAAAGCCAGGGTGACATTGATTGAGTATATTGTTTTGGGATTTAGTCAGTACCTGGAAATTTAACTGCTTTCTTAGAAAGGCACTTAACGGCAAGTTTTAAATTAATGTGGTTGTAAAGTTAACGTGAACGGAAAAGTTCCAAATCTAAAATCTTATATCAAGAATAATATGTATATCTTCTGTAAATATTACACGGCCATTTTTTTTACACACAAAAAGTGAATGAAGACTGAAAACAAGAAAAAGTGGCACAGTATTAAGAAAACTATGTGAAAACTGGAACCTGTGATGAGCACTAATAAGTACACTTTGAGAACACCCAAATCACCACAACACATATTTCAGAGACCTTACGATCGTTTCGTTGACCAAGTCAACATCTTCAGAGGAAGAAAAATTCACAGAATGTGTGAATTTTTCTTCCTCTGAAGATGTTGACTTGGTCAACGAAACGATCGTAAGGTCTCTGAAATATGTGTTGTGGTGATTTGGGTGTTCTCAAAGTGTACTTATTAAGAAAACTAAAAAATTACAAATGAAAAATGTGGAGCGATATAAAATTCGCCACATGAGTAAAAGGAATCGTGTACAAGCAACCATCTAATCTTTCTCTTGAATAGCGCTTTTTCATAAGTGACGCAGAATTTTTCAACACTTTTATCGAATTATCGTAGAAAAAATTTGCAAGTCCCGACGTTTATATTTTGAAACAATTTGTTCAAGTGAGAACAGACCAGACTACTAGAACCAATATCCAGGGTCAGTTAATATATATATATATATATATATATATATATATATATATATATATATATATATATATATATATATATATATATATATATATAATTATCTAACCGGGGAAAATAACTACTGCATTATGTAGTAATAGTAACAGTATCGGCATTTTAGTGAATTTTCTTTAAAAAAAATTCATTATTGAGGACATCCCGACTTTTGATTTTTGAAAAAAACTCTTCAAATGAGCGCTAATTAGCCCCCTAGAACAGGTCAGTTTCAATTTATATATATATATATATATATATATATATATATATATATATATATATATATATATATATATATATATATATATATATATATATATGTCATTTTCCATAATTGCGGCCGATATTTCACGATTGTTGGTTCGGGTAGTAGTTTTATGCCTGGTATATATTTAATTTGGTTATCGTTGATGTATGGTTTATACCTGTTGTATGAATAAATTTACGAGTGGCAGTTAACTACTCTGTCTTTCAGGCATTGGACTTTAACCACTAAGTCGCTTCAACGCATGTCTGTGGTAATCTATTTTTAATTTGGAAAAAACTCTAAATATCGTGTACCGAATTACTTAAAATTCATAACATAGGTTTATTTGCACTATTCCACATGTCACATCTCATTCCAGTTACTATGATACAAAAATAGAGCGTTTGGAAAAGGTTTTCCCAGATTTTCCACCGGAAATACTTGAGCATAAAGGCTGATTAACGAACTCGACCTCGGTTTTCGCCCAAACAAGATTTTTGCCGAGATTGATTGAAATCTGTTTAGTATTTTTTGAGTTGTCGCTCAGATATATATATATATATATATATATATATATATATATATATATATATATATATATATATATATATATATATATATATATATATATATATATATATATATATATATATATATAAACATATAAATATTTTAACGACCTTGGTTTTGGTTTCTAGGGACCCAAATTCGCCCGCATCGGAAGAAATTTTTTCAAAAGCTTTTCATCGTGACCTCCCTATTAGCGAATTTTTCTTAATGAAAATTCGCCAAAAACAAAACTTTGCCCAGTTTTTTGGCCGTTTCCTCACAATTTTTCCACGTATTCAGTTAAAAATTAGGTATGCGTATGGTATGGTATCGGTACAGTTTGTACATTGTTTTAGCAATTATAGCAGAACTGTCCTATTCTTGTCCCATAAAAATTAAACAAGAACCTATTACCTCGCTTATCAGCACGGTACAATTGCTCTTTTCTCCCTGGATCATAGCGACGAATCCACAATTGGTCCATAGTGATACGATAATCCAAACATTTCAGAAATATCCTTCAAAACAGTGGCACATTTTCTTTGACATTGTAAAACAAGCGCGCTTCTGATCAGCGTTCAGGTAATTCGGATTCCATTTTGCCGAAGACTTTCTCACTCCCAAATGGTGATAACTAATGTAACAACACACATTCATATGCGATGCGCAATGTTTATGCTTTATGTTTTAGCCCAATTCGTTGATCTCTTGAGATCATTTCATTGAAAGAATCAATGTTTTCTTGGGAAGGTGCAGAAATTCGTATTTCAGAGTGGTGCTTATCTTTGGTATTTACGCAACCCAGTTTCTAATAGTAGCATACGAAGCACATTGATCTCCAAGGGTTTTGCGATATCGGAAAAAATTCAGCCGATGCCCCTTTAAAAAATTAATACTTGCTAACCGACTCTTTTTTTATCGCAATCCAGCTTTTTTCAGACATGCCGTTTTCAAAAATCCACAGTTCAACTTTACATGTATTTTGAAAAAATCTGCATATTAAAAGGGATGACTTCTATAGCAAAGTGAAAACTATTACTCAGGCCTCTCGTAGAACTGTTGGTAGCAAATGGCGATACCGAGAAGCTACAATTTGATTGAAAGAAATTTGATTGACTGTTTAACCAATAATTTGGCAGTTGAATGTTTGGAAAAAAATCCCAATTGTGTTTCAAAACGAACACAAGCATCAGCTTTTTGTATTCCACAAGTAAAACTTAAGTAGCGAATATAAGAGTGTAGTAGATGTCAAATTTTGACAACTTGTTGATAAAATGCCTTGGTAATCATACCAACTAAATTAAATGTTGCTTACTGGAAAGTTTCCAGGCTAACTATATTTCAATATACCCTCGTATAGTACATAGCTTTAATATAAAATATTCATTATCTTGAAGATGTCCAACACAAAAACGACAAGCAAGCTGCAGTTGTAGACGCATGTAAATAATTTGCAGAGTAAAATTTAAAAGCTCATGTATTTTTTATCGTAACATTTTATCGTAGGAATATCAACTCAAGAAAATTTTCGTATATGTTGCAAGGTAATTCAAATTATAGTAGCATAAACAATATTCATAATCGTTTAATTTTGAATCACAAATGCGGTCATGAAGATCGGTATCGTACTGGTAATACGTATATTATGCTTTTTTATAGCACGAAAGGTAACACTTAATGCGGCTAGAAATTTACATTTCTCTCATGTTCTTCATGAAAATATTAGTTAAGATATACACGTAACATAACAATTACCCATAGCCGTTCATAAACTTTTATGACCACGAAATTGTAATGCGCAATAAATAATGGGAACAAAATTAGAACTAATCCCAGCCAAATCCGACGCTCGCAAAAATAAAACCTTTTGAAGCCTCATAAAAGTCATGTGTGTATGTACGGAAAGAATATAATTTTAGGAAACAAAGTGCCGGTAATTTTATTTGCATTTTACTTGTAAGGCAACTACGTGTCTGTTAGTGACAACATAAAAGACATATCATAGTAGAATAAATCTTTTGTTTTAAACTGTTTAAATCAAAAGGAAGCTTCAAAACTTTCGCCGGCATGAGAAAAATTAACAGGGGCTAAAAAAACAACAATAGTCTTTAACTTACGTATCTAATCAACGGAGTATGGTATTTGTCGGTAGCTGGGGAATTATAGCACACACTGTATATTAATAAAAACTAAGACACTTGTAACGAACAACCGTTATATTAGATTCATGCTTTGCTTAAAGGTAAAAGGTAAAGGTAAGATGCTTACTGGCAATTAGGCCATTGCTGACCCTTTTTGCTCATCTAAACTAACCTTACCTCCACCTTGAGCTCGATCTCAACGACGACAGTGATGTGAAAAATCATCCGCCGCCGGTGAGTCTCGAACCGTCGTCCGTTGTCCAGGGTACTCCTTTCACTTTTTCAGTACAAACTGTAACATCAACCGAGGTTCTGGCATTGGATAGTGAGGTGAAACTGCTTCCTGGTGTCGGTGATTGGCCATAGTTGCGGAAATAGGCCGACATTAAATAAACAAAACACACACACACAGCTATATATATATATATATATATATATATATATATATATATATATATATATATATATATATATATATATATATATATATATATATATATATATATAGCTGTGTGTGTGTTTTGTTTCTTTAATCTCGGCCTATTTCCGCGCCATACATCCTGAAGCTTATATTATTATTATTATTATAGAGTTTATTCAGAAAAAGTAAACATACAAAAATTTTAGATTACAGTTGTTGGAATAAACATTGAAGTATCTAAAGAGACACTTTCTTTTATTTCAACAACACACCACGAGGGCTTACAGCCTAAATATTATCGTACCGTGGGTGTCGAGAAGGAGGAAAGAGGCAACTTGTTAATTCTGGACTTGAAGATTTGGAGGTTCGGGGGAGAAGGAAAAACATGTACCGGCAAGGAATTCCACAACTTGGAAGTCCTCGGGACAAAAGAGCGGGCATAACAAGATGTTCTGTCTGGTGACCTGGGCAGTAAAAGGGTGCATTCGCTCTGTTCCCCTGGTAGATCTGTTGGGGGCAGCAGGTGGAGGAACTATGGAAGAAAGCTCCTCTGAGCAGAGCCCGTGCAGATATATATAAAAGAGAGAGAGAGGTCACCAACCGCACGTCGGTGGGCAAGCGATGGCAGCCTTTGGGTGAGGGTAGGGTCACCGATGAGACGTATAGCTCTTCTGAATGGAGTCCAGGATAGCGAGTGTAGAAGCGGCAGCAGCACCCCAGATGTGGAACAGTATTCGAGGTTTGGTCTTATTTGTGAAGTATATAAGGTATAGAGATTAGCTGGTGAAAAGTATTTGCGAGCCCGAAAGAGGAAATCTAATTTCTTAGCAGCCGCTTCTGCAATTGATGTGACATGTTGGTGCCAATTGAGATTTCGATCCACAGAGATGCCAACAAGTGAAAAGGACTCATTACTTTGAATAACTTGGTTGTTTATTGTGATGGGTCTAGGGCTGGTGTATCTCTTATGAGAAAGAAAGCAAGACTGTGATTTGGTAGGGTTGAATTGTACAAGATTTCTACTTCCCCGGTCTAATATTTTTTGGAGATCCACAGAGATAGAACCCTCCATGAGTCTGCGATGCTCATCTAATTGGGCTAAAGAGACAGGCTTAGAATATTGTATATTTGAGTGGAGGGTGCTGTCGTCCGCGTAACTGTGAACTGGGTTGTATGTGCTAGACAGGAGGTCATTGATGCGGAGAAGAAACAAAGTAGGGTCTAAAGCTGAACCTTGAGGAACTCCTGCATTAATTGGATACAGTTTAGAGGAATGGCAAGCCCCGACAACAGAAATGCTCCGGTTGGAGAGGAAATTTGCTGTCCACGTACAGAGCTTTGGTGGTAGGCCATAGGCCGGTAGTTTATTAAACAGTGCTGCGTGCCAGACCTGGTCGAATGTTTTGGATATGTCTAGAGCGACAATCTGGGATTCGCCGTGTAGTTCCATAGACTTGTTCCAAGAATGGGTGACAAAGGAAAGGAGGTCGGCAGTTGATCTGCGCTGACGGAAACCATGCTGCCTGTCGTGAATTAGACTGATTTTTCAAGAAATTTAAGTAATTTGGTGTTTATATATTTTTACATCACTTTAGAGATGACTGAAAGGAGAGAAATAGGCATGTAGTTCCTAGGAAGCGCTTTCGATCCTTTTAAGTTTGGAAATGATATCCGTCATTTTATGCGCGATATTGGGGACTGTTGGTGGTTGAACATTATGAGGTGGGTTGAGAGTAGAATTGCCGGCGAACAACGAGGTAAAAAGTTCAGCCTTGCCAGGGCGGTAGAAACAATTTCATCCCCTGAGACAAGAGGTGGGAACGTGCTCTTGCAGAAATTATTCCTAATAGATTTAGCAAGAGTCCAGAAGGGTTTGCTGCCGCTGGAGCTTAAGAGGACTTTGTTTTTGATGTGGTTATTAAACGAGTTTTTGGCCTCAGAAAGAATGCGGAATTAGCGGTTTCTTGCGTCGTTAAATGCTTGACGGTTTTCTTGACTGGAATTGTGTAGAAGCTTTTTGTGAGCTTTGACCTTTTCAAGTCTGGCCTTGTCACAGGATTTAGAGAACCAGGGCTTTTGAGTGGCTGCAGAGGTTTTCTGTGTACGTGAAATAAATAATCCCATGCCAGCTTAGATAATTTCGATGTCGTTTTGTGAGATATCAGAGGCGTTAGGATGAGAGAAGCAGACAGACGCCCATGGAAATGAGGAAAAGTAATCTCGCATTTCGTCCCAGTTCGCGGAGTTGTAGTGCCAAACGATACGTGGGTATGATGACTGTGTGTCCTCGGGTTGCATTGCGCAGGAAGCCCTGACCATGCCGTGGTCTGAGCGACTCAGGGGGGCGGTGACTGATATCTTATAGCAGGCAGGATTTGTAGTAAGAGATCCAAGGGATTTGAGCTGTGTGTTGGAATACGAGGAAAATAAGTAGGTTGCTGAACCATATTGGCTAAAGAATTGCTGACTGCAAAGGCCTCCGCTGCTCTTCCTTGTGGATCTGTTTTTGAAGATCCTAGCCATTCCTTATTATGGACATTGAAGTCACCAAGAATAGTGACCTCGGAGGAAGAATATTCAGAAATCAGTAGGTCGGTTTTTTCAGAAAGGTAGTCAAAGATCTGGACAAAGTTGTTGTCAGAAGGTGACCGGTAAACGCAACCGATGAATTTAGTTGCAGCCCTGAGAGAGAGTTTTATCCATATTATGTCTTTTCTTCCAGCTTCTAAATTGGGGAGTCTGGTGCAGGGTAGATTGCTACGGACGTACGCGCACACGTCTCCATGCAATCTAAAAGAAGTAAGGAGCTCATACCTCGGGAAATTAAGGTGATTAGTGGCTGTTTTGGCACTGATTTGAGTTTCGGTGAGGAAGAGTAGTTGGGGCCTATTAGCCTGGAGGAAATGGTGAACGGAGTTCAGGTTAGAATTTAGGCCACATATATTCGAGAAGGATATTGTAAATCTCGATGCTGGCGCCCCCTGTATACCCCTCTCCGGAGATCCGAATGGAGGGGTATTTTACTTCCGGAATCTTTTGTACAAGGAGGAGCCATCATCATTTTTGTTTATAAGGGAAACCGACTCATACACCAGAACCGGAAACGTCCGTTGGCACCGGCCACTTGATGTAAGGGGTGGTACCTCCTCGGGCGTGAAAAAAATCCTTTACTATCACGTAAAGGAAAATTCCACTACCACCTACCATATTGCAAGTATACCACACCAGCCAACTATTAAAGAGCTGACTAGCTTTAGAACTTGCTTAAACTTGTTCGTGAAAAAACATTAGGAACTTCAGCATGTTGTGGACAGCTAAATATTAGGTTTAAATGTAAGACAAGTGTAAATACACAAAACATGTCTACCTAAATTTAACAGCACTAGCACCAGTATATAAAGTAAAAAGAAAATAATACAAAACAAAACAGAATACAGACCTCAACACATATACACAGTCATACATCCAGAAATTGTCAAGACACATATGCACACATATGCACACACACAAACACGCACACACATACTATCGAACTCTTCAAACAGTGCAGCATCTCTCCAGCGCTAAACATACTCCGCAATTCCCCTTAATCTAGAATGCTACGAATAAGTTGTCTGTTGTGATGCAACCAAATTTTTTACATCTTTTTATAAGCCTGGGATATATTTATACCTTTGGATTCAATGGATAACTAGTTGTAAAGCATCTGCTCCAGGTAGCTTTAATTTCCCTGACCAATTGACTTTGCACATCTCGTGGTTCTATAAAGCGTCTCCATATTTCTGGTCTGGTAAGTATGCTGAAAGTGATGGATATTTTACTTATTTGTATGTTACCTAACTAATATTGCGTAACAGATTTGCCGTACATCAAATACGCCTGCATGTTTATATAATAGATCAGTCGAGTAGGTTAGTCTCTTGCCTAATCTTAAGAAACCATTTTTGATTTAGTTCTAGATTTTTTAAATGTGTCTTAGCGACACCACCACTTTCCATAATGCCAGATGAAAAATGACTCTGAATGAGGGCAAAATAAAGCTCTTCAATTTGTTATATTTTTAAGCAAGCCTTGAGAACCCGAAATTTAGGCAACAGACCTCTAAGCTTCTTAATCAGCTAATTTATATGGCTCTTTCATCCTAAATTAGGATCCAGAATCACACCCAAATATATGACCGTCTGGGATGTGCACACAATAAATTCCCCATTTTCGTCAGAGAAACATAGCGTTGGAATTTTCTGAGACTGCTGAACCGAGAAGCTTAGAAATGTGGTCTTTTCTATATTGGGTGTCAGTTGTTTGCTTTCAAAGTAACTTTTTATCATTAAAAATCTTCTTTAACCAGACTTTCCAGTCCCTCCCACGAATCCTCAGTTTATATTATTGCTGTATCACCCGCGTGTCTAAAACTATTTTCCTTTGTTGGCAATAAAAACAAGTCATTTATATAAATGATGAACAGTAAGGGACCCAAGACACTGCCCTGAGGAACTCCAAATTTTATTTTTTTCTAGTCACTTAGGACACCATCTATGTCAACACATTCGACACGGTTCCTCGGCTAAGACTGTACTAAATGATAACTGATGCCCCTGAAACCATAACCTTCATTGTTTTAACACTGACGTAATGCCTCGCGATTGAAAAACTCGTTATATATGAGCTGTAGCATCATTGTGTACACGGTTTGTTAAAAAAAAATTCTTATGGGGGGTCCTGAGAATTACTGTATTGTCTTTTTCTGGTTGTTTACTTGGTTTTACGCACAAAATTTTGATGTAACTCTTAACTACGACAACAATTTCTTATGGGAATTTTGAGCATTATTGCATTATCTTCATCTGGTTGTTTACTTGGCTTTACGCATTAAATTTTGATGTAAGTCTCAACTACGATTCTTATGATTGCGATTTTTATTTAAAAACATTAACCACTTTTAAATGAGTTGAAGACTATATTTTGCGAGCGTTGCAGTAAATATATGTCCTGGCAATTGCTAAAACTAAGTGTTTTATATAGCATGCAAATCAAAAGAAATTTCTTTTGCAAATTATTACTTTACATCTAATTATAATGCTCCAAGATCTCAGGTTTCATTGGTACTTTCTAACATTATAATTGTAAAATTGTACAAAAGTAACTAACATATCTTAACACATATTTTTTACGCATAACTCAGTCGAAGCTAATTATATTTCAAATCATCCAGCGTCCGCTAGACCCGCATTAAACATACAATATATTTACAAACGTAATCATTGTTAAAGCGGCTGTACAGAACAACTTTCACGTCTGCTCGTTATTTTGTGTTATTACAGCTTATTATTCATGGAGCCGCCATGTTTATTACTCTTATAAAGTCTAATAGATGTATCTTACTATGCGAGGTACACATACTTATAAGATTTGGATACGGTATTATCTTGGACCGGTGTTTATAGGTGTTGTGCAAGGTACTTGCTATAGTTACTGGCCAAAGGCCATTTAGATGAGTCTTCCAGTAACAGATCCGTACTTCCTGCTATAATTCTGTAGTGATTTTAGGATGTATAATTTTCTAACGTGTGAATGATTAATCTAAGAATTAAGACTTCAGGACAATAACTGATTTTTTGTATCGTTTTTTAACTGTTTATAGAAAATTTTCAATTCAGCATGTTCTTTTCTTTTATGTGGGTATCGTAAACTGATCTTTCAGCAATCCATAAGCTGCTCTAAATTGTATTTAGGGAATGAAATTTGGGGGCACTCCGATTAGGTTTGTTTTTTGTAATCACTTTACTATTTTTTTCTAAATTAGAAAAATGGGATTTAGCTGTTACAATTTAAAAAATTTGACTGGCAGTGACATTTTGCTTACATATGAATCCATTATAGCATATCATGCTGCTTCGTAAAGTATAACAAACAAATTTTATTATAATCAACAGCCACTGTGGCTTCAGAAACAAAATGGCATTTCCGTTGTAACTTGACACTGATTTTTCTTTTACATGAGTAACTATCTGACCCGACGGAGGTTGTCCTGTCCAAATTTGAATATGTCAAACGATATTTGCTCACGTAGCGAAATAAATCGGAGCAAAAAGCCCTTTAAGTTTTTCCTGCATTTTTCAATTTTTCTTCGGCTAAAACCCTTATCATATGGAAAATTTTTGTATTATTTAATTTAGGCGAATTAGGAGTTTGGGGACAGTTTGTGCTTTGCAAATAATCAAAATGAGGTTGAGGTTTCTCTTGGCTGTACCTGTCAAATTTGATATTTAACAAAAGAAAATACAAAGTTGGGTGATTTTCCAAAATTTCGAAAAATGTCGAATAAAAAAGTTTTTTTTAATTTTTTTACCCAAACAGCAAATTAGAAAAAAATTGGACCACCTTGAATCTTTTTCATGTTAAATTTACATTTTGTTATTAATTGTAAAAGTATTTGTTCATGGAACCCGAGGCTTATCGCTTGACAAATGGATTTTCTAATGCTAGTTTATGGCATTTCTCCAGTAAAATACCTTTTGATATTGTGATGAAAATGGGTCTAGCCAATTTTGTTGTGAAATTTTGAAACTAGAGCAACTCTGCATCAAAGTATGACATGCTTAACCCCCAAGAGACAATATAGGCAACGATTATTTTTACAGTGACTGTCTATAAAAAGTGTATGAATTTTAATTTTGATCTAGATAATATTTCAAAAACCTTGTCACACCTGGTGTCGGGGTCAGTGAGCACATTCATTCATACCAGGAGAATTTATGTCCGATAGTTGCAGTCTCCTGGTCGCCGCTGCCTAGGCTAAATAAACCGATTTTTCTGAATACTGATTCAAAGGCAGTCTTATGCGCAGAATTAACATTATGGCATGCAAGCTTTTCACATTTCCCAAACCTGCTCTTGATGCTTTGGAAAAATGTGGTGCAAATATTTTCAAGAATATACACACTTTATTTTACATTTTTTTTGCAGAATTCCGGTTTCCAGATCGACAGTAGAAATACCATTTTCCACATTAAAACTGTTGAAAAATTACTTGTATCATGGGAAATGAGCGATTAAATGGGTTAGCGATGTTATATGTATGTCCAAATATTTATGTGCCACCAAATGAAGTTTTGGATGTACTCCAGACAAAAGAAAAGAAGAGTGGATTTAATTATATAATCTCCTATTTAAAAATCAAGAATAATTGGTTGATTTATACTTGTACGAGTACATAACTACATACCTATCAATATTTATTTACTGCGCTTTTTTTTGTTGTAATTTAGAGTACTTAATATTTCATGCATGTAATGTGGCCAAGTGTATGTATTAATTTTAGATAACCTATTTAGTATTTTTATGTGTTGTACTAGCTGTACTACTATGAAGGAATATTTCTTTTGCCACTTTCGATTTTCGAAGAATATTTTTATTTTAAGTATAAAATTGCGCAAATATTTTGTCAAATTTATTTTCTCGTGAACTTTCTTTAAAAAAATCACTAATGACGAGATCTCGATTTTTGAATTTTCAAAAAATTTGTTCAAATGAGCGCTATGTAGGCCCCTTAGAACACATATCCGGGGTCAGTTTCAATTTATATATATATATATATATATATATATATATATATATATATATATATATATATATATACAGTGTGTCCCAAACTGGATGGGAATGTATTGCTATCTTGCGTTAGTATTAGAGATAGGGAGACGTTTTAATTAGCAGTGTTTTGTAAAATTTCGTGCTCGTTCCAAATATGACGTGTGTTTTGCTCTGCCGCTTTTCGTTTTCGAGTTATTGTGAAGAAAACAAAATTTGTCGATTTCTTTTTCTTTTTCAATATCTAAGTAGGCGTTGATCTGACATGTCTAAGACTTGCACATTATGAGGACACTTTTTACAGAGCAATCTTTTTGTGCTATACTCAACTTTGGATTGTCAATTGTTTTTCAGCTACAGGTATCAACGTTTGTTTTTATTATGGCCGCCATATTGATTTTTTTGCTCATGTGATTGCCTGTGAAAAGAGATTTCCAATAATGTACAACATGCTTGAGAAATCTTGTCATTGCACTGGCAGTTTTAAGAAAACCGTTTTGAAGATAGTAGCTATAGAGTTTATCGTTTAATGGTATATAATTTTTGTCGAATTTTCGTAAAAAATCAATATAGCTCAATATATCCGTTATTATACAACATACGAAAAAAATGGTATACATTAATTATAGTGTGTCTTGAGCTGCACCTTAAAACATATTTCTACAATCACAGGATGGCCAATAAGTCGTTGGTGATACAAGTTTTCTTTTTTTAAAATCGAATACGCCTTATGTTATTGCATTTTTGCATTTTCCATAGAAATATAATGCATGCTTGTAAGAAAAGAAACTCGGGACGCAGCAAGTGTGTTATGGTAGCTAATTTTCATTAAATGCTTCAAATTGGAATAGCTCAATTTGCTATTAACCTATTAGGTTGACCAAGAAACCAGTTTTTTCGGGAACACTTTAAGTTTACTTTCGGAAATTTGTGTACATTTTCAAACAATAAAGTTATTTTGATGAAACATGGCACATTGTTTCTACTATGTAGGTTATACTAGTAACAAAATTTGATGCCTGCTTTCTTAAAACATATATTTGCTATTAAAAACATTTTAATGAAAATTCACTACCATAACGCACTTGCTGCGTCCAGACTGTTTCATTTTGCATAGTCAAGTTAAGAAATCACAAGATATTTTTTATGTATCTATTGTTGGCTACCCCAGAGTCAATTTCTGTATACGCGACTGTTATATGCCAAAGTTAAAGATTTTAGATTTATTAAGTTATTAGTTTAATTATTTTGTGTTTGAAACTTCGTAAGGTACTTACTGCATGTAGTATTTTTCTGTATTTATTAGAGACTTTGTAATACTGGTCAAATCTGTTATCAAAGTGATAAATTATATAGGTAGCAAAAGTTTTGACCTTCAGAGGCATCTTTCCTCAGAAAGGCCTCTGAATGCCATACCAATGTTCAGGTACACAAAATTTGATCGCCGTGCAATTATTATCTGATTTTTCCCTCAGACGTTGCTAGTGCTAGATAGTAAATGCACATTTCTAAGTATATTCATGGCACAGCATAGTCATAGCTATGACACAGCATAATAACTGTTGATTATGCTGTGGCTATGCCGTGATTAAAAGAACCTGGACCTTAAAATTTCTTTGTCGGTTATAAGATTTATGGTACGGCCTGTACGGCAATAATCCTAATTATGAGGATTGACTGTTAAAAATGTTTTCAAGTTGTGAAGCAGATCGTGAAAATAATATTGAGCACAGGCCCACAACACAGTTAGAAATGCATAAAATGTTTTATTGGTAAATTTTCATAAAAAACTGTTTTTGTAAAACTGCAAGCTTAAAAGTATCAAAAATGATCTCCAATTGCCACTAGTGTGTGGAAATTATATCCAAGATTTGCTTTCGATTTTTACTTTTAAACACACAGATATATATATATATATATATATATATATATATATATATATATATATATATATATATATATATATAAGGTCTGTGTGTTTAAAAGTAAAAAGTAGAAAGAGAGAGAGAGAGAAAAGGGTGGATATTATCACCCCCATCTTAGTTCTGTTAAATCATTAATTAAATAGCTCACCCGAACAACGTTGTAAGTAACAAAAACTGAATTTTATAGCATGGAATATTTTCTGTTTAATATAAATATTAACAAGATCAAATGGAAAATTTGTTCACATTCCTATAGAATCTGATAAGGAGAAACAGTGGTATATTTATATTTCAGTTTTCTCGTTCCTTTTCGGAAATAACACATATTAAATAAAAATGGGAACGAACAACGTTGTAACTGTATGTCAGTTACAACGTTTTTGCCTAAAGTCTGTTCGAGTATAGAAATTGATAGTTAATTGCAATACTTTCCCTTTATTAGTCCACATTATTTAGTTTCAGAGTGTACTATTTTGATAGCTAAGACTTATCACCTGATCCAGTTTACTTTAGCAGATTAATTGGACTGTATATTTGTTTCTTTAATATTTCCACTACTACAGCTAATCACCAAGAGGAGAGGGTTTTACTTGATTGTCTGGAAATGATGCTGAACTCTTTCCTTTCTACCAGGAGGGTAGGGATCTTTAACGTTTCCAACATTTCATGGTACACGGGACCTATGACTTTACACCCCTTCCTAAGAGTGTAAATTGGGTAAATTTAACTTGGTAAAAAACAATGTCTCAACCAGAGCTGTTTTTAATTAATTTACAGTATATATTCAAAAATAATCTGAAGCTTCCACTGAGAATCGTACTTATATGGTTATTCTTTGGGACAAAGTATTTTAAAGTAATAGTAGATTTTGAGTTTTGACAACTCAAGTTTCCTGATAATAGAAACAGACATAGAGGGTGTCCCTATGCTTCAAAAATTTGCTTTTACGGTATAGTGAGACAGGAGATAAATTATAATGGTTATACGCATGTACGGCAAATACAAGACAAAGGTTATAAACATACAAAAACCCTAATATTAAATGAACTAAACAATAGCAACAACAGGATATATATATGAATATATATATATATATATATATATATATATATATATATATATATATATATATATATATATTCAAAATATCGGAATACTGTTAGACGTATTCAGTTTGACACTTTCTAAATTTTACTAAGCAGAAGACTTTCTATAAAAGTCCAATGCGTCAACCCGTTTGCTTAGTTAAGACATGGTGGTTGTCTTTGTGTGTGCAATTTGTGAAGCATCTAGAAAGTCAAGTTTGCACTGGTCATCACATTAAGGCTCAGAGACTGCATAATTTGTGTTTATGTTTAATGAATTAATATTTTTTATGTTAAATATTTACACATATTACTTAGATGTTTCAGTGACCTAAAAAGTCAATTCACTCTTTTAACGAATATGTAGCAACCAATTTTTATTTCTAGTTGCCACAGGTTCGTGTA
This sequence comes from Tillus elongatus, assembly GCA_964006375.1. Lineage (NCBI taxonomy): Eukaryota > Metazoa > Arthropoda > Insecta > Coleoptera > Cleridae > Tillus > Tillus elongatus. The sequence goes on from OZ023265.1 coordinate 114,084,229, forward strand.
AATAATTTTCTACCTGACGATAATCCAATGGTGAAACTAGTTGCAGAGGACATAGGAATCGATTGTGAAGCCACAGAAATAGTATCTAAATCCATATGTGATATGAAAAAAATCCGCTACCCTTAGACAGCTACAATCAATAAGTTTAAAATAATGAAAATTAGAGCTTTGGATTGTTTTAAAAACTATGCACTTTAAATCTGGTTTTAACAAGAGAAACAATACATTGTTGTCAATGCTATAACTAAATACAAATTTATATGTATACAGCCTGGCCACTTGAAAACGAAAAAGGCGCGTTTTAATGCACTTTTGGTGATTTTGTTGAAATTCGCTTAAAGTATATTTTACTTTCAAAATAAAGTAACACCACCCTTTAAGGAGCGGTATGATCTACCCCGAAAATCTTAAATGCAAGGGCGGGTCAAGTAGCACACTATTTTAGACCTGAGGTAAATAGCTTTTCAACGATGCCTTATTTTTTGAATTTGAAGCAGTGGCTTCTGAGAAATTGACTTCTAAATATAATAAAGGGTCTTCTTTAATATGATTTGATATTTTTTCAATTGATCCTGATTATGAATTGAATGAATGAGATTGTGCTCTTCGGTTTCTTTATTTGGGAAAAAACCTTAGTGTATCAGTAAGTTTCATTTTAATAGTTCATCAGGTTATTGTTTCTGAGAACCCACTGCTTGAAAGTAAAAAAATAAGGCACCATTGAAAAGATATTTACATCAGCTCCAAAATGATGTGCTACTTGACCCTACTTGACACATGAGATTTTAGTAGTGGATCACACTACCGCTCAAGGGCTGGTGTTGCAACGTTGAAGATAAGATAAGCCTAAAAGTGTTCCCACTTGAAAGCAAAATGTACCCTTTCGAGCGATTTTCAACAAAAGGCGAAAAGTGTCCCAAAACCAGCTGTTTTGTTTTCAGTAAACAGCCTGTATAAAATTTCGTAACTGTACAGCGCAAGTCTTCGACATATTTTATTAGCGTATAGTTTAAAGTAATAAACTACTATTGAAAGTAATAATAATATAACTAAGAAAGTATTTTATTTAATCTTCACTCTGTAAACCCTCATAAAAATGTCTGTAAGGTTCATACAAATACTGGCACATGTCAAGTAAATTAATTTTTTAAACAATTTTAATAGGCAAAGGTCTGTTTTATAGATTGGTGATCACTACATTAACTGGTGGCAAATTCGTGTTAACTTGTTGTCTTCTTTTTGACATACTATGAAGAATCCATGGCTGCATTACATTATTACTTTTCCTTGCTTTTAGTGTTGCTGGGTCATCATCCATGACTTCGAACCAGACATAATCTTTTATCTTAAAATTACACTTATTTGAGGCTTTTTCGATGACAGATAGGTCTTTAAAATATTCTTGCTTCATCTGTAGAACATGAAAACCCTGTTCCTTTTTTGCGTTAGCAGTAACGGATATATAGTCCTCTGGTACATATATGTCTGCCGATTTCTTATTTCTTTCTATGAGAGCAAAGTCCCGGTCACGGGGTAAAGAGCTGTGACCTGACACAACAAATTTTTGTTTCACCTTGGTAAAATATTTACGAACAATTAGACGTTGCATAAGAGCTATCATTCGCCAGTTACTGTTCTGGTCCACACACCGATGTGACCACAGAACAAGATTTTCAACCTCACCAAGTCTTAAAGGTTTAAAGTGGATGGTATCGTACTTAAAAATGCAAGATAAAATTTTTGCCGATCCTCTTTTGGCTATGGATTCTGGCCAAAAAAACATCATTTCAGTATTAATTGAGGTATTATGGATTGCTAGATTGTAGCAACAATACTGTCTTTGATAAAATACAGAAGAGCGATGCAGCTCGGGACAGAATAGGACTTGCTGGAGATCAACACACACATTAACCACAGAGCTTGTTTGTTGACTTGCAGCGGAATCTTCCGCCAATTTCGTATATGCGACTTCAGCTCCTAAATGGTGAAGCTTGCTCTCAGTTTCAATTTGTTTCATTTCTTCCTCTGAATGAGCATTGACTAGCTGAATAAAGAGTTTGTCACAGTAAGAGCAGGCATCAGATCTTGGGTTACCGAATAGAAGATTATATTCACTTCTAAATATAAATCTGTAAGCACTCTCTGTTGAAACGTTCGGATATTTTTCAGAAAACATATGGTACATCTTCCGTAAATTTAGGTTTGAGCTAAGAACTCTCTTATTACTATTATTTCTTAAATAGTTGCTTTCTTGTTAAGGAAAAGACTCTATACGCCTTTTTATTAAATCCTTTACTTCATTCTAGAATTTTATTTGGTCGGTTAAAATGTCTTTCACGTTTATCATCAAGTGATGCATGTGATTTTAGCTTTTCTTGTAACATTTGTAACCGCCGATGTGTAATCTTATAAATGTCGCAGATAGTTTTTTGACAAACTTGTATCTTTCCAGACTGCAAAGTTAAAACATATTTTACGGAGCATTTCCGGCGAGACACAGCTTTGTCAACTGTGTTTTTTTTAATATCTACAATTTCCACGCACTTCTGTCCTAATAATTTTGGTTGGTGATATAATTTAAGGCATAAAAGTTGCCAAATAGCAGCTGTTTCTCTTCTGATGTTACCGTTTTACAAGAAAATTTACAGCGACATATTCTTTCCTATGAAAAAAAATGTTTATTACATTACCTAAACAATAAAGTCCTGACCCACCAAGTATTATGATAAAATTTGGAAAAAAAAATCAAAATCCACTCAACTTTCTTTTCTCTTTTATTAAATTAAACCTAAAGTTTAATACATGGTACTCCTATAAAGACAACTTGTATACTAATCACATCAAAATATTTTTATTACTTTTACAAATAAAAATTAACTCGAACGAGGTGTTCAACGGAACAACTGAGCTGTTTGTCATCGCCATCAATCATATTCAAGCCACTTGCTTAACTAGAACTCGTGAATTTATATATATATATATATATATATATATATATATATATATATATATATATATATATTAGATATACTTGGTTCTCGGGTTGAACCGCGTCCATAATTTATTAAAACTCGACGTTTCGGCTCCTGTTTTGGAGCCATTTTTAAGAGGCAAAATATGTAAGGATATGAACTCTAAGGCTACTCCTACGAGCCCCAAGGGAACAAAAAAAGGCTACTCCTTAGAGGCGGTGGCCAAAGGTGGGTTGGGTTGTTATAGCTCGATTACGGGGCCTCAATCTGCTTACTTCCCAAATCTCGCCGGAGATCGTCTCTAAGGTATCAGTGTGTTCAACCCTAGGCCTAAGAAAGATCTGGAAGTTCGTTGCAAGTCTTGTATTGTATGTACCGTTTCGTCTACCTGCTTCGTTAACAGTGTAGTGAGTCGGGTCGCGGTCAATTAAGTCAGGGGATCTCGTCACGGTACTTAAAGTATTAAGCGGATTGCAGGTATTTGTTGAGTTAGGTAATAGGGAAATAAAGTTGTCTATTAAATTTATTGTCTTTTTGTGTGTTTATAATGAAGATGTAATAGGTTTCCAAGTAATCGGAAGACGAAGACCATCATCTCTCTTATTTAAACAATCGGAACGTTTTTCGGTCTTGATTGCTTCGCAGATAATTCTGGTTTTGAAGTTGTAAACCGAGGATTTTGTTGCGGCATTGTCGAAGTCTATTTTGTGTCCTGTATGAATATGATGCATAGCCAGCGACGATGAGGGGTGAGATTTTCTTACTGCGAGGGTGTAGTTATGTATTCAATTGTGGATGCGTCTATTTGTTTGTCCTACAATAAGTTCGAGAACAGTTGGAACAAGGAACTTCGTAAACTCCGTAGGGTTGATTAGAAATTGTATCCATGGGAGTTTTTATCAGATTTGAGAGTTTTTGCTCTGTTGTGAATGTGGTTTTGATATTATGGGTTCTAAAAATTCGGCTGATTTTGTCGGTGACACCTTTAATGTATGGTAAAAACGCTGTGTGTTGTTGAATGGACTCTGTCTGTTCTTGTTTTCTCAAAATAAATTTTACTAGCAAGTTCGAGGTGCTCCAATGGGTTCACCAGTCTCTCGAGACACAAGCCCTCAATTCATCCCAACTTAAACCCAAAATAATGCGCCGATTTTGCTATTTAGTATGTACCTTGCTTTTGTGAGTGGCTTGGATAACATCGTTAGCCAGAAAAATCGCACCAGGCTTTCCGGGAAATTTTTGACTATTTTTTCTGCAAAAAAAATTATCTCCAAAAATAAAAAGCTATGGTAACGAAATTTGGTACGCAAGTTTATGACATTAAAGGGAAACTATATACTAAAATTTACATTTCTATGTTACAGGAAAAAGAAGTTATAAAAGAATATTTTGTACCAGAGCATTTCTCTAAAAATTCACTACCATAACGCAATTCCTGCGTCCAGACTATTTTTAATTATCTCATAGATGCATACATATAAACACAGAGTTCAAACATATAAGACAAAAAATCGTGTTATGGTAAAAAAAATAAAAACCATTTACAACGTTGTTCTGCTTACCATGGCAGAAGGTATTTTTCCAGGCACAGGAACCTTTCTTTTCGAAATATTTGGATTTCCACTATTCCTCAATGCCTTTCTTTTATTATCCTTTCATTCATTTAGGTGAATTTTTCTTTTCCTTCCTTTATTTAAACGTTTTCTTTCCGATGATGTCAATGTAATGTTACTACTCTTAGCCATTTCACTGTAGTTACAACGTTGTTCCAGCTAAGAGAACGGCATCAGGCTTCCATTATTTTGACAATTGTAAACATAACGTTGAATTTTGTCGTTGCTATGTAATTTTGTATGGTCGTACAACGTTGTTCCACGTTTAGCCCGCTTTGAACAAAATGTCAGTTACAACGTTGTTCGTGCGAATCATTCAATTAGTGCATTTTTGTAGAAAAAAATCACTAATTAGTAGATTAATATACGACAGCATAATAGAAATAATGATAATGTACCATATTTCATCAAAATAACTTTTTATTTGAAAAAGTACAAAAAACTTCCCGAAAATAAAAAAGCTTTTTAAAAAAAAATAAAACAATATATTATATGAAAATTTCAAATCATTTCCTTTAGGAAATATTGCTTTTTCTTTCGAAAATTTGCGAAACAATGTTTTTCATTAAAATTAAAAAACTGTTTTTACAATACCTTATTAAACATTTTTTCATAATTACCAACATTTCACAAAAAACTTACAAAAAATGTTTGGAACACTAAAAAGGTTTCTGCGAAAACTGACCAACTGTTTTTTACGGGAAAGTTTGCTGAAAAAATACATAAAATTTATATTATATGCCCTCTGTGTAATTAAAATTGAAAAGAAAACGATTAAAATGTAAAAAAAGTCCTTAATGTTTCTTAACTGTAAAGAAAAGAGCTTCTGTGTTTCAGTGTTAAGGATGTGTATCTCTGAACAGAGGGGTACTGCGTTCGATTCCCGGGTTTTCCCTTTCCTTTCTCACTACATACTGTACAATTAACATCAACCGAGATTGTGGCATTGCATTTGAGCAAGTTGAATGTCTGCACGTTCCACCCTTCGGAGGAGGCGTAAAGCGGTCGGTTTTATGTCCATAGGATATTGGGCACGTTAGAGATTCCTATCCTTCTTACAAAAAGCTTTTGGACCTTTAATACAAGTTTCTTTTTAAAAATTTTATAGTACCCAGACATACCAAATTTTGATTTTTTAGCTTCCTAGGAAAATGAGTTTTGGGAATTTTTCTCAAATGGAGCTAGCTTTAATGGGCCGATTTTGATGAAATTTGGTCCTTCCTTTTGTAAGTGGCTTGGACAAATTCGTTATCCAGGAAAATTTGACCAGTTTTCCGGGAAAATTTTGGGTTTTCTTTCGGAACATTTTAGTATTTATGAAAATATCAGAGCTATAACAACCAAATTTGCCATATGCGTTTCTACTATAAATATAAGTAAATATAAAACTTACCCTACATGACGAAATTCAGATCTCTAAGTTGAAACAAAAATAGGCATTTAAAAAAAAATTGGGTGCCAGTGGTGACCAGGGGAATGCACAAGAACAAAATATTTTGTGTTATTAACAAAATCAGTTGAATATTACATACAACGGATAAGTTTCCTTGACACAAAAGTGTCAAGAAGTAGCAGAACAAATATTTTGAAGAGTTTTATATTTTTCTTCTTAAAACGCCAAAGTTGCGATTTAAACGTCAAAATTTGCAATTTTCAGACAACGAATGTGAAACAAATACGGATTGTGTAGAAGATGTGTAGTAATAAGTGTATTTTGCATAGCCTTAAGTTACAGCTTCAACCATCACTGTCCTTCATTTTACCAAAATGTTTTCGGAAAATCAATTTCAAATAGACCCTCTTTCTGATGCTTCGGCAGTAGTTTCAGCTATAGAGCTTATGGTTTAATAGTCGATATTTTAGCAAAGTTTCGTGGAAAAAAATTCATTATTGAGAAGACCTTCAAGTCCAGAATTAACAAGTTGCCTCTTTCCTCCTTGTCGACACCCACGGTACGATAGTATTTAGGCTGTAAGCCCTCGTGGTGTGTTGTTGAAACAAAACAAAAAAGAACGCGACTCATGAATTTTAAAAAGATGTCTTCAAATGAGCGCGAGCTAGACTCCGTAAAACCCAGATGCGGGGTCAGTTCCAGTTTTTGTCTGTTTACCCATATACAGGGTGGCGCATTTATCCTACGGTAAAGCTCAATATATCCGTTGTTATACAAGATATGAGAAATAAGTATATACGTTAATTTTAGGTTGTCTCGAGCTGCATCTTATAAACTTATTTTCACAATCACAGTGTGGTCCATAAATCTCTGGAGGTACACACTTTCCTTTTTTAATGTAACACCCTTTATGTTATTGAATTTTTATATTTTTCATCGAATTATAATGCATGTTTGTAAGAAAAAAATTGATATCATTAATCGTTTTTGAGTTATTTTAATTGTTTTGCAACTTTTCACGTTTTTGGAACATATTTTAAACACATCACAAATTGTGATACGGCGTTTTTATCAATAAATAGGGGAGCCCCATGGAAATGATGAATTGAGAGAGCTTTTTATTTGTATTACTCGTCGAAAAAATCGAGCCGTAAATAGGCACTCTCAAATAGTGGCTGAATTTTAAAAGTTTTCGCAAAAATGTTTTTAGTGTTTCCGTAGAAATCATTTTTTGTAAGATTTTTGTGATATGTTGGTAATTAATAATAAATGTTTAGTAAGTTATTTTAAAAAAATGTTGTCAAATTTTAGTGAAAAATATAATTCAGTGTCACATTACTGAAGGCAGTTTATGTTAAAAAAATTGTTAATTTTTCTAAAAGAAATTTTTGCAATTTTTAATTATTTTTTTTATTTTTGGTCCTAAAGCAGTTTGTGAATATGTATGTCTTAAGGTTAAAGAGGTTCGTTGGTCAGAAAAATCGAACCAGTTTTTTCTGGAAGTTTTAAGGTTTATTTTCGGAAAATGTTTGTACTTTTCGAAACAACAAATTATAATGAAATATGACAACGTTATTACTATATAGGTTATACTGCCAACCAAATGTCCTTCTTTTAAAAGCAAGACATTTGCCATTAAGAACATTTTAATGAAAATTCGCTACCATAACGCACTTACTGCGTTCAAACTTTTTTAATGATAGGAAGATATCGATGGTAATATTTTCGAAAAAAAGTCTTCAATAAAGCGCTGACTAGGACCTCTAAAGCCTCTTTCAAGGTATATGTATAAGTATTAGTGTTAGTATTATGCCGTACTAACAGTGGAGAATTATTATGAATGTTCACTACTATATATAACGCACTTACTGCGTCCAAAAATTCTTAGTTCTTTTACTAAATCCCGTCACTATTTTTCTTGCAGGAAGAATCGAGACAAGAGTAAACAAATCGAATATACTAGGCTAATGTTATGCTACTTAACTAATATTATGGTTGTTGTTATACAGATGGGAGATCCACATACAGGACCATTTAGTAACTAGTGTAGAAATACGTAATAAAGATTACAGCGACACTGTTTAATGTGAAATTATTGTTAAAAATTCCTATGAAGATTTGTCACCACAACCTACTTACCGCCTCAGGTTTCTTCACTACACCGATAATGCCTCATACGAACTTTGATCATTTGTACTTTCCAGTATAAATCTAATGAAACATAAACATGCAGGTATAAATAAAAAGGACGACGAAACAAATTGAAACAGAAAGAGATAAAAGCAGACAATTGCCTGGCTATAAATATGCAGAGATCAATAACACCATTCGTGAACAGAGATTTGTCGAAACGTAAAAACAATATCGCGTACACACAACACTAAATTATTCTTTATTGTTCAAGAGTATTAATCATGTTACTGGCATCTCAGTGTATTATTCAAGATTCAAGTTCAATAGAAGAAGAAACGAAAATATGTCCGGTGCTTCTAGCTCTTAGAGTAACTCTTTAATCGGGTACAATAATAATTAATGTGATTACCTGCGTCATGGAATTTATACAAAGCAGTTTAAAACATGGGCGTTCGTCAAACATAGCAGAGAAAATGAAAATAATTGAAAAATTACAAAACATAGCGAATCAAAAGTAACCATTTTTTAATGGCATAATTTCTATAGAGACAAACATTTTGTTTTCAATTTCTAAATGTCGATACGTCTGGGTTTGACATAAATAAGAGATAAACTTAAGGCTTTACTTCAAGATAGTTTTTATGAAACACTATGCGTTTCGGCTCTCTTGAACCATCTTTAGAGGTTAATACCTAGAATAAAAAAGGTGGTCGTGCCAGGAACTAGGTTTCTGGTGGGTCTAGCATGCAAACATGACACAAGTAGTAAAGCATACAGCAGCTACAGAAAGTATCAAGTATTAAAACTGAGACTACAAAAAGCTATTCAAATTGAGCCGACAATAGTCAAAAGCCAAAAACAGCTTTACCATATTAGAAAGGAGTAGGTCCCACAATATTACTACTCTGGAGGAGCCAATACAAGTTAAAAAGTAAGAGACAAACACAACACAAAAACTGACCTCAGAGAGAAAAGAAAAGAGTCTATCAGACAGGTAATACTTACTTGCTTTCTTTTCTGTTTGTATTACATAATTTAAACTATATGAGAAGTTGTTAAAGTTTTCATTTACTGTTTTCAGTTTTTCCAGAAAAGGTTACATCGAGGCACAGAAAGTCAGCATCTCCAGACTTTCTGTAGCAAAAGTATGGGTATAAAACGACGCTTCTTTTAAAACAAAAAAATGGAGGCTATACACCTCTAAAAACAAATTTGTAATGTTGAAAGGACGAATAAAAACTCAGGCCAGGTTACAGCAGTGACACATGCCACTTGAACAAAACGACGTATCAATGACAAGAAAAAGAACCAAAGTGTAACTGAATCAAGCAAGCTTAGCTCCATGGTCAGAATCAATCTTTCCTGAATAAGTAACACTACTTTGTTAGTTGTCTGTATAAAGAAGGAAAGTTCAAGACTGATATTGAAAACATTGAGGACTTTGGTGCTAGAGTCATTTATGTATTTCTAGATCTACATCTCTTCCTGGACGAACTGTTCCGTACCAAAACTTGATGGGTCAAGAATTATGACATTCCTCTCTTTATCAAAGCTGTGGCCGCTCTCTTTCTCAGGTAACAGACGAAAACTAAAGTGGTATGTGAGCGTTGCTTCTGCTTCTCAGATGTTCAAAAACTCTAGTGCCTAACGCTCTCCCTGTGCTTTCTATATAGCCAGTGTTGCACTAAGGGTTACCACAAGTAAGACAATATACCCCTAACTTCTACAGGTGGGAAATGTAGTCTTTATTATGAACGTAGATTCTCTTGGTAGTATCGCTGGATTTATATGCGAACATGATACTTCCTCTCTTCAAGACAAGAGAGATTGTAGCTGTGATGGGGCCACAGTATGTGAGGAGCAAGTATTAAAAAATTGAAGACTGAGACTTTTTTTCTGATTTGTCTGTCTACTCTGCTGACAGGATAATCATTGTTTACTGCTAGCTGTTTAAGATCATTGAGCTCGTTATTAAATTTCGTTCCCGGCAGTGGGACTCTGAACAGCCTATCTATCAAATGTCTAATAGATACATACTTGTGGGACGTATGGTGACAAGTTCTGAATGGGATTAGATAGTCTATAAATATCGAATTCATTCGAGCTGCTTCTTCTCATTAACTTCAAATCCAGAAAACTAATGGACTCATTATCTTCGAGCTCCATAATGAAATTGATGTTGACGTGTAGATCCTTCAGCCAACCCAGAAATACTAAGTTGCCTGACGAAACCACCAGTATATCATCCACATACCGTGTACAGGACGAAATTGAGTTTTTAAATCTCTGAAAACTAGTTCATTCTAGAAAAAAACCTCTGCACACAGCGGTTACCTGTCTTCCTGGACGTAAATTCTATCAGTAAAAGAGAAGAAATTATGTGTTAGGCACACCTTGACTAAGGCATGAAGTGCTTCTCGAACTTCCTTACCAAGTGAAGAGAAGGCAAGAAGATTTCTTAAGTGTAGAAGTATCTGGTTAACCGGGGCACTAGTAAAAAGATTGGTTAAATAGAAAGAAAACAAAATAGTACCACTATTGACGGCGACATCACGAAGTCTCTGAACGAATGCAACAAACCAAAAACACTTTAGTTTATTTTCGTAAAAAAAACCGCTTACACAAAAAAAAACAGTTACTTCGAACGAACCTGAATTTGAGCCTTTACAGACCATATTTAAGGTAAGTTTCGATTTTTATTAAACCTTGATAACAGTATGTAAAAACTGGAACCTGTGATGAGCACTGATAAGTACACTTGGAGAACCCAAATCACCACAACACATATTTTAAAGACCTTACGATCGTTTTGCTGACAACGTCAGCGTCATCAGGGGATGAAAAATTCTGATAATTTTTCATCGACGTCGGCCTCATAAGTGCATGAAAAATTCTGAGAAGACTACAATATATGGTGTATTTTTGCTTCTTAAAGATTTACTTTTACTTATTTACATTCTCTACCGCTTATGCCATTCTTAATTTTCTGGAGACGAATTTCTGGCTATTTAAGTTCATGCTGTGTTTTATTGAATTTGACGTTTATTCTTTATAAAATGTACACGATCTTGGTAGTGTATCGCACATACTCTGACTCTAATCTTTTTTAAGTTAGGACTTTCTTAGTTATTAAATTTACTTACTTCTCTTTTAATATTTTTATGGATAATAACAATAATAATACATATTATGTGCGTATTTATGTATGTTTGTGTGTGTACGTGAGCCTGGATAACACTACAATATATATGCTGTATTAATCAAAGGGTTCGCAAAGTTATTAATCTTTGTACCACTTCTATTAGCGAATTTTTATTTTAAAAAATCGCTTATAAAGAGGTCACAATGGTGAGACTTTGCAAACATTTTTTCAAAGGAGCGCGAATTTGGGCCCCTAGAACCCGAAACCTTTATGTTTGTTTATGTCTAAAAAATTGAAATTCAAATGTTTCAATTATTAAATGCTACAAAATTATCTACTAGCTGGAATAATTTGATCATTATAATTTACTCTCACTCATTGTGTATCTCTCTTATTTGTAACTGTTGCCCATCAATTCGAATAATTTTATGAGTGAATATTGGAATCTCTGATGAGCACTGATAAGAACAATTTGGAAAACCCTATTCAGCACAATGCAGTTTTTAGACCTCACGATCATTTCGCTAACAAAGTTAGCCCCACGATAGGAAGGCTAAACTGTGTATTCGCCCCTCTGATGACGCTAACTTGGTTAGCGAAACGATCGGCAGGTCTAAAAACTGTATTGTGATAAACTGGTTTCTCCAAATTGTACTTGTCAAATAGTTCTTTTATTTTTAGAAGTTCCGGTGTTTTAGCCTACTTTTTTCTTGGCAAGGTGATTCAGGGCTTCCTTAAAAACTAAACTTGAAATGGTCGGACACACGTTATCGACGTTTATTTTATCTCTCTCCCATATGTAATCCCCTTTACATTTAATTTCCGCTCAATAATACTAATCTTTTAGATTGGTTTTCTAGTATTTAACAATATCTTCCTTTACTATCAAAAAAGTTTCTGTGTCGTCCTTTGCAGGTTTTATTTTTTGTTTCTGCTCAGTGTTTTCGCTTGCTTTCCCTTATTTACATAATTTGCCATTTCTTCACTGTCCCCTTGCATCCCCAGTATTTTTTCTCTTTCGTACTTTCGGTCGGATCATATTTTTGAGTTGCTTATATTTAATGTATGTTTCTTTGTTTATTTGCCCCTTTTTTCCTACTGCATCTTAATATTTTCAGTATCTTTCACATTTCAGTGTAATCAACGGTCTCAATTAAGCTGAGGAACCCGTAGATTAGAACTTCTTTTAGCAAAATAGAAGAAAGTTTGTAGGCTTGGAAGAAGCGTGTGATACTGTAGATAGGCAGAAGCTGAGTTTTAAAAGATTATGGTGTGGATGATTCGTGGATATTTCGAGGTATTAAATCGCTATATCATGATGGAGCATGTCTGAGAACTAATAGAATATTTATTGACTATTTTGAAATTGAACAGGATATCAAACAAGAATATGTAATCTCTCCATGGTTATTAAACAATATTAATGGACAAATGTATAAGCCAATTTTGCGCCTAAACAGAAGGCATTAAAATGAATGCTTCTAAGGTAAAACTGTTACTGTACGCTGATGATGCAGTACTACTTAGTCCACCTGAAGGAGAAATGCAGTGGGTGTTATAGAGACTGAGAAGAGTAAGAAATAAAATTAATTTGCTTGTGAACGCAGCAAACACCATAGTGTTTGATAAAGATTGTGGAACAAGTAATTGCAGTTTCTTGATAAATGATAGTAGTAGCATTTTGGGAGCTCTCTCTAAACCACTAAAATGTACCTCACTGTAAATTCCTCTTTAATCTTCTTTGAACTTTTTAATTCTTAATTTAGGCGATCAAACCGCAACATTTTCTGTTTTGGTTTACAGTGATGAGTAAGTTAAGAAATTCTGCTGAATTTGTGCATTCCAGGAATGATCAATATCGGCGCCACTGGTCTCCGGATTGTTCATAATCTGTACATGGGAACTCGATCACGTACCGGACCCAAATATCTTGAAATTAATTTATTCTAATTGTACCAAAGCAAGAACGAGTCTTACACACTGCTAGCTGCTCTAGGTAATAAAATTTATATTCGGCCACGGCGAACTCACATACTTAAATTATAATACGACTGAGATCAACGTATGAGGCTTGTATTGAAAACATTCAGGTAAAAAGGATCAGGACTGTATTAAGATTTTAGTATCTGTTACTTACCTTTAATTTATTTTAAAGAAAAAATAAACGATTGCTTGGTTAACGTAGGTTTCAGCCCAACCATACATCGCCACCAAAGTTACCTCACTACCAGTCGAATTAAATTGTATACAGTAGGTTAGCCCAAAAATAAAAATTAAACACAAACATTACAGAATTTTTGGGTGCAAATTTACTTAAACTGATTCTCATGTTTTGTATTTATATAAAAGATAATAATTGTTGTATATGAAACAAATTAGTACACAAGACAAAACCTACTTGGTAGGAAAAATATACAAAGAAAAGAGTTTAAGCAATTTAAAATGTACATAACAAAAAAAGTAATCTGGTCTAAGGCTTATTTAGTACCATTAGTAATATTTTACCCGAATTTTATTGTGATCTCACTTAATTACTTCCGGATCGTCACGTGTGAAAATATCGCATCGGTGACAAAAATTTCAAAAATTTTTCTTCGCTTAAACGTTATAAAAAGTATCAAAACATATAGAAAAGATGATTTGGGAACATTTTTTTTTTGTATGCCGATCTGTCCGTCTGTATGTCTGTCTGCTTGTAGCAACGATAACTTTAGAACAAATTGAGATATCGTCTTCAAATTTGGTATACAGTTAGCACTCGACAAACGACGGTTAGGATTGTTTTTGGGTAAAATCTCTTTAGGGGGTAGTGTATGAATGGGGGGTGATTCGCTGAAAATTGACATTTTTTTGTTAAAACTCGTGACGTTTTAGGGTTTATTTATTAGAAAACTTTTAATTTCATCAAACATCTGGTATTCTGTGCTGAAATTAAATTTGGGGTTGTGTGTGTGGAGGTGGAATATTGTTGACAAAAATTTTGATTTTTTTTAAAACGGCGCAAAAAGTCTGAAAACATATAGAATACATGATTCTGGAACGAAAATTGGTTTGTCTGTGGGTCGGTTAGTCTGTCGGCATGTACGTATGTCTGTTAATAGGTGCAGTAACTTGCGAACTAATTGAGATATCATCTTCAAATTTGGTATCCAGTTAGCACCCGGCAAAGGAACGCTTCGAATTGTTTTTGAGTAAGACCGCTGCAGAGGATAGGAGATAAATAAGGGATGACTTGGTAGAAATTAATATTTTCCAATAAAACTCGAGTAATATAACGCTTCAAAAGTTTATGGGCACAGGAATGCAAATATTTGCTTTGTGGTCAAGTCATGGGCCTTACATTCATTTCGTGAGAATGTATTTCTGGAAAGAATAAATTATAATAGCTATGTTTTTTTTATAATTCAACAACACACCACGAGGGCTTACAGCCTAAATACTATCGTACCGTGGGTGTCGACAAAGAGGAAAGAGGCAACTTGTTAATTCTGGACTTGAAGGTTTGGAGGTTCGGAGGAGAAGGAAAAACATGTGCCGGCAGGGAATTCCACAATTTGGAAATCCACGGGACAAAAGAGCGGGCATAACAAGATCAAGTTCCACGTCTCGTGACCTGGACAGTAAAAGGTTGCATTCGCTCTGTTCCCCTGGTAGATCGGTTGGGGGCAGCAGGTGGAGGAACTATGGAAGAAAGCTCATCTGAGCAGTGCCCGTGCAGATATCTATAAAAAAGAGAGAGAGGACAACAACGGCACGTCGGTGAGCAAGGGATGGCAGCCTTTGTGTGCGGGTAGGGTCACCGATGAGACGTATAGCTATCTTTTGAATGGAGTCCAGAATAGCGAGTGTAGAAGCGGCAGCGGCACCCCAGATGCGGGAGCAGTATTCGAGGTTTGGCCCTATTTGTGAAGTATGTAAGGTATAGAGATTAGCTGGTGAAAAGTATTTGCGAGCCCGGAAGAGGAAACCTAATTTCTTAGCAGCCGCTTCTGCAATTGATGTGACATGTTGGTGCCAATTGAGATTTCGATCCACAGAAATGCCGACAAGTGAAAATAACTCATTACTTTGAATAACTTGGTTGTTCATTGTGTTGGATCTAGGGCTGGTGTATCTCTTATGAGAAAGAAAGCAAGACTGAGATTTGGTGGAGATGAATTGTACAAGATTTCTACTTCCCCAGTCTAAAATTTTTTGGACATCCACGGAGACAGAACCCTCCATGAGTCTGCGATCCTCATCTAATTGGGCTAAAAAGACAGGCTTAGAATATTGTATATGAGGGTGCTGTCGTCCGGGTAACTCTGAACTCGGTGGAAGTGTAACCAACAAACATAAGGCTCTGGCATTTGTTACAGTTAAATTGTGTTGTTAACTTATACTTAGTTGGAAAGTTTCATGTATAGGCTGGTCAGCAACTAATGATTGGTCTAACTATAAGATAAACTAAACATTTTACTGCCACTATCGATTTAATGTATAAAGTAAGGTGCCATGAGGAGCATTTTGGCGTGAGCAACATCGTATTTTTAAAACAGTGACCGTCATGATAATTTTTATAAACATACGCTTCTTAAAGCAAACCGCTAGTAAAAAGCCCGCATGCGTCTATGCACCTTCCCATGCTTAATATAATTGTGTTGGGTAAAGCGGGTGCTTTGTTTCGTGAAGCCTCGCTGCTTTATTGCAAGTGATAATTCTCAACCAGCAAAAATTACCGGAGGTCTAGGTTTATGTTAGTGAATCTTCTTTAAAAAAATTCACTAATGAGATCCCGACTTTTAAATTTTGAAAAAGTTTCTTCAAATGTACGCGACCTAGGCCACCTAAAACCAATATCCGGGGTCAGTGTCAAGTTATATATATATATATATATATATATATATATATATATATATATATATATATATATATATATATATATATATATATATATATATATATATATATATATATATATATATATATTCATATATGTATGTATCACACCGATAACTCAAATATTAATGGGCCGATTTTTATGAACACCTTCCTTTTGCAAGTGGCTTAGATAAGTTTGTTAGCCAGGAAAATCGGCCTAGGTTTTCCCGGATTTTTTTTTCTTTCGGAAAAAAATTATATTTCCGGAAATAACAAATCAAGTGCAACCCAATTTGGTATGCTGGTTTCTGTCATAAAGAGTATCCTATACACCAAATAGCCTCTGATTAAAAAAAGTTAAAACATCAAAATTGATAATTATGTCAGTCCTACTAATGTGAGAGAAAAATATGACACAAAATGACTAATAAGCTCCTAGATCTGTGTCCAGGTCGTTATTTTCCGTCATTTCATTAAAATACAGGCAAAAAATCAATTGTAATTCAAAATTGTTTGGTATATATAATAAAGAGGTTAGAAAATTAACATACGCATTAAGCGAATGTACCTGCTAGCACACACATCTCTCATATCTACGGTGGTCCAGTGGTCTAAGCGGTGTGCATCAGATAAGGCGAGTTCTAATCCTAGTTAGTAATTTCACTTTTTTTTGATTTTTTTGTCTTTCATTTCATTTTACCGTTATCTGATCAGATTGTTGTTATTCCGATGAATTTTTTAGAGAGATTTTGTGTAAAAAATGAGTTAATAAAGAAGAGATAAAAACGTTTAAGACTTAACTCAATTTGAAAAGCATATCTGGTTGTTGGTTCTTGTCCTAACTTAGTGACACCGTTCTATATTTAATACAGTCGTAGACTTTTCCCGTGGCTTCACTAGTGCTTGTTCTTTTTTCTGCAAACTTTTCAATTTTTAGTGATTTTTTGAAATAAAAGTCACTAAAAATTGAAAATTTTTTTCTTAAAAAAAACCACTGAGGTGATCGCGACTTGAATTTTTAAAAATCGATTCAAATGTGCGAAGACCAAAACGAACAGGAATATATATATATATATATATATATATATATATATATATATATATATATATATATATATATATATATTCCTGTTCGTTTTGGTCTTCCCTTGTTATATCATATATATATATATATATATATATATATATATATATATATATATATATATATATATATATATATATATATATATATATATATATATATATATATCGATAACTCAAAAAATAATGGGCCAATTTTAACCAAATTTGGTGAGTACCTTCCTAAGTGAGAATTGGAACCTGTGATGAGCACTGATAAGTACACTTGGAGAACCCAAATCACCACAACACATTTTTTTAAAGACTTGTAGATAGTTTCACTAACAAAATTAGCGAGCGTCATCAGAAAATTAATTTTTTAACCTATTCTGCGCAATCTAGACACCCCAGATAAACCTATGAGAGACATAAAATATTAAGAGGAAATTTACTAATTGTTAATCGGATGAATCAGGTGAGTTCCTACCCCTGTAGTGTGGCGAATGTCACACTGGCGGTAGAACTTAAAGATTTACCTATTTTATTGTGCAGTTAAGTTTAATAAACAGTGTGGAACAGCCAAATGAAGGTAGTTAAGTATCTCAATTATCCTAATCCTATTTTTTTTTTGGTGGAATTTTATAGATTGAGGTTTAAGAAACACCATAAGCTACTTTAAAGTCCTGAAAAAATTACTTATTCCGCTTCTCAGTTCTTTAGCACGTTTACCATCAGCCACAACAAGACTTCCAATGTACATACCGATACATTTTCAATTGTTGATATCGTTTCGACTTGTATCCATTTTTGCAGTCCTATCTTTATTCTTCACAGTTTCAGTTAATGCCTTTTCAACAAGTTGTCCAACACAATGGATATCCTTTGCATTTTTCTGCTTTTTCTATCAGCGATTCGTATGCAATGGAACTTTGGTACGTTTATCTTGAACTTTTGAGCCTACTGGTTGGATCTTTTGTGATAAAATTGAATAAATGTAGTGACAAAGGCATCCCAGTATGTCGTTAGGTTGTACTGGCTGTGGTATGATTACCATTCGCACATTTTAAAATAGCAATCCTTGCCGTACGCTTTGCTTATTTTAGCTTGAGTTTATCTGTCTCTACTACAAAGCTATGACAACCAAATTTGGTACTTAAGTTTTTACCTTCAAACTTAACCCACAGGCCCAAATTCAAATCTCTAAGTCAAAACGAAAAAAAAAACTATACGCAAAAAATTGGGTGCCAGTGGTGATCAGAGAAATGCGAAGAACAAAATATTTTGCATGGATAACAAAACCGATTGAATATTGCAGACAAACTATCGGTTTTCTTGGGAGAAGAAGGTCAAGGAATACGATAAAAAATT
This sequence comes from Tillus elongatus, assembly GCA_964006375.1. NCBI lineage: Eukaryota > Metazoa > Arthropoda > Insecta > Coleoptera > Cleridae > Tillus > Tillus elongatus. Next base: position 114,102,772 of record OZ023265.1, read on the forward strand.
ACTTTGAAAATGTTATAGTTTTTCTTTTTAAAACTTCAGTCGCGATTTAAAACGTCGTCAAAATTTCGAACAACTTGAAAGGAATAAAGGTTATGTGGAAGAAATGTCGTGAGAAGTGTGTTTTACAAAGTCTCAAGGTTCGTCTTCAACGGTCATTGTTCCTTATTTTACAAAAGTATTAGCATGAAATTCATTTCAAATAGTATCTGATGCTTAGGCAGTAGTTTCAGTTATTGAGTTTTTTCGGGAAAATTTTATGTTTATATTTAGCAATTTAGCATTTGGTACGTTTTGAAACAAAAATTGAGTTTCATGAAATATGGTACAATGTTTCTACTGTAAAGGTTTATACTATCTACTAAATTTAATGTCTTTCTTTAAATAGGATATTCAACATTAAAAACACTTTATGAAAATTCGCTACCATAACGCACTTGCAGGTCCAGACTTTTTTAGCATCTGCAGCATAATGTATTAGTTATTTTAGAATAACTTTTTTATGGTTTTGCCGTTGAGTAAAAGCAGAATACCCACATAATATGACCTTAGTACAGCTCTGCACATATTGTATCTCACAGTGTTCAAATACCCGAATTACTTCGTTTTTTCTTACCATTATATTATATGATTAAGCAACAAAACTTAAACTGTTTGTGTATAAAGTATTGGAACCAGTTTCTAACTGGAATTATTATTACGGAGAGAGAAAAAATGTACTTTTATCCATTAGACTGTGAAGTTTTTTATGCTATAAATTAAACTAATCAAATTTAGTATTAAGAAATAATGGCTCCTCTTACATGTAACTTATATCAGGACCAGGTAACATTATATTATGGTTACATTAAACTCTCCGAGCTTAACTTTAAATTAACGGTAATTATTCTATAGAACTTGTGCCGTAAGTCTTGAATATTTCTCGCCTCTCATTAAAATACTTTTAGAATCGAGCAAGTCGAGTTGGCGAATGCTCGGAATAGAAACAAAGAAACCAGAGGCTGTCAAATCCTCTTGTCTGTCTACTTGTTCATCATGTTACAGGCTTTATTTATAATTGATGTTTGGGTCTGGCCTTTTGTTAATTATTCGCACTGTCCATTCTTATCATTGGTAAATACTTAGGAAAGATATTAGTGAATCCAGAATATAGAATGTTGAAACATGTCTACTTAAAAATAAACTACTTAGACGAAAAAGTTGAAACAGCATCAGCTCAAAACCTCAGTGTTTATATATAAAATATCGTTCAGAAATATTGAGATAACGAACCGTACCACCAAATTCTGAAGCAAAATTATGGCAAGAAGCCTAATGAAAAAAAGTTCGGGACGCAGCAAGTGCGTTATAGTAGTGAATTTTCATAAAAATTGTACACTATTGGTTAGATATGTTATTAAAACTAATTATTTAAATTTAAATGGACCTTGGAGATCGGTTTTAGAGTCCCCGTTAGCGATTATTTGAAAAAAAAATATATTTTATATAAAGTTAAAATTTTAACATTTGGTCTTAGATATAATCTGCAAGTACTGCAAGTGCAAGTCTTTAGAAAAATTGTATTACAAATTTCTTTAAAGTTACAAAAGTTTTTCAGAAAAAAATTAATTATTTACAAAAGGAATGTACCTGTCAAATTATAAATATGGCAGGTATTTTTCCTTATTTATTGCTTGGATGGTTTTGTTTTAGTCAACCCGTCCAGTTTTTGCAAACAATAAACAACAAAAAAGGTTATAAACAAATTTGTCCGCAAGGCTCATTATGTTATTTTTCTTTAATTTAGTACCCTCGGTATAGCCACAGCATAATATTGATTATGCTGTGGTATATCTTTAAAATAGGATAAAGGCAGCTTAAAGAGTTCCAACTAAGCTGTTTCTTTCGCACTTTCCGCTCACACTTACTTTTTATATTATTTTCCGCCAAGCACCCCTATTCACTCTTGGTCCCGTAAGTTTCTTGTGGGCTATTTGCAAGAAATTCTCCTTGTGGATTGGGCATCGAGAAGGGGTTCAAAGCATATTTCTAAAAATATTTTTTTTAAACACCCCCCATGTTCTAATCTGCAAATTTACGGAAAATTTAATTTTTATTGCCAAACGGAATGAGTCTATAAAATTGTAGGTGGCAAGTAAGTATTTTTCGATATTAACCGCTTGAATCATCGGTTTTAATCAACTCAATCGAACCAGCTTCCGCAAAAAAAAAATAACAAAAGAGGTTTTTTAAAACAAATTTGTAATTATCTGTGAAACTCATTGTGTCATTTTTTAAATTTAGTATCCACGCTGCTTTTATATAAGTTTTACTATGTATTAAAACTCAAGATTCTAGTTAAATGGGCAAATAGGGTTATCGCCATTTGAAATATTTTTAAAAAAATTCGCTACCATAACGCACTTGAACTCTTTTCAACACTTATTTACTATTGCTGTATCCATACGTTTTGAAAATGAAATAAATATAAACAATACAGAATTTTGAAATTAAAATTTTAATAATTTAACCTAAACATTTGTTGATATAATTTTAACTAGGGATGGGTGTACTTTGTAGTACCTGCCTAGATATTATAAGTACTTACTGTATTAGTTTCGTAATACTAACCAGTGAATTCTGTATGGAGTTCACTAGGTAATACATACAATATTTTAAATACCGTGAACGTGAAGAATGGGAAGCTTAATATTTATACATAATGAAACGTCGTTATAAATTGCTTTCTAATCTATAAACTTTTGTGTAACCTAGAGAGGTGTCATGACAACATACTACCTGGTCCTGCACCGAGATGGCGTCCCCGTCGTATCTCTCACAATGTTCTCCAGGCTGACATGTTGCAATAACTTCCATTGTTTAGATTTTCATCTGCGAATTATTTAAATAGCATAACAGTATAGATAAGGTCATCTGTCTTTGTCCAACATTGTAGATATTGCATTACAGAATCTGAAGTGATGTCGGGGATTCTTTTATTATTAACTTCGAATAACTTTATTTTCCTTTGTTCACACGACTTGAAAATTGGTATATAACCATGTCCGTCTATTTTCTTTTAAGTTGTAAATTTTCGTTTCAATTACTTAGACAATTTGAGAGATATTGTGTTTAAAAAATATTTTTCAAGTTTTTATTAGGAAAAATTGTCCATTAAAATTTGATGAACGAATGCATCCAAGCCATTAGCAAAATAAGGGTAATTCCCAAATTTGGTCCAAATCAGTGAGGTATTTTTTTAGTTATCGGTGGTTGGATATATATATATATATATATATATATATATATATATATATATATATATATATATATATATATATATATACACATCAATTTTGGTGCGCAGTTTACTTTTAATAACGCAAACCCACGTACATAATTTGGTTGAAATAGCCGCATTATTTTCGGAGATAAAAAAATATAAAAAAAATCAAATTTTTTCAATGGGTAGCTTGAATAGAAATTAAATAATAAAGGTCAAACATCTATGAGTAACATCAAAATTCGGCCCGTATTTCAGTTTTTCGCTTTAATGGACCCAAGAATCCCAAATTTCATGTATTTCATCGATTTATTCAGATGTTAGGGCGTAAAATAAGATTTTCAAATTAAACTTTGACACCTGTATCTTCTTTAATACCACCTTTTCCATATAGGTAAGTATGGTTAAATCCCAATAATTACACGTAATTAATCTATGGTTTCGCTATGTATCGTTAATTGCTGGACATCTGGATATTGTTAATACTTTTGCATCTTCTCGATGTAAGGAAGTAACCATTGTTTTACTATAAAGCAATACCTCTTAAAACATTGTTATAAACATTGTTGTCACATATAAAAATGATTCATCAAACACCCAATCAAAAGTAACATAATTAACAACAATACATTTCAAATGTTTCTAAGCACACTTGATTTGAATGGCAAAAGATAATTTATTGCCCTAAGGGTCACAAGTTAAAAATGTTTATAACTCTATAGTAGAATGTCAAATATCAGTTGGAATAATAAAGGCATTGCACAAGATGCTGGCCTTCACATACGAATAATATAAATTATATTGTATGAGTTAATAAAACATTATGCAAATGCACTTTACTTTCTGGTGAAATAATAGAGATAAATCTAATCAAATTGATATCGCCTACTTTATATCAATCTCAGTGTTTTATAAAATCAATAATGGATTCGTTTAATATTTATCGATATTTTTTATGGGCGCGGATAAATTAAGCTAATTTCGTTAACACATAGGTATATCAGTTTTTGTTAATAGTACGTTTAGTATTATCTGTTAATTATTTATGGTCGCTTGGATTAAAGCGTTTAACTTTTTAAAGGTTCTATGAATATAATTATTAGCTAGTAACGTTCGCAATAGTAAGTTGTGTAACTAGAAAGTGGGTACACCTTTATTTTGTTATCATTATCAACATTATTAAGCTTAATTTTTTGTATCATATAGGTCGATCTGCGATGTCGTTTCGGAGTCTCTACCGCCTAAAGCCTTCTTTCGCTTACCATTGTTTAAATTACAACCCTTAGATGCTACTGCAGCACCATGTATCCGTTTGTATAGTTCTATCGATTACTGTTAAAGAAAAGCTCGGAATAAAATTACTGGTATCGTTGATAACCGGCGACCGTAAGTGTCTAGTTTTGCCGCGCTTTTTTTAAGTTGTAAGACTGCAGTGTTGTATGTCACAAACAAGCTGACATAACTGCAGTGGATTGTACGCATGTCCCATCCCTCGAAGAGAGGGTACCTGCAATGTTCAAGACCTGGACAGGGTCTATTCGTTCATCAGATCAGCTTCGAAGAGCTTTAGCACCGAGTGCATTTGACCACGTGTTGTGGTATTACACATTCCGCCTATATATAATGTACATCAAGAGTATATAGTTTATATTCTATTCGTTTAACACATCAGCTTCGAAGAGCTTCTGCACCGAGTGCATTTGTGCTATTACACGTTCCGCCTATATATAATATATATCATTAGCATATAGGTTATATGGCTTTAAAGTCTATTCGTTCATCAGATCAGCTTCGAAGAGCTTCTGCACCTAGTGCATTTGATTCATACACGACCACGAGTTGTGGTATTACACGTTCCGCCTATTTATATCAATAGTATATAGATTTTATTGTGTTTAAATATACAATTAAGTGTTTCCAAGAGATTTCATTCCATAACACGATACAGTCCATTTTAATACGTAAGTAGCAGTAACTACAATCCACGAACCAGACACGCACAATAACAGTAAGGTTGATTGCACCCAGGCTATGATAAATTGATCGATATTTTCAATGTGGATCGTCGAAATGCACGGTGCGTTTCAGTAGCCGTTGCGGTGACAGACGGGAGTGATGAACAATGAACACGCTTACAGTAAGTCGTCGCTGGACGAGGTAGTAACACGTGGTCAAAGTGATTGGCGGGTAAGTTTCACCCAGCTTGCGCTTGGTGTCAGAATTGATTGCAAGTACATTTTTTTGTTAACCCTCCGTCACTCGCGCGACGTCTCACAGACGCCTATGTATACATACTAGTTATGGTAACTTCCGAAGCGGGGTGCGGGGTTTTCCCCACCTATGTGCCTTCCTCAGCTAGGTAGAAGATTAGTCACACCTACCCGCCTCATTTCACATTTACACATTGAGAAGTTGTCAGTGATATTACTTGTGACGAGTCCCGGAGACACCACGCGTGCCTGTCGTTCGAATATTGTATATAAGTATTTGTATGAAACGTGAGATTTAGCGTGTTGTAAAGTGACTTTTTCAAGTAATAACACGTGAGTGGCATTGCGAGCTTGTATATAATTATAACCTACACTTAAATATTATTTATACAGATGGAACGAAGAAAGTTCTATGACCCCCTTGAGAAAAAAGATGCTGAGATATTGCGTATGATGGCCTAGGGATCTGATAGTGAGGAATTGTCAGAAGCGAATGATAGCGGTGAAGTGTAAGGAGACAATTTGGAAGAACAAATGGAAAACACAGATAACGAATAAGATATAACAAGTTGTGATGAAGATGAAGATCCAAGTTGTGTAAAAGAAAATGTAAATTTTGTATTTGTGAAAGAAAATCTAACTAAATCGCGGTTAGAATTACCTGCCCAAAATGTCAGAACACGTTCGCATAACATCATAACTCATTTGCTTGGTTTGAATGGTGCATGCAAAGACGGCTTTGGATTGTCGTTCAGTGATGAAGAATATAACTATCAGTAATACCAATAAGTATATCAATAATAGAAAATAAATGTACAGCAGGGAAATGGATGACGAGACTATGGATCTGACTGAAATGAAAGGTTTTATATGTCTTTTGTGTATAGTAGGCTTTTATAGGAATAGCAGAATAAACACCAGCATCGTCTAGGCCACTGATGGTTCTGGCATGGAACTCTTTCGATTGACTATGTCACGAAAGAGATTTTATTTTTTTCTACAGTTTGCATTTTGATGACAAAGAAACTCGAAATGAAAGGAGGGCTGTCGATAAACTTGCACCTATCAGATAAATTTTCGAGATGTTTGTCACGCATTGTCGGAATAATTATTGTGTTGGAGAGTATGTCACAATTGACATAATTCTGTCAGGGTGTAGGGGAATGTGTCTATTTCATCAGAAGCAAACCATCTAAATATGTCATAAAAATAATATGATTCACGGACGCAAGAATGTATTACACAAACAATCTTGAAATATAAATAGAAAAGCAGCCTGATGGTCCTTACAGAACTAATAATAGCAAACTGTAGTAAATGGGCTCTGTGCACCGCTCTTTGGTTTGGGAAAAATATCACAGCAGATAACTGGTTCACCAGTTACGAGTTGGGGGACCGACCTTCGGAAAAATCACAAACTAACACATGTTGGTACCCCAAGAAAGAACAAACGATAAAGTCCACGGAACTTGATGTACGTGGTCGAAATAAATCCACGTCTAAATTCGCTTTCCAATCAATTTGACAATGGTTTTTTATATTCTAAAAAGAGGAAAAAACGTTCTTCTTCTCTCTAGCATGCATCACGACGCGGCCATAGAATTTACAACAAAAAGAAAAATGAAACCGAATAATAAGCTTTTATAGTGAGACGAAATCTGGTGTCGACGTTGTCGACAAATTATATGCCACCTACTCAGTTTCTAGCCAGTGGCAGTTTTTTATACAATGTTTAGCTTAGCGGGTATTATCGCTCACGTCATTTATAAATGGAACCAAAACCAGTGCTTAGAGAGAATTAGACACATTAGAAAAGCCTTAGCCTTGTATGAAACAATAGACTATATGTAAAGAAGGTCTAAAATAGTATCTTCACCCAGAAATCTGCGGAAATGGAACTGCTGAAATGATGGGAGAAAATGGATCTGTTACAGCGAGTGCTAGCACAAGTAGCCTTCAAACTGGACAGGCAAGATATCTTGCCACAGAAGAGACGGGAAAGGTTAGAAAACTCGTATGATCACACACAAATGTATGGAATGTAGTAATTTCATTTACTTAGAGCATGCAAAGAATATTTGTTTTATTTGAATAACTCAAAGCGAACATAAAATAACATAAAACTTAGCGGTACAGTAGAAGTAAACAATGAGGAAATTGTTCACAAGGAGTCTGTGGAATCAGAGGACATCTCGGATAATGAAACCGTAAGTGGTACAAGTTTCATGTTGGGAAGTCTGGTACAAAATGGCCCTGTATACCTGAGAGATCTAACGTTCGTACCAGATCGGAAAACATTATTCTTGAACGTGCGGGAGTGAAAGTGATTGAACAGAATACGAAAATGGCAGTTGAGTGTTGGCAACTATTTGTAACTGATAAAAGGTTGTGTGAAATTGTTCAGTATATAAATATTCAAATAAAGTTTGGCAAGATGTAGCTACGAATAGTGACATTCAAAAATATATGATGTTTGTTACCACCATATGTAAAATAATTTTTTTGTCTCTATTTAGCTGGATGTTTTAGATCGAATAAACGAAACCTAAAAGATTTGTGGAGAAGTGATGGGTCGGGTGTAGAGATCTTTAAAACAACGACTTTAAAAATGTGTCATTTTCTCCAATGCCGCTTACGGTTAGACGACAAGACTACGCATGAAGAAAGAAAAAATATATAACCATGCTGCTGTTCCTACTTTCTTCGAGAGGTTTGTGAAAAAATGCCAGACCACATATAATAAATCGGAATATGTCACTATTGGTGAAAAACTTCCAGCTTTTCGAGGTCGTTGTGGTTTCAGGCAGTATATGCCAAACAAACCATCGAAATATAGTTTGAAAATATATGCCATGGCAGATGCTAATACGCTCTATATATGTATTCATATAAATGTAATAATAATTGCGTTTTTTCCCGTCGAGATTTTCTACGATATTTGGGGATGGGATAAGTCATGGGCCACTTACTAAGAGAAAAGAAAATATCCACTTACAAAAAGATCTGCGCCATTGGATCCAGCATCATGCTGGGGAATCTTCAGTGGAACCTCCAATAAATGTTCCCAGAGCAATTTGACGATGCGACGTGTGTTCGACAAAAAAAGACCACAAAGCAAAAAACGTATGTTACTAGTGTAATCGGTACATATACGCGGAACATGATCTATTCACCTGTGAAAAATGTGCTGAATCTCACGCCAATTCTGTCTGATTAGTTCTATAAGATAAAACCTTTTTATTTTAAGTTACACCTTATGAATAATTTAAAGAATCTTAATTTTTCTTTGAATTACTAGTTGAAGGATAGTAAAACTTGTATGAAGAATACGGATTGCAATTAAAAGATTTAAATATCTAAAAAACCGGTTGTTTTATTCTATTTACCTTTTTAATGATATACAGAACACTAATAAGCCAGTCACGTAGACAAGAAAATCGCGTTACGTCGCAGAAAATTGCACTGTTCTTATTTTTTGGGATGTTCTTTGAATATATACCATTGGTGAAAAATGAAGTTCGTAGCTTCCAAAGACATGTGCTAATGTGGTACTCGAAAAACCTTGAAACTTTGGAACTTCTTCCAGTTTTTTGCTTATAACTTCTAAAAGGGAAATCCTGCGGAAAAAGTTATTCTGCATATTTTTCAAGTAGACAAGATGCAAGCGAAACCGCAGCTCTGTAGGTCCAACACGTCCTGAAATACGGCACTTCAAAAATTGGCCATTTTTCTAAAAAAGTTCGAATTTGTAGTTTTAGCTGTCTTCCTAGCAGGATATGGGCTAAAATACTCATTTTAAGAGGAAAGTTATGAGAAATTAAGTTGTAGAGTACTTATTAAGCTATAATTTAAGGTTGCTCTATAGTAAGAGGGTCTATACCTATAGGAGGTAGTAGCTGCTTACATTACCTACATGTCTGACCATTTTGGGAGAAGCGTGTCAGTTGTATTCAATGGCTACCCTAAACAGGGGGCTGCTAGGAACACAAAAAGGCAGAGCTGCCACGTCGTTATGCAGCTTCTGCGTGTAGCGACATCATTTTTAATGAGTAATGAAACTGCCTCAAGATAAGTTATTGTCCAACCATAAAACAAGTAGCGCTTGGTCAACTTCATCTGCACTAGACTGGATAGCCAAAGGATCAAAAAAAGCAAGCCCCAGAGGACGCCGACTACCTCATTGTGAGGACAGCATTGGAAAATAGCCATGAGTACGAGCAAGTTACAATCGCTGGGGAGGTTTCGACCTCTTGGTGTTCCTTGATGGAATATGGAATTGCCTTCAGGATACAAAATGTTTTCTTTCAGAAAAGTGGCAATGGTGAAAGAGGTTGTGAGTAGTTCTCTTCAACGTCATTCGTCCGATGAGAGCTATCATTTCCCACTGGGATAGATATGTTCCTTCACGCCTTTGCTGATTGCGACACCACCTCTACCCTTTTCTGACAAGGGAAAACAAAGCCAGACCTTCTTGACTCGGATACCACGTTTCTCAACCAGGACTTTACTCATGAGAAAATAGCCCCTGCTGGCAACAAATGTCTCATGACGCTGTATGGTGGTAGAGAAGACGTCTCTCTTCACGTACTGCGTTACGGGATATTTGTCCGATCTGCTGCCAACGCCAAAGTCCACCGTGCTCGTCTGCCACCAACCAAAGAGACTGCTACCCAACATTCTTACAGAGCGTACCACCAGATACAGAAATGGTTTGGGGGGTCGAGACAGAGCGCACCAACTGGGGGGGGGGGATGGACACGGAGTTAGCAGGAGCTGACACCGGTGACCTCAACCAAGCAACCAGCGCCGCCAACCCTGCTTAAATTTCTGTCATTTAGATGCCAGAAAGGGTGCGGAGGAGGGAGATACGCCTGTCAGAGAGCAGGGATGAAATGTTCTGCTCTCTGAAACGTTTGTCAGGGGAAGACCTGCTTGAATGCTCATCTGTTAGCAATAGCTGAGTCGGATGTAGAACACGTCGTCGACGAACATTCACCACTAGTATCTAGCAGTAGATCTAATCCGACAACGAGGAGTCTCCGGAGCCCCAAGAACAGCCGTCTGACGAACCTGGGTCTTCCAAAGGAACACGGATGTCTCGCAAAGTGCGTAAAGGTAAGCCTAAGATTACACCTACCCCTTTGTTATAATTTATTATTGCTTATTTCTATCGGAGGAGTCAGGAGGTCCCTCTATCACTTGACGTTAAACATTTTACATCCCAGGCCCCCAACCCAAGCAACATTTAAAGTCAAATTGACGTAAAATCGCCAGATCACCACAGGTAATTTTCAAGTAAAATATAAGTCTATTTTCTCAATGGGGGGAATAAACTCAAAGTAATAGGTAAGTCGATAATAGGTATAGCAAGGCATTTCGACCAACGCGTTTTAGCAACATTTAGGGTATTTCGATTCTACATTGGGTGAATGCACGTAATTCATTGGTAAATACGTGCAACGTTTTACTTCAATCCGACATCTGGGCGCAAGTGCCGTGAAGTTCTTAACAACGAACTGTGCATGTGGCATTATTCTGTAGGATCAGTGCCTATATATGTATTAACAAACAGTATATATTAGCAACTAAGTATGTCCACCTTTGTTAAAAAATGACAACATGATGACTGATCAAAGAAGATACTATAAGTACTTGGATCAATGATAAAGGTAATTCGCACTGTATAAAAAAAAAACTGCGGTTATGTTTTTTCGTGTTATAATGATTATATTATTTTGATATAATTCAAGCGCCCCCTGTAAAAAGTGAAATTAGTTACAAATTAGAACTGTTTAAAATTCTGGAATTTCTGATTTAGAGGATTGGTAATGTAAACAAGACAAATCTATCCTACTCACATTGTACACATTGTTATTTTACGTTGTTTTCGAATTAAAATTTGATTACGCTAGATTCAACAAAAATAGTTCTTAATTTTCCTATACAATCAATCACAATCACATACAATAACTTATCAACAGAAACCAAAAGGTTTTATTTAATGGTGTCTACTCGCGTGAACTTCTTTTAAGGGATGACTTCCACAAGGCTCCAGACTGGTCTCAATATTGTTCGTCATACTTACGTATTTAACACACATTCTGGCTACAGGTGTAAACCCAAATATGGGACCAGTAAAAACAAATTAACTAAATATTTTGTTACAGCCATTAGGAAGGTTCTGATTAGAAAATAGTTTTTGATTCAAAAACGGTAGACCTGTTGAATGCCGTTAAAATTATTCATTTTCAAAGCTAGCTGCAACGCATTCTTCGTAATAATTTTTAGATCATAGTTTATTTACCATAGTATGCCTCCCTCATAAACAAATTTAGGAGTGTTACTCTCTTTGTGTCATTATTTGTTGTTTTGGTATGCTTTTTTTACAAGATAACGTAAAGTATGCCGGGGCATAGTTGGTTTTCTAATGGAGATATGCGAGACATGATTTGCTTTAATGCGCTAGAAAATGTTAATAAACATTAGGCCTATGTATGCTAAAAACTTTCAACCAGAAGACAGCTGGATCACAAATTATCTAAAAATTGTTGGACATTCAAGCGAAACTAGTTTGTTTCGTCCAAAGCAAGATTTTATAGCCCATCCAGAGCCTCGGTGGTTCAGTGGTAACAACCTGTGCCTCTGAACCGAAGGGTACTGGCTTCAATTCCAGGGTTCTCCTTGCACCTTTTGAGTACATACTGTAACATTAACATCAACCAAGGTTGTGACATTTTACGTGAGCAAGTTGAATGTCTGCACACTTCGGCCTTCTAAGGGGACGTAAAGCCGTCGGTCCTGTATCCATGCGTTGTTGGGCACGTTAAAGATCCCTACCATCCTTGCAGAAAGACAGGGGTTCGGCAAAATTTCCCGGATAGTAAGGTGGAACTGTTCTCTGGCGTCGGTGATTGGCATAGTCGCGGAAATAGACCGACGTTGAATAAACAAAAACACAAACACACAGGCCGTCCAAAAATATCACCCCCGAGCAAGAAGAAGAAATGTAAGTTCGTGTATCAAAAAATCCAGAAAGTAGTTCAAGGAAAAATACCTGGACGCTGCAAGTGCGTTATGGTAGTTAATTTTACACCATTGTCCATTGCGAAATCTACCTCTCTTCATCGTTCGGCTCTTGATGACACAAGAGATCTATCTGCTAAGAGGTGTAGAGACTAGTATATTAATTTTCTAACGTATTGATTATGTACACCATACAATTTTTGTCTAAAATGGATTTTTTTTTTCATATTTCAACGAAATGAAGGCAATGACGGCTGAGACACAGATCTAGAAGCTTGTTAGTCATTTCAAACTATATTTAAACTCACAAAGCGCTATGCGTACTACGTACGACTACCAGTATTATCAATTTTGTCGCTTCAACTTTTTTTTAATCAGAGGTTTGTAATTTCTTTGTCTTTGACCCAAAGATTTGAATTTTGGTATAAGGGATACTCTTTATGACAGAAACCAGCGTGCCAAATTTGGTTCCCATAGATTTTGAGTTTTCGGAGATATGAATTTTTTTCAAAGAAAACCCAATTTTTTTTCTGAAAACCTTGTCCGATTTTCCTGGCTAACGAACTTATCCAAGCCATTTACAAAATAAAGGTATGCACCAAATTTGATCGAAATCGATCCATCATTTTATGACTTATCGGTGTGACACACATACACACACATACACACACACACACAAATATATATATATATATATATATATATATATATATATATATATATATATATATATATATATATATATATATATATATACATATACATATATATATATATATATATATATATATATATATATATATATATATATATATATATATATATATATATATAAACTTAAACTGACCCCGGATATGTGTTCTAGAGGGCCTACTTAGCGCTCATTTGAAGAACTTTTTTCAAAATTCGAAAGTCAGTATCTCCTCATTAGCGACTTTTTTTAAAGAAAATTCACTAACAAATGCAGCTACCAATGTAAATGGATCATCGGCTCTTAGAATCTTTCATGGCGAAGGTCGTTATCTGTATCACGTCACATTCGTACAGAATGATCATCTGATTTTCCAGATAGACTACAATTTTGGTCTTTATTTATAAACAAACAGAATGCCGATCCACTTTTTGTGATGAAAATATTATTAACAGATAAAACTGCCTGTTCTTGCAGTTTTTGACTGTAATCAAACACATGTGAGAGAACGGAAATCCCCATTTAGCAGTAGGACGTCATCTCCAACCTGAATTCAAGATTAATGTTTGGTATGCAATAGCCAGAAATCAGATTCTAGGTCCATATAAATTACCACCAAATTTGAATGGAAATGCCTACCTTAATTTTCTACAAAATGGTTCCAGTGATCTCCTTGATGATTTGCCCTTAAATTTAAGCTGGAATAAATATTTTTTGCAAGGCGGTGCATCGACACAGTTTTTTGCTTTTGTGTAAATTAATAAATAAAATAGATTCCCAAAGATGGACAGGTTGTGGCAGCTCAAACTGCTAGCCAGCTCGTAGCCCGAATTTTAAACCACTAGACCTTTTTTGGTTATCTTAAATAAGCTCTACAATAACAGAGTAAATTACCTATGAAGAATTATCTCAAAAAGATTTAGAAATTGATAATTTATTTAAAAATATAAGAATACTATTTAAAATTAGATCATATTTTCTCAGATACTTATGAAGGTATATAAATGTCACTGGTATCCATTAATTCAAAAGAGGATCTAGCTGCCAGAATAAGATCATTTGAAGTTTTGCATGCAGCCCAAATATCAGGAGCTGTTACAGATGAGTTTATTGGAAGGATACATAATTGTTTAAGGCTAGATTGGGGTCATATCGAACATAGCAATTAGTATTAATAACTGTATTAAGTAATAACTGCATATAGTTCTCATTCTTGTCACTGCTACACGTTATCTATAAATTGGGTATTAAATATTTTTAAGATCACATTTGTTAATTTCATGTCTTTACCGATGATTGTAACATTTGTAACTTCTTAAAATAAACTAATATTTCCCCACTCATTGTTTGAAAATGAGAATATCTCTCATGACAGATTAATTGATTGTTTTGAAGTTCGGCTAAGAATTTTGCAGAGATCATTGCAAGAAATTATATGGTTTTAGATGATTACACAAAAAACACGACTAGATAATTTAAAAACCAGAAAAGATAGCTATAGGTAACCATTTTACCGTTCTATAAAGAATAGTATCATGTACCAGACTACGGAAAAACTTACAGGATGTTCTTATTGGAAAAACAACTTATGATGGTGTAACTTAACTTTCACCACCCTGATGCAATTAAGCCACCTTGCAAATATGGATGGGAACCCTAGGGATCTAGCTATCCCTCCTATCACTATTTCGCTTTATCTTTCTTACTGTAAAAGACGCATGGTTTTAAGCTACTTACCGTTTCTCTTTTTTTTTTATTAAATATATCGAAAACGGTTAATTTTAGTAATAGAGAAACTTGATGAAGGTCAACCTAATTTTACGTGTTATTCAAAAATGCAGTAAAATATGGGGTGTCATTTAAAATAAGCAAGTTGATGGCGATTTCCGGTATAACCCGAAGTGATACATGGAGGCCATTATTTTATTTAAGGAGGACATGCCCGATATACCAAATTTTCAAATTTTAAAACGGAGTGGTGTCTGACATATAAGTATGAAGCTGACTCGGTTGCAAAGGTTCTAGTTCGCGTTTATTTGCAGAAAGTTTTCTAAAATTTTAAAGTCGTTATTTTTAAAAATTGGCTAAAATGTGTTCTGTGTTCATATTTAATTTATTTCACTTCTTTGTCAATGCTAAACACTTGTGAGTATTCTTTAAGCTTAAGCGGCAAGCAGCACCCTCTATGTGTCAGAGACAAATTGAGAACCAATAGCTCTTAGCGCTCTGAAAAACAAATTTTTACCAATTTTCCATTACTCTGATTACTTTTCTAGATATAAATAAAAATTGAAATTCAATTTTTTGCCCTATTTCCCTTGTAATTTTGACTTTCGGGCTGAGGAAAGCTTATCTTAAGAGTAATATATAAATGTCAAGAATCTTCCGCTCTTCTGTGTGCCTGCCATTTCTTTCAGATCATCCTATATTAGCAAGAGTTTTTAAATGTACTCTAATAATATTTTCACACTGTATGTATTAAAAGATTTCAAAACTACTCACAAATTTGTGCTTTACTCTTGTTTGATTTGAAAATTACTTAATCATACCAGACTACGTGTGGAAAGCTATCGCATCACGCCGTTTAGAGTAATATATCACAAAGCTTAGCTTCTGATTTATTCATTGAAAAGGAGCCACTCATCGTTACGTCATTTCATTGACTACTGTACGTTCTCAAGTGAAGATATAAAATGCTAACGTCTATTTACCTTTACTAATATGTTTACACATTTACTTTTACATCGATGCTAATATATTCATCAAACATTACAAGTATCATGAATATGACGCCCACAATTTAATAGTGTCTGTGGGAATGAATATTTTATTTTAAAAAACAAGAAATAATTATGACCTGTGTAACCATCTTTGCGTGACTGGTAAATATCAAGACTGTAACTATTATTTTGATTGATATTTGTTTACAGGATTACAGACAATCTTAGTTACTTCATACAACAAAATATAACGTTAATTAAGTTAAGCAAACCGAAAAGCTACAGCTATAATGATACAGGTAACTACGTTGTTTTTACACATTTTGTAATTACACAATTTATCTGAATGCGGAATTTTTTTCAAGCATTTACAAGTTTGAGCAAAATTTATATTATTCTTGTTATATTTCGACGCTTACTGTATATCAGCGTTTAGATCTCCAGAACTGTGCACTTGTGCAGTCTGCAACACCCTTTGATTGTAGCTTTTAGACTGTGAAGGCCTTGTGCGTAAGTGGCGTTGTATTGTTTTACGCTTACAAGCAATTTTAATTGTTATATAATTCTAAAATCAGGGTTATATTATTCAAACCATTTTTTTAGCAGTTTTATTTGTCCTTAAAGTTTCAGCGCTTATTTAAGGTATCTTTAATTATTATTCTTATTTACAAAAAAGTAAACAGTCGTCTCCATATCGATCCGTAAATGACATAAATTTTCTTAGTGCAAAGCAACGACATTTCCAGAGAGAAAAAAGGTGTAAATAAGACAATGATTGTAATTTATGATGTGACATTAAGGCACTGTTAACCATTGGGGGGAGAAAAGAACGAAAACACTAACCTGCCGTTTGACACTGGAGGAGCTGTCACTGAGGCTTCCGGAAGCTGCGAATTTACGAGTCCGGTGCTTGAGACGAGCCGCTCCCGGAGCTGTGACCGGTAGCAGCGGACCTCCCGCCGCTACTCCTTCTATTGCTTCCGATTCTGAAACACACTGAAACAAAACACAGTCATTTAGATACTGACTAGATTTATATATACATTTATTTACAATCACCTGTATTTTATATTATTAAGAAACCTCGTATTTTTTTACAACTACGAGGTTAGACAAAGCCACTAAATTTACAAAACAAATTTTTACGCAAGCGTAAATATCACAAACTTTGTAAGACTTTTTTGCTCTTTAACGTCGGTCTATTTCCGCGACTATGGCCAATCACCAACAACACGAAGCAGTTTCTCCTCATTATCTTTTGCCAAACTCCTGCCTTTCTGTAAGGAGGGTAGGGATCTTTTACGAGCCGAACATTGCATTGACACGAGGCCGGCTGATTTACGCCCCCTGAAGGCCGGAATGTCCAAACATTCAACTTGCTCAAATACCATGCCACAATCTCAGTTGATATTAATTCTAGAGTATGTATTGAAAAAGTGAGAGGGAACATCTGGGAACCGAACCCAGTTCTTTTTGCTTCACAGACACGCGTTCTTACCTCTGGACCACCGAGGCCTAAATGAGCTTGCTGAATTGATAGTTTATTTAAAAGAAATATGGCACGTAATGTTGATAACAGTTCGCCAAAAAGTAATAGTGCACAACAGTAGCAGTACGCGTATATTAGTTCAAAAGTGAATATAACCGAAATACAGGGTGTTGAATTAAAAATTGTAATATTGACTTTTATTGATATATAAGCAATTATTTGACATATTGTCTTAAAAATAAGTACAAATGTGGCTTTCGTTGTACTAAAAAATAACTTATTCCCGGCTTGAATCTAGTGGATAGAGGGCCTTGCTTGCGATACCTTACACGTCTCAGAAATAGTAGTTGTTAGTGCCGCTAGGAGGCTCTGGTTAGAAAATAGTATTCCCTCGTATTCTGATAAGAAAAAAGATGCTGAATGAGAGTAGATGTAAGGAGTTTCAAAACATTTTTGATTTTAGAAGTTGCTTCGTATTGTAACACCATCAGCTCTTAAGGGCTAACACTGATTGAGAAATGGCAGATAATAATAATAAGAATAAGAATAATAATAACTGTCGCATAAAATGTTACAGCATGACATTCAAAGAAGCTACTGCTTGTTTATATATATATATATATATATATATATATATATATATATATATATATATATATATATATATATATATATGTACTGGCGTCCGTGCGTGCGTGAGAGCACGTGCCTGCATGTGTGCGTTCGTGCGCGTGTGTGTAATTGCGCGCGTGTGTGTATAAGCGCGCGCTTGTGTGTGTATGTGTGCGTGTGTTTGTGTGTATGTAGTGGTATTTTCCTTGAACACAATATGTGTCGCAAGGCAGGAGCTAATGCCTTCGTTTTTGCTATAACAGTTTTTATAGTGCGAAACCACCTAGAGATCCGGACAGATCGAAATTTTCCTGGATGTTCTTTGAAATGAGATGCGATTGTTGTAAAAAAAATTAAATGTCCCCTCTCCTTATTTTTTTAAAGCCCATGATTTCAAAATGGTTGCGGTTTCCCATTAAAAACTCTCTCAGGGTTACTAATTAATTAAATTCTAAGGTGAAAGGTACTTTGAAGTTGATTCGAAAACTGCAAAATAAAAGTCTATTTCCATTTTATTGCTCCATTTTCAAGAATTAAAAGTGACGGCCGACAACTTTATATTCAGAACAATTTTGTAACCGTGATAACTTCAGAAAGCCTTAAGTTAATAACTGTAGTTTTGGTACATATTGTACATTTGTACCCGTAAAATCTGGCGCTTTAAATGTTTACCGGATCGGTTTCATTAAAAATGCCTCACTCATTATTTCTCAAATCAAAAAAAAGAATACTTATATTATTAACTTAAAAAAGTGCTTTCTAATCAACCTAAAGACAGTTATGTATTTTTCAATACGGCGACCATTTTTCATTAAAAGTAAATGTTGTGATTTTTTGATTTGCTGCTAAATTTACTCTTGG
Organism: Tillus elongatus; assembly: GCA_964006375.1. NCBI lineage: Eukaryota > Metazoa > Arthropoda > Insecta > Coleoptera > Cleridae > Tillus > Tillus elongatus. The sequence continues at coordinate 114,121,637 of OZ023265.1, forward strand.
GAACGGTGGCAATTTGTTTCAAAGTTAATTAAAATAATTTGATTTAAGAAGCATTCAGCTGTGTCAAACTTGAGACATTTAGTCGTTATTTTGTAACGTCAAGGATATAAAAATGATTGCCAGTTTGTTTATGTACATTGATTTTGGAGACACAATAATTTTCAAATAGATATTCAGAATTCGGCTATATTGAATGCAACCCTTATTTTTTATTTTTTATTAATATATAAAATATTGTACAAAATTACGTACAATTTCTGCTAGCTGTACAGACGCTCCGAGATCGTAACCTACCACAGCCCATCACTTTCATTATCAAAAAATAGTAATCATTAATTAATTTAGCATACACAAAAAGATTAAAACTACTGAGGCCTTGGGCTTGAGCAAGTTGATTGTCTGCACGTTTCGCTTTTCGGAGAAGGTTGAGACACAGGCTCTGTTAGTACGACTTTTTCCCTGCCGTGCTTTCAAAAAGCGAATATTTGAGAAAATTTCCAGGTCGGTAATTTGAAATTGCTATTTGGCGTCGGTGATTGACCATTTTTGCAGAAATAAGCCAACATGGAAAAAACATAAAATATATATACACGAAAACTTTACTGTTACACCTGGTATCGGAAACGCCTATTGTTTAAGTCAACTCTTCATTGCTGTGATCATTGTTACACATTCTTCATTTATGATTGATTACTAGTGAATTAGTGATATAAAAGTGCATGTCATATCAGCTTGCTTAGGCGACCTACACGTGGCCTTATATTGATTTTTAACCCGTTATATCCGCGGTTTTAGGCTACCAGCTCGCGACTTGAGCTTTTCAGTAGTCGACTTAGTTCTCATGCAATGATGTCACACGGTCAAATTTATCAGTAGAGTCGCTTATTTTGTGCTTGGTGAAACCGCTTCATAATTACCATAAATATAGGAGCTTGCTATCGTCGTTTTAAAACATGAATGTTATATATATATATATATATATATATATATATATATATATATATATATATATATATATATATATATATATATATATATATATATTCATTCTCTCATGCCTTTGAAAATATGTGTTGTGGCGATTTGGATTGTCCAAGTGTATTTATAAATTAAGAAGATGTAAGGAATTATACCCTGTTAAGCAAATTAGGTGAGGTAATCTGTTTCTACATGACAAGGAACTATAATCAAAATTTATGACGACACACTTACATGGAGTCAGTTGTAAATTGTCAAATTTGAATAAGGAATTAAAAATTTGTGAGCTTTTAGATTTTAGAAAATTCCGTAGTTAATTTTGAATGATAAATTCTCATAATATTGTTCGTCCAGAATAGATATCCAAGAATAAGTTTCCTAAATTTTAGGCCTTTCGCAATTCAGATAAGAACGTACTTCAAATGAAACGTAATTAATGACATTCCTAAACTATGTCGTCAAAATGGCTGCTGAAAGTAGCGACTGCCGCAATTATTTGTATATCAACCGTTTTCAAAGAGATAGCGCAGTAAAAATATAGTTCTTGCAAAATGCAACGACATAATGTATTTCATTCATAGGTTAAGTTACATATTAAACCAATATGAGAAGATACGAAATAATCAAATAAATATCGGCTAACGTCAGCATGAAAATGATCTTAAAAGAGTTTGTTCTTTGATTTTTAAATTTAAAAATAAGACGTCATCTAAAAACGAACGAGTCGAATGTGTTTCACCTACCGGCGAATAAGTTATAATTTAATTAATTCTGTAATTAGCTGTTTACTTTTATTTACTTTTTGGATATAATATAAAATTTTCTGAGGCAGCAAGTTCTCGCCTGCACAACTACAACCGAAACTAACAAGTTATTAACCAGCACCCGTGTAACATTTTGTTTTGTTTCACTAACTTTAATATTTAGTAGAAACAATAGTGTCCAAATTTTATACGTTTGCATCAAGATATCGTTTTTCATTAAAATGCCTGGAAAACTTTGTCACATTTGAGTCTAAAATTATAATTTTCAGCAGACATTTTGTAATTGTTGGTATTAGTGTATTTTCATTAAGCATAATGACTAATACACAATTTGTTTCTGAAAAACTTGTTTCGTTGTTGGCAAAACCGGTTCGATTAGAATGACTGAAAGGAAATCATCCAGGCGATAAATAGGGAAAAATGCCTACCACGTCTATAATTTGGCAGATACTTCCCTTTTCTAAATATAAATTAAGTTTCTATCGGGAAAGCTTTTGTAACTTTAATGAAATTTGTAACAGCAAATTATTTAAAAGGTACCTACAGACCTACAGTGTCTAGATATACCAAATTTTAATCTTCTAGCTCCACGGAAAATTGAATTTTGGGCTTTTGAAGATTACATCTCAAAAGGAGCTAGAACACAACATTAAAATAGTTTTGATAATAGACAGATATCGATGTTAAAGCTTTCAAAAATTTTTTGAAATAACGGTGTATCAGGACCTCTAAACCGATTTTTAAAGTCTGTTCAAACTTAAAGTATTAATTTTAGTAATACATCATTCTAATAGTGTGCAATTCTTATGGAACTTCACTACCATAACGCACTTGCTGCGTCCCGAATTTTTTAATATACCTGTTGTGCGTAAGTGACAGTCATTGCACGTAAAAAAATGTGTATCAAAAACGGGATGAAATCTCCAATAGATGTGAATAATTTGAGATATCTCTCATAATTATTATAATAAACTTTTCTGATTAAATCTGTGTAAGTATAGTATTGTGACAAACTATTTGGCAACACTGTATCTATCATGACAGTGCCATAAGCACGCAACACACACGCACACAGAAACAGATGAGGTGAGAAGACACGTGCTTTGTAGATCGTGTTGCTCTTTACTCTATAACCCTTTCAGACCTATTTATGGCTGCAGATGGACATTCTAATAGCGTTTTAATACCCCCAGTTCCAGCTGGACGACGAGATATATCATTCCGCTGAAAAACAGTAATATGACATTTTGAACGAGTTTACACATAATTAGAGGTCTCTTTCTATTCCACACAGGTATTTTGATACGCTATTATTTTACAGATGCAACGACGCATATAAAAGGGGTTCAGAAAAAGACAGTCTAATAAGACAGACTTTTGAATGCTAATAATGTCATTAGACGATAGAACCAACCAAGAAAAAATATATTAGATCGCAAGGTTGTGAGCAGTATTAGTTTTAACTCCTGTTGGGTTATTCAAGTGAGCAGGATTAGAGGAGCAAGATTTTTTAATGACGTAAAAAAATAAAATAAGTCTTCTGCAACTGAAAAGCATACTGTAACTCTTTGATCTTAGAGGATGGAACAACCAAATGGGATACATTCATTATCTCAATTATTGTACATATTTTTAAAAAATCTCGAAACACGTAAATGTTAGATTAAAATAATGCTGTAAAACAGCTTGTAATTATTCTATAAGAACTGTATATACAGTGGGACCGGACATGTTTGTCTATTTTTAAAACTTAATGAAAAATGAAGTGCCTCAGTCGCAAAAATTAATGCCAGTTGCCGAAAGAGGAGGCTTTGGAAATATTTTTGCAGCTGCTTGATAGTTGTCAAAATGAAGCGTCGGAATACACATCAACCAATATTTTGTGTAAAAAAAACTTATTAAGTTTAATTCTTTCTCAACGGTTTTTTCGTCGTGAACTTAATATTCGCGATGTTGCGAATCGAAGTCTAATTTCATATAGGTTGCACAAGCCTTTGCATGAGTTACGAAGCTCACCATACATTATTCCGAATGATCAGTAGACATAATCTTTGCTACTGAGCTTCTTCTTCTTCTTCTCGTGTCCTTCCTATCGGAGATTGAAAATGATCATAGCCAAAGTTATCTTATTTTTTGCGCGTCTAAAAGTTCAATTGAGCTGCATCCGTACCTTTCGCGTGGATTGCGCAACCACGACGTTTTTCTTCTACCTACCTTTTATCTTTGATTTTTTCCTGCATGATATTTGTAAGTAACGCATACTTCGCTCCTCTCATAATATGACCCAAGTATAAATAATTTCTGCAAGAACACGTTTCCACCTCTTGTCTCAGGGGATGAAATTGTTTCTACCGCACTGAGCAAGGCTGAACTTTTTGCCTCGTTGTTCGCCGGCAATTCTACTCCAAACCCACCTCCAAATGTTCAACCACCGACAGTCAGCAATGTCGCGCATAAAATGACGGATGTCATTTTCAAAACTGAAAATGAAAGAAAGATGCTCTCTTCTCTTAATACCAGGAAAGCCCCTGGCCTTGACGAGATCCCAGCAATTGTTCTCAAAAAATGCGCACCAGAACTTGCTCCTGTCCTGACTCGCCTGTTTCAGACATCCTACAACATAGGTATATTCCCTAGTAACTGGAAAACTGCTCGAGTACAACCCGTCCCCAAGAAAGGATCCAAAGCGCTTCCTAGCAACTACAGGCATATCTCTCTCCTTTCAGTCATCTCTAAAGTGATGGAAAAGTATATAAACACCGAATTACTAAAATTTCTTGAAAAACACAGTCTAATCCACGACAGGCAGTATGGATTCCGTCAGCTCAGATCAACTGCTGACCTCCTTTCCTTTGTCACTCATTCTTGGAACAAGTCTATGGAATTACACGGTGAATCCCAGATTGTCGCTCTAGACATATCCAAAGCATTCGACCAGGTCTGGCACGCAGGACTGCTTAACAAACCATTTCTGTTGTCGTGGATGGCCATTCCTCTAAACTGTATATAATTAATGCAGGAGTTCCTCAAGGTTCAGCTTTAGCCCATACTTTGTTTCTTATCCACATCAATGACCTTCTCTCTAGCACATCCAACCCAGTTCACAGTTACTCGGACGACAGCACCCTCCACTAAAATATACAATATTCTAAGCCTGTCTCTTTGGCCCAATTAGCTGAGGATCGCAGACTCATGGAGGGTTCTGTCTCCGTGGATCTTCAAAAAATATTAGACTGGGGAAGTAGAAATCTTGTACAATTCAACCCCACCAAATCTCAGTCTTGCTTTCTTTCTCATAAAAGATACACCAGCCCTAGACCCATCACAATGAACAACCAAGTTATTCAAACTAATGAGTCATTTTCACTTGTTGGCATTTCTGTGGATCGAAATCTTAATTGGCACCAACATGTCACATCAATTGCAGAAGCAGCTGCTAAGAAATGAGGTTTCCTCTTCCGGGTTCGCAAATTCTTTTCACCAGCTAATCTTTATACATTATATACTTCGCAAATAAGGCCAAACCTCGAATACTGCTCCTATATCTGGGGTGCTGCTGCCGCTTCTACTCTCGCTATCCTGAACTCCATTCAGAAGAGAGCTATACGTCTCATTGGTGACCCTACCCTCACCCAAATTCTGGCATCCCTTGCCCACCGACCTCTCTCTCTCTCTCTCTTGTATAGATATCTGCACGGGCACTGCTCAGAGGAGCTTTCTTCCATAGTTCATCCACCTGCTGCCCCCAACAGATTTACCAGGGTAACAGAGCGAATGCACCCTTTTACTGTCCAGGTCACCAGACATAGAGCATCTTGTTATGCCCGATCTTTTGTCCCAATGACTTCCAAGTTGTGGAATTCCTTGCCGGCGCATGTTTTTCCTTCTCCTCCAAACCTCCAAACCTTCAAGTCCAGAATTAACAAGTTGCCTCTTTCCTCCTCGTCGACACCCACGGTACGATAGTATTTGGGCTGTGAGCCCTCGTGGTGTGTTGTTGAAATAAAAAATAAATTAAAAAAAGTACTCCTGCTTTATATTTTTAATAGTTTTTAGTAGTTCTTGTTGTTTGTTTAGTCCTTGCAGTACGCTTGCATTCGTCACACGATCCACCCACATGCGCGGTAGCACCAAATTTCAAAAGATTATTTTGATGATTTCACGTTTTTGCTCTTCAATATCGAAGCATGCACTCCGTAAAGGAGAGTGGAGAAAACGTAGCATCTCAGCATACGGATGCGCAGATTAATGCTGATGTCCCGGTTGCACAATATCTATCTCATTTTGTTGAATACTGTTCTGGCAATTTCAATGCGGTTTTTGATCTCCTTCGTATGATCAAGACAATACGCCTGTGATCCATGCACCCAAGTAAAGATAGGACGATATTTTTTCAATTCGTGTATCATCGATAACAACATTAGCTCTAATGTTCTGGTTCTTTGTTATTACCACGAATTTTTTTAGCCGCAATTATTGTATTAAATATTAAGTCTTTGTACTAGATTTTATAGTTCTTCTATTGTGCCTGCTAATACGACGGTGTCATCTGCATATCTAATATTATTGAGAGTTTCTCCAATTATCACTAAGACGTTTCTGATAGTGATTTTTGACAAATGGTTACGCTATAGAGATTGAACAGAAGAGGCGAGAGCACACAACCCTTACGCACTCCTCCCTTTTTGATGTTAAGTTGTTTTCAACTTTCTCTTTCGCTAGTTGATTCCAGTACAAATTACAGATTATTCTTATACCCCTTCTATCTACATTCTTACTTAGGAGAATTTGTTTTAAGCGGCCATACTATACCCTGTCGAATGCCTTCTCAAAATCAAAAAGCAAGCATACACTTTCTGATTCGTATCAATACATCTCTGGGACAAGGCATTCATTCCGAACTCCTCGAGTACCCATCCCTTTTCTAAATCCCATTTGAGTATAACCATTGTCCTCATCAAATTTATTGAAAAGTCTGAGCAGCTTTAGCGTGTAACTCATCAGGGTTATGGTACGATGTTTGCTGCATTCATTTGCGTTGGCTTTCTTTGTAATTAGAACGAACGTGGAATGGAGCCAATCTTCTGGTAATATTCCAGTTTTATATAGGTTGTTAAATAGCCCTAGTATGATTGTGATAGATTCTTTGTTCACCAATTTGAGCAGCTCCCCAGGAATGTCGTCATGTCCACTAGCCTTTTCATCTTTGGCCTGTTTGAGTGCATGTTCTTTTGCTTCTATCATTATTTCAGTCTCTGTGTCTGCTGTGTATTTATCATAGTTCTCTCCTCTGTTCTTGTTCTCTAAAAGTTCTGTTACGTACTCTGTCCGTGTATCCAGTTTCTGTATCACATCTGTTATTAGTGTATCATTTGCGTTTCTTAGTTTTCTCGATTCCTGTCATTTCTTTAATCCTTTTGTATAAGTTAAAAGTATCATATTTTTTGTCTAGTTCTTTAACTTCTTTACATTTCTCACTGAATCAGTTATTTTTGGCTTCCTTGATCTTCTCTTTATCAATAAAATTGTGGACTTGTAGTTGGTTGGATCTCGTGTTTTGAATGACCTTCTTTTTCCTTCTATTTCCTCACCATCCTTATCCGCTGCGAGCGCATGTATATCAACAATGTTTAACATCCCTTCACTTGATTGTAGTTGTAGTATCACAATTATTTCTGAGTAGGGAATGGACCTACTACCAACTTATATTTTCTTTTCCAACTAGAATGCCCACACCACATCGATGAGCTGATTCGTTGATACCTGAGTAGTACAACATTCTATTTTTTGTTTGGCATTTTTCCGTATCTGGCCATTGTACGACAGTTATTCCCAAGATGTCAATTTTCAGATGTTTCATTTCTAGGATTAGGTTATCTAATTTTCCGGATGCAAATAGACTCTTTACATTCCATGTGGCGATTATCACTGCCGACGGGGGGGGGGGGGGTATTAGCACCCTCTCATCATTTAAGATCTGCCCCGGGATGAGGGATGAGGGACGTGTTATTCGTATTCTCAGCGATGATAATTATACTAGAGATATCCAGTTGGATCTTTAATACAGTGGTTTCTCCTTCTTTTCTGTATTCTAATACTATTGATCAGTAACTGATTCTACCGCCTTTTGAGCCACTTTCTCAACCACCAGAACAATAGAGTGCCCTTGCACTTACCAGTTCTTCCACGCGAGACGATTGACTATAAAGTGGGGCTGTTTACCCCGGCAGTCACTTCGTTTGGCTGATTGCGAGATGTATTAAAAACCCAGGTGGTGAGGTCGCCACATCTCTACACTCCTGAGCTACAGAAAACCTATGTCAAATTTATGGATTGCCTTAACGATTTCCAAAAGTGACTGTTTGGTATGCTGTTTCATCATCAAGAATCATCGGTTCGTAATGTTTTGGTTAAATAGTAGCAGTCAATTCGGAACCGACGTATACACGTATGCTCCAGAAATTTGTTACACCGCAACTCCATCAAGAAGATTTTAATTTTTTTTTCAACAGGGCGATGCCACTTGACTTATTGCAAGGCAAATTATGGAGATATTGAAAGAGATATTTCCAAACGGAATCATTTCTGGAAACAGTGATCAGCGTTAGCCTGCGAGACCTCTTAAGATTACCCTCCATGACTTCTTTCTCTGTGGTTATCTAAGGAACTGCAAAATGTTTTAAAGCATGTCTAGAGATCTATAGGCGCTACAAATGAACATCCAAGAAGAAATTGAAGCTATTCCCCAAAATATGCTTGAACGACTTATGACAGCTTTCGCCCACCTTTTGAAACAATGCCTAGATACCGGATGCCGGAATTTAAAACACTCGCAATATTTAAGAAGTAAAACTATCATGTTTATTTATAAAAATGTATTATATGTTCTTTTCGTCTGTTAAGTAGTATGTGTTAAAAATAAACACAAGATTTTTGCCCTCATTGTACAAATAGCTTAACAGTTTTAGCACCACTAAGAGCTGCGAGTTTTCTTAAATAAATAATTATGTCCCAAATGATTCAATTAATGAAAATAAGATTATAAATATGTTGCCTTGAAATCACGCAATTCTTTAAATTAAGCAAGGTGTCATTTTTTTATACCGACTAATTCATATTTATTATTAGACCAATTAAGACGGTTCGGTTAATAATTGTCTCCGTAGCAGATGTTTTACGATAATCTCTATATTCTAAACGTTAATTTCCTAACCTTTCTTACGAGTTTGTCACCAATAGTTTCCGCTAGTATTATCAAATATGGTTGTTAAATATTCATGCGGCTTAGTTTAAGTAGTAACCCGAGCTATCCTAAGTGAAAATCCGAATATTTTATACTATTGCAACGTTTTATGTTTCTAATTTTATGTATTGCCAAGGTAATTTATAATAATTTACACTACTATTTAATTGTTGATTCGCCGGTATGGTACAATATCCGCTTACGCAATCAGTTGATGTCAGGTCATCTGTTAAACGTATGCTAGTTTTCTGTGCTTCTATTCGATGTATCAGCACTCTGTATATTCACCTCTGTCAGAGTTAACTAAGTCATCTCCCAGACAGCTTCAAGGTGATGTCGCCTTGTCGTCCCAGCCACTACTCTCTGTCTACAGTAGCTCTTATAATTCTTCTACGTTATCCGAACTTCGTCAATGAGTCTATAAACATTTTTTAATGACTAAAATGAGCCTTGTCTAATTTAAAAATTACTGTCCGATTTTTTCGTTAACGCTTCCAACGGTTTCACAATAGATTTTTAATTTTGGTTTAAACAGGTCACGAGCACGGTCACGCCGACAAAAATGTAACAATGGGGGAGCTTAACCGGTTTGGCTACAAATCTAATCCGAATCAGGTGAAAATTTTCCAGATATACTCAAAGACAGCAACAATATCCCATATTTTTCTAAGTGATTTTTTACATGTATGTATAATTACATGTCTTTGCATACTATAGTGTCATTTTCGTGAAACTTGACTTATTCTAATGGGATGAAACTAAGAATACTTACTTCTCGCTAAGGTGTCCATCCTGTCATTTAAAATACACAAACAGAAAATGAATAACCGAATAGGTTGAGTCAAAACATTAGAAGAAACAGTAGGTGCCTAAATAATTAATCCAAACTAAAATATTTACAAATGTATAAAGCAGAAGCGATAAAAATTACTGATATTCAAAAATATATTTTATTTACACATTATTATCTAAAAATTATAAGGTTGAAGAAACAAAAATGATTTTAAATAGTAAGAGTTCGATTTAAGATCAGAAATGGTTGAACAAAATTTCTCACGGGGAGTTTGATAGTGACTGCATTGAACTGTTATGTGGTTAAAATATTCATGTCGCAGCATACGAGTTATCTCAAGGGCAATTTGAAAAATCAACATTACTGACGTTTTATCTATACTGAGCTCAAAGTTGTGCTCAAAAATCCAACCTTTCAGAAGATTCATTATGGAATTTAGTTTCCCTAAACAGTTCTCGTATGTCGTGTCTTCCAGATATAGGCAGATATCATCTGCATACTGAATGCAGTGGATGGTGACATCGTATATACCGTGTAAGCTAGCTATGTACATGGTGAATAACAAAGGGCGTAATACTGATCCTTGAGGCAGACCGCTGCATACTATTCGGGGTCCACGTAAATAATTTTCCGGAAATCTAGCAAATATTTTACGTTGACTATATATTTATATGATATTTGATGGAGATTTGTATTATAAACCGAATTGTTTTAATTTTTTCCAGTAATTTTAGGTCATCTGAATCATATGCCCCGTACATATCAACAAACACACATGCCTGATAATTGATCTTTGAAAAAGTGTACTGAATAACTGTCACTAAATGAGAAAGTACCTGCTATGTTCCCCGACCCTGACGAACGAAGGCTGATATTATAGATGTTACTGTGGCCCAAATGCGTTAGTTTACTTTCTGCTTTTTCTTTCTGTACATTATTTGAGAGAAGTTGTTTAGAATCAGGTACTGTATAGCAACTCAATTGGCGTTAGTGACGTCGGCAGTTCGCACTCTAGCAGACATAGTGTGGGATTGACAGAGCGATAATAAATTTAAACTACATACCTTTATATAAAAAAGTCTAGACGCAGCAAGTGCATTATAGTAATGAATTTTCATAGAAATGATCTGGCACAAAATATCTTATTATAACGTTTTTTTCTTGTTACATAGAAATCTAAATTTTGGTGTATAGTTTACCTTTTATATCCCAAACCTACCTACCAAATTTGGTTATCATAGTTTTTTTATTTTTTGAGATATTTTTTTTTTCGAATGACAACTCAAAATTTTCCCGGAAACTTCGTCCGATTTTCCTGAGTAACGAACTTATCCAAGCCACTTACAAAAAGAAGGCACGTGCCAAATTTTATCAAAATCGGCCCATTATTTTTTGAGTTATCGGTGTGATACATATATATATATATATATATATATATATATATATATATATATATATATATATATATATATATATATATATATATATATATATATATATATATATATATATATATATATACATATAAAAATTGAAACTGACCCCGGATATGGGTTCTATAGGTCCTAGTTAGCGATTATTTGAAAAAAAAATATATATATATATATATATATATATATATATATATATATATATATATATATATTTTATATGGAGCCAAAAAATTAAAATTTGGTCTTGGATATAATATGTAAGTACTGCAAGTGTCTTTAAAAAATTCTGTTACAAATTTCTTTAAAGTCACAAAAGTTTTTCAGAAAAAAAAATATGTACAAAGGGAATGTTCCTGTCAAATTATAAATATGCCAGGTATTTTTCCTTATTAATTGCTTGGATGGGTTTGTTTTAGTCAACCCATCCAGTTTTTGCAAACAATAAACAACAAAAAGATTTTTTAAGACAAATTTGTAGTTATCCAACAAGCTTATTATGTTATTTTTCTTTAATTTAGTACCCGCGCTGCATTTACATAGGTGTTACTATGGTTCAAGATTGAAAATTCTAGCTTAATGGGAGATTTATTGAGCTATCGGATTTAAAATATTTTTACGAAAATTTTCTACCATAACATACTTGCTGCACCCAGACCCTTTCCGAAACTTATTTACGGTTTATGAATCCATACTTTTTGAAAATGATAAAATATTGCAGCTTACTATGTAAGACTGACAAACAAGGCAACCTCAAACTCATTATTGGAAAAAGATTTTTTTGAAATGAAATGAGATAACAATTTAAACATAAATTGAAAATCTTGGTTCGCTTCTTCGTCGCGAAGGTGCCCCTTCCCCTTATGCATGCCTACAAATCACCCTTAATGCACCCTCAATGCATATACAAGAACAATGTAAACAATAAAAATTCCTTTGAAGCAACCGCTAAGAAAGTTACGGGACCTGCGGTGAACATAGAGGTTCTGCGCGCGGTAAGCAGGATTCTAAGGAGGTATAGCCACAGCATAATATTGATTATGCTGTGGTATAGCCGCAAAATGAGATAAAGGCAGCTTAAAAAGCTTCCAACTAAGCTGTTTCGCACTTTCCACTCACACTTACTTTTTATATTCTTCTCCAACCAGCACCCCTCTTCACTCTTGGTCCGTAACTTTCTTGTGGGCTGTTTGCAAGAAACTCTTCTTGTGGTTTGGGCATCTAGAAGAAGTGCTAAGCATCTTTCTGAAAAGATTTGTCTAAACACACCCCATGTGCTAATCTGCAAATTTACCGACAATTTAATTTTCATATACAAACGGAATGCATCTATAAAATTATAGGTCGCATGGAAGTATTTTTCCATATTAATCGCTTGAATGATGTTTTAATCAACTTAATCGAACCAGCTTTTGCAGACAAAATATCAAAAAGGTTTTTTAAAACAAATTTGTAATATCCGTGAAGCTCATTGTGTTATTTTTTTAATTTAGTATCTACGCTGCTTTTATATAGGTTTTACTATGTATCAAAACTGAAGATTCTAGTTTAATGGGAAATTGGGTTATCACCAGTTGAAATACTTTTAGGAAAATTCGCTACCATAACGCACTCGAACTCTTTTCAACACTTATCTACCATTGCTGTATCCATACTTTTTTTAAATGAAATAAATATATACAATAAAAAATTTTGAAATAAAAATTTTAATAATTTAACCTAAACACCTGTTTATATAATTGTAACTAGGGATGTATGTACTTTGTAGTACCTACCTAGATATTATAAGTATTTTTTGTATTACTTTGAGGAAGGTATATTTCTTCTTAACATAATGTTTGTTTTACTTTCGTGATACATACCAGTGAATTATGTATATAGAGTTCACTAGGTAATACATACAGTATTTTAAATACTGTGAGCGTAAAGAATGGAAAGCTTAATATTAATACATAATGAAACATCGCTCTAGATTGCTTTTAAACAAATTGAATCACTTTCATTAAAAAAATTTATTTATTAGTATATATTCGCATGCTAAAATTTTGCGCTTTTGGACGCAAGCTTTGTCCCGGTATTACGAAAGAAATGGTCCAAGGCTGACATTTTACAATTTGGTTGTACCTTGTACACAGCTCTATCTATAAAATTTTGTGTAAACTAGAGAGGTGTCATGACAACATACAACCAGGTCCTGCACCGAGATGGCGTTCCTGTCGTATCTCTCACAATGTTCTCCAGTCTGGCATGTTGCAATAACTTCCATTGTTTAGATTTTTATCTACGATTTATTTAAATAGCATAGCAGTACAGATAACGTAATCTGTCTTTGTCTAACATTGTAGATATCGCATTACAGAATCTGAAATGATGTCGGGGATTATTTTATTATTAATTTCGAATAACTTTATTTTCCTTTGATCAACCGACTTGAAAATTGGTACAACCAGGTTTGTTTATTTTCTTTGAAGTGTAAATTTTCGTTTCAATCACTTAGACAATTTGGAAGATATTGTGTTTTAAAAAATATGTTTTAATTTTTTATTCAGAAAAATTGATTTTTTTAAATCAGCTATAACGGACATTTTTCTTTCAAAAACATACAAAAATATTTTTAAATACGGTATATTTTTAAAAGTATTAGAATAACTGTTATGGACTATGGGCAGCTAAAAACGGTGTAAATAAACCTCTATTGTAAATCTCAAATAATTTTTTTACAAATTTAATGTTTTTACCAGATTAAAAGTAGAATCTGAAAGACATGAATTGAAACAACTTAATTGGTTAAAGTCCGATGCCTGACAAAGACAGAGAAGTCAGTTGCCATGCATAGATTAGTACATACTACAGGCATAATACAACGGACTAGCGATCGAGAAATCTCGGCCACCAAAATCCCGAAAACCATTTAAATCGTTTCTCAACGATTACCGCGTTAGGATGACAGATAACATCAGATTAAAATTGTTAGGTGATTGGTTTTTAAGTGGGGATTCAATAAGATGTTTCAAATACCTGATATTTGTAGCTTGATGAACGACCCCAATTAAGGTTTTAAACAAAAATATAGTATACAGTGGAAAGATCAAGGTTTAGAGAAGGCAATAAAGAATATGTTAGGGAACTACGGTTTTTATAAAGAATATAAGATGTTTTTGCCAAGCCATGATTTGACAAATTTTTGTCACTACAACCGCTACCTAACATAGATATCAAAGAATAAGAGGCTCAAATTCAGTGACAATATGTATTTCATTCATAAGTACGTGTCATATTATCAGAAAATAAAAAGATACCAAAAAATGAAATAATTTGGTTCACATCTCCATGAAAGTGATTTTAAAACAGCTGGGTTTTTATCTTTAAACTTTAAAATAAGACGTAATTTAAGTTTGAAACAGTCGAATGTGTTTCAATGACCGACGAATTATTCATAATTCAATTATGTCTGTACTTAGCTGTTTACATACATTTACTTTTAGGATATAGTATAACATTACCTGGGGCAGCAAGTTGCCGTCCGTAAAACTACTACTTGAACAAACAATTAATTCGATTCAGAAGCATTGAAGAACATCCTAGAACTTCCAGAATTCGAAGGGCCACTTGCTCCAGTTAGCTCACGCGCTGGCTACGACCTTCACCTACAAAAACCAACAGTGAAGCCAGAGAAGTAGTCTCCAAGTCTGTATGTAGCATGGACAAGTTTCAACAAGTAAGGGCAACAACAATCAATGAATTAATTAGATAGCATGTGTAGTTCAATGATATGTAGAATGCTCGGATGACACGCGAGCGGCCCGGGTTCGGTTCCCACCCGATACATACAACATTTTGTTTTGTTTCACAAACTTTAATATCTGGTAGAAACAATAATATTCAGATTTCATACATTTAGACCAACATCTCGTTTTTTTTGAAAAAACGTCTGGATAACTTTGTCACGTTGAATCTAAAATTATAAATTTCAGCAGACATTTTCTATTGTTGATATTATAGTGAACTTTCGTTCAGAAAATTTACTAATAGACAATTTGTTTTTAATAAACTTTTTTGTTGTTGCAAAAACGGGTCCCATACTAAACAGGAAATACACCTGCTACGTTTATAATTTGGCAGATACATTCGTTTTTTAAATATGAATTAAGTTTTCTTCTGGAAAGCTTTTGTCACTTTGAAGAAACTTTAAGTAATTTTTAAAGAGACTTACAGTACACAATTTCAAATTTCAAGCTTCAAGAAAATTGAATTTTACGCCTTTGAAGGTTTATTTTCAAACGGAGCTAGAACACAAGATAAAATAGTTTTTTGATAAAATAAAGATATCGATAGTAACACTTCCAACAAAATTCCTGAAATGAGCGCGTATTAGACCCTCTAAAACGATCTTCAGGGTCTGTCTAAATTTAAAGTAATAATATAAGTAATATGACGTATAATAATAATGTACCATTTTTATTAAAATTCACTACTGTAAGGCACTTGCTGCATCGCGAATCTTTTTTATTTATAATTATAGTATAGTATATTTAGCACATGAATAATATAATGTATAATTCAAATAATCTGCTTTTGTATGTAATAAGCACAATTTGGCTATATGTAATTTGCCTAGTTAAATGATAAAATGATAAAGTTACTGAAACTGTCACAGCAAATTTTGCTAAAACTTTGAATGCTTAAAAATATTCCAGTTCTACCAATATTGTTGCTAACTCTCGTTCCTCCAATCCTCATTTTTTACACTTTTTAGCACCTGGTGTGATTGTCAAATAAAATTGGAACTTACGAGACAACAAATTTTGAGGTTTTAGTAATATATATATATATATATATATATATATATATATATATATATATATATATATATATATATATATATATATATATATATATATATATATATATATATATATATATATATATATATATATATATATATATATATATATATATATGGTGTTTCACGGGTAACGGGACGGCCTGTTACGTCTGAACGGCACACTTTTAAAATATCTTTTGGAGTAACGTTATGCAGGTCAATAATAGATACAACAAAAATGTTGTAGAAAAATTATTTAAATGCATTTGACACTTTTGAATAGTTTACAGGGTACTCAAATTTTCCTGGTATTTTATTATTGTTATCCAATTATTGAGGTTATTCTAAATACAACACCCTGTATTTATTATTTATTCATAATGTTGCCATTTTTATTCTTTTTAAAGCTACTATAGCATTGCATATACCTAAATGTTAAGTTTTGACGTGAAGTAAACTTTTGCCAAACTTGTCCTAATTTTCTCTACAATCAATGTTTAAGTGTGCCGTTGTCTTTTTAAGGCAAGATGTTTCATAGGTCTAGGATGACAGTGTCACCGCAGTGCAAATTTGTAATGAAGAAGGCATTTTTAATTGGTCTATTCAATTTATTTCATTCACGTTAAAGAAAATAGCATCAAAAGTTATTTGATATAAAACAGGTATTTAATTTATGAAATTCGCGTTAAATAAAACCGCGTCAGAATGTGTTTGGTATAAAAGTTTATGGGTAGCAAAGGCCGAGACACTATTAAGTTGTGTGCGCATCGTACAGCAAATTGCGACGGTGTGAGAGGAGGGTGATTTCCCGCGCCATAAATACGGCGGACAGCAGCAGATATAGTGGACTACCAGTTTTGTCGTTCTGGTCTTCTCTCGCTGGAGCTGATTTAATGAGGTAGATGAGCTTGGACTTGTGTTGGTGGCAAAACCTTACGGTTATCTTGTAACGTGAATTTAGATCGTGTATTTTATAGTTTTTAGCGTAAGATTATAATCGTGTTCATTTTTGGGGAGTTTCTGTTTCATTAATTAGGTAGGCGTCTCTTATGACTATAACATGCAGCTGGGTGCATCTTAAGTTTAGTCTCGCCAGGTCGTATATTATATTGCCGCGGTATTTATATACGGAGTGGTTCCTGCAATTGGACTGTAGAATGGTGCGAAGAATCGTCAGTTAAACACTCTGGACGTTCGGGGCGAGAAAGGAATTAGGAAATAAATATTTCCTGTCGCGTACACTATTGCTATCTATATACAGGATGGTTGCTGCGATTCTACTATAAAATGGTGCGAAGAATCGTCAGTTAAACACTCTGTTCTTGGGCTAAAGGATAAGGGGGTTAAGTGAACTGCAATAGGGTTTGGTGCATCTTTAAAAAAATTAAAGTTTACAAATAAGTAGATAAGAATGTTCAAATCCCCTCCAAACAATTTGTCCTACAATTGCAAACTTAAACACTGATTGTAGAGAAAATTAGGACAAGTCTGACAAAATTATACTTCACATCGATATCTTAACATTTAGGTATATGCAGTGCTATAGTACTTTTAAAGAGGATACAAATGACAACATGATGAATAAATAAAATACAAGGTGTTGTATTAAAAATAACCAAGATAATTGGAGTTAAATGTACCCCTAAAATACCAGGATAATTTAAGCACCCTGTACACTATTCAATACTCTTAAATGCCTCAGGTAATACAGAAAAATTCTAATATTTCAGGTTACAAAATAATTTTTCTACAACATTTTTTGTTGTACGTAACTAACTCTCCCTCGACTTTTCTTTAACAATGTTGAGAATACTTTCTTCGGTTCGTATGTCCAGACATTCTCCTTAATTAAAAACTCTTGCGCTCGGAAAAACACCAGTTTTCTGATCCCTAGTGAAAGAGGATAAAAATGGCAACATGGTGAATAAATAAAATACAGGGTGTTGTATTTAAAGTAACCAAGATAATTGGAGTTAAATGTACCCCTAAATCACCAGGATAATTTGAGCATCCTGTACACTATTCAATGCTCTTAAATGCCTTAGGTGATACAGAAATGATTCTAATATTTCCGGTTACAAAATAATTTTTCTACAACATTTTTTGTTGTACGTAACTAACTCTCACTTGAGTTTTCTTTAACAATGTTGAGAATACTTTCTTCGGTTCGTATGTCCAGACCTTCTCTTTAATTAAAAACTCTTGCGCTCGGAAAACACCAGTTTCCTGAGCTCTAGTAAAAAGTGTTTGAAAAAGATTTCTCTTAGGGGGCCTTCCGTTAGGGAATGACCGTCGATATTTGTTAACTGCGTGAACTGAGTGTCTGTTACAAAACCCATAAACAAAAATCATATACGCATATTCTCTATGGGTGAATATTTGAGGCATTTTACGAATTCGTAACTAAGCTAGTTAATCTCAAACCAACAGATAACTAACTCCGACAAATCGTTGAAAATTGATTTACACATATTATCTAGGTTTGACTTTATTTTTTGAAGAAAAGTTGTTGTTAATTTTTTTTATATATTCCAAGGATGGTCTACATTCGAGCTATAACTTATGGATATATTTTTTTTTATTGTCACCCCCTGAAATACTTCCCATTTCTCCGGAATCACTCTATATATAATCACAACAATATTTTGAAGTAATTGCACAATGGGTATTAAGCATTAACTTTTGTAATCTTGTCGACAGCAATAAAGCAATGTCAACTGACTCCCTCTACTATTTTCTTCATGCAGTAACAAATGTTTATCTTGTGCAGTTATCCACATATAGCGATTTGTTATCCTTCATATTAGCTAAGCTTCGTATCACTGCCAGCCAGAGGGTATTTTCTTTACTGTGTTCCAAATACAATATAAATTTTATTACCCCTCTATACAAATTGGGAAAGACGAGAATGAAGTTATCTTTTAGTGGAGGGTCCATACCAGTTCAGATATTACTGATTCCCTCGTTTAACAAATATTCCTGTCTGGAAAAAGAATTGTGAAATACCTCTTAACTTTTTTGGCTCTTCTATTTTTTTAAAGCTTAAAATACTGGCAACAGAGACCGCAGTCTAACTAATATATGTATAAGTCGTATTAGTTTCCAACGCAAAGTGTGTTCTTTTGCTCCTTACGGGAATTTATAAAATGTTTGCTGAAGGACAAAAAATGAAAATGCGATTATCACTTAAACATTGACGTAGAATAAAGGTACAACTATTACAGCTAATATAAAAATTTTGCAACGCAGCACGTGCGTTATAATAGTGATTTTTCATAATAATTTTACACTATTAGTACGCCATCCTACTAGAAGTAATACTTTAAAACTAACAGACCTTAAAGATCGGTCTTACAGGTCGTAATACACTTAGTCAAATATTTTTTTCGAAAGTATTACCATCGATATATGCATTTTATCAAAAAAAATTTTAATCTAGTGTTTTAGCTCCCCTTTGAGAAAAAGACCCAAAAGTCAGTTTTCTCAGGAGCTAGTTAATTAAAATTTGGTATATCTAGGTCCTGTAAATCTCTATAAAATAAAATTGTATTGCAAATTACAAGAGCTTCACAGAAGAACACTTAATTAATACTTAGAAAAAGTGTGTGCCAAATTATAAACGTGACAAGTATTTTTCCTTATTAATCGTCTGGATGATTTCATTTTAGTCAACCATATTGAATCGTTTTTTTTCCAACAACAAAAATGTTTCTTTTAAACAAATTATCTAGTGCTGCATTTCCTTAATAAACATTCAGTAATATCAACAATAAACAAATTTCTGCTGAAAATTATAATTGTAGACTCAAAGGTGACAAAGTTATCCAGGCGTATTCAAGAAAAATGAGATCTTGTTACAAACGTATGAAATCTCTGCACAATTGTTTCTAACAAACATTAAAGTGTAACAAAACTAAATGTTACATGTATCGCGGGTGATTCGAACCAGGACCGACCGCGTGATTGGCAGGCTAAACCACAGCGGCCGGCTAAAATTGCTTTTTTACCTTGTAATTATACAGACTGCAACTTGCTGCCTCAAGAAATTTTATATTGTATCCTAAAAGTAAGTTAAGTAAACAGCGAATTACAGAATTAAATCAATTGTGACTTGAAACACATTCGACGACTGTATTGATCTTAGATGACGTCTAATTTTCAAGTTTAAATATAAAAGAACGAACTGTTTTTAAATCATTTTTATAGAGAGGTCAGTCAAATTTGTATTTATTTCGTTCCTTCTATTCTTATAATATGAAACTTAGAGGATAGTTTAAGCGACAGTTTCTTAAATGTTTCTTTATTGCATTCTTTAAACCTTGATCTTTCTAATATATGCTGCATTTTCAGTCTAAAACTTTAGTTGGGGTCGTTTATCAAGCTTTATAGCTTGTATAGTATTTTAAAAATTTATTGAGTCCCCGACTTCAAAAACAATCACCTAGCTATTTTTTTATTTCACATCCTCTGTCATTCTAACGTTTCAATTTTTGACAAACGATTCAAATGGTTTTCTGGATTTTTGTGGTCCAGATTTCTCGATCGGTACTTCGGGTAATATGTTTTATGCGTATTATTTGTATTGTTGTTTATCGTTAAATTATGATATATACCTGTAGGATGTATCAAGCCACGCATGACAGCTAACTATACTGTCTTTGTCAGGCACTGGACTTTAATCACAAAGTTGTTTCAATTCATGCCTTACATATTTAATTTTTAATTTGGAAAAAACCCAAAATTTACCTCAAATTCATAAGAGAGGTTTATTTACACAATTTCTAACTACACGTAAGGTATTATTTCAGTTATTCTTACACTTTTAAAAATAGAGCGTATTGAAAAATATTGTTGCATATTTTTGGGGGAAAATGTCCGTTGTAGCTGATTTACGAACTTTGATCCACACACACACACACACACACACACATATATATATATATATATATATATATATATATATATATATATATATATATATATATATATATATATATATATATATATATATATATATATATATATATATTTGTGTGTGTGTGTGTGTGTGTTGTATGTGTGTAAACAGACGAATGTCTTTGGATATGGTTTCTAGGGGCCTTAAATCGCGCTCATCTGAAATAATTTCCGAAAGTCTCACCATCGTTAGCTCTTTATTAGTAGATTTTTATTAAGGAAAAAGTCTGGAGGTAGACGTGCGTTATGGTTGTGAATCTACGGAAAAATATTTTAAATTACAAAAATAAAATAGTTTGTTTCAGAAATCCAAACTTCTTTGGAGAAAAATGTTTTTTTTCCAGAAAATTTATTTCATTGGGTTGCCTAACAAACTCATCCAAGCGATTAAGGAAGGGGAGACTATAAATTTCATACGTAACATTCTTTTTTGAATGGCTTAGGTAAGTTCATTATCCAGATCGATCAAACCAGGCATTCTAAAAAAATTACATTTCCTTCAACACATATTTGCATTTGACATGTCGTCAGAAATACTAAGATTAGTACGTTTTTCTGTCATTTGCCAAAACATTTTGTCAATTATACAGAAAACAAAGTTTATGAAAATACGCTACCATGGCGCACTTGACGTGTTATATATGGTTTGTATATTGATCACTTTATTAACTGAAGAGAGAGGTTTCCTTAAAATTTATTTTGTTAAAGAAAAAAATGTAACACGTTTCAATCACAAACTCAATAATTTAAGCTGCTGACAAAACATAGCATAGCATAAGGGGTCTGTTTCGGATAAATTTTCTAGAGAGAGTCTTGTGAAAGAGAAACTTAATACCTCTCTTAATACAAAGCCTGCATAATTTATTGTTCGTAGCTCGCAGTAGCTTCAGAATCTTTGTTTAAATATCACTAATTTGGACATTTCAAATAGTTACTGTGGACCTTTAGAATAAAAACTTTGAAAATTTAAAAGTATTTGTTTGGTACTACCTAACCTTTTTGCATCAGTAAAATTGAATTTCCGTCTGTGACATTTAATAGATTTTGTAAGGCACAGGCAATGTTTTAGTCTTGTTTTCTTTTCTGACCTTCAAAGCGATCAGCATTCTTTTAAATACTTATAACTTATTTTTCTTTAAACTTATAGACCTAGATTTAAGGGTAGGGTAGGTGGGGGCAAAAGTCCGCGTGAGGTAGAACTCCGCAAGCGCATTGGCATGGGAGACTCTTTCATCATTATTCATCCACCAAGGTATGACTCTTGTCAGTATATTGCATTAGTCGCAGCAGTGCAAACACTTGCTTTGTGCGTCGTTAATTTTGACAATTATGAGGTAAGATCTAAGATTTGTTGTTCTAATCTAATATTTTTAAATATATAATTATCTCTAGGGCATTTGTTGAAAATCGTTTTGACCGCTCTGAAAAACTCCTTGACAGCATTTTCAACAAAACAAAAATTAAGTTGAGGTTATATTGTTCCAGACACGCCTTGCTAAAACTAAAAATTCGTTTTGGGATAAACGTCCGCGAGTCTGATGGGGCAAAGATCCGCTACAGACATTTGCCCCTTTTATGTGGACTCTTATGCCTTTGACGGTTAATCTGAAAACTGTCGGCTGTTGTGCTCAGGAATAACCAATTACCTATTATATTTTTTCAGGACTTATAAAAGAAAGAAAACCTGAAGCCATTGACAGAGTATCTACTAAGACAGGCTAGAGATTTTAAAGCGATAGGGGGAGAATAGGAAGAACCCTTAGCTACGATGAGTCCACCATTCGAAAGAAGCTGAAATCTGGCAGCGATGTAAACTCTTTGTGACTGCAGTGCACGAAAATCAAATATTAGACCATTATAATGCGTTAGACTTGCGTTTCTATGGACTTAATCTAAAATTGCTCTCTTTTTTGGCATATCAGTATGCACCAAGAGATTGCATCATACATTTAACAATAAAAGCAAATTATCGGGTATAGATTGGACAAGAAAATTCATGAAAATAAATCATCTCTCACTGCGTACACCACGAAAAATCACTGTAGCTAGAACAATGGTGTTCAACAAGCAGCAATATTTTCAAAATTTGAAATTATGTATTTAAAGAAGGCAAGCCTGAAGAAGCAGAAGCAAAAGAACCTATAGAAGAAGGTAATAATCTCTCAGATAGATCTTATGTAACAAGGGAACCGGAATCTGCAAAAGCTGGATCTTCTCCACAATATGACGCTCAAATATCTGGATGTTTAAAAGATAATACTGAACAGTTGTGTGTTGTACCTTCGGATATAATTACTTTACCGATACAAAAAAGAGGAAACGAGCACGAGAAAAACTGAATTGTAATCTTCTTATTTTAAGACAAAGAGGAGCTGGAAAATATAGAACAGGAAAACAGAAGAAAGATTTAAAATGAGGAAAAGAGAAATAAAACAGCCATTGGGGAAGTGTTTGGTGGAAAATAAACTTTTCTAAAGAAAAATGAATATCAATCCTCCTCTGAATTAGGGTCGCAATTTTCACTCCACGCTGGCAGCAGCGATATCTTTTTTTTTTAAGTGATGCCGAATCAAACAACGTCCCACCTTCGTACTCCAGTGGAGATTCTGTAGTGAAAGGTTGTGGGAGAACTAAGGATTCATTTCGACTTTACGCAATGCGAATGATTGCAATGATGGACGATGGTTGCAATGGAATTTATTATAAAGAGGCACCCCACACAAAGCTTTTTTTAGAAACCAAAGAAGAGTTTTTATCAACAGAGTCAACATTATTAGGAAACTCTGCAACCATTTGCCAGGTAGTTTTGCGAGATTCAAGAATTTTGTTAGATTTCATACGGCCTTGAGTGATTTAATTTTGCATCAGAACTGTATTTGTTTAGGTCTTATAAGTTTCTGGGAATAATTTTAAATTTTAAATTTTTTGAAGAAATATATATCTTTGGTGATGTAAATTGTGGATTCTTCTTTATTTAAAACCTTTTTTTTTCAAAGGGGCAAAGATCCGAGATGCGGATTATATATATATATATATATATATATATATATATATATATATATATATATATATATATATATATATATATATATATATATATATATATATTGTAACAAAAATTGGCTGCAATATGAAATAAGCTGTTATAAAACAACAGTTAAAAGTTCTAAAATTCCATCCAAGCGTTGAAGAGTTAAAGAGCTCCAGGAAACTTAAATTTCAAAATGGTGACGAATAAACAGGATAAGGTGAAATTTACCAACTCTAGGTTTTTAAACTTTATCAACTAAATTGTGTAGTATACAGCGCAAACTCGTGCTTTTTGTATAGCCCCTTGTAAACTTAATTCAAGCTAATAAACTAATACAATAGTATATAGTATAGTAGAGTAGTATTTATTTGAGAAGAATTTTACGGCGTGTCATATTGTAAAGCGTATGCGTTGTTATTGTCCGATCCGTTACAAAGGATAGAAGCCTAAAATACTTCTGACCGCACCGCCCAGATTTTAAAACACCATTGCAAAAAGTATGCTGACAAGTTTTAGAAATGTGACAGCAAGTCAATTTTAAAAACATAGATTTATAATTTATAAGAATGCTAAAAAATACAGCCGGTCAAGCTACAACATGGGTGGACTTAATATTAACCATATCTTGCATTATTTGGAAGCAGATTGTTAAAACAATACTGCATTACAGCAAATGATACAAATGGTAAAAACGCATACATATTTAAAGCTTCTAAATATATGATTAGGGTTGTGCCAGCCCACTTTCAAACAAAACAAACACATAAAAAAATTATTCTATTAGTTGACGTTTGACGAACCTTTCATGGAAATGATATTTGGTAAATACTCAAACAAACATTTAATATGTTACTATTTCAATACAAGACCTAATGCGTATTTTATGCAAAACTGAGGTCTATCCAGAATGTGTTGAACGAGTAGGTAGTAATTTTTTCCGTCACGCATTGGACGTCATGATTTCATTAAGTGTTAACAATGTTGCACGGGGGATAACAAAGAGCCTCGGTGGTTCAGTGGTAAGAACGTGTGTCTCTGAATCGAAGGATACTGGGTTCGATCCCAGGGTTCTCGTTTCACTTTTTCAGTACAAACTGTAACATTAACATCAACCGAGGTATTGGCATTATATTTGAGCAAGTTGAATGTCTGCACTTTCCGTTCTTTGGAGGGGTCGTAAATCCGTCGGCTTTTTTTAAGTAGCAGAGAAACTAGAATGAGACTTTACATGTGGCTAGAAATGGTGTAATAAACTAAATGAAAATGGTGCAAATAAACCTATGTTGTGAATTTTAAGTAATTTAGTTCACAATATTTGGAGTTTTTTCCCAATTAAAAATAAAATCTGAAAGACATGCGTTGAAACGACTTACTGGTTAAAATCTACTGCCTGACAGACAAAGTAGTTAACTGCCACGCGTAGATTGATTGTGATACAACGGGCATAAACCATACACTAATAGTAACCAAACAAAATAAATAACAGGCACAAAAGATATACCCGAACCAACAATCGTGAAATCTTGGCCACAAATGTCGCAAATGACCGACGACATGAATTTGAAAATTTTCCAAGTGATGTTATTTAACTGGGGGATTCTATCAATTTTTACAATACACTATATTTGAAGCTTGACGAATGGCCCCAAGTACAGTTATAGCACAGCATAGATGTATTATGCTGTGGTTTTAGACTGCATAATAACAAAATTAATGCAAGTCTCTATAAAAATGACTTTAAAATAGTTTATTCTATCTTTAAACTTAAACACAAGCTGTCATATAATATAAGACAGAAACATTCGTTTAATGTGTTTCAATGGAAACTCCACCAATTCTGTAATTAATTGTTACGTACGCTTTTCATATAAGATATTAAAGGTAAGATGCTTACTGGCAATTAGGCCATTGCTGACCCTTTGTGCTTATCTAAACTAACCTACCCTCCACCTTGAGCTCGATCTCAACGACGACAGTAATTTTGAAAAATCATCCGCCGCCGGTGAGTCTCGAACCGTCGACCCCCGAGTCCGTATTGGAAAGTCTGAATCGACTTTCCCGCACGGCCACGGAGGCGCTTATATAAGATATTATATCCCGGGCATGAAGCCGGTGTCAAGTATTATGTAAAGAAAACGTAGTATTAAATAGCTCTGTGGTAGCGTAAGCAAATTGTAAAATAATATTGTTAGATGTCTAGTTTTCTATGTTTATAGACTAAAACTTTCTACCTAACATATTGTAATATTTTGTACCTATGAATTATGAATAAATATTTTGAAATTGAATTGAATTTTTGCTTGTTATTCTGGCGATTAATAAGGATAATAATAAGATTTCTAAATATGAATTAGTTTTATGAAAATCTTTTGTAACCATAATGAAATTTGTAATACAAGTTTGTTCTAAAGAGACTTACACTATCTATAGATATAGCAACATTTAATTTTTTATCTTCGTCGAAAATAGAGTTTTGAGCATTTTTCTCAAAAGGTGTTAGAACACAAGATTTTTTTGATAATAGCAAGATATCGATGGTAACACTTTCGAAGAAATTTTTCAAATGTGCGTCCATTAGGACCTCAAAAATCGACCTTCAAGGTCTGTGTAGGTTTAAAGTATTAATTTTAGTAGTATGCCGTATAATGATAGCGTACAATTCTTATGAAAATTCACTACTATAACGCACTTGCTGCGTCCCTACATTTTAATTATGTGTATACTTTTTATATAATGCTTAATGTAGTTTGTGTTTTGTAGTGTATGGTTGTTTTTGACATTGGACATTTTCAAGCGGCTATGTTTATATATATATATATATATATATATATATATATATATATATATATATATATATATATATATATATATATATATATATATAATATACCTTGCTTTTGCAAGTGGCTTGGATAGGTTCGTTAGCGAGGAACATCGGCCCATGTTTACCAGGAAAATTTTGTGTTTTCTCTTGGAAAAAAATTATATCACTGGAAATAAAAAATTAAGGGCAACCAAATTTAGTACGCGTGTTTGTATTATGAAGAGTGAACGATGTACCAAAATTTAGCTCCGTCAGTCTAAAGACAAAAAAGTTATAGGCATTAAAAAAAACATCAAAGTCGCGATTTCAAACTTAAAAATTGGCAACATTAAGCAAAGAACCTGAAACAAATACGGATTATGTAAAGAAAAGTGAGCAAGAAGAGTGTTCTGCAAACCCTTAAGTTTGAGCACCGTAATTGTCCTTCATTTTACTGAAAGATTTCCAGAAATTTTATTTCAAACAGACCCTTTCTTTGATGCTTTGGTGGTAGCTTTATTTAAGTTTAGGATTTAACGGTTTATCATTTTTTGCTAATTTTCCCAGAAAAAATTCGCTAATGAGGAGACCGCGACTTTTGAATTGTAGGAATATTTCTTCATCTTAGCGCAAACTAGCCCCCCTAGAATCCATATCTGGGTTTAGTTTCAGTCTATCTGTTTACATATATACAGGCTGACGTAAAGCTCAATATAATTGTTATTATATAAGATACAATAAAAAGTTGTATGCGTTAATTATAGGGTGTCTTGAGCTGCATCGTATCAAATTATTTAGACAATCACAGTAAGTCCTTGGTGATACCTATATATTTTTTGAGCGGCCTTATATTATTGGATTTTTGCATTGTTTATCGAAATATGATGCATATTTGTAAGAGGAAAATCTAGACGTAGTAGTGTATTTTTGTAGCGAATTTTCATTAAATACTTTAAATTTCTGTAAATCAATTTGATATTAACCTAAGGTTTGTTGGCTAGGAAACCAGTTTTCTCGGAAACAGTCTAAGTTTATTTTCCGAAAATGTTTGTACATTTTCAAACAACAAGTTATTTATTTTGATATAATATGGTACATTGTTTCTACTATATAGGTTATACCGGTAACCAGATTGATGCCTGCTTGAATTAGAGAGGCATATTTGCTATTAAAACATTTTAAAGAAAATTCACTTCCATAACGCACTTGCTGCGTCCAGACTTTTAATTGTATACTTTAGCATCTTTTGTGTATGTGATATATATATATATATATATATATATATATATATATATATATATATATATATATATATATATATATATATATATATATATATATATATATATATATATATATATATATATATATATATATATATTTGTGTGTGTGTGTGTTTGTGTGCGTGTGGTGCGTGTGTGTGTGTGTGCATACATATTAAATGTTGACTTGTTCTGTGCTCTACTGGAGCGTCTTAAATGAATAATTGATCTATCTATCTACCTATCTATCTATCTATCTAAGTTAATACAAGAACGTATTAGGCGGAAAAATATTAAAAACGAAGAGGCATAGAGCAAATACAAAAAAATTAAATGTATAATCAGAAAAAAAGTAATCAGATAAATTGTATATTAAAGTACATAAAGAAAAATGTCTGGACTCAGCATCTATGTTGCAGCAGCCAATTTTCATATAGCTGAAGTGCGCAATCTTTTACGAGACTTTTACGATATATATATATTTCGTAAAAAATTGCGCACTTCATCTGTATGAAAATTCGCTGCTGCAACGTACATGCTGAGTTCAGACATTTTTCTTCTATATATATATATATATATATATATATATATATATATATATATATATATATATATATATATATATATATATATATATATATATATATATATATATATATATATATATGTGTGTGTGTGTGTGTGTGTGTGTGTGTGTGTGTGAGTGAGTGTGTGTGTGCGTATGTGTGTGTGTGTTTGCAAAGGCCATTTTGAAGAGGTTAAGAAAATGTTAAAGGAAATTAACTCTAAAATCTCAATATGTCCACTTCTTAGAGCAGTGGATAAGGTAAGGTTGGGTTGTAGCTTGATAACGGGGCCTCAGTCTGCCTACTCCCCAGATAGCGCGGGAGATTGTCTCTAAGGTATCAGTGTGCTCAACCCTAGACCTGAGATTTTGTCGTAAATCTTGCGTTATCTATAATGCTTCGTCTACCTGCCTCGTTATTAGTTTAATTAGTTAGATAAACGTTTCCTAAGTCAGGTGCTTTTAAAAAAGTACTTACAGAATTAAGCAGCTTAGATGTATTGAGTCACGTAATGGTGCAGTTAAAATGTCTATTGAATTTGTTGCTATTTTGTCTGTTCGTTAAGAGAATATAATAGGTTTCCAGGCAACCGGAAGTCGAAGACCTTTTTATCTAAAGAATCGGGACGTTTTATGATCTCGATTGTTTCTGGTTTTGAAGTAGTAAGCCGAGGCTCTTGTTTTGGAATTGACAAAATCTATTTTGTGTCCTGTAGGAATATGATACATGGCCAGTGCGGATGAGGGGTCAGATTTGCTAACTGCAAGGGTGTGTTTACATATACTGTTGTGGATACGTCTATTCGTTTGCCCTATTAAAGTTCGGGAACAGTCGGAACAAGGCATTTCATAAATACCGTGGGATTTATTTTGAATCGTTATATATCCACAACAGAGCAAAAAGTGTCAAATCTGATAAAATCTTACAACATTTTTAGTGTGACCTGAAGAAAAGGCCAAGTCATAAGTATAGAGTGTTATTATACATGGGCGGAAAATTAGACTTTGGATAAGCAGGAGATGAAGAAAATAGAGGCCTTTAAAATATGAGTATGAAGAAAAATCACAAAGACATGGTACATCAACAGATAGGCGAATAAAAACGGGCTAAAAAAGTTAACAGAATAAATGCTTGTTGAGAGAAATTTTGACATAGAAGGCAAGATGTCTTGGAGATATTCTGAGAGATAATAACTTTTTGCCAATATTTATTGAAAGACACATACTTTAAAAAAGGGTACGAGGTAGACTAAGAGAAGAAATGCTAGAGGACCTGCAAGAATTGGTGAAGCGAGAAAGCTATAGTAAGAAGAAAAGAGCTGCTGGAGACAGAGAGTCATGTTTGCGGCGTCGCCTTAAGCCTGTGATCATGAAGACCTTGTTTTTAAAAATCAAGTTTTTTTTTACTAATCTTGAAACACAATGTATTTAGTTTAATTTTCCTATTAAATAGATACGTGCAAAAAAATAAGACCCATAAAAGAATTGATCTTTTTTATAGTTCATTCAGGTACCAGTTTCTAAAAAAAACAGTTGTATCTTGATTTGTATAATTGTTTGATTAGTCAATGTGGGCGAAGGTAGTTGAGCTGTAAATTACTAGGATCGCAATTAAAAACTTCCATATTTGTAGAGTGCGCATAAATGGTGACTATTAATGTAATTAAACATGCAACATTTATTTAATAACACCTACGTAACCAAATAATATTTTTTTATTATGGGTCTGAAAGATTATTTTAATGAAATCATTGGTATGATAAAGTTAGTGTATTTTTCTGTTTTGAAATATTGTGACCAAAACTTCGAACAAACTTGGCTTAGTATCAGGCTGGATGCATTTTGACCATTATTTGCTTATTTTTATTTATTTATTTATTTGTGACTAAAACTTTACAATGTGTCACACAGAAACGTTAAAGCTTGTGTTTGTATTTGACCACAATTTTGTATGCTTCATTCTCCATACGTCAAACAACCAAACCCAATTCAGGTGCAGTCACTTAATCATTTTTATCCAGATTTTATCTTTGTTGCAGTTCTGCTGGCCATTAACATTCTTACGCACAGAGATGGGAGAACACAAAACATTTGTGGCCTAAGAAGTAGCCCTGTATTCATTGAGATAGGGGGTGCCTTTGACAACATCTCATATCCATCCATCAAACATGCCCTACAAGAAAGAAAGGTGAACTTTCCCATTATAAGATGGATTAAAAAGGGTAAAGGTAAGATGCTTACTGAAAATTAGGCCAATGCTGATCCTTTTTGCTCATCTAAACTAACCTACCCTCAACCTTAAGCTCATCCGCTGCCGGTGAGTCTCGAACCGTCGTCCCCCGAGTCCGAATTGGGAAGTTTTAGTCGACTTTCTAACACGGCCACGGCGGCGCATAAGATGGATTAAGTCAATTCTAAAAAGCCGTGTCCTCACAGCTACCACAAATGACACCCGCGCAACAGTGACGAGGGCAAAAGGTTGTCCACATGGAGGAGTGCTATGATCCCTGCTGTGGTCGCTTGTTGTTGATAAACTCATGATTACAATAAGCGGAACAGGATTTATAGGCCAAATACGCAGATGACATTGTCATAACACTAAAGGACAAGCATGATACTATAATATCCAATCTAATGCAAACAGCACTAAATATACCAAAGAATTGGTATAAGATAGAGGGGCTTAATGTTAATCTTCATAGGACAGTCCTTGTCCCATTCACAAACAAAAGGAAACTAAATAAACACCCTGAACTGAACACATATATAATTTTACAATGACGTGAAATAATTAGAGAACTTCTTGGACCAAAAGCTAAACTGAGACATAAACTTGCAAAAAAAACTCTTTCTAGAGCCACAATGGCAATCTGAACGTGCCGCAGACTCGTAGAAAAGACATAGGGGCTGAATCCCAGGATGTTATATTGAGTTTACCAAACTTTAGTTAAACTAATGGTCACATATGCATCTATAATATGGTGGCCAAAAACAGAACAAACCTCAATACAAAGCAATTTGCAAAAATTGCAGAGGCTGATCTGTCATGAGCTATGGCATCATGCCCAACAGCTGCACTAGCGGCAATGCTAAATATAACTCCACTGCAGAGAAGCGTGAAGATGTGAGTAGCATTAAGTTCCTCAAGACTATTTAAGCACGAAAATGTAAACCAGGACACCTAATTGGCTATTGACGATCCTGGAAATGATTTCATAGGAGTCGCTTGCCAACCCAACAGATCAAATGCCAGCTAAACTGGACTTTAGGCTTTATTTGACGTGTCATAGGTAACCGTCGAGCATGGAAAAGAGACAATGAAAGGCTGACAGACAACTCATCTGTATGGTATACAGGCGGGTGTAAACAAATCGAGGGAGCAAGACTGGGAATATGAAGACCTAACTTTAGACTCACTATGTCCCTAGGAAAAACTTCCTCCATCTTCCAAACAGAAATGTTTGCTATAAATCTGTGTGCACAAGAGTGTGTACCAAGACGACTCAGAAATATAGAGATATAGATAATCTCATACAGTCAGGCAGCACTAATGACTCTAAAATCTTTCAAAACCGAGTCTAAACTGACATGGGACTACAAAAACTCTTTGCAGCAACTGGCTACGAACGCCAAAGTTCATTTAATGTAGCTACCAGTGCATCAAGGCATTGAACGAAATAAGAAACAGGTAGCCTTGCATAAAGAACAGCCACAACACCATTCTATGATCCGGAGCCCTATTGTGGACTAACAAAATACATTCCATTTGGAGAACACTCCAGAAAAAATGCAAAATAGCTCCCAAAAATATATTCTTGGGCAACTAATACGAAACTGGATTCATGCAGAAAAGATCCATTGGGGTCGAATCGCTGAGAGGCAAAATGCTTAGACGATTCACTAAGCAATCTAAAATCTACAATCCACACTAAGCTACACGAATATTTTAACAGTTTAGGAACATTGTGCATAAACGTATCAAATATGCTGACCTTCCAAAAAATCCAAATACCCAGTAAGAGTCAACCAATTGCAAAGAAATGTTCTATGCTACTCTGTTTTGTCTCCGATAAGAAATGATAACAATATGGACAAACAACTTTTAACAGTTGTGCACTTTTTTTTATCAAACAATTATCTCTTTAAATTAGCGCTTCCTTCAGGTTGAATCAGTATCTTGTGGCGATCTGTGCCTGGTTTCTTAAGTCATTAAGTCATTATACCTAGGAGCCGTTTACGGAACAATTACAAAGATTTAAGTAAACTCGAAAGAGAGCGCATTGCTTGTATCCGGAAAAATTGTTTTTCAATCAGAGAAATTTCCGACTGTCTAGGACGCAGTGTGTCAATAGTGTTACAGTGTAGTGGTCTGAAAAAGAAATCCATACCCATTCTCATGGATCCAGACGACCTTGAACAGGAAGGGAAGATCATCATTTGAGGATTGCGACTTTACAAGACAGGGTCTTCATAACATGGTCCATTAGAAATGCTTGGTTAGTAGTTTTACAACAAAGAGTCTATATGGCAACGATATATTGCAGAATACGCGCTTTTGTGTTTCGTTCATATACACCATTATTATGTCTCCCACACTCGACTTCGTTTTGCTCGGCTTGAATGGTGTAACAGCAGATCAAATTGGAATGGTAAATAGAATCGTGTTGTGTTTTCTGACGAGTCCCGATTTTCTCTTTGGGTCCGCAATGGTCACAGAAGGGTAAGAAGACCACGTGGAGAACGCAGAAATTTTGCATTTGCTGTGGAACGGCATACGTCCCTTACTCGGCGGGTGGTGGTATGGGGTGCGATACCATACGGTAGCGGGTCACCTCTAATTTTTACTGGAAAAAAATGGATGCAAATGATTACGTACGAAACGTTCTGCAGCCTGTTGCACTACCGTACCTTAATTCAACCCCTTTTTCAACAAGACACCGCACGTCCTCATACAGCAAGAGTTACTACAAAGTTCTTCAAAGAAAATAAACTGACACTGCCTCCATGGCCTTCTCGCTCCCCAAACTTCTCACAAATCAAACATATGTGGGATATGATTGGCAATCCGCTGGGAAATTTACCCCAACCACCAAATAAGCTAGTTGACCTTCGTCACCGAATTCAAGAAGCCTTGGATGACATTTTTCAGAAGACCATAAATCATTTAAGCATGCCTCGAAGACTTATCTAAAATCAAATGCATAAGAAACCGCGGCGGATTGTTACACAGCTTTGTTAATTTTTTATATTTTGGTTGTAAAATGTAATCGTTTTTAGTGAATTTTCTTTAAAAAATTCACTAATGAGGAGATCTCGACTTTTGAATTTTGAAAAAATTTCTTCAAATGAGCACGAACTAGGTCCCTTAGAACACATATCCGGGGTCAGTTTCTATTTTTAAATATTTATATACATACATATACATACATATTTATATACATACATGTGATACGTAATCACACCGATAACACAAAAATATGGGGAGATTTTGATCAAATTTGGCAGGTACCTTCCTTTTGCGAGTAACTTGGATAAGTTCGTTAGCCAGGACACTCGGCCTAAGTTTTCCCAGATAATTTAGTGTTATCTTTCGGAAAATTTTTATATCTCCGAAAATAACAAAGTAAGGGCAACCAAATTTGGTACGCTTGTTTTCATTATAAAAAGTGAACGATGTACAAAAACTTAGGCCAAAAATGGCAAACAACCTGAAACAAATACGGGTTATGTAAGGAAATGTAAAGAAAATGTCGCGTTTTGAAACGTCAGAATTGGCAACATTTAGGCAATGAACCTGAAACAAACACGGGTTATGTAAAGAAAATGTCGCAAGAAGCGTGTTCTACAAACCCTTAAGTTTCAGTGTCAACCGTCATTGACCTTTATTTCATTAAAATGTTTGCAGAAAATTCACTTCCAATATACCCTTTATTTAATGCTTTGGCAGTAGTTAAGTTTATGGTTTAATAGTTTATAATTTTTAGCTAATTTTCGTATAAAAAATTCGTTAATGAGGAGACCGCGACTTTTCAATTTTAAAAAGATTTCTTCAAATGAGTGTAAACTAGGCGCCCTAGAATCCATATCCGAGTTTAGTTTGTTTTTATCTGTTCACAGATATAAAAGTTGGCGCATTTCTACGGTAAAGCTCAATATAATTGTTATTGTGCAGGATACGAGAAAAAGTTGTATACGTTAATTATAGGATGGGTAAGGTGCATCTTATTAAATTATTTTGACAAACACAGGCTGGCCCATAAGTCGTTGGTGATACCGACAATTTTTTTCGAACATGTCCTACATTATTGCATTTTTGCATTTTTCATCGAAATATGATGCATGTTAGTAAAAAAACATCGAGACGCAGTAAGTGCGTTTTGGTAGCGAATTTTTATTAAATGCTTCAATTTTTTTTCGATATTATGTTGGCTTTTCAAATTTCAATAACGTAATTTGCTATTAACCTAAGGTTCGTTAGCTAAGAAACTGGTTTTCAGTTTATTTTCGGAAAATTTTTGTACATTATTAAACAATGAGTTATTTTTATAAAATATGTAACATTGTTTCTACTATCTAGATTATACCGGTAACCAAATGGAAGCCTACTTGCATTAAAAACGTATATGCTATTAACAATTTTTTTTATGAAAATTTACTTCCATAACTCATTTGCCGCGTCCAGACTTTTTTAAATTTGATTAAATACATGTTATGCATACATTTTATTAAAATTAATCAACTTTTACTGGGTGTGCGGATTTTCTTGAAAGTCAGCATATCGAAACTGATGTTTTGAACTTTGAGAAAAAGGCTTAGTACGAATGACATCATAAGTCGTTGGTACTGCAAACAAGCTTAGGCTCGCCACTAGAAGTTTAAGAGTAAAAAATTTTATATGAAACTTTTTTTTTCTTTAACCTCGGCCTATTAGCGCGACTATGGCCAATAACCGACGCCAGGGAGCAGTTTCGCCTCACTGTCCTAGAAATTTTGCCGAACCCCTGCCTTTTTGTAAGGAGGGTAGGGGTCTTTAACGTGCCCAACATCGCATGGACACGGGACCGACGGCTTTACGCCCCTTTCCAAGGACGGAACATGCAGACATTCAACTTGCTTAAATCCAATGCCAGAACCTCCGTTGATGTTAATTTATTACAGTTTGTGCTGATAATCGAATCCAGTACCTTTCGGTTCAGAGGCACACGTTCTTACCTCTAGACCACCGAGGCCCCAACAAAATTTATAAAATATTTAATTTCAAGAGAATATTGTATGAATTCAAAAATAATTAGTAGCCTACACTGTCATAAAAATAGATAGAATATTAATGTTAATGAAAATTAAGTCTGGCACCACGACAAACATTATAAGTCTCAATGAGAATTGTTGGCAATAACATCGATATTTTGTACCGTAAAATTTTATCATATGCCTCATTAAAATTATTTTTCTAGTCGATATGTGTGTTCTTAAATATTTACTGTTAATTCGATGTGCTAGCCCACACAAACGCTTACATGTTTGAAGGTATTCCTATAACAATAACTTTTCTCATTTAGAGAGACATCATCATTAAGCGAATAGTTTTTGATTGGCTACAAGGCTTACACGATGCATATTTTATAAGAATGGTTAATGATTGCTTACATGATGCATATTTTATAAGAATTGTGGTAAACTTCTCTAATTTAAGAAGCACAATTTAAACAACCTACATATAAATAAAAATTCTCATCTCATAATATTAAAACCATATGTGATCTATAGTGTTACAAATAAAAATTACAATAATTAAGATATGTGGCGTAATTTTGAAAGTATCAAAAGTGGTTGGATGGATAAGAAATAACTTAGTTTATACGATGGCGGATATATATGCCTCGTTCCTGGTCCGTTGAATAAAAAGAACACATCATTATTTTTATTTTTTGAGAAAAACGCCCTTAATTATAACACAATTTTCTCAATCACACCACCCATTAACAGCCTCATTCACTTTCATATTTATCAGAAATCCCTCCCTTCCCCTCAAGTATTCTTGATTTGGAAACAGTATGTGGTCGTTTGGCGCGAGATTCGGCAAATAAACTTGGGGTTCTGCTTCAGGTAAAAATTTTGTTTTCATCACAGCAACTTCTGACGCTGTATAAAGCATAGATCCATTCACAGTTGGACTACCTTTCTCGTGTCTCGAGTGCTGCCCAAAGACAACCTTGTTTCTCCTAGATTCTATTTAGAAACGAGCTATTTGTCTTATAGGACATTTATAGGTCACAGTCAAGTCAATTATCTAGACCAAAGGAAAAAGTTGTTAATTTTTGTCTCCTCTATCGGTATTATCAACACGTCTGCTTGAAAATTACTTTGTTGGTACTTCCACTTGCGACTGTTGAACCGAAAACTTGGTTTAGTCAAAAAGTGCGTTCTTTTAGTGTCAAGTTGCCTATCTGTCGAAGGGTTCGTTACGAATTCTTGTTCTTTCCTAAAATATCTAAGCATAGGATACACAACTGGCAGACATGCTTCTGAAGACATATAATCTCCTATTGAAGATGCTAGTAAGCAAACATGTTGTGACACAACAATTAAGTTCATGGTGACTTAGAGACACACAAGCTTTGCGTTTCATGAACTACTTCATAAAATATACAATATTTTAAACCTAGCGCTGTTAATGGTAGGGATTTTAATACCTGACTTGTGACCCGGTGCATTGTCTTGAAAGGCTAACGGCGTTTTTTTTTTTCAGATTATAAAAGATATAATATTTTTAAGATAGCGCTGCTGATGGCAGGTATTTTATTATTTGACTTGTAACCCAGCGCATTGTCTTGAAAGGCTACCCCTTTTTTTATTCCGCGACGTTTTTTTTCAGCTCATTTATTAAATAGAAGTGCTTATTTATTGTGGCAAAAACAACTAATTAATCACAGATGTTATGTCTTAAATAAATGTTGCTGCCAACTTTGTTTAAATTTCAACTTCTTCAGGATGTTTCTACTTCACAAATACCTCTACTGGCTCGTACAACTTCCATTTTTGCATACTTCTCTTAGCTTACTGTATATTATTACAAAACTTATGAAGACACGCTACTATAACGCACTTGTTTTGTATAGACTTTTTGAAATAATAAGCCACAATGACACATCGCAGTAAACAGCATGTACCACCTTTGCTAAAAGGGCTTAAGCCTAACTTTCGAGTGTGGGCAGATCCAGTGTATAACCATTTCATACCTAGAAAATTGGTCTCAGGATGCATCAACGGTCAAAAGAGTTACTCTTATCTGCCTGGTACTTGTCTAATAATCGCCGGCAAATCACAACACCGTTCAGATTTTGGTCACTTGTTAACATTGTAGCGTATCATTAAGACAAGTGTTCCATTGTTTACTATATGGTAGGAGAAGCCTGTTCCTTCTTATATATGCCTGATCCTAACGCATCGATCATGATGTGGCAAAAGATCATGGATTTTTTCCACAATTTTTGAGTAGTGAAGGTTATGGAAGGACCACCGGCGAGGCTGACCTTGCAAGAATTACCACTCCATCTAAGTTCCTGATGTCAACGTTTGATTACCGGGTAAGATACGCCAGTTTTCCCCAATGTTTACAACAATTTTTGAATATAGTTGGACCAATTAGTCCTTGGGTAGGTACTTATTCACCACTATCTGCTCAACTCTATTGTGGGTTCAATAATCTCATTGATGATTTATCCTTAAATCATCCGAATATGTATTTTCTGCATGGCCATTGCATTGACAAATGCAATCGCCTTGCAGAAAATACATATTCGGGTGATTTAAGGATAAATCATCAATGAGATCACTAAACCCATTTTGCAAAAAATTTAGGTAGAAACTTCCATTCAGATTTGGTTGTAATTTGTATTGACTTAGGATACGATTACGATTATTTCATACAAAATCTTAATACTCAAGTAATACTGAAAACGGCGTTCTACTTCTACATAAGAATATTCAGTTTAATAACTACTTAAGCGTCACTCAACAAGTAAACTTTTTTTTTTTTAAAAGGACAATAGAACACCATTTTCTTGTCAAAAGAATCCTAGCGATACTAACAAAAAATGTGAGTATTTTAAATCTTGAAGGGCATTGCAAACAACCCCTTCTACCCGCTGGAGCCAAGTTTTGCAAAAATCGTTGTTATCATTATGAAAACCTCATCTGTGTTGACTTCCAAGACAGTACGTCAAATATTTTCCTAGATATCGAGGAAAATTAAAGTTTAGTTTTTTTATTTAACGCACTGTATCTCCTTTAATTTTCATTTTTGGACTGAGTTACCTTTGTTAAATCGTAATATTTTCTGGCCAAGAATCTACTGTTCCTATGCGAACCATTACTTATGGACGATTCTGTAGAATAAGGTAAAAGGCCGCAATCAGTTGTAAGGATGCCTTAAGGACACTATTGAGAACGGCATTAGGAGTGTCACTATTTTTTCAGCAAACACAACAACTACGAAATAGACACTAATATTAGTATTTTTACAGGCCACCCCCTTCTGCCCCACAAATTTTGACATTTTAAGAATATTTCCATGTTTATTACTAAACATGAAAAATTATTTTAATGTGCAAGCTAATAGATATGTTAATTTTGGAGCAGTGCAAAAAAACCACAGAAAAGCTGCACTAGTATGGATAGTGCAGTTAGCGTTTTAGTAGCGGTATCTGTTAACCCGCATATAAGTACCAAACGGCTTTCTTGAAATGTTGGAATGATTAAAAAATATGTTGTGAACATATTGCACTTGTATAAATTGCATCCATATCACATTACACTACACCACTATATGGACAAGATTTTAAATATCGAGCTACATATTGCAACTGGGTCACCGGAGAAATGACAAGTGCCCAAACAACGTTATTTTTTCTGGCAAAGCTACTTTCCATGATTGTGGAATGTAGGATTTTAAATTATCCCTTATCAGTAGGTCAGTGGGAATTGATTTTTGTTATTTGCCTTTTTTTTTCTTTTTAGGGGTAAATAGACACACTATACACTACTGGGCGGTGTCAAATCTCCATTGGATAAGAGCTCTCCCAAACCAACGTCCATGGTCAATCAATATCTGGTGTGGAATAATCGGGGATGAATTTATTGATCCGCATTTATTTGTATTCAAATGGAGAAATTTACCCCATTGTTTTAAGAAACCAATTGAGCCAATTATTAAGCCAATACATACACAATGCATTCAGTTTCAACAGGATGGAGCTCCACCCCATTATGCAATAGAGGCCCATAATCATTTAAATGGAATATTTAAAAACAGGTGGATTGGTCGAGCAACTCCGGTCAACTAGCCTGCTAGCTCCCCGGATTTGACCTTGCTTGATTATTTCTTCTGGGGTTTTATAAAGGACAAAGTGATGGCGATTCCAGCTATATTTTTGAATGTTATGGAAAACAGAATCCGCTTTGGCTGCTCCTTAGTTGCACCTGAAATGCTGCAGTATGTACGGGATTCATTTAGAAAAGGGTTTGGAAGTTAAAGAGAGACGTTGCGAACACGCTTCGGCGGTACATATACTAAAATTGGAACGATACAGAGAACAATTTCTGAGCGTGACAGACGATAAATAAATTAAAATTTAATTTTTAATATTTTTTTGTACCTTAAGGTAATAAATCATAATTCCGTAACAGAAAGAGCATACATTTATTGCACAAAAACTTAGTTTTTAACGTAAATTCTAATTTTATGAAAGTATGGACGCAGCAAATGCGTTATGGAAGTGAATTTACAAAAAAATTTGTTTAACAGCAAATATATATGTTTAATGCAAGCTGGTATCAATTTGGTTACCGGTATAACATATGAGTAGAAAGAATGTACGATATGTTATCAAAATAACATATTATTTGACAATGAACAAAACTTTTCCGAAAATGAACCTAAAATATTTCCGAGAAAACTTGTGTCCTAGGCAACAAACCTTAGGTTAGCGGCAAATTGAGTTGTTGAGATTTGAAGCATTAATAAAAATTTACTACAAAAACACACGTACTGCGTCTTGATTTTTTCTTGTTACAAACATGCATTATATTTAGATAAAAAAATCAAAAATGCAATAAGATAAGGGTGTTCGAAAAACATTATAGGTATCACCAACGACTTTTTGGCCACCTGTGATTGTCCAAATAATTTTATAAGATTCAGCCCAAGACAAGTATCTTATATAATATAATAACAATTATATTGAGCTTTACCGTAGAAATGCGTCACCCTGTATACACATAAACAAATAAAAACTGAAACTAAACACGAATATGGATCTTAGAGGGCCTAGTTTGCACTCATTTGATGAAATGTTTTTAAAATACTAATGCCGCGGTCTCCTCATTAACGAATTTTTTCTACGAAAATTAGCTAAAAATTATAGACCGGTAAACCATAAACTTAACTAAAACTGCTGCCAAACAATCAGAGAATGGGTCTATTTGAAATGAATTTCGTTGGAATATTTTAGTTAAATGAAGGACAATGACGGTTGAAGCTGAAACTTAATGGTTTGCAGAACACTCGTCACATTCTCTTTACATAATCCGTATTTGTTTCAGGTTCTTTGCCTAGATGTTGCCAGTTTTGACGTTTCAAATAGCGACTTTGACGTTTTGAGGAAAACGCCATTTTTTTTCTTTAAATGCCTATAACCTTTCTATCTTTAAACTTGCAGACCTAAGTTTTCGTGCATGATTCTCACTTTGTATTTCAAAAACGCGTACCAAATTTGGTTGCCCTTACGTTGTTATTTCCGGAGGGCGAGTCGATAAGTCCGTGACTTTTTAAATGAATCACAGGTTTTTTGACAAAAAAATCACTTTATTTCTGAACACAGTTGCCTTTGAACTCTATACACTTCGCCCAAGGTTTCTCCAATTTTTTTATTCCTTCCAAAAAATAAGATTTGTCGAGGTCCTCAAATTAGGTATTTGTGAGATTATTTCATCATGGGAGTCGAATCTCTTTCCGCCGAGCCATTTCTTTAAGTTTGGAAACAATAAATAGTCACTCAGGGCTAAATCCGGAGAATAGGACGGATGAGGGAGCAACTCGTAGCCCAATTTATGCAATTTCGCCATTGAGCTTACACATGTGTGCACCCTTGCAGTTTCTTGGTAGAAAATAACTTTTTCTTGTCCAAATGCGAACGTTTTTTCTTCAAATCGTCATTGAATCGGTCTAATAAGTTGGTATAATATTCGACATTGGTTGTTCTTCCCTTTTGAAGGTAATCAATGTGGATTTTACCGCGTGCATCCAAAAGAACTGTCGCCATGACTTTATTGGCTGACAAACCCACCTTGGCCTTCTTCGGCGCTGATTCGCACGGAGAAAAACACTGATTTGACTGCTTCTTGGTCTCTGGTGTGTTATGGTGAATCCATGTTTCGTCCACGGTTA
Organism: Tillus elongatus; assembly: GCA_964006375.1. Taxonomy (NCBI): domain Eukaryota; kingdom Metazoa; phylum Arthropoda; class Insecta; order Coleoptera; family Cleridae; genus Tillus; species Tillus elongatus. The sequence goes on from OZ023265.1 coordinate 114,163,734, forward strand.
CGAACGACCCAAAAACTCGTCCCTATTGCGGTTGAACAACGCCGAGCACTCCTTCGAATTTGTCACACGATTGCGTTTGTGGTCGATTGCGAGCAAACGCAGCACCCATCTTGCGGACAGCTTTCTCATACCCAAGTGATCATGTAAATTGAAACCACTGAGCCATATCATATGCCTATGGGTTCCACAATCTCCCGCACTTTCAATCTCCGATCGGCCAACACCATATCGTGATTTTTTCAATTATTTCGGGTGTAGCGACCTCGACTGGGCGTCCAGAACGTTCGGCGTCATTTGTTCTTGTACGGCCGCAACGAAATCAGTAAACCATTCTTTCACCATGCTAATTGATGGTCCAGAGTCCCCATAGTATTTATCAATCTTAGCCTTGGTTTGAGATGTTTTTCCGCAAAAAATAATGTTTGATAAGCACACGAAATTCAATTTTTTCAAATTTCGTTATAACTTAAGAGGTTGTCTGCTTTCAATAACTATCTAACACAAATTAAATGACGCAGCTTGTTCAAAATTTGACAGGAGTAAACTGACAGATGCTTGTTGACAGGAGCAGTGTTGCTCTTCCTGTGAATAGGTGGGAAATTAAAAAAGTCACGGACTTATTGACCCGCCCTCATAATTATATATATATATATATATATATATATATATATATATATATATATATATATATATATATATATATATATATATATATATATATATATATATATATATATATATATATATATAAGCCTTTAAAAATTGAAACTAACCCTGTATATGGGCTCTAGGAGACCTCGTTGCGCTCATTTGAAGAAATTTTTCCAAAATTAAAAAGTCATGATTTTCCCAAGAGTGATTTTTTTTGAAAATTCACTAAAAAACGTACATCACACATTTAAAATCCCCGCCCCTCAAAATACTCCGCCTATATATACATGTTTGCGAAGCTTCTACGCCACGTAAAGGCTTTAGCTTTTTTTATAACACTGGAAAATTCCTTTCGGAGGTTAAGTTCGTTGGCCAGTTTGAGAGTTAAGTTTTTCCATGGAAAATTGCAAATTTTCCTCTCAAAAATGCTATAAGGTTGAAACTCGTTCATTTATTTTTACAAAATGTAACTTATATGTATATTGTTCAAATCAAACTAGAGATTCAACCTTACAAATTTCATTTTAGTTGAATAATTGCAATCCAAGTTTTCCAAAACCAAATTTCACTGAATATGAAAAGTGCCGCCAAATATATTCCTTGTTGTCACAAGAAATATTACTAGATATTATAACGTTTAATAGAAACTTGTCCCATATTATATTTACAGAAAAAGTTGACTTTTGGAGTGTATAAAAATAAACTACTTAAATTAATTATGTGTGTTAGTGCAGGGAAAAGAATGTCATTGGAAGGTTATCCATCAGCTACACACTAAATTTAACATACCTACATAAGTTGAAACAGGGCCAATGGAATGCTTAGCAGAAAATACGATTGCTTTACAAAACTTATGGAAATTATCCACTATAACGTACTTGCTGCGTCCAGACTTTTTTAGCTTTCAGTTTCAAAGTAGTCTTCCCTAAGTGAAAATACTGATCCATTTCCTTTTCAAATATACGTTTAGAAATTCTAGCTTTCTGCCAAACGATATCTATTATCTAATATCCTATTGTAATTATTGCAGTGCATATTTGGCATTCTATGTGCGGCACAAATGAGATGATGTTTCTATGGTATTTCTAGATTATTAAATACGTACCTACATTCGCATTCAATTAAATTGTTTTGGTACGTTCAAGTATGCGTTGTATGCGCTCATATTATAACCACATGTATGTGCGGACTGCAGAGGCGTATTGTCCACATATTTAATATATGAAGAGTTAAAATTAAAATGATTATCATCAGTTGCGACATGAAATTTATAGTTCTGCATACCATCTTACTTGTTTAGAAACAGTGGCGTATGTTTATTATTAGACAATTTTAATTATGGGTTCAATTAACTTGAATGTTCCTATTTTAGATCATCGGTGTATAGTTGTGGTTTGAATCATTCAAATAAGATTTTTAAAGAATCTGCATAGTGGCCTCTTAGTAAACTAATTGTCTAGCTAAAATGTACATTTCAAACCCATCACTATGTGAAGACTGGAACCTGTGATGAGCACTGATAAGTACACTTGGAGAACTCCAATCACCACAACACATCTTTTAAAAAAGACCTAGCGATCGTTTCACCAACAAATGTTAGCATCATCAGAGGATGAAAAAGAATTTTCATCCTCTGATGATGCAAACATTTGTGGGCGCAACGATCGTTAGGTCTTTTTTAAAAGATATGTGGTGGTTGCTAGTCCTCCATCAGGCGCCTCCCAGGTGGCGGATAGGGGAACGCCTCCTAGATATAGGTGGTACCGAGGAAATCAAATACTCGGGGTGGACCAAAACTAGCACTCACCGAACAGTTACCGGTATAAGTAACCAACTCTACTAAGAGATAGGGCACCTTCTTGCCCTTGAGATGAGAAATCATCTCTAAAGGCGGAGAAACCAATGAATGGTGAACGGCAGGAAGATGCAGAAGGCAACGGGAAACCACTGCAGTAAAGATCCAAATATATATCCCTAGTTAATCAACATGGCTAAGTTCAAGGAGAAAAATTCTGGAGTTTCTAGTGCCCTATTAGGATCTCCGGGGGTACAGTTTTGAATACAGCTAAGAAAAAGGAAAGAGACATAAGGATCGGTACATGGAACATCAGATCCATGTTCGAAGCAGGTAAAATTCACAACGTGCTTCAAGAAATGCAGCGACTCAATGTGAACATAATAGGACTCAGTGAAACTAGATGGCCTAATTCAGGCGAAGTGAAGATTAATCAGTCAAAGATTTACTACTCGGGTAACAACGACGCAAATCACCAAAACTGAGTAGCGATTGTGGTGGAAGGTAACTTTGGTCAAGCTATAACTGGCTTCATCCCAATCTTAGATAGAGTAATGATGATAAGAGCAACAACAACAACCCAAAGAATACTTAACATCATTCAAGTATACGCCCCCACTTCCGATAAGATTGAAGGAGAAATAGGACAATTCTATAATGAAATTCAATAAGCTCTGGATGTCCCAAAGAACAGGGATATAACGATAATAATGGGAGACATCTACGTAAAAGTTGGAAAGGGGAAAGTAGAAGATAATATTGGTGATTTTGGGTGGGGCACAAGCAATGAACGGGGCGATAGATTGACACAGTTCTGTCAAGAGCAAGACAAGGTGATTACAAACACATACTTTAAACTGCCTGATAGGAGGCTTTATACTTGGAAATCACCCGCTAATAACACCAAACACATAGTTAGGAACCAAATTGATTACGTCTTAATTACTAAAAGGTACCGAAACTCCATAATGTCGGCTAAGGCTTATCCTGGAGCAGATACAGCAACAGATCATAATCCAGTAATAGTAATGCTCAGAGTACGATTGAAGAAGCCAAAATCCCAACAAAACAAAAAAAAACATCTACAAACCTTAAACTTTAAAAGCCCAATAATGAGAGAACAATTGAACAAGAATATTAACAACGAACTAAGTAAGATCAGAGCTGAACCGAATGAAGATCCAAACATAATATGGGATACCATCAAAACCACGATAACGACTCCAACAAGAGAGTTACTGCAAACAAAGAATACTGTTCACAAACAAAAACCATGGATAATTGACGAACTTTTAAAACTAATGAAAAAAAGAAGAACGTACAAAAACATAGACAACAATGCATATAACCATATACATAGTGAGATAAAAAAAAGTATACGTGAAGCCAAAGAAAAGTGGTACAGAGAAAAATGTGCGGAGATACAAGATTTAACAAGGAAACACGATGATCTTAACCTCTATAAAAAATTAGGGAGGTGGCTGGTACAAAAAGGCAAAACCAAAGCAATGTTTTGCTGGACAGAGATGGCAAAATAATCCCAGACACTGCAGGGAAGCTGGCAAGATAGAAGGAGTATATCCAGGAACTATTCCGATGACAGACAACATGAAATAGTAGAAGAGCACACAGAAGAAAGGCCCAACAATAACAAAGGAAAAAAAATTGCACGCAGTAAAAATAGCAAAGTCTACTTAAGCTCCAGGACCCGACGAAATTCCAGCAGAAATAATTAAACTAATCACAGAAGATCAAATGGGGATATTGGTGGAACTATTTAACATAATATACAACACAGGAATCATTCCCCGCGAATGGCTTAGATCGACCTTCATTACATTACCAAAAAAGGTTAATGCAAAATAATGTAGCGACCACCGAACCATCAGTCTAATGAGTCACACTCTCAAAATATTCTTAAAGATAATACATCAGAGAATTTTTAGGAAATTAGAACAAGATATTGGCGAAACCCAATTTGGCTTCCGAAATGCAATGGGAACAAGAGAAGCCTTGTTTGCCTTCAATGTGTTGACTCAAAGATGCATGGACATCAATCAGCCGATGTATGTCTGTTTCCTTGACTACAACAAAGCATTTGATAGAGTCCGCCACAACCACCTTATTCACTTACTTAAAAGTAAAAAAATAGACATGAAAGATATTAAAATAATAAATAATTTATACTACAGCCAGACGGCTAATATCAAGATGGACAATGAACTCTCAGAAGAAGTAAAAATACAACGTGGTGTAAGGCAAGGATGTGTACTATCGCCGCTATTATTTAATCTTTACTCGGGAGAAATCATTCAAAGAACGCTGGAAGAAACAACAATAAGAGAAAAGGTCAATGGAGTATGCAGACGACACCATACTCATTGCCGAAACAATAGAAGATTTACAGAGCTTAGTAGATCAAGTAGTGACGAGTAGCGAGGAGAGCGGACTTACCTTAAATATCAAAAAGACCAAATTTATGACCATTACAAAATCAGTTCCGCAGCAACAGGAAAACCTATAGAGCAACGGAGAACTAGTCGAGAAAGTCAGTAAGTACAGGTACCAGGGAACAACTGTCAATGAAAATAATGAGTACACTGAAGAAATTAAATCAAGAAATGAACAAGCCAGAACCATATTTAACAGAATGAGAAACGTGTTATGCAGTAGAGATCTTAACTCACAACTTAGGGTCAGGATATTGAGATGCTACGTTTTCTCGGTGTTGCTATATGGGATGGAATCATGGACGTTAAAGAAAGATATAAGTGATCGACTGGAGGCATTTGAGATGTGGTCATATAGAAGGATCTGGAGGATAAGTTGGGTAGACATGGTAACAAATGAGGAGGTACTGGGAAGAATGAGAAAAGAAAAAGAAATATTGAACACAATTAAAATAAGGAAGCTGCAATATCTGGGCCACGTGATGAGAGGAGAGAAATGTGTATTGTTGCAGAATATTATGCAGGGAAAGATACGGGGAAAGAGAAGCAGAGGAAGAAGACGCATTTCGTGGCTAAATAACCTGAGAAAATGGTACAACTGTAGTTTCGTTGAGTTGTTCAGAGCTGCAGCATCAAAAGTGAGAGTAGCCATGATGATAGCCAACCATCTAAGAGGAGACGGCATTTGGAGAAGAAGGTGGTGATTTGGCGTTCTTCAAGTGTACTTGTCATTGTACATTGTAAAGCAGAAGAGCAGGAGACAAATCCTACTTTACATCTTATTCCAAGTCACGATAGGACTGAAGTGATGGTGGCTAGCGCATGATGTAATTCAATGCCCGTCGGTGTATTATTCAGGAGAGTAGTTGTTTTCGCTTGCTAGTTTTATTGCCACATTGTCCTTTTTCCAGGACTGTGTGTACGTTGAAGCTTCTGTTGAACTTTAGAACCGTCGCAAAGCCAGAAATGACGCTTCGTGCTATTCTCCACCCATTGTACCTTGTCATGAGTTTCAGTGTCAGTTTTCAACTTCAGAAAACGATAAAAGACTGAGACCTAATAAAATTACTTTAAAAACTCTTGAGCTTTAGAAGTATCACATGCAGAAATTTTAAATCTGTATCCAGTAGGACATTGTAAAAATTTTAAAAGACACAAATGTAAGAGAATAACTTTCGTTTAGATTTATTGCTTAACTACAACAAGCGTAGGTTTGGAAGTTTACAGATTTTCTTTAAAGAAAAAACATGACTTAATCGATTGCCAAAATTTAATTAAAAGCGGCCCATTATTTCTTGAGTTATTGGTATGTTACGTACACGCACATACACACACACACCAATATATATATATATATATATATATATATATATATATATATATATATATATATATATATATATATATATATATATATATATATATATATATATATATATATATATATATATGTATATATGTATATATATATATATATATATATATATATATATATATATATATATATATATATATATATATATATAACATATAAGATATCTGAACAAATATCTGAAAGACATGAATTGAAACGACTTAAGTGGTTAAAGTCCAATGCCTGATAAAAACAGAGTAATTAGCTGCCATGCGTAGCTTGATGCATACTACAGGGCTAAACAATAATACAAATAACACGGGTAAACCATACTACCCGAAATAGCGATCTAGAAATCTCGGCCCCTGAAATCCAGAAAACTGTTGCGAACACCATGACATTAGGCGAAAGTACATCAAGCCCACTCTCGCACGACGTTAGAATGACAGATGACACCAAATTAAAAAGGGTGTGATTGTAAAAGCTGGTTATTGTTTTTTAAATGGGATATTCAATAGATTTTTAAAATACCCCAATTAAAGTTAAATACTGAAAATGTAGCATGTTATAGTGAACCGATCAAGGTTTAAGGAGTCCTATAAACAAATGCTTAAGGAACTCTTGTTTTTATAAAGAAACTATGACGTTTTTACCAGATCATGATCTAAAGAGCTTCATATTAAAATATAGGATATCTGTTCTCGAGGGCCTAGTTCGCTCTAGATTGAAGAATTTTTTTAAAAACTCGAGATCTCCTAATAAGTGATTTTTTAAAGAAAATTTACTAAAAATAAAATGTGAAATTTTCAGCTAATTTAAATTTGCGCTACGTCAGTGGCAGCTCGTCACATGACGCAGGTGAAGCGCTGCTTCATCTATATTTTTCGGTTAAGCTTTTTTACTCAAAATCCACCATAATTTTAGTTTTTTTGATTCTCAAATTAATTTGGTACAACCAAAAAAAGAATGATAATGTAGTGTTATAGTATTTTATGGTACGATTTAATTTGCAAGCCTCTAATTCCCGAATTGAATGTTGCCCCAACGCGCAGCGTATTACGTGTTGCAGAGCATAGACTATTGAAGAGCAACGGGCAACTGAGCCAGAATCATTTATACACAAATGCTGCCTCGATTTCGGCGGTTGCCATAACAACCGCGTGCGCTCTGCTCGGTTGGTGTTTATTACTGGCCACAAAAGTGATGCAGAGTTCTGAGCCTGCTTCAAAGCTTAGTATTCGTCGTCTATTTAGATTTAGTCGGACCGCCAGACGCGTATTTTTATTTTTACTATGTTGGCATTAAATGATCCGGTATGTGTCACATTTGCAGACTTTGAAAAGCTGGATTTTTCATGTTTCTTTCTAGTAAGTGGAATTGATTTGTTTATTGTCACTCCTAAAAGAATAATTACAAAATCATAAAATATTAGATATGAAATTTTAAGTTAAAAGAGAAGGGTCTTGAATTTAAAAAAATATATTTGTAGCTCGTCCAACTATAAACAATTTTCATAATACGCGCCGTATTATATTACCGTACGCGTGAGTGTACAGTGTAACAAATAATAAATTTCTTTATTTATCTCCTCTTATCGAGTATTCGTGATCATTATTCCGAAAATTATTCATTGTGAAAGTATATATTTTTGTACATATGGATTTTTCATTTAAATACTGAAGTGGTAGGAGAACGCGTGACCTTGAAAATCTTAAAAATTTTCGTGTGCGGCGCAGAGGGTGTCTTCGCCGCCTTTGGGGCCGCGTAGATCCTGCTTCACCCACTGCCAAAGTCACAAGCCGCCACTGCGCTACGTAAATGGATTGAACGTTAAATTGTTATTAGTGAATTTTTATTTAAAAAAAAATACTAATAGAGAGGTATCGATGGTGAGACTTTGCAAAAATTTATGCAAATGAGCGCGAACTAGGACCCCTAAAACCCATATCCGGGGTCAGTTTAAAATTTTATATGTTTATATATATATATATATATATATATATATATATATATATATATATATATATATATATATATATATATATATATCCGTCTGATAACTCAAAAAATAATTAACCTATTTCGATGAAATTGGGCAAGTGGCTTTCTTTTATTAATGGCTTGGATGAGTTCGTTAGCCAAAAAAATCGGACGGGGTTTTCCGGGAAAATTTTGAGTTTTCTTTCGAAAAAAATTTTTTTCTCCGAAAGTAACAAAGCTGTTTTAATGAAATTTACTTTATATGTTGCCTTGGGAGAGGTCTTACTATGTACTGAAATTTAAATTTCTAAGTTTATAAAAAATTGGGTTATTCAAGTTTTAAATTTTCTTTCGAAAATGCTTTATCTCCGAAAATTACAAAGTTATTTTAACGAAATTTGGTGGATATCTTGCGCTGGGAGATGCCTTACTACACACCAAAACTACACTCTCTAAATTTATAGAAAACTGAGTTATTCAAATTTGAAGCAATTAATAAAAATTCACTACCATAACGCACCTGCTGCGTCCCGAGATTTTTTTCATAATATGTAACTGATGTTTGGTCTTCTTAGTTGAAATTGTGGAAGTAGAACTAAACTGTGACATTTTTTTAACCATAAGAAACACGCACACGCATATAACTGTTTGCTTCTAACAGAACCATTTCAATTATTCCAATGGGCATAGATATAAATCTCGATTTATATTAGGTGACTTTTAACATAGACGTGAGCCTCAAGAATTAAAAAAAAACTCTAATTCGACATCAAATAATTCAAGATTGTGTAGAAAGTGGTTTATGTTATCTGTTTGGTGCACTTTACCGTTCTTAGAAAGTTTACAGTTGAAATAATAATAAGTTAAAGTATTGGATGAACATAATGCTGGTAAAATATCATTTAAAATAACTATATCCATGTCAAGCTAAATAGAAATCAATAGTATTAACATAACATGTTCCTTTCAAAATTCTAATATATAATATGCAATTAGAAAATTTATATTCTTGTAACTCTAATAAAGTGCGAGATGTGTGTAACAAAGTTGCATTCAAATGAGTCGTGCCTTATTAGTATTCAAAAGAGTATCATATACGCTTTACACGTTTGTCATGTTCATTTAGCAAGTTTCTGTTTCCGTTATAAATTACATAAATGTGCTTTTCTAAAATACTAGCTAATTCTCATATCTTCGTTTCACTTTAGTGTCTAATAGAGTTGTTCGCAACATGCAAATTAAAATTATTTTACTCTGCACTAGGTAGGTATGTGGCTTCTTGCTGTACAGGTGGCATACAAAAGCTTTTACCCGCTAAGTTTTAACGAATTTTTCGTAAAATGAAAAATTCACTAGTGGGGAGATCTAAGTTTATACATATATATATATATATATATATATATATATATATATATATATATATATATATATATATATATATATATATATATATATATATATATATTATATAGTCTATATATATATATATATATATATATATATATATATATATATATATATATATATATATATATATATATATAAGTTTCTGTTTCCGTTATAAATTACATAAATGTCCTTTTCTAAAATACTAGCTAATTCTAATATCTTCGTTTCACTTTAATGTCTAATAGAGTTGTTCGCAACATGCAAATTAAAATTATTTTACTCTACACTAGGTAGGTATATGGCTTCTTGCTGTACAGGTGGCTTACAAAAGCTTTTACCCGCTAAGTTTTAACGAATTTTTCGTAAAATGAAAAATTCACTAGTGGGGAGATCTAAGTTTATATATATATATATATATATATATATATATATATATATATATATATATATATATATATATATATATCACACCGATAATAATGGGCCGATTTTGATGGAATTTGGTATGTACCTTTCTTTTGCAAGTGGTTTGGACAAGTTCGTTAGCCAGGAAAATCGGACCAGTTTTTCTGGGGAAATTATGGGTTTCCTTTCGGAAAATTTTTGTATCTCCGAAAATAATAGAGCTATGACAACCAAATTCGACATCTACGTTTGCACTATCAAACTTACCCTACACGCTAAAATTTAGATCTCTAGGTTAAAAAAAAAAGTTATAGGCATTTAAAGAAAAAAGGGTGCCACTTGTGATCCCAGAAAAGCACAAAAACAATATATTTTGTGTAATTAACAAAACCAATTGAATATTACATACAACGGTTAAGTTTTCTTGGCGCAAAAGTGTCAAGAACTATCAGAAAAAATATTTTGAAAATTTTATAGTTTTTCGTCTTGAAACGTCAAAGTCGCGATTTGAAACGTCAAAATTTGCAATTTTCAGACAACGAATTTAAAGCAAATACGGATTATGCCGAAAAAATATTTTAATAAGTTTGTTTCACAAAGCCTTAAGTTTCAGCTTCAACCATCACAGTTATCTTACTAAAATATTTTTGGAAAATCCATTTCAATAGACGGTCTTTCTGATGCTTCGGAAATAGTTTTCGCTTAAGAGTTTCTGTTTAATAGTCTATATTTTAGCAAATTTTCGTAGAAAAAAATCGTTATTAAGAAGACCGCGACTTACGAATTTTTAAAAGATTTCTTGAAATGAGTGCGAACTAGAACCTCTAAAACCCATATACAGGGTCAGTTTCAGTTTTTACCTGTTTACACATATACACGGTGACGCATTTCTAGGGTAAAGATCAATATATCCGTTATTATACAAGATATAAGGAAAAAGTATACACGTTAATTATAGGGTGTCTCGAGCTGTATCTTGTCAACCGATTTTGACAATTACAGGATGGCCCATAAGTCGTTGGTGATACACGTTTTATTTTTTTAACAGAACACCCCTTATGTTGCAATTTTGTGTTTCCCATCAAGTTACAATGCATGCTTGTAAGAAAAAAAATTGATATCGTTTATTGTTTATGAGTTATTTCAATTGTTTTGAAACTTTTCACGATTTTGGTACATATTACAAACGCATCACAAATTGTGATATGACGTTTTTATCAATAGATAGCGGAGCCCCGTGAAAACAACGCATTCCGAGAGTTTTTTCTTTGTATTATTCGTTAAAAAAATCGAGCTGCCGTATATAGATACTCTCAAATAGTATGGCTGAATTTGAAAAGTTTTCGCTGAAATATTTTTAGTGTTTCCGTAGAAATCATGTTTTGTAAGATTTTTGTGAGATGTTGTAATGAATAATAAATGTTTAGTAAGTTACTGTAAAAAAGTTGTTTTTGTGAAAAATATAATATAGTGTAACATTACTGAAGGCTAATTATGTAAAAAAAATTATCATAAATTGTTTTTTTTTAATTTTGGTCCTAAAGCTGTTTGTGAATAATTATATCTTGGCAGGTATGTAAATAGCTTAAAGAGGTTCGTTGACCAGAAAAATCGGACCTGTTTTTCTGGAACTTTTACAGTTTATTTTCCGAAAATGTTTGTAGTATTTTAAACAACAAAGCTTAATGAAATACATTACATTGTTAGTACCATATAGGTTATACTATCAACCAGATGTCCTTCTTGTAAAACAAGACCTATTTTTTTATTAAAAACATTTTTACGAATATTTGCCACCATAACTCATTTGCTGCGTCCCTAACTTTTTATTTTTAGATTATATATATATATATATATATATATATATATATATATATATATATATATATATATATATATATATATATATACAGGTGATTCACCAGCGCAATGGACACAGAATGTGTGCGTGTAGAAGACCTCAAAACATGCTGATTTTTTATATGAAATTTTTCTCTCACACCCATGGTTGGTGAGATATTGACCTCGGGAGATTCTTTAATAATTACAAGAAACAGCTATATTGGAGCAGTGCCCTAACACAGAGCAACCAAATTCGGTAGATGGTTTTCAAAAAGGGGTGCATTAGGGGTGGAGCACCCTTTTAATGATTTGATTTTTTTAAACACTAACCTATGTAAAATTTAAGGTCTATCAGTTTTATAGCAAATTAAATTTTTCGATCTTGTTCTTCTCTTGTCAATTTTTCGACAAACCATCGGTTTTTGGGAATCATGAGATTTTTAGAGTTGAGATCAAAACAGAATTATGCCCCTTGAAGATTTTATTAAACATTAAAGTCTCATAAGGGATGCCTTGAGCGTTCTGCAAGTCATCTCTGTTGCTAGGTTACAGTCGTTGTCAAATCTGGCATTACTTAAATTTATTAAGTTTTACAATAATTATTGTCTTGTGTTTCTTGTTTGCTTTTGTGATAATAATGTGTTGCTCAAAATGGCTGGAAAATTCTCGGTTAATGAACAAGTTGACATGCTTATGGTATTAGGATTTTGCAATGGTAATTGCCGTAGAAGTGTAGAGGTATATCGAAGAATATTTCCTAGTCGTAATATACCACATCGTCAAATGTTTGTCACTGTTGAACATAGAGCTCGGGAAAGGGGTCCCTTTTCCATAAAAAATGCTGGAGGACGCCTGCATGCAGTGAACGCACAAACTGATGAGCGTTTTCTAGACAGTATTGAAAGTGAGTCTCAAACCAGCACCAGACGGCTATCCAGGCAGTTTCATATAACACAGCCGACAGTCCATAGAATTATCCGACGCAATCTGCTGCATCCCTATCACCTTCAAAAAGTGCAAGACCTGCTACTGCAGGATTTTGACGCAGTATTGTTTTTTTTTAATTTTATCTTTCATCCGAGCATTGATTTTCACAAGACCATTCTTCTTACGAATGAAGCTTGCTTTACAAGGAGAGAGCTTACGAATGTACACAACTGCCAGGAATATTCGGATATAAATGCATATGTTGCAGTAACCCACCATTTCCAAAGAGAATGTAAAATAAATGTGTGGGCAGGAATTTGGAGCGGCTATTTTACAAAACCGCTAAAACGGCGTAATATATTTGATTTTCTTGCAAAATGTTCTTCCTGAGCAACTGGAGGAGCTGCCCTTACAACTGCGCAGCGAAATGTGGTTTATGCATTATGTGGCGCCACCACATTTCACTACAAATGTTCGTGGATTTTCAAACCAACTGTTTCCAAATCGACGTATGGGTCGTGGAATTAATTGCCCTCAACATTGGCCAGCACGATCAGCAGACTTGAATAAATGTGTCATTTTTCTCCGGGGGGGGGGGGGGGCTTTAAAATAATCTGTGTGTTTGACACCAGTTCAAACTGCTGAAGATTTGTGGAATCGCATCAATAATAAGTGGACCATTATTAAAAGTCACATCAAATTACTTAACAGAGTCGACTTTAATTTGCGACGAAGGGTGCAGTTATGTGTGAGAGAGAATGAAAGTCATTTTGAACAATATCATTAGTGTTTTTTTATGTTTTTTTTATTTATTAGTTTTTAATACCGCTTGTTAACAAAGTCTTGAAGGAACATAATTTTGTTTTGGTCTCAACTCCAAAAATTTGAATTTTGGAGTTGAGACCAAAACAAAAACGGGTGGTTTGTCGAAAAATTGACCAGAGGAGAAAAAGATAGAAAATTTAATTTAACTTAAAATCCACTTAGCTTAGGGTTTCAAAAATCAAATCATGAAAAGGGTAATCCACCCCGAATACACCTCTTTCTGAGTTTTTATCTACTTCAAATTTTTGTCAAATAGCTATGTTGATAAAATAAAACCATCTACCAAATTTGGCTGTTCTATGTTATGGCACTGATGCAATAGAGCTGTTTTTTGTAATTATTAAAGAATTCTCCGAGGTCAATATCTCACCAACCATAAACGTCAGAGAAAAATTTTATATAAAAAATCGGCATGTTTTGAGGTCCTCTACACGCACACATTCTGTGTCTATTGCGTTGCTAATCACCCTGTATATATAGAATATATATATATATATATATATATATATATATATATATATATATATATATATATATATATATATATATATACCGATACAATTGACAGACGGAAAACACAGCCAATCGAACAACTGTAAATCGACCAATAGAATAATAATAATAAAAACAAACGTTGATACCTGTAGCTCCAAAACAAATGACAATCCAAAGTTGAGAATAGCTCAAAAAAATTACTCTGTAAAAAGTGTCCTGATAATGTGCAAGTCTTAGACATATCAGATCAACGCTTACTTAGATATTGAAGAAAAAATAAATCGACAAATTTTGGTTTTTTTCAAAATAACTTGAAAAAGAAAAGAGGCACGGCAAAATACAAGTCATATTTGGAACGAGCATGAAATTCTAATCTAACCATCTCCCTATCTCTAATAATAACGAAGATACGGAGATAGCAATACATTCCCATCAAGATGGGACACACTGTATATATATATATATATATATATATATATATATATATATATATATATATATATATATATATATTCTTTCGAAATAGAACACACACACACACACACACACACACACACACACACACACACACACATATATATATATACATATATATATATATATATATATATATATATATATATATATATATATATATATATATATATATATTCATTGATTGTTGTTGCCCTTACTTGGTGAAACTTGTCCATACTGCATATAGACTTGGAGAATACTTCTCTAGCTTCACTGTTGGTTTTTAGTGGTGAAGGACGTAGCCAGCGCGTGAGCTAACTGGAGCAAGTGGCCCTTCGAATTCTGGAAGTTCTAGGATGTTCTTCAATGCTTCTGTGACTATAGTTTCGCTGCTTGACAGCATTTTCAGACAGATTAAAATTGAATTAGTACGAAATCATGACAACTACAAATAAATATCTGTTGCTAGGTTATGATATGATGTTTTGATCAAAAAATTTTATCAAATAGAAAATAAAATGAAACACAGATGACAGATGAGGTTTTCAAAATGTCTATGTGATGTATGTCAATATTTAACATAAAAACTAGAACTAGCCTATAATAACTATGATAACAGTTACAACAATAAAATAACTAAACAATAACAGTATAAAAGTAGTCTCTATACAACGAAAATATCGACATACATCAACTCATTATTTTATTACAACTTTTTTGAAATAATAGTTAAATTTATTTTCTTTGGCATATTTAATTAGAAAGAAGAATATCCAAGAAAGGGGAATTCATTAAATCAGTTTGCTCGTTTAAAACAAGGTAGTTATTGTCGTGTGTGTGCCTTTTGACTTCTAAAGCTTCAAAAAAGTCTAGTTTACGTTTGTCATCATAAAAATGTAGTGGTTCTATGCGGTTATTTATTGTAGGTCTATGTTCGGTATCAATAATATGTTTTGCAAATGTAGATTTGTCAGCGTGGTTATTTCTAAATGCAGAAATATGTTCTTTGTATCGGGTGTTAAAATTTCTAGAAGTTTGACCTATGTAGATTGCGTTACAATGTGTACAAGCTAATTTATAAACTCCAGCTTTTGTCAGGAAACAAGATTTTTCTTTCGCGTTAAATAACAAATCACGCGTCGTGTTGTAAGATTTAAAAGCTACCTTTGTATTTGTACAAGTGTTTAAAATTTTTGAAATGTTTTCTGAAATGGTTCCAAAATAAGTTATCGAAACGTATCTGTTGTCTTCTTTGTCTCTAATATTTGGATAAATTAAATTAATCGCTAATTTGTATTCTTTTCTCTCTATCATTTTATCTATTATTTTAACAGAGTAGCCATTATTAAATGCTGTTTGCTTAATTATTGAAATTTCTTTTTCAAAATTGTTTTGTGACATAGGTATTGAAAATGCACGATGTATCATAGAATGATAGGCTGACAGCTTTTGTGAAAAAGGGTGACATGAATCGTATGGTATGGTTGTGTCAGTGTAAGTTGGTTTCCTATATATTGAAAAGTCAAATGAATTATTTTCTAATTTTCTAATTGTTAAGTCTAAAAAGTTTATACAACTGTTAGCTTCTTCTTCTAGAGTAAACTTAATATTTGTGTGAAAGCTATTAATAAAATTTAAAAATTCATTTAATTCTGTATGACTACCTTGAAAACATGCTAAAATATCATCTACGTATCTGTACCAAAAGACAATATTATGTGAAAGTTCTGATGTTAAAATTTGGTTTTCTAAGTTTTCCATAAATATGTTGGCTAATAAAGGTGACAACGGACTACCCATAGGCAGACCTTCATTTTGCATATAAATTTTATCATTAAATTTAAAATAGTTTTGTTTTATACATTCATTAAAAAGATTCATCATTTCTTGTCTTTTTATGACATTTACGTTCTTTTCTATTAAAACGTTTTCTAATAGAGGTAAACATTCTTTAGGGGGTATCTTAGAATACATGCTACAAACATCAAACGAAACTAATTTACTATTTGTGGGAATAATTAAGTTATTTAATTTTTGTGTAAGTTCATAAGAATTCTTAACTGAATATTTTGGAAAGTAATTGTATTCTTTAATAAGTGAAACCAGTTTGCTCGCTATCTTATGATTAGGTGTATTAACATAGCTAACTACTGGTCTCACTGGTTTATTTGGCTTATGAATTTTCAGGTGGCCATATAATTTTGGTGGTTGCGGGCTTTTATATAAAAGATATTTCTTTTCTTGTTGACTAAACAGAGACACATTTTTAAGTTCATTTTTTAGTTTTGTCTGAAATGCGTTTGTTGGGTCTCTCCTAATTTCTGTTAAATTTTCCGTAGTAATAAAATCATTAATTTTAATGTTATATGTGTCCCTACTTATAGCTACAGTTGTATTTCCTTTATCAGCTTTAGTAAAAACTAAATCATTGTCTAATATTTTATGCTGAACAGATTTTAAAATTTGAGTTTCGTTAATTTGACGTTTGTCATATTTTGAAGTTAAATGTCTTAAAAATTCACAAATTTTTAATTTTTCATATTGCCTTATAGATCTGGAAGCAATTTCGGATTCAGAAGCTAATATCTCTTTAATTTTGTTTGTAAATTTAAATTTTGGGCAGTATTTATATCCTTTATTTAGAAAAGAAATTTCTTCAGTTGTAAAAATTGTATCGCTTAGGTTTTCAAACCTTTTGTAAAACTTATGTGTTTGTGGGGGAGATCTTTCTCGATTATGTAAATGTTGTGTGCTTTCTAGGTTTCTAATTTTGTTTGTCTGTGTTAAGCGTTTTTTAAATTTCAATTCACTAACTAAAATATGTATTTGGTCATCTAATATATCAAATTTTACTGGATGTAATTTATAAGCAAGTTCTGAATGGATTACCTTGATATAAAGAAGCAAACTATCACGAATTGAAAACCATTTCTTGGATTCTTCTTTCAGCCAGATGAAACTGGCTTTTCTAATAGCAATTTTTGATTGATTTGATGTTATAGTAGTTGTTATGATTACGTACTTCGGGATGACCTTCTTTCTTATGCACTCTTGGTTAAACCATGCATTCTGGGAAGCGTTCATCTGCTTGATTTTCAATTTTCTATACAAATGGGCAAGCTCTTCGATAGAAGACCTCTTCAATTCATTGGAAAAGTTCGTTAGCCAGGAAAATCTGCCGAGGTTTTCCCGGAAAATTTTGTGTTTTCTTTCGAAAAAAATTATATCCCCGGGATTAACACAGTAAGGGCAACCAAATTTGGTACACGGGTTTACCTCATTATAGGTAAGTTACCTGCCAAAATTTAGCTCTGTAGGTTTAAGGACAAAAAGTAACAGGCATTTATAGAAAAATAAATTTGGCTTTTCCTCAAAACGTCAAAGTCGCGATTTAGAACGTCAAAATTGGTAATATTTAAGTTGTCATGATTTCGTACTAATTCAATTTTAATCTGTCTGAAAATGCTGTCAAGCAGCGAAACTATAGTCACAGAAGCATTGAAGAACATCCTAGAACTTCCAGAATTCGAAGGGCCACTTGCTCCAGTTAGCTCACGCGCTGGCTACGTCCTTCACCACTAAAAACCAACAGTGAAGCTAGAGAAGTATTCTCCAAGTCTATATGCAGTATGGACAAGTTTCACCAAGTAAGGGCAACAACAATCAATGAATTGAAGAGGTCTTCTATCGAAGAGCTTGCCCATTTGTATAGAAAATTGAAAATCAAGCAGATGAACGCTTCCCAGAATGCATGGTTTAACCAAGAGTGCATAAGAAAGAAGGTCATCCCGAAGTACGTAATCATAACAACTACTATAACATCAAATCAATCAAAAATTGCTATTAGAAAAGCCAGTTTCATCTGGCTGAAAGAAGAATCCAAGAAATGGTTTTCAATTCGTGATAGTTTACTTCTTTATATCAAGGTAATCCATTCAGAACTTGCTTATAAATTACATCCAGTAGAATTTGATATATTAGATGACCAAATACATATTTTAGTTAGTGAATTGAAATTTAAAAAACGCTTAACACAGACAAACAAAATTAGAAACCTAGAAAGCACACAACATTTACATAATCGAGAAAGATCTCCCCCACAAACACATAAGTTTTACAAAAGGTTTGAAAACCTAAGCGATACAATTTTTACAACTGAAGAAATTTCTTTTCTAAATAAAGGATATAAATACTGCCCAAAATTTAAATTTACAAACAAAATTAAAGAGATATTAGCTTCTGAATCCGAAATTGCTTCCAGATCTATAAGGCAATATGAAAAATTAAAAATATGTGAATTTTTAAGACATTTAACTTCAAAATATGACAAACGTCAAATTAACGAAACTCAAATTTTAAAATCTGTTCAGCATAAAATATTAGACAATGATTTAGTTTTTACTAAAGCTGATAAAGGAAATACAACTGTAGCTATAAGTAGGGACACATATAACATTAAAATTAATGATTTTATTACTACGGAAAATTTAACAGAAATTAGGAGAGACCCAACAAACGCATTTCAGACAAAACTAAAAAATGAACTTAAAAATGTGTCTCTGTTTAATCAACAAGAAAAGAAATATCTTTTATATAAAAGCCCGCAACCACCAAAATTATATGGCCACCTGAAAATTCATAAGCCAAATAAACCAGTGAGACCAGTAGTTAGCTATGTTAATACACCTAATCATAAGATAGCGAGCAAACTGGTTTCACTTATTAAAGAATACAATTACTTTCCAAAATATTCAGTTAAGAATTCTTATGAACTTACACAAAAATTAAATAACTTAATTATTCCCACAAATAGTAAATTAGTTTCGTTTGATGTTTGTAGCATGTATTCTAAGATACCCCCTAAAGAATGTTTACCTCTATTAGAAAACGTTTTAATAGAAAAGAACGTAAATGTCATAAAAAGACAAGAAATGATGAATCTTTTTAATGAATGTATAAAACAAAACTATTTTAAATTTAATGATAAAATTTATATGCAAAATGAAGGTCTGCCTATGGGTAGTCCGTTGTCACCTTTATTAGCCAACATATTTATGGAAAACTTAGAAAACCAAATTTTAACATCAGAACTTTCACATAATATTGTCTTTTGGTACAGATACGTAGATGATATTTTAGCATGTTTTCAAGGTAGTCATACAGAATTAAATGAATTTTTAAATTTTATTAATAGCTTTCACACAAATATTAAGTTTACTCTAGAAGAAGAAGCTAACAGTTGTATAAACTTTTTAGACTTAACAATTAGAAAATTAGAAAATAATTCATTTGACTTTTCAATATATAGGAAACCAACTTACACTGACACAACCATACCATACGATTCATGTCACCCTTTTTCACAAAAGCTGTCAGCCTATCATTCTATGATACATCGTGCATTTTCAATACCTATGTCACAAAACAATTTTGAAAAAGAAATTTCAATAATTAAGCAAACAGCATTTAATAATGACTACTCTGTTAAAATAATAGATAAAATGATAGAGAGAAAAGAATACAAATTAGCGATTAATTTAATTTATCCAAATATTAGAGACAAAGAAGACAACAGATACGTTTCGATAACTTATTTTGGAACCATTTCAGAAAACATTTCAAAAATTTTAAACACTTGTACAAATACAAAGGTAGCTTTTAAATCTTACAACACGACGCGTGATTTGTTATTTAACGCGAAAGAAAAATCTTGTTTCCTGACAAAAGCTGGAGTTTATAAATTAGCTTGTACACATTGTAACGCAATCTACATAGGTCAAACTTCTAGAAATTTTAACACCCGATACAAAGAACATATTTCTGCATTTAGAAATAACCACGCTGACAAATCTACATTTGCAAAACATATTATTGATACCGAACATAGACCTACAATAAATAACCGCATAGAACCACTACATTTTTATGATGACAAACGTAAACTAGACTTTTTTGAAGCTTTAGAAGTCAAAAGGCACACACACGACAATAACTACCTTGTTTTAAACGAGCAAACTGATTTAATGAATTCCCCTTTCTTGGATATTCTTCTTTCTAATTAAATATGCCAAAGAAAATAAATTTAACTATTATTTCAAAAAAGTTGTAATAAAATAATGAGTTGATGTATGTCGATATTTTCGTTGTATAGAGACTACTTTTATACTGTTATTGTTTAGTTATTTTATTGTTGTAACTGTTATCATAGTTATTATAGGCTAGTTCTAGTTTTTATGTTAAATATTGACATACATCACATAGACATTTTGAAAACCTCATCTGTCATCTGTGTTTCATTTTATTTTCTATTTGATAAAATTTTTTGATCAAAACATCATATCATAACCTAGCAACAGATATTTATTTGTAGTTGTCATGATTTCGTACTAATTCAATTTTAATCTGTCTGAAAATGCTGTCAAGCAGCGAAACTATAGTCACAGAAGCATTGAAGAACATCCTAGAACTTCCAGAATTCGAAGGGCCACTTGCTCCAGTTAGCTCACGCGCTGGCTACGTCCTTCACCACTAAAAACCAACAGTGAAGCTAGAGAAGTATTCTCCAAGTCTATATGCAATATATATATATATATATATATATATATATATATATATATATATATATATATATTATATATACTTTATTTGTTTGCTGTACTTTCTGTGATTTTTAGTGAATTTTCGTAGAAAAAATTCACTAATGGAGAGATCCCGACTTTTGAATTTTAAAAAAATTTTTGCAAATGAGCGCGAACTAGGACCCCTAGAACCCATATCCGGGGTCAGTTTCAATTTTTATATGTATATATATATATATATATATATATATATATATATATATATATATATATATATATATATATATATATATATATATATATATATATATATATATATATATATATATATATGTATCACACCGATAACTCAAAAAATAATGGGCCGATTTTGATAAAATTTGGTACCTTTCTTTTGTTAATAGCTTGGATAAGTTCGTTAGTCAGGAAAATCGGACGAGGTTTTCCGGGAAAATTTTGAGTTTTCATTCGAAAAAAATTCATATCTCAAAAAGTAATAAGTCGATTTTAATAAAATTTGGCACATACCTTCCTTTTGTAAATGGCTTTGACATATTTGTTAGTCAGGAAAATCGGACTAGGTTTTCCGGGAAGATTTTGAGTTTTCATTTGAAAACAATTCATATCTCAAAAAGTAATAAGCCGATTTTAATAAAATTTGGCACGTACCTTCCTTTTGTAAATGGCTTTGACAAGTTCGTTATTCAGAAAAACTGGACAAGGTTTTCCGGGAAAATTTTGAGTTTTCATTTGAAAAAATTTTTTATCTTAAAAAATAAAAAATATATGATAACCAAATTTGGTAGGTAGGTTTACGATATAAAAAGTAAACTATACACCAAAATTTAGATTTCTATGTTACAAGAAAAAAAAGTTATAATAAAATATTTTGTGCCAGATCATTTCTATGAAAATTCACTACCATAACGCACTTACTGCGTCCCGAGATTTTATTTATTTGTTTACGTGGACTGCAGTTTCGAACCTTCCTGGTTCATCATCAGCACGTCACTTATCCTGATCGTTCCTGTGTGTTTTATTTCGAAAGTTGTACGTAACGTCTGCTTGTTCAGTTTCTATTGGTCGATTTACAGTTGTTCGATTGGCTGTGTTTTCCGTCTGTGTCAATTGTATCGGTTTTCTGTTTTCATTATTGTGGTATGATAATTTGTCTATTTGGATGGCTTTTATTAAGTTTTGTTTAAATGTTTGTACTTGAATCTGTTCTGGGATTAATTATTTCTCATTGTTTGTTGAATGAAGTATTGTTCCCAGATTTCTATTTTTTTTTGGTCTTTAGTATGTTTTATTAGTTGTAATTGGTTGATATCTGGATTTTGGCGTTTTCTGTTGTGAATGTGTATAGCTATCTTTTATTTGTAGCTAGGTTTGTGGATTTTATCTAATGCTGTTATATCCTCCTTGGATCTTGTTTCTAGTTTAATGGGAAATTGAATTATCACCATTTGGAATATTTTTAGGAAAATTCGCTACCATAACGCACTTGCTGCACTTAAACTCTTTTCAACACTTATTTACTATTGCTGTATCCATACTTTTTGAAAATGAAATAAATAAATATAAACAATACAAAATTTTGCAATTTTAATAAATTACGCTGAACATTTGTTTATAGGTTTACTCTAAACTAGTGCATATTATGTAGTTTCTTTTACCTCAAAGTTTTTATATACGAGATGAAGAGTAAATAAAACTAAAAGTAAACAGTATCTTATTCTAGGATTCCAATTCTAACGGAGTCGATTTTGATTATGATGTCTCTAAACAAAGAAGAAGAAGAACAATATAACCTCGAATTCGACTCCCCGTGCTCTTAGTTGGAAAAATATCAAATGACCAAAAATTGGTGTTGTCAGATTTAACTATGAGAGCGAGTTGGTTTTTAAATACCCTGAAGAATGGGAAGCTTAATATTTATACATAATAAAACGTAGTTCTAGATAGCCTTTAATCGAATAACTTTCATTAAAAAAATTATTTATTACCATATATTTTTCTGATATCGTGAGTTATTTATCTTGAGAGTTTTGTCGCCTGTTCTTTTGAAGTTTAATTTGGAGCATGTGTTTGCAATAGCAGCGTAACCCTGATATATCTGTCTGACCTTGTCGAACATTATAGGTACCCATTTAGAGGTAATTTCAGGTTATATCAGGTAATTTCAGGTTATATCGTTAATTATGTATTTTTTTATTTGGTTATAACTCAAAATTTACTATACCGATTAAGTTCAAATTTGGTAGAGAGGACTACTTATACGATATTTACATCCGTGTAAGGTTTTAGTTTCATAATTCTAGTAAATTAAAAGATATTGCGTTTTCAGACAGTTTTTGCATTTTTCTCTAAAAGTATTTGAGTGTCAAATCTGTCTAACGAACTTATCCAAGCTATTAAAAAAATTAATGGAATTGTCTAATTAAGTTTCGATTGGTGAAGTATTTATATATATATATATATATATATATATATATATATATATATATATATATATATATATATATATATACATATATATATATATATATATATATATATATATATATATATATATATATATATATATATATATATTTATATATATAAACTTTTCAACTGACCTTGGATTTGGGTTTTAGGGGCCCTAACAACAAATCATCATCATTAATAATTTTTTAAAGGTGTTTGAATTTGTTCTCAACGATTTTCTCATGTTTAATTCAATTTCATAAATTAGCTAAACTGTAATTATTCTAATATTCAAACTCAAGTTGGGAGATGACCACACCTATCTTATCTAAGTCTTATTTTCCTTTTCGAATTTATTATATGAGAGTAGTGTTTTAATTTTAAGATAAAATATAACCTGCTGCGCAATATAGTAGTCATAAACTTTGTTAACATACAAGAAAACACAGGTAACAAATATGCAGAAATTAAATTGTGCAGAAAAGATGCAATTCGATGCTTTTTATCAAAGTTCCCATTATGTCCGAGTCATTAGACAATTGTTTTGCCCGATCGGCTTCCTAATTTATAAACAATCAGTCAAGAAAAAGCCAGTCTCGGTAGTTCCGAACAAAGAGAACCTTGAGACGATACGAAAGAATTTACTGAACGATTGTACGCAAACCGCCAAAAAATATGTTAATTTTCAATTTAGCGGTTAGAATAATTCAGCAGGCGCTTCTCAAGACGTTGTTTATTGCCGACTGCAAGATTCCACTTTTGCTTTAGTGGCACATTTCACGGAATCCGTTAAATATTTAGTGAAATAATAATTACATCTTTAATTAAGTACTTGCACACTTATAGGTATTATTTTATATGGAATGAATCATGGTTAGGTATAAGATTAGTAGATATAACGTAAAAGTCTGGACGCAGCAAGTGCGTTATGGTACTGAATTATCATAAAAATGTTTTTTATTAGCAAATATTTCTTTTTTTAATGAAATCATGCATCAAATTTGGTTACCTCTATAAAATGTACAAAACCTTTCCGAAAATAAACTTAAAACCAAGAAACTTGTTTCTTAGCTAACGAACCTTAGATTAATAGCAAATTGCATTATTGAAATTTAAAGCATGAAAATTCACCACCATAACGCACTTACTGCGTCTTGAATTTTTTTTTCTTACAAAACATTTTATTATATATATATATATATATATATATATATATATATATATATATATATATATATATATATATATATATATATATATATATATATATATCGATGGAAAATGCAAAAATGCAATAACATAAGGCGTGTTCGTTACAATAGAAAGATAATTTGTACCACCAACGACTTGTGGGCCAACCTGTGTTTGTAGAAATAATTTGATAAGATAAAGCTCAAGACCCTATAATTAACGTATACAATTTTTTTTCGTATCTTGTATAATAACAGCAATATTGAGCTTTGCCTTAGAAATGCGTCACCCTGTAAGTATGTAAACGGATAAAAACTGAAAATAACCCCGGATATGGGTTCTAGTGGGCCTAGTTGGCGCTCATTTAAAGAAATCTTTTCAAAATTCAAAAGTCGCGGTGTCTTCAATCTCCAATTTTTTCTACGAAACTTCGCTAAAAATTATAGACTATTACACCATAAACTCTATAACTAAAACTACTGCCAGAGCATCAGAGAAGCGATCTTAAAATGAATTTTCTTCAAATATTTTAGTAAACTGAAGGACAATGACGGTTGAAGGTGAAACTTAAGTTTTGTAGAACAACTTTTTGCGAAATTTTCTCTACAGAACCCGCATTCGTTTTAGATTCTTTCCCTAAAAGTTGCCAATTTTGACGTTTCAAATCGCGACTATGGCCTTTTAGGAAGAAAAATTATAAAATTTCAAAGTAATTTTTCTGGTTCGTCTTCGCTTTTTTGCACCAAAAATTTTGTAATATACAATAGATTTTGTTATCGACACAAAAAATTTTTTTTCTTGTGCTTTTATCTAGTCACCAGTGGCACCTAATTTTTTTTGCTTTCACCCTAGAGATCTAAATTTTTGTACATAGTATACCAACAACGACAGCCCTGCGGCGTTCCAATAGTCGGATAGGTATTATCGCTCGAACGTCCTCTAGTGCATCCCTATGACCGTTATAATAGGGAGCCTGCAGTAGAGAGTTTTTAAGGTGTCTATACATGAGTTTCTGATGATACAGCCCAATCCCAATGTGTTTGAGCTTTAGAGATGGCATTCTCAATAAGATTCACAAATAATAGCCTATTGAATACTGAATCACATAATACATACGGAAAACTGATTATTTGCTTATTGAGTGTATAGTGTCATTACCTCACATTAACCGACATTCAGTTGATTTTGGCAGGTCCAGTAATGTATTCTACACAAAGTTTCATGTAGTACAATGCTCTAATCACGGTTGCAAATGGTATGAAAAATCTCCAAGTAATCGGCGTAAAGCGGGTGAAGAACCTCAAGGACGTTAGTGATGTCATCGATGAATACATTTAAAAACGGAAACACACGCCCGACGCAGAAAAATATCGACCGACCAAAATCGACGGTAAAAAACAGAGTAGGCTCTACCAATAAGGTATGATCTGAAAAACCTCAAACGCTTAGGAGAGTACCCTTACCAAACAAGCTTCTGAAGTAGAATATTGTGGTGCAGTCTGCCAAGATCATAAGAGAAATGCAAGTAGATAACGTCAGTTTGAGATATCCGGTCCATTGCTGCACTTAGGTAGTCTGTAAAGCAGACTAAATTGGTAAATGTAGAGCGATCTTTAATAAAACCATGCTGAGTCTCTGAAGTTGAGTGTTCAACATTAAACACGATAAAATCTTTGAAAATTTCAAACACATTTAAAAATCTATTCACTCTGATGATTTGTCCATGGTTTTCAACCTTGATTTGATCACCTTTTTCAGGGACTGGAATAGAACGACTTATTTTTCAGACGGTAGGAAACTTTGTTTTTTTAGGCGAGGTGTTAAAGATGAACGTTAAAAGATACATAAAAACGTAAGTACAGTCCCTCACCAAGAAATTCGGCATCTCATCAGGTCCCAATGTATGTTTCGGCCTGACTTTTTTAAATGCACTCAGGACCATCACATTTCTGACCTCTCAAATATCTATCATTTGATTATTACCTACAACGTCAGAACCCATATGAGTATCACATGGCTTATGAAGATGTCTGAAAAAATCTGCCAATGCGTTGGCCACGGAAAGTAGATCAATGAGAGTGACGTCTTCATATGACAACAGGGTTTAACGTATAGAATGAATCCTCTTGAGATTGATCAGCTTCCAGAAACTAGAAGAATCAAACGAAATATTATGATCAACCTGTTGGGAGAAGTTTTTCTTTGATTTCCGAGGCTACTTTGACAACACGTCAAAGGCATTGAAATTCCAAGTAATCAGCAGACTTATTAAAAGTTTTGTACCGCTTCAAGGTTATAAATCTCAGCTTGATGTTATTGATTAATTCCGAGTCAAACCAAGGGGTATAGTTACGTCGGGAGCGAGACTCAACTCGGGTCATATAGATGTCAACAATAGAAAATAGTTCAGCATAAAATGCAGCACAACATTCATCCACTGTAGCACAAGCAACTACCTCTATCCGACTATCATCGTAGCACAAATAGATCTGTAATTATCTATCAATCGTTATCTCTCTCTCTCTCTCTCTCTCTCTCTATATATATATATATATATATATATATATATATATATATATATATATATATATATATATATATATATATATATATATATTTGCTATGCACAAGCTAACGCTTTTATATAAGACATATTGTTCAAGTATAAAGAACAAATAAAATAAATAAATAAATACAAATTTTTATACCAAATTTGAATGAAGTTTGTAAGTCCATTTGACATATGCTTTGAAAAGTCGGCAACCGTTGAGTTCCAGCAGGACTGTTGAACCCGTACGTTGACACAACTATTCAACTGTTGGAGCCTAGTTAACCAACCCATTGTATATTTAAATTTGTTTTTGTCAAGGAAATATAAAAATGGATATTTAAAAAAATATTCTTTTTCTTTCTGTTTATGAATTTTTCGGTGAAGGTAATTTCAAAGTCTTCTAAACACATTCTTTTATTTTTTAAGGTTTCACAGTGTAAAATAGAAACATTACTA
This sequence comes from Tillus elongatus, assembly GCA_964006375.1. Taxonomy (NCBI): domain Eukaryota; kingdom Metazoa; phylum Arthropoda; class Insecta; order Coleoptera; family Cleridae; genus Tillus; species Tillus elongatus. Next base: position 114,191,548 of record OZ023265.1, read on the forward strand.
AAAGCTATATTATGGGTAGTATCACGATTATGTTAAGACAAAGCCTAAGTTTTTTTTTCAACACAGCACAAAAGTGATTACATCTACAAACGTACTTTCTTCAATCATTGACCACCCTGTACAACATATTTTTTAAATTAATTTATTAAAGGAAGTAGGTAATATAGCGACGCAGTGTAAGAATCTGGTTATAAATATACTGCAAGCAGTACTTTTATATTAGATGATTAAGCTCTTTTTAAAATGCCTCGGTGGTACAGTATTTAGAACGTGCGCCTCTGGACCCAGGAGTACGGGGTTCGATTCCCAGGCTTCCCTTCGCACTTTTTTAGTACATACTGTAAAATTAACATCAACCGAGAGGGTGTGGCATTATATTTGAGCAAGCAAAATGTCTGCACGTCCCGCCCTTTGTAGGGTGCGTAAAGCCGTCGGTTCCGTGTTCCATGCGATGTAAAGCACGTTAAAGATCCCTACCGTTCTTACAGAAAGGGGTTCCGCCAAATTTCCAGGATAGTGTGGTTAAACTGCTCTCTGGCTTTGGTGATTGGAGATAGTCGCGGAAATAGAACCACGTTAAAGAAGAAGAAAATGCATATTGGCCATCGTAAATAATAAGCGAAAAAAATAATTAATATAAGTAGCGTAATACGCAATACTTCATTGCCACTGTAAACGACTAGTAGTAATATGAATAAACGACAAATGTATTCTGTGATTTAATACAAAATTTCAGTGACAGAAGGTAAACATGTTTTCAACTAATCATCAATTAATTAAAGATTCCACATTTTTGAGAGAATCATTGAAAATATGATCTGCAATAATATTTGGGATATCAAAATAATCTGTCAAATACCTTCTTTAACCTCTGATATGAAGAGAGTAATAAACCTGTTTCAATAACTAGTTTATAATTAAAAATATTATTTTACTAACTACAGATTTATTATCTTAATTACCATCAATGTGGATGTAAGTTGCGCAACATTTCTTGCTTTTTGAAACTACTCATTATTTCTTACTTCATTAATTACCGTGGACCAAACCAGTTGTTATGTACAGATAGGTACATACTTAAAAAACTGTTGCAAGTACCCATTTCAATTGGATTATAAATGTGGATAGTTTTTTAACGAATCGGAAATTACTTCATTAAATAAACAGTTTTGAATTCATTAATTCTTCATTCCAGAGCACAGACACTCCTAAACAAACGGTTTTTAAAGAAATATATGTGAAAGATGTTATAGTTAAAAAATCAGCTTGGTTTGTGTTATTTCAAAGTTGTCTATCTTGCAGGTATATCCAATTTAACGATATGAAAATTTTTAATATGTCCTAAAATCACTTTTTTTAGTCGCCTACTCATCCAAATATTAGCACAACTGCCTTTTCTTGACGTTACTTGAATAAAACGCAGTAAATGTGTTGTGGTAGCAAATATCAATGAAAATTTCTAAAAAAATTGAAATTGTTTAATTTCTAACAAAAGTTAAAAATGACAATATACGTAATAATTTTTATTGAAGATTTGACTGTAAGCTAAACTAGTTTTTTGTGTAAAATTGCGTTAAAAACACATCTTTTGTGGAAAAAGTATAGGAGAGATGCAGTTCTCAGAAGAAATTTGACCAAGAATAAGACTTTTGACGCTGACTTTTTGACATTTGAACAGTTTGGAAAAAACCGATATTTACCAAATTATGCTCGGTATATATATGTACAATCACTACCTTATTTATTTGGCACGCTGTAAAATTTCAAGCAACAAATAAATTATCATAATTATTATTTATTCTCTGTCTTAAGTTGTCATTTCTAAAATAAATAAATAAATAAATAAATAAATAAATAAATAAATAAATACTTAATACGGACGTAGATATTTAATTCGTGAAGCCAGATAAGTAGTCTCTACGTCTCTATTTAGTATGCAACAGTTTCACCAAGAACGGGGAACAAAAATTAATTTAATAAATAAATGCTAGCGAAATAAAATAACTATATAAAATGTAAAACAAAGAGAATATACCAGAAGTAAAAAAGGGCTCAAGTTCAAGCTACAACATATTTTGTATGACACATTGTTTAATTAAGATATACAGGGTGTTACAGTTAAATTTTCCAGCCTGGAAAATATAGGAATTAAGAAAAAGAAGAAAAAAGTTCGGGACACAGCAAGTGCATTATGGTAGTGAATTTTCATTAAATGTTTAAAATTTGAATAACTGAATTTTCTATAAACTTAGAAAGTTGAATTTTGGTGTGTGGTAATATCTTTTCCAAGGAAACATATCCACCGAATTTCATTAAAATGCCTTTAAAATTTTCGGAGAAAAAAATTTTGTTCGAAAGAAAACTCAAAATTTTCCCAGAAAACCCTGTTCGATTTTCCTGGCTAACAAACTCATACAAGCCATTAATAAACGTAAAGGCACTTGCCGAGTTTCATCCAAATCGGTTAATTAGATTTTGAGTTATCGGTTAGAGACATACCTACCTATATATATATATATATATATATATATATATATATATATATATATATATATATATATATATATATATATATATATATATATATATATATATATATATATATATATATAAATAAACATATAAAAATTGAAACTGACCCCGGATATCGATTCCATGGGTCCTAATTCGCGCTCATTTGAAAAATTTTTTTGCAAAGTCTCACTATCGATACCTCTCTATTAGTAATTTTTTTAATACAAATTCACCAAAAGCCTAGACACGTCGAACTTTGTTTTCAAGGGGGGCATATGATGGCGTAAGTTTTGATGTTTTGGAATCTACTCGTTACGCAATACCCTTATATTTTAAATGGCACCCTATGTTCAGTGACATCTCATTTTAGAGCTTTCTTAATTCTGCTCACGACAACATGCGACTTTTAACATTTTTAGTTGGATATGGCAATAAAATAATCAAAAAAATAATCAATTAAATAGTGAGACAAAATATCGATGAATGAAAAATAGTATTTAATTAAATGTTTAAATTGTCTTCCCTCCGCTTCTATTCAATTATAAAATCTTTGCTCCACTTTCGAACGAACATTTCCAAGAATTTCGAGCGTTATCTGGAGACTCTTTTTAACAATTTCTCGATAAATATATTTTCTTTTATAATTTTTCGTTTATCTGTTAAAAGACTTTATTAAGTAAATTTCTTACCTGTTGTACTTTAAACGAGACAAGTAGATATTCCGTAAAATCATCACAAAGTCAATTGAATTCCAATTCGTAAAATGGTTTATACAATTGCTGAAAAAGTGGAAATATTTAGTTTGCTATACAAGCATGACAACTGTGCAGCACAGATGTTTAATGATCGTTATCAGGAGAAAAACATTTTGGTAAGTCCTGGATTTAATGCATACATTTTGGGAAACTGGATCGGTTGCAAACACCAAAAGCATCCATGTGAGCAGGTCGTACGTAATGGGGGTAATGGGTCACATCGCAATGGAACCAAATTTAAGTCTTAGGAAACTTGCAAGTACTTGAGGAATTTCTGTATCTAGTTGTCGCCGAATCTTAAAAAGTAATAAGTATCACCCATACAAAATTAATTTGGTACATGAACTTAATAAAGACGATCCTGATCTCCGTGTGCAGCTCTAAAGAAATTAATGATCGTGCCAGAAGGAATCCATCATTTCTGTACTCAATCTGTTTTTTCGATAAATGTACATTCCAACTGGATGGCCAAGTCAAGCGCCAAATTGCCGCTCCTGGAGTGATGAAAATCCAATCTTTTTTCGTGAAAGTCATACGCAACATCTGGGGAAATTGGATGTTTAGGCAGGCATACTGAGAGACCACCTGATAGAGCCTTTCTTCTTACCGGGAAATCTAGATCTACGGGAAACGCACATCTACTGGATGATTGTGGAAGTATTGAAAAATGACAACGCTTTGGCACAAGATAATGTGTGGTTTTAGCAGGATGGTGCTCCACTACATTATGCCGTAGCTTTGTGTAATTTTCTTAGACAGAACTTTGCAAATCACTGGATAGGACACAGAGGTTCAATTAAGCGGCCTCCAAGACCGCCAGATTTAAACCCTTAGACTTTTTTCTATAGGGACTCTTGAAGTCGAAAATTTACGCAACACTACCAAACCCACTTGAGGAGCTTCGTTGGCGAGTTGTTGAAGAATGTCGTCAGATAACCCCCGAAATGCTTCAAAATGTTCGTTCGGAAGTAGACCAAAGATTTCTTTATTTGTATGGAAATAGAGGGAAAATAACATTATGTCATTCATTGAGATTTTGTCTGATGGTTTGGTTGGTGATTTAATGCCATATACCAACCAAAATTTAGAAAGTGGTATGTTGTAGTGCATTAGCAGAATTTAGAAAGTTTAAAATGAGGTGTCACCCAACATAGGGCGCCATTTAAAAATTAAGGGTACATTACGCCCCTGCCTAAAGGGTAGGTTCCGAGACACCAAACCTTACGCCCTCGTGGGTCCGACTTCGGAAAAAATTGACGTGTCCCGGTTTTTTGTCTTTTTTTTTTAATTCCGATATTTTCCAGGCGAGATGTTTTATTTGGCACACCCTGTATATATAGACCACACACACACCGACATATATATATATATATATATATATATATATATATATATATATATATATATATATATATATATATATATATATATATATATATATATATATATATATATATATATATATATATATATATATATATATATATATATATATATATATATATATATATATATATATATATATATATATAGGGTGTTCCAAAAATGATGGTCTATGTTACAGGTGCACATTCAGCACAAAAAAAAATAGGACTATTTTTTCATATAAGCATGGGTCCGCAAATGCTTAGTTTTTTAAATACAGCGTGTTAAAGTTATTTGTTTTTGTCAGTTTTTCACGAATAAGTCCGAGTCAAATTAAAATTTTGACGTGAAAATTGGCATGTGGGGGTTTTATAGGGCAAGAAATTTAAATATGTTATTGTCAATAACATTCTGGCAGAGGGAGCCAGCTGTAAGACATGGCTTGCATTCAATTGGCTAAAATTTTTTGACACCCAATAATATCGACCTACCGTATAGCTACATTGCAGCCCTTATCAATTGTAAGCAAAAAATGTAGATTTGATTTAAATTTCTCAGACACATCATTTTCGAGATATTTAAATTTTTGTATGTCGATGTCGCTCAAAAATTAATTCTGCGACAAATCACAGGAATACATTTTTCACCTTTTAATTGCTATCAGTATGTATAAACTTAATTTTCTTATTCTCTAGTTAAAAATCAAAATCTTACCAGAAAAAAGAACTGACAAGACACAATGATGAAGATAAAATAAAAAACCATGATAACAAACTTTGAACAAACTATTTAACAAAGTGGTTTCCATCGTTACATGACTTGACTTTTGCGTTTTCGTTGTGACATATACTACATTTGACTTTTACGTTTGAGACTACTCACTATTTTTAAGTAATTGATTGTATTGTCCGTAATTTTTCTAATTTAATATGGAAGTCTTTACCAACAATGAACTAACAGACATGCATGTTATGTATTCACGGGCTTTTGGTAACTGTTATGAGGCGAAACGACTGTACGGAGAAGCCTTCCCAAAACGGAGAATTCCAGACAGAAGGATGTTTCAACAGATTGACATCCGTCTGCGAGACACAGGTACATACTTACATTATCTAATACATCGATCTGTCTCTTTCGAATATATATATTTTTACCAGGTACCCTCATAAAGTTACTGCTGATCGAGGCAGACCACGAAGTGCACGAAATCCTGATTTTGAAGAGGCTGTTCTGGATGAAATTGAACAAAATCAAAAAATAAGTACTAGGGAAATGGTCAATCATCTGGGAGTATCCAATGCAACGGTATGGCGAGTTCTTCACGAGCAACAATTGCGTCCATATCACATCCAACGTGTGCAGGCACTATCGCCTGAACGAGATTTTATACCTCGCTTACAATTTTGCCAATGGTTTCTTCAACATAATAATGTAGATAACTTGTTGAATTGTGTATTGTTCACTGACGAGTCTGGATTTAGGCGCGACGGGATCGCCAATTTTCGTAACAGGCATATTTGGGCTGACGAAAATTCCCACGCAGTTTTTGAAAGGCATCATCAACAGCAATTTTCCTTAAATGTATGGGCTGGAATTCTAGGGTGTAATTTGATAGGACAATTTTTTTTACCTCACAGACTTAATGCCACAACTTATCTTGAATTCCTGCAAAACCAACTTAATGGGTTATAAGAAAATGTACCTCTTGACCTAACCTGTGGTTTATGCATGGCGGACACTCCACCCCAACATTTCGCCCTAAATGTTAGAAATTACCTAAGCAATACTTTTGGACGCAGATGGATAGGACGCGGTGGACCTCAGCCATGGCCGGCTCGATCCCCTGATTTAAATCCTATGGACTTTTATTTATGGGGGCATCTCAAAAGTATTGTTTATGAGGCAAATGTTGAAAATGTTGATGATCTGCAGCAAAGAATTGTACTTGGACAAATTAGAAATACACCAGAAAAATTTCAGAGTACGACGTTGTATGCTCCGCAGAATACGAAAGTATATTGAAGTGGAGAGTGGCCATTTTGAACATTTATTGTAGTCAGGTATCATAAAATGTTATAAACTTTTTTATTTGTTGTTTTGTTTGTTGTTAAAATTTGCAGACAATACAATTAATTACTTGAGAAAAATTTTTGAGCGACATCGACATACAAAAATTGAAATATCTCGAAAATTGTGTGTCTGAGAGATTTAAATCAAGTATACATTTTTTTGCTTACAATTAGCTGCAATGTAGCTATACGGTAGGTCGATATTACTGGGTGTCAAAAAATTATAGCCAATTGAATTCAAGCATAGTCTTACAGGTGGCGCCCTCTACCAGCAGTGTTATTAACAATAACATAGTTAAATTTCTTGCTCTCAAAAATCGCCGCATGCCAACTTTCACGCCAAAATTTTAATTTTACTCAGACTTGTTCGCGAAAAACTGACAAAAACAAATAACTTTGTAACGCTGTAATTAAAAAACTAAGCATTTGCGGACCCATGTTTATATGAAAAAATAGTCTTATTTTTTTTTGTGCTGAATGCGCACCTGTAACATAGACCATCATTTTTGAAACAGCCTGTATATATATATATATATATATATATATATATATATATATATATATATATATATATATATATATATATAATACGTAAAGTTGTTACATTTTTTCCGAAGTTATATCAATCTATCAGCTTGCATTTAGCCCTGAATACAACAAAGTTTAAATTAGGCATTTTTAAAAATATTTTTTATCTTCCTTATTACCATTAAATGAGGGGTTTGCTCGCTAAGAATATTACCAGACAGGATGGAGATCGGAAACCGGTTACTCATCAGGAAACTGACCATGCCCAACGTAGCTTAACTTGAATTAATTAAATCCGCTTGCATGAGGACTGCGCCGTCGAGTGGACCTGCAATTATGTTTCGTATTTGCTTTAGTAAAAACGGTATCCTCAATTGTTTGGTACTTTTTACCTCATAGTCACCAACATTTTCTACTGCGCTAAGAAATTCAATAAAAAAATTAAATGCTATAACCCAATTTCGCCTTAACCTTGATGTTAAGATCTAGTCAAATTCTATAACTTTCATAAAGTTAATTAGTGTCCAGAATTACTTAATACATGTGTAGAGACTTTTTTCTAGCTTTCAAAGTGCCTAGCTTCTAATCTAAAACCAGTATCGCCTTTTACAGAATCGTCAGGCAGGAGACAATTATACGGACTGTATAAAATAACTTTTGAACCTTTATAAATGCGCCTACTAATTTTTTTTAAATTTAATTTAATTTATACAGTTTATACAACTAAAAGCGTCGAGCGTGAAAATACACTGTAGAAGTTGTTTCAATAGTTCTTGGGTTATATGAACATTGTTGGTATATATTTATATAAGTTGCAGTAGCAGAGTAATAATTATACATTGTGTCAATGCAAAGAGGTGGAATACTTGTGCTTGTACTATAATTACACCATTTTTTGTAATATTATTTTTCTATTTTATTTAGGTTCATTTGACAGATTCATAATAAATTTGGTATTTTCCAAACATCTTTTAGAATTTTTACCCAAACTCCATCCAACTAATATTCTAAACCAAATCCATCTCCGCCTTTATCTTCATTAATTCAGTGGACGGACTTTCATTGCTAATTAAACACGTCTGATTATTTTTCATATTTAATTTACATTCGCTTGGTATTCAATTTCATATATATATATATATATATATATATATATATATATATATATATATATATATATATATATATATATATATATATATATATGGTAGGGCGAAGTCCAATATTTAAATGTTAATGTATCATTTTTAGTGAATTTTCCTCAAAAAATTCACTAATGAGGATATACCGATGTTTGAATTTTGAAAAAAATTCTTCAAATGAGCGCTAATTAGGGCCACTAGAACACAAATCCGAGGACAGTTTCAATTTTTATATGTTTATATATATATATATATATATATATATATATATATATATATATATATATATATATATATATATATATAACATATAAAAATGGAATTTTTTTCAAAATTCAAACGTCGGTATATCCTTATTAGTGAATTTTTATTATTATTATTATTATTATATATATATATATATATATATATATATATATATATATATATATATATAAATTTGTGTGTGTGTATCACACCGATAACTCAAAAAATAATGAGCCGATTTTGATTTAATTTGGTGAATACCTTTCTTTTGTAAGTTGCTTGGATAAGATCGTTAGCCAGGAAACTCGGCCCAGGTTTTCCAGGAAAATTTTGTATTTCCTTCCGAAAAAAATGTGTATCATTACAGGTAAATTACCTACCAAAAATTAGCCTCGTAGGTTAAAAGACTAAAAAGTTATTGGCATTTAATAAAAAACACATTGGGGTTTTCCTCAAAATGACAAAGTCGAGATTTAAAACGTCAAAATTGGCAACATTTAGGCAAAAAACCTGAAACTAATACGAGCTATGGAAAGAAAATGTATCAAGAAGAATGTTTTATAAAGCCTGGAGTCTTAGCTTCAACCGTCATTGTCCTTCATTTCACTAAAATAGTTCCAGAAAATTCATTTTAATTAGACCCTTTCTCTGGTGCTTTGACAGTACTCTTAGCTATCGAGTTTATCGTTTAATGGTCGAATTTTCGTAACAAATTAACAAAGGCCAATATCTCCGTTATTATACGAGATACGAAAAAAAATTGTATACATTAGTTATAGGGTGTCTTGACCTACATCTTAAAAAAAAATTCTACAATCCCAGGGTGGCCCATAAGTCGTTGGTGATACAAATTTCCTTTTTTTTATCGAACACGCCTTATGTTATTGCATTTTCCACCGAAATATAATGCATGTTTGTAAGAAAAGAAATTCTGGACGCAGCAAGTGCGTTATGGTAGCGAATTTTTATTAAATGCTTCAAATTCAAATGGCTACATTTGCTATTAACCTATAAGGTTAACCAAGAAACCAGTTTTTTCGGGAACACTTTAAGTTTACCTTCGGAAATTTTTGTACATTTTCAAACAATAAAGTTATTTTGATGAAACATGGCACATTGTTTCTACTATATAGGTTATACTGGTAACCAAATTTGATGCCTGCTTTCTTAAAAAAAACACGCATATTTGCTACTAAAAATATTTTTATAAAAATTCACTACCATAACGCACTTGCTGCGTCCAGACTTTCTAATAATTCACAATGTGTCTAGAGACAATGTTTAATAATTAATTATTAAGCTTATCAATTACTTATAAGACTACCATAACCAAAATACAATTACGTATTTCTTAAATATTCGCATTTACGGCGCCTGATGCTTTTAGTTTTAAAAATCTGTATAAATTTTAAAAATAATTGCAAGATCAGAAAAAATATTATTTTATTCTTAGTACATTTATAAAAGAGTTGTCATTAAATTATATATATATATATATATATATATATATATATATATATATATATATATATAAACTATAACAGGATTTATAACACGGCATTTCTGTAATATACAAGAGGTTAAGGGCAAAGCCAGAGTGTCCCATCTTCACCTGGCTATACCGTACTGATGATGGCTAATAAGCTTGAAACACGTATATGCGGTTGTCTCCTTGCGGCTTTGCCCTTAACCCTTCTCATATATATATATATATATATATATATATATATATATATATATATATATATATATATATATATATATATATATATATATGTGTGTGTGTGTGTGTGTGTGTGTGTGTGTGTGTGTGTGTGTGTGTGTTTATGTATACTACTCGAGGTCATATATTTAAAAAAAATATATGAAAATATTCCCACATCTATGTATGTTTAAGTTAAAAAACATGAATATGTTATAAATAGATACAAATTATACTGGAGGAGCTCTGTAATTTCTCATGCGATTTTTTTTTCTAGGGATTTTGTATTGTATGACGTCACATACCTAATTGTATTTTACCAGTCAAATCCCTTCATTTGATACCCATATCAAGGGGTTGTAAAATTTAAAGAAGTTCGCCCTCTGGGGTCGTCCGCCATATTGGATGTAGAATGACATCGCATAATTTGTCGTATTTTACTTGTCAAACCGATATTCATCAAGAGTATTGTGAAAAAACAAGTAATCGGAGATATTGGGGAGTCCGCCATATTGGATTTAGAATGACATCACATAGCTTTTAGTGTTTTACTTGTCGAACCCTTTCATTTGATATCTTTGCGACGGGGTTGCGAATAAAAAGGTAGTTTAGACCAATATTAGATACACTATATTGCATTGCCACCAAATGTATAAATTTAAAAGTTCTAGCTTAATCAGCAGTAGTCGAAATTTTGATTGCAAAAGTTGTCCTACGCAGAGAAAGTGAGCTATTAAAAGAGTTATATGAAAAATTATTGTTTTCAAGAAAGGGGAATTCACCATATCAGTTTGTTAACACAAGGCAGCTGGTCTAGGGTATGTGTTTTTATATCTAAGCTTAAAAAATTCAAGCTTGTTTTTGCCATTAGAAACATGTGGTGGCTCTATGCTGTTCACTGTGGGCGTATGTTTAGTACCCTCTGACTGTCAAAATAGTTTTATAAGATGCAGCTCGAGTTACCCTATAATTAACGTATATACTTTTTTCTCATCTCGTATACTAAGGGATATATTGAGCTTTACCGTAGAAATGCGTCACCCTGTATATGTGTAAACAGACAAAAACTGAAACTGACCCCGTATATGGATTTTAGGGGTTCTAGTTTGCGCTCATTTGAAGAAATCTTTTAAAAATTGATAAGTCGCGGTCCTCTCAATAACGAATTTTTTATAGGAAAATTTGCTAAAATATAGACTATTAAACCATAAACTCTATGGCCGAAGCTACTGCCAAAGCATCAGAAAAAGGGTCAATTTGAAATGGATTTTCCGAAAACATTTTAGTAAAACGAAGGACAATGATGGTTGAAACTGAAGCTTAAGGCTTTGTAAAATACACTTATTACGACATATCTTCTAAATAATCCGTATTTTTTTCAAACTAGTTGTCTGAAGATTGCAAATTTTGACGTTTCAGTTCACGACTTTGACGTTTTAAAAAGAAAAATGATAAAATTTTCAAAATATTTTTCCTTGATCTTTTTGCGTTTCTGTGAATAGTTTGACTGTCAAGCAGCCTAACTAGTCACAGAAACGTTGAAGAACATCCTAAAACAACTAGAATTCATAAGGGCCTCTTGCTCCAGTTAGCTTACGCGCTGGCTACGCCCTTCACCTACAGAAACGAAACCCAACAGTGAAGCCAGATAAGTAGTCTCCAAGTCTGTATGTAGAATGGACCAGTTTCACCAAGTAAGGGCAACAACAATCAATGAATAGATCCTCAAAATATTAGCGACTAAAAAAATAACCAATATGTTTGAATGATTTGATGATTAACTTTGGGAACAATTTAGCACACATTTTAAAAATTTTAAATGCCAGTCCGACAGATGATTTATTATTTAACGTGAAAGAAAAGTCATGCATCTGGACCAAATTTTCCAATATGTAGTTCCATAAATAGCTCGTTCAGAAGGACGATTTTTTAACCATTAAATTCACGAAGCGCTCGCTATGTATGGCGAATAGAACAGCGATTTTTTAAATAACATCTACAATTTCGGAGCGTTGCTTAACTGCAACACCGATCACGTCAATGTTAAAACCTTGCTAAACACAAACGTAAAGCAACTCACACGCATGTTATAAAAATTACTCCTATTCAAAAATCGGAATAAAAACAGGTGTTCTCTTATATTTACAATGTACTTAATACGAATATAATATATAAAAACTCGAAGACGCAGCAAGTGCGTTGTGGTAGTGAATTTTCATAGAAATGATCTGGCACCAAATATTTTATTATAACTTTTTTTTCTTGCAACATAGAAATCTAAATTTTTGTGTATAGTTTAATTTTTATATCGTTAACCTACCTACCAAATTTGGTTATCATAGCTTTTTTATTTTTTGAGATAAAATTTTTTTTCGAATGAAAACTCAAAATTTTCCCGGAAAACCTCGGCCGATTTTCCTGACTAACGAACTTACCCAAGCCACTTACAAAAGGAAGGTACGTGCCAAATTTTATCAAAATCTGCTTATTAATTTTTGAGTTATTGGTGTGATACATATATATATATATATATATATATATATATATATATATATATATATATACATACATACATATATATATATATATATATATATATATATATATATATATATATATATATATATAAATTGAAACTGACACCGGATTGGGGTTCTAGGGGTCCTAGTTCGCGCTCGTTTGCAAAAATGTTTTCAAAATTCAAAAGTCGGGATCTCCCATTAGTGAATTTTTTCTACGAAAATTCACTAATATAAAATTGTTCCATAAATAATAGGCTCTGCTCTGACTGTGACTATTTTATTTCTATTAAGGGCTTGGATCCTTCTATGCTTGTAAAAGCAACCCCGTTACTTTTAGTGATAAAAAAAGTAACATTCTCCTCGAAGAAATCTGAACCTGTTCCTCTATAACAAACAACTGCCTGTGAACAGTTACCCACCCCAAATGAATAAAACATTCCTTAAAGCTAATGCACTGTTAGTAAGGTAGAAATGACTTAAAACAAGAAAAGCCTTGAACGTTTTACCTGTGCTGACATTTTTTATACGATAGGGAATCACAAGTTGTGTACCTGACCCTTCTCAACTGTACCGTATAAACACCCGCTGTGAGATGTAATGTTAAACTATCAAGTCAAATTCGAATCGAGATCAGTGGTGGCGACTTTATAGGATAGGTACAAAAAAATTAAAAGTCTAAAACAACTCTTCTATACATTTTTTAGTTGCTGGAATTAACACCGAAGCAAAAAATCCAAATATTCAAAGCTTAATGTAGAATTATTTTATGATCCTAGCAAAGGCGATAAAAAAGTGACTAAATAATGAGGTGCTAAATGCGGTGAAGTATATAGTTAAATATTTAAAGTGGTAATATTATGAAATCTTGTAGAACGAAACAAAACGTAAAGTCAAGGATGGAATATAGAGGGAGCAGAGAGATACCCATAACTTTTCCATTGCATGATTCTAAAACATACGATCATATCTGAAATGTAGCCCTCCTAAATAAACTTTCATCATAGGAATTGCCATTTAAACTCTGCTTATGGATGTTTTTGAAGAATGAAATTTTATAAAGGAGCGTTCCTTGCATTTTCTCGTCGGTGATCTTTCATAAGATAAATTAAATAAAGTCTGGACGCAGTAAGTGAGTTATGGTAGCGAAATTTCATAGAAGTGTTTTAATGTCGAATAGGTATGTTGTTTTTTAAGACATCAAATTTAGTAGTAATCTTTATAGTAGAAACAATGTACCACATTTTATAAAAATAACTTTTTATTACAAAAAGTACAAACATTTCCCGAACATAAATTTAAAATTCACAAAAAAAAACTCGCCAGACCTGGCCAACGAACCTATCAAACCAATTTACACAAAAACTACACCAGGCAAAATATCATTATTCATAGAAAGCTTTTGACAGAAAAAAGCGTTTACATGAAAATTTGCAAACGATTTGTTTTACAAAATTCGCCATTTCTTCACAAAGATTGGTAATCTTTCACAAAAATATCTTTGTACGAAAATTATTAAAACCGTTTTTTACACGTAAATTTGCTAAACAACATTTTTTTCACGAAAATTCGAACACAAACACTTATTTTTCTGTCCTGGTTGCATTTTGGCGCGTATTCTGTTTTTTTTTATAATAATATTTTTACTCTTCATAAACTCACTGGGCAAATTTCCTGATTTATAACATTTCTCAATCAGTTGAAAAAAATATTCTTTAATGTTTTTACCACAATAATTTACATATTCTTCTGCTAATTCGTGTACACCAGGAGTGTTTTTTTCTCTTAAGTTCTTTAACGGCTTTCTCAAATTATTTTCGTGAAACAGGTGGACCCAATTCATCTATTTATTTTCCATTTCCTCCATATATTCTCCTTTACAGTTAATTTTCTCTTCGCGTCCACCAGTGTCTGCATTTTCTAAAAATAAATTTCTAATATTGTTTTTCAACTTCATTTTTGTTGCAGTCTTTTTATTTGTTGATAAGCTTCATCCGTACGCACGTTTATCGGACATTAAATTAGTTATTATTACTTAAAAGAAAAACAACAAAATAATGTAGGGTGAATCTGCAGACAACCCTTCAAACCGTTTTGGATAAAACGACTACTGACAGATAAAGCTTGGTATCCTATACGCACGCTTACACTATTATTACCTTTTATTACCTTGTCTTTGCCGAGTTATTTACATAACATATTTTCAACACTTTCCCAGTGCGGTTCTGTTCCGGTGAGACACCCACCCCTTTTATAGATTAACATTTGACGTAAATAATAATAATAATAATTTTACTGATCTGACGTTTATTATACATAGTATACGACATGTTAGATTATATAAAAACAAATTCTACAACAACAGTACAAAACACATACATAGACAGTCGACAAGGCAAAAGGCCAATTCTAATATAGAAAGATAAAATACAAAATATAAAACATAAGGTCTGTGGTACAATATTAAAACAGTATATAGTCACAAGTGACTAACTTACACTCCTACAAAAACAAACAAACTCTTTTAATGAATAGAAAGTCTTTTCCAACATTAGTTCACTAATGGCTCTCCTAAACTGCTTAAAAGATTGTCTATTTTTTATCTTATCTGGTATCATATTATACAGTTTTATTCCTAGATAATATGGATATGTTTTGTATACTTCACGTCTTGGTAATGGTAACACCAAATCAACACTGCGTGTGTTATTATAACAGTGTACATAACGATTTGTTGTTAGTCTATGCTTAATTTTATAACTAGAACAAAGCAACACTAGGATATATATATATATATATATATATATATATATATATATATATATATATATATATATATATATATATATATATATATATATACAAGGCAGTGTCCTAATGTGAAACGCCATGAAGATAGGCATACATAAACCTGACTATTTTTTCTGAATTATGAAAACGTCTGCCAGCATTGGCGATGAACCCCAAAAGATTGCTCCAAAAGACAACCTGGAAAATACGTATGCGTAGTATATATTTTTTATCTCTTCAAGGCTCACGATAGATCCTAAATTAAAAATGACGTGAAAAGCGTAACCAAGGATCCTCATCGCATAACCACAGTGAATGTCCTAGCGAACGTTGCTCTACAAATGAATGCCGAGAAATTTTAGGGTTGCAATGTTTCGCCTCTCATCCTCAAAACCATGGGCAGGCCACATCCCCCACGCTCAGCATGAAATTTCACGTAGCCGGTCATGCCAATTCTAACGAGAAGTTTGTTCTGCAAAAACCAGCGTGACAGGCAATCTAAGCATGGGATGGTGTCTCAATTTTATCTGTGTTAGCTGTAATACAAATCGTAGTGCCGTCTGCATACATAACGACGTTCTATAACGCAGCCAGATCATTTACGTAAATACTAAACATCACAGGGACTAATATAGAACCATGTGGGACGTCGTACTTGACTGAAATTGTCTTCGGTCTATTACCACAAAGGCCGTCAGTACCAGAAGAGACTTCTGTTAGAGAGATAGGACTCAAACCAAGCCCCAGCGACACCCCTCACACCATAGTCCGCTAACTTAGACAACAGGATTCCATGATCAACGCTGTCGAATGTTCTGCTGAGGTCACAAAATACTCCAACAGGACACCCTCCAGCATCAAAAGACCCTATAATGTTCTCGTGAAACTTATATATTGCATCTATAAGATAATTATTTTGTGTAAACCCATATCGATTAGGATTCAATATTTTAAACTTATCCAAAAAAGAGGTCAGTCGCTCCAACATGGCCAGCTCTAGGACTTTGGAGGAGGTAGCTACTATAGTGAGCTGACTATAAGTTTTAAAAGATGTTGTGTCACCTTTTTTGTACAAGGCAATGCCCCTACATTTTTATACAATTTTGTAAATACACCATGCTGCAGCTAATGATTCACCAGAAACGTAAGCAGCCTAAGGAACAGATGAGCAACTCTCTTCAAGCAAAAGGTTAAATTTCATGTACGCCCCAAAACTTTATGTTTTTTAGCTTCATAATAAAATTATATATTTAATTTTCTAAAAACGGGATCAGGAACATGCCCGGGGAGACGGATCTACGAGAACGCGGCCCAGTGACAGGAATGGCATTCAATTGTTCCTGAACAGAATTGATAAAAATTCATTAAAAGCATTTGCAACCTAGAGGGGTCACAATCATGGAATATTTCAGACCCGACAGTTCTTCTTCTTTGCGCTGTTGGCTTGTACCTGCTATTACCAGATTAGATCGCTTTTAGTGTGTATATTGCTGCCATTGGGCTCTTAATTCTTCATGTGGTCCCTGGCCTTCTTTCTGAAATTGGCATTGTTCACTTTTTTTTTATTATGACCATGCATTGGTTGTGCCTGTGTCGCGTTTTAGTGTTCCGTGACATATTGTTTGTTTCCTATATTGTTTTCGTAATGAGGACAATGCGAGGTCGCAGGTTTACCGAGGGCTGGACCGACCTCATTTGCTCCAGATGAAAAAGTTAGGTGTTTATGTAAATTTATCGTTCTTTTTTAACGATCGTTTGAGAGTATTTGCTATTTTGCTATGGAAGGTTATGTTTTAGCGCTACAAACTAGCGTAGTTATCTTGTAACATGGGTTTTCCTTCTCCTAGCGTTTCACTAGGGAAACATAGGGGAAGTTTGCCTTCCCCTTTCGCATGTCTAGAAAACTACCCTCATTGCACAAACCACAAGATAAATCTCCTTAAAGCAACCCTCAAGAAAGTGAAGGGACCCGGGGCGAATAGAGGTGCTGTACGGGGTAGGCAGGGTTTTAAGGGGATATCGTCTGATTAAATTGTTTTCTTCGCATCTTCTGCACATATTTCCTCTATATCTTCTTCACCGCCGAACACCCTTATTCACTCATGGTCCGTAAATTTCTTGAGGGTTATTAGCAAAATTCATGGATCTCCGTGGATCTCCAAAAAATATTAGACTGGGGAACTAGAAATCTTCTACAATTCAACCCCACCAAATCACAGTCTTGCTTTCTTTCTCACAAGAGATACACCAGCCCTAGACCCATCACAATAAACAACCGAGTTATTCAAAGTAATGAGTCCTTTTCACTTGTTGGCATCTCTGTGAATCGAAATCTCAATTGTCACCAACATGTCACATCAATTGCAGAAGCGGCTGCTAAGAAATTAGGTTTCCTCTTCCGGGCTCGCAAATACTTTTCACCAGGTAATCTCTATACTTTATATACTTCACAAATAAGATCAAACCTCGAATACTGCTCCCACATCTGGGGTGCTGCTGCTTCTACGCTCGCTATCCTGGACTCCATTCAGAAGAGAGCTAAAGTCTCATCGGTGACCCTACCCTCACCCAAAGGCTGCCATCCCTTGCCCACCGACGTGCCGTTGGTGACACCTCTCTCTTTTATAGATATCTGCACGGGCACTGCTCAGAGGAGTTTTCTTCCATAGTTCCTCCACCTGCTGCCCCCAACTGATCTACCAGGGCAACAGAGCGAATGCACCCTTTTACTGTCCAGGTCACCAGACATAGAACATCTTGTTATGCCCGCTCTTTTGTCCTGAGGACTTCCAAGTTGTGGAACTCCTTGCCGGCACATGTTTTTGCTTCTCCCCCGAACCCGCAAACCTTCAAGTCCAGAATTAACAAGTTGCCTCTTTCCTCCTTGTCGACACCCACGGTACGATAGTATTTAGGCTGTAAGCCCTCGTGGTGTGTTGTTGAAATAAAAATGTATAAAAAAGAAATTTTTCTTGTGATTTGTGCATCCAGAGAGGGTTCTAGGCATGTTTCTGAAAAAAAATTAAAGCCTTTGGGAGATTGTCTGCAGATTTACCTAATGTAGATTAATTATCGTGGTATGTGTGATACAAACGTGTTACAAAAACCAGATTCATATGGAAATACTATATATTGATTTAATCTCTATTTATTTTTCTATAAAACGTACACCACTGTTTTGTGCTCATAAAGAGGGTAGAGAAGGAGTGGTACATTTCAAGCACCTTGCGTCTTTAAATGTTAAATCACCCTATTCTTTATACAGGGTGTTTCCCCTCTCCTCACCTACGAAATGCGGCATGGCATTGTTCCCAAATATGAAATCTGCTAAATAATTGTAGCCCTTGTCCAACCATCATGATAAATTAGACTGTTTCATTTTACAGTGCCGCATTTTCTGACATAGACTTTTTACATTAACATTATTAATTTAAGAGATAACTAAAGGTTCAATTTGAAAGGAGCAGGTAAGCGAATTTTAGATCTAAATCATTGGGCAAGTTAATAGACTTCACATATTTTAGGCATCCGACCGTCTTCGCGTCGTTTGTATTTGCTGCTTAACAATCACGGTTTACAGTCCCAGTTTGTTTTATAGTTCACAGAAAAAAGAAACAAAAGAATAGCATTACCATGATATTTTACCTACGTTCTTTGAAACCCCAATTTCTAACACTTGTTTTAAAGATATCTACCTGCACCTGCAATCGAAAAGTATTTGGTCCAGTTAACAAACGAAAAGTAAATTGTATTAGAAAAATATTGCCAGCAAATAATATTATGACTAACACAGATATCTAATATATTTTGTTATTTGGCTAAAAAAAGAATTGCTTTATTTATGTTTTTATCCCTTATTATTACTTTTATATCTACGCTAAAATTGTAACTAGCAAGTGTGTTATGGTAACAAGCTTCCGCAAAATTATATTTTTAGTTAATAAGTAGAACGATTTCAATACTAACACTTAAACAGTCCGGACGCAGCAAGTGTGTTATAGTAGCGAATTTTCCTATAATTAAATGTAGGTAAATGGAAGTACGGAAAAATGGAAGTCTTACAAACAGGAATCAGTAGAAGTACTTGCGAAATAGGGGCGTCCTGAAGATGCTGCAATTTTAACAAAAAGTCAGTACGCAGCAGGTGCGTTATGGTAGTGAATTTTAATAGAAATGATCTGGCACCAATGATTTGTTTTGATTAAATGTTTATAACTATAACGTATAGATCTAAATTTTGGTACATAGTTTACTGCTTAAAACGCAAACCTGAGTGCTAAATTTGGTTACCATAGGTTTGTTATTTTCGGAGAAAAAATGTTTCTGGAAGAAAACTCAAATTTTCCCGGAAAATTTTGTTTCATTTTCCTAGCTTATAAAAGGAAGACACGTGCCAAATATCATCACAATCCGCCCGTTCTTTTTTGGGTGATCGGTGATACACACATGTATATATATATATATATATATATATATATATATATATATATATATATATATATATATATATATATATATATATACATATATATATATATATATATATATATATATATATATATAATACAGGTTAATTTATTAGCCCCATAGCTAATGTAGACCGCGCAAAAGTTGTAACTAATTCTGACATTGACAATCCTTCAATCAGCGCCCAAAGAGTATCACGTAATCTACATGTGAGTCAAAATGTTGAATGGCGTGTACTAAACCGCGAAGAATTTCATCCCTATCATCTACAGCCTGTTCAGGCTCTACGTACAGGAGATGCTTAGCATCGACTAGCCTTTTGGAATTGGTTATTGCAGCAACATGCCCAAAATGATGATTTTATTTCAAATGTTATCTGGTCTAATGAATCGTATTTTACACGAGATTGTGTAAATAAGGCTATATGCTTTCTCACCGTAATTAGAAGCGCATATCGGTTTCGCTCTTGCTAGAATTCGTCAGTGCGCTATACTAATTACAGCGCTGTAATAATTTATAATTATGGTGACAATGTTTCTAGCCTTACATACATTGTCCCGGTATAAAGGAAGAAAGGGACAGGTCTGAAAATTTGCAAAACTGTTAATTGGTTTTACACAGTCTCTATTTATAACATTTTGTGTTAATTAGAGCTGCCGTGACAATATACTACTTGGTTTTGCACCGTACATCTCGTAATGTAATGGTATAAATAATTTTCATAATAAATGTTCAGGCATGTGTCTGGGCAGTACAAAATCCGCATGCGATTAAGCCAAGAAGATTTCAACAACGGTTTAGCGTCAACATTTGTGGTGGAATTTTTAACAACAATTTACTAGACTTGCCTGTGCTTAATGAGCGCTTAAACGCACATTCTTACAGACATTTTTTGAACAAAACACTTGATATTCACTTGAGGATCTGCCACCTAACGTAATTCAAAATACGTGGTACCAGCACGATGGTGCCCCACCTCATTGTAGAGAAGTAGTTGTCAGGTGGTTAAACGTGCATTTTGGAAACAATGAGATTGGTAATGCTGGTTCTATTTAGCGATCTCCCGAGTTAATCCTTTGGATTTCTATTTATGGGGTCATATAAAACAAATTATGTACCAAGATACACTTAACATGGGACAACAGTTGTTACACAGAACACACATGGCCGCTGCTGAGATAAGAAATCGTCCAGATATTTTAAATCGGGTCTAAGACTATTAAGTCCGTCGTCGTAAAGCATCTATTCTAGCATAAGGGGGAAGTTTTGAACAACTTCTATGATATTTATACTTCGAACTCTCTCATTTTTTTATAATAAATAAATACTTAAAAACTTTAAGGTCCTGTAGCTCTTTAAATAATTAAAATAGGACAAATGATTATACGAAGTGTTCTTAAAACTACCTCACCTTTCCCTAGCCACAATTTGATGGTGAGCAAATAAAATAATATATATATATATATATATATATATATATATATATATATATATATATATATATATATATATATATATATATATATATATATATAAAACAGAATCCGGATTTAACGAAGAGTCAAGGGACCAGCAATAATATCTCGTAAAAACCGGTTCTCCTTTTATCAGAACTAACTAACCAGTAATTTCAAAAAAAATGTAGGTATGTACATACCTATATGTAAGTGTACAAGCCCGACTACTCCCCTGTGACCCTTTTCATCAATAATGAAAATCAACTGTACCTGCCTAATTTGAATGAACAATTTTATTCGCATAAAAAACACATCACTGTATATACTGTATCTAACTTTATACACATCATAAAAAGTAGTCTGCGATTTTCGTTTATACTGTCGGTTTTCTTTTTGATTCTTTTCCAAAAAGTTTCCTATGAAAGTTCATAAACTTAGCTCATTCTCTGAGTTTGAGGCCCTCTCTAAAAATATTCTAAGCTTCTCGGCGAAATCTATAGCATCTTGCAGTGAAACATTGTTGCATTCGGGGCTTTTAGATTCTTTGTCCGAATAGGGTAGTGTTCAAATTTGCAGCTTCGATTATCTCGGAATCTGCTGAAATACCTGAAGTTCCCACAAATTATCTATGTTTCGGTGATCCATAGCATCCGACACTTGTGCAAATTTCATCACCCTAGCACATTCGCGCAGACGATTGTCTCTTCGTCGGCGTTATCTTCGTCAGCAATAACATCTTCCTAAACTTTTAAATCAACCTTTTTATTTCTATGCTGAAAATAAAAACCAGCATGCTTGAAACAATTTTGCAACGTTTCTTGTATGACATTCTTCCATGCACGATCAAGGAGATCAATAGCTTCGAGGACATTTACCGAAAGTTGACACTGATTCTTGTCCATGTTGTCAATTATTTTTGTGACCAGTTGTCTCTTGAAATTACATTTCAGAGAGTTGATAATTCTCTGATCTAAAGGCTACAGTACAGATGTTGTAGCTCTCAGAGGAGATGCCCTAGATGTGCTCCAAGGTATCTTCCGGGAGAGAACCGTTGAGTTTTGACAGAAATAAGCATCAATTAGATATGAGGTTTGGCGACCAGCATTTACAACAGTTGTATCTATTTCAGTTGAAAAATCGTGGTCAGAAATCGGGCGAAAGTCTCCAACACCCCCACGCCGACGTCCAAAGACTGAGACGATTAGCCTACCACATAGCTTCGATGGAGTTTTTAAACCAGCGGTCCCTGAAAACCATCATCGAGGTCATCAGAGATACCGACACCCAACAGGCGCTGAGACTGGCGAGATACAAAAACCTGAACGGTGCCTTGGCACATTCACTAGAATTGAAGCTGCCAAGCAAGCCTCTAAAGGCTATGTGAGAGTTAGCAGTCTCCAGATACCAGAAGAGGAAAATAAAACAGATTCATCCAAGGTCATGCAGCTACTAGAGAAAATATCAGAACAAATATCGCCTACGTCTCATGGGCACCCAATAAGAGCCCACCGTGCGAATGCATTTCGTTGCTGGAACTTCGGCAAGGTCAGAAATTCGTTCGTATATACGAGTCGAATGTTGGACTCTAAGATCACGCGCATGGGAGAGGGTTAAGCTAGGTTAGGTTAGGTTAGGTTAGTTGTGAGTGGTCCATATCGGTCCCTCCACCGCGACCATAAGGTCTATTGTGGCTCACGCCTAATGTCTATATTTCGCCCAACAAATCGAGCCTCCTACAGAGGTCGATAACCTTTGCGGGCGAAAGTTGATCCAGATCCTCTGGAGCAAGCTTTACCTTGCCAAAGAGCAGGTGTCTAGTCCTATCCGCTGCCGGACAGGAACACAGCACGTGCTCTGCTGTTTCGTCATTCTCCATACACAGCCGGCACTCGGTCTCCTGACCGATCCCAATACGGTGCATGTGATGCCGCAAGCGACAGTGTCCTGTATACAGGCCGACTAGAGTACTCAGTTGTTGTCTGTTCAACTCTAGAAGTTTCTTAGCCCTTGACTCAGACAGGCCATTTATGAAGGCCTTAGAGTGAGCTAATCCTGGAAGATTTTGCCAATATTGAATTGTCCTTCTATCTGTCCAGGTCTTTAAGGTGCGTTTTGCTGTGCAAGATGTTATTAAGCTAAGGCCGGTAACTGTTTCTCAGGCTAGCGATTCTGGAAGCGCTCTCTTCGTACATGGATACGTAAGCGGCAATAAGACCCAGATGGTCGGCACTGGCGCACCTAGGACGATTATTCGCCGCGACATTGTACCAATATGACGAGTAAGAGAGCCAGACAGAGTGTACGGAGTAAATCCAGCCAGTGGTGATCAGATCCAAGTATTTGGCGAAACTGACGTCGAGCCGCAAATTAGGACATCGAGGGCAAAGCAGAGAGCCATAGTCGCTGACATATCAGACCCGATTATAACTGGCTTGGACATACTGCAAGGTCAGTGCGCTAGACTTGCTCTTGACACTAAGATCCATAGAGGAAAATAGCAGCGTCTGCCGTGAAAGTGTAATTTCAATGAAGAGAGCTGTGAGAGGAAGAGATGACCCAGTTATCCAGCCAGAAGCAGGTAGAACAGAAATTATGGAAGAAGTACAGGACCAATGGTGTAAAGACCATGTAAGTGTGAAGCCGACCCCGAAAAAGGTCAGTGTCAGCACTTGTTGGAACAGAGCTGATAGAAACACCAGAACAAGGACAATTGTGCGAAAGAACCAGTGCAACGTAAGAACTTCGCTTTAAGAGAGCTCCGACATATTGACAAAAAGGAAAGCGATCCATTCTGCTGCCCGAATGCATATATGAGTAGAAAGCGACCGCATGAAGACTTGTTATGACGTGCGAGCTAATTCAGTTGGTTTCAAAGAAGCAGATCGGCTGTGGTATACGATCCAGTGCGGCGCAAGGGACTGTCACCGAAACTACAGAAATTATGGGAAGGTCCGTATAAGGTGGTGGTTAAAAGGATAAATGACGTTGTCTACCGCATTCAGAGAAGCCCAAAGAGTAAGATGAAGGTGCTCCATATGTACAGGCTTACTCTATACCAAGAAATGTCAGAATTCGACCGAGACGATCGAATGTAGGGGGGGGGGGGGCAGTGTCATACCCATCTCTATGAAAATTAGGTTTATGAACTTTGTTACTTCTATTGTCAGAGGCCGGTTGTAAAGTGTGTGTGTGTTACGAACACTCTGTAATTATACTTCTAGAAGGGACCAAAAGTGGTAGGTGTAGAACAGTGCGGAAAGTCTAGAATTTGTATGGGCAGTCTAAATAGGCGAGCCGCACATAAAGTAAGTCAGACAATAGTGAGCTAGGGTTGGTGTATATAAGCGATCATAGAAGGCGTATAGTGGAATATAGTTCTATGGACATTTAGTAATAGAGAGGAATATTTTAGTTGATAATGGTGTTGGAAAATAGTTGGCTATAATAAATTAGTGGTTTGAAATGCTGTGTTTTGTTAGTCAACAAATCCACAACCCCGAAGAACTTTAGAATAATAATAGTAATAATAATAATAACAAATATAATAAATTTTTTATAGGTATATTAGAACCGAGCGAATACACCTAATATTCAAAAATGTTAAACATTTCACCAAAAGATGTAACAATCAACAAAGTGACAACAGTACGTTTATAAACTGGGATAATTTTTTGATGGGCTATAAGTACTGGACAAATGCATCTCATACATTTTGATGGGTTTCTTGTATTTTCTGATGTTTGCCTGCAATCTTCTTGATATCATCTTCAACCATAGGCATCTTCAAGTCGCGACGGATGTCCTCGTTGCGGATGTGCCACGCGAATTAACAGTGCTTTGTAGTACTTTATTCCGGAATGTCTGGATGACTTTGATGTTGGATTTCTTGGCTCATCCCCAGGGCTTAATACCATAACTCCATACAGGCTTCAGGCTTGCTTGTAAAGAAGCAGTTTGTTGTGTATTGACAACTTAGAGTAACGTCCGAGGAGTCGAGGAGCCAATACATTTGTCTGAATTTCAGGTTCAGTTGCTCACATTTCTTCTGCACATCAGTTTTCCAACGTCAGCTACGCGTCTAAAGTCATGGCTGGATAATTGACTTCCTTGGCATGCGGGGTTGTTTTCTAGTTGGCCAACGCTGGTGTACAATCGTATTTCCTGTGGGTGAAGTGAATCGACTTCACCTCATTAAGTTTGATGAGCCATTTCTTGCCCAGTTGGTGACATTGTGAACTGTTGTTTGAAGTTTGTTTGTGGATGATTGAATATCTTGGTCAACAGCGAGCAGAGTGGTGTCGTCGGCTAATGTTGCCGTGGCTACTTCGCCGCTTTGTGGGATATCGTTGGTGTGGACGCTGCCCTGAAGTGCTCCAGCGCAGATCTTGTTAAGGTATGTGCATTCTTCGCCATGTTTGACCCTGAAGAGATGGTCAGTAATGTGTGAACATAGATATTTGCTTATAGGCTATCGTAAATATTTTCCAGCTTGTATTCCAGGCCTTGGTAGCACACTCTTTCGAATGCTTGGGCCACATCTACGAATATCGTTGCGCAAATATTTCTTTCTTCTAGGACTCTTTCAATTACCTCAGTGATTCGACTCACCTAATCCATGGTTGAGTGCTTGTTAGGAAATGCAAACTGTTGGGACGAGATAAGCTAATAGGTTTGAGTATCTGCCAAGCGTACTGTGATCTTCTATCTTCTGGCTGTTTTGCAGGTTTTGGAATCATTATTACTTCAGTAATCTTTCACTGCATTGGCACGTAACGCAATCTTATTGTTGTGTTGAAGAGATGCGACAGTTTCATAATGCCTTTGTGGGGCAACTCTTTGGGTATTTCTTCAGTTATGAGGTCGTATCCTTCAGCTTTCTTTGTGCTTAGATTGTTTCTGATGATATTGGTAATCTTAGCAGGTGTTATGGCTTAATTATCATACCGTCTCTGTTGGTAATTTATGCTATTTTCTCTATGCCGGTTAGCTCATGGGACTGGAAAGTATCAGCAAAAATGTGTGCCTCTTTTTCATCTTTTCGAGTCCTTCATTTTTTTGGATGGGCGGGTAGCGATCTGGCCTATTCAAGTATTTAGCTGCCTTCCACAAAAAGTAGTCGGTACTTTCCTTTGCCGTTAGCCCCTTAAGGTAGTTCTCAAAACTTGCATTCTTGATAGGTTTGATTTTCTTTTTGAATTGTTCGCCTAGGTTACTTAACACTTGCTTGCTGTTCAGAGAACCAGTTTGCAGATATTACTTCCACACCACATCGTCAATACGTGTGGAAGTATGGCATCGGCAACAAAAATTTAAAAAAAAATTCGCTTCAACGTGAAAACATATAGAAAACGTGATTTGGCAACGAAAATGTTTTTTGTCTGTCGGTCTGTGTGTATGTCTGTTTGTAGCCACGATAACTTTAGAACGAATTGAGATATAGTCTTCAAATTTAGTATACAGTTAGTACCCGACAAACGAATGGTTTGGATTGTTTTTGTGTAAAATCGCTCCAGTGGGTAGAAGAATAAGGCGGTGATTTGGTGAAATTTGACATTTAAACTTTCTAGCTTCTTGGTTTAGTCTGTTTTCCGTTTGAGCTCTGTTCGAAATGCATTCCAATCAGTTTTCCCGTTACATGTTCACAGAGTGTATAATTTCTGAGTGGTGAGGGCCCGCTCTAAGCATTCTTCAATGATAACCTACACGCATGCAATGTTACGCAACACAAAGAAGTTAACTAAGCTTTTTCTTTTTTTTTTAATTTCAACAACACACCACGAGGGCTTACAGCCTAAATACTATCGTACCCTGGGTGTTGACAAGGAGGAAAGAGGCAGCTTGTTAATTCTGGATTTGAAGGTTTGGAGGTTCGGAGGAGAAGGAAAAACACGTGCCGGCAAGGAATTCCACAACTTGGAACTCTGTCTGTAGGTCAGTACGTTGCTTGGCCGTTTGATTGTAAGTGGCAGGACATTGCTTTTGCAGCTTTGTACAGTTATCTGCCTTTTGGACTAATGCTGACAGAACCTAGTAGGTATGGTTGGCATTAAAGCCGCCACCAATAATGAAGAGATCCCCTAATGGCCAAAAGAAGTAAGTGAAGTGTTCTTCTTTTTGTGCTTTGTCGCTTGGATCTCTAAAGTTTTATATTTGGCATCTTAGTAATGCTTTATATTTTCCTTTCTTCAGGAAAGGTCTGGCCGAGCAGTATCATGAACCTTGTAACCTTTTCTATTGCAATAATTTGTTCTGGTCATCAGAGTCTTCGATATTAGAGCCTATGTTTTATCGTTTCATAGAAATATCTCGAGTTCGTGAGCTCGTTGAATTAGCCCGTTGACATTCCACGCTACTATTCTTAATGTATTAGCCATTCCCGGTTTTGTTGTTTTGCTGACATAATATATTTCAATAGATATGAAAGCATGAGTTTGACAAAATTAAGAGAAAATTAAAAAACATGCTACTCCATTGGGTAAAGATAAGCAAAACATAGTTTATATTGTTACCAAGCGAGTGACTTTTAGCATCAACTCATTCAATATTAAAGTTTTCCAATTTGCTGACTCTTTCGAGAGTCGTTTTATTAATATTTTCCTAGGTATCTAGCTTGGCCATAATTTTTTGCAACATTTGGATTATCTCATCTGGTTCAACTATTGTTGTTTTAGTTACTTTGTCCTTCGCTGATTGGGCGTATGTATCTTCGGTGGATTGTTTTCCCACTGACTTTGCTTTTGTCTTGGTTTTTGTCTCCTGTGTGCGTTTATCCTGAATTTTGGGTGTTGAGACGTTCGGATATTGCTCTGCTGTTGCTTACAAACTGCGTCGTTTCTGATTTTTTTAAACTCCTTGGCAACGCAGCATCCGCAAGAGTTTGCAGGATCCGCTTCATTAAAGTTGACGTATTCAATGGCAAACTGTCCCCCCACAGATTCCGTCGAAAATCCTTCTTGTGAAGAGGAGTGTGATTCTCCGGCCTCGCCGGTACCCACCTGGGGTTATATTCTTTTTAGTTTATCTGCTAGTATGTTTTTTGTCTCAAGTCCATGTCCATGCCATTAGTCGTCATCAAGTGGTCCTTTTGTTTTCGTTTTTTCAAATATCGATCATAAAGTCAAATTAAATCAATAAATTAGTCTTCTCATTAATTAACAGCTTAAATTGAACCATACGATGAGATTCAACAAGTTACAAGTATGATGTGTTGTAATGGGTGGCTAAAACAGGACTAAAACTCTCTTCTCTTAATACCAGGAAAGCCTCTGGCTTTGACGAGATCCCAGCAATTGTTCTAAAAAAATGCGCACCAGAACATGCTCCTGTCCTGACTCGTCTGTTTCAGACATCTTACAATAGAGGCACATTCCCTAGTAACTGGAAAACTGTTCGAGTACAACCCGTCCCCAAAAAAAAAGGATCCAAAGTGCTTCCTAGCAACTACAGGCCTATTTTTCTCCTTTCAGTCGTCTCTAAAGTGATGGAAAAGTATATAAACACCGAATTACTAAAATTTCTTGAAAAACACAGTCTAATCCACGACAGGCAGTATGGATTCCGTCAGCGCAGATCAACTGCGGACCTCCTTTCCTTTGTCACCGATTCTTGGAACAAGTCTATGGAACTACACGGTGAATCCCAGATTGTCGGTCTAGATATTTCCAAAGCATTCGACCGGGTCTGGCACGCAGCGCTGCTTAATAAACTACTGGCCTATGGCCTACCACCAAAACTCTGTACGTGCACAGCAAATTTCCTCTCCAACCGAAGAATTTCTGTTGTCCTGTATTGTATGGCCATTCCTCATAACTGTATCTAATTAATGCAGGAGTTCCTCAAGGTTCAGCTTTATCCTCTACTTTGTTTCTTCTCCACATCAATTACCTCCTCTCTAGCACATCCAACCCAGTTCACAGTTACGCGGTCGACAGCACCCTCCGCTCAAATATACAATATTCTAAGCCTGTCTCTTTAGCCCAATCAGATGAGGATCGCAGACTCATGGACTTCTGTCTCCGTCGATCTCCAAAAAATATCAGACTGGGGAAGTAGAAATCTTGAACAATTCAACCCCACCAAATTACAGTCTTGCTTTCTTTCTCATAAGAGATACACAAGCCCTTGACCCATCACAATAAACAACCTAGTTATTCAAAGTAATGAGTCCTTTTCACTTGTTGGCATTTCTCGAAATCTCAATGGGCACCAACATGTCACATCAATTGCTGAAGCAGCTACTAAGAAATTAGGTTTCCTCTTCCGGGCTCGCAAATACTTTTCACCAGCTAATCTCTATACATTATATACACCCAAAGGCTGCCATCCCTTGCCCACCGACGTGCCGTTAATGACCTCTCTCTCTTTTATAGATATCTGCACGGGCACTGCTCAGAGGAGCTTTCTTCCATAGTTCCTCCACCTGCTGCCCCCAGCAGATCTACCAGGGGAACAGAGCGAATGCACCCTTTTACTGTCCAGGTCACCGCACATAGAACACCTTGTTATGCCCGCTCTTTTGTCCCGAGGACTTTCACGTTGTGGAATTCCTTGCCAGCACATGCTTTTCCTTCTCCCTCGAACCTCCAAACCTTCAAGTCCAGAATTAACAAGTTGTCTCTTTCCTCCTTGTCGACACCCACAGTACGATAGTATTTAGGCTGTAAGCCCTCGTTGTCTGTTGTAGAAATAATAAAAGCGCAACGATATGATGACAATAAAAACTTTTGAAATGTGGACATGTCTAAATATGACTAAGATAATATACATTCATATAAATATACATAAAAGTCTGCCAAAAGAAAGTCGAAGGAAGATGCTTGATAAAATAAATTAAGTTAGGAAGGCTAAATTAATAACATATATTCTGAGACATTATATCTTTATGACATTATTTGAAAGACATATTTCTAAAAAAGAAAGTGTACGTTAACAGTAAATATTTTGGAAAGCCTGCAGTTCGGAAGCTGCAGTACAACGAAAATAGCTTATGGAGAAGACATGGCTGGAACGACAAGGCCACATCGCCTTTACGCTGTGAGTGTGATAATGTGTAAACAAGCTTTTCTTGATAAAATGTCTTAATCCATAAAAACTGAGGTTTACCTACTGATTTGTTGATATAAATAATATGGTTTGCAAATAGAGTCGATTCTAAAAAGGAAATGTCACCGGTGGAATGATCGCTGAAATTTCTAATGCTTTTGTTATATTTTATATTTGTTTTTGAAGCCCACCAGAAAAATGCATTGCCACAAGTAGTTGCTCAAGTTGTTTATATAGTATGGAATCTCACACGTCCGAAAAGCCAGGTATAAAGTCCCAGTGTATTTTATTGTTATTGCAATGTATCAATGCATCCCCCACCGTTAATGGCTGGTCGTGTGAAAAAAAGAGGCAGTTCGATTTTTTACCTGCATTACAGCGACTCCATTATTGAAACCCTATACAATATTATAATTAATGATAAAGAAGAAATGCTTAGCTTTAACACACAATTTATCTTGGGTGTGGCTATAAAATAAATAACAAAATATTATCAATGCTAACATAAAACAGCAATTAAAGAATGTACAGAGCACTGATAATTCTTACTTTTTTTATAATCAGGAAGTAAAACTATCTGGTATTTGTATTTGCAAATTATACCAACCACTGAAACAAAAAGCTTCATATAATATTTGGGTAAAATAATGGAAACATTAGAAAAACAAAACGCCTTTATTTAAGGATCCAATTCGAACTGTTATCTGTAAGAATAGAAAGATGTATATTGTATTATATGTTGTCGGCATCAATGACTGCGCCCTTGAATCATTTTAAACCCGATTTTAGAATGTATTTACTACTATTTTGTTTTATATATTATGTTGGAATCAGGTCTTTTCACAATTATTTTTTCCTCATAATTATCATTCATATAGCTTACATGCTTATACATATGTACCTGCTAAATCATTATAACCATTAGCGAATAAAAAGCAAAAATTTACATACATATGAGGTTTGAAAAAACTGTATACATGGGCGCAAGTTAGGCGGACTAGAACTATAAGTTGTAGATCATTTCCATGAATATTCGCTACCATAACGCACTGGCTGTGTCCAGACATTTTTATTTATTTTTTCCAATATGTGAAGAACGAGGACAACTAATTGAGGCCTATGGTGCCATATAGGCAACTTTTGAAACAATACTTTACAGGAGGCAACGGAAAACAAAGGTTAAGAACATGAAGGAGAAAAAAATGTCCTAAAATAACAGTCATAAAAAACCGCTTAACTATATCATTATTATTATGTTAAGAGATTTATTTATTTATTTATTTATTAAAACTGCTCCATACAAGATATCGGAAATAGTCAAAACACAAAAAACAGCTTATCAACTCTGAAACTTAAAATTTAAATATTAGTACACAGAATAAAAAGAATGCTCTCTAAAAAACGATTTTAAAGCAAGCTTAAATTGCCTGAGGCTGCTCAAATTTTTAACGTTGTCAGGTAAATGATTATACAAGCGTATTGCAGTGTTGCGAGGTGCCCGATTAATCTGTTCGATCCTATAAGGGGGAACATACAAATCTTTAGCCTGTCTTGTTTCATACGCTGTAATATTACCGCAGGTACTAAAAATGGC
The DNA here is from genome assembly GCA_964006375.1 of Tillus elongatus. Lineage (NCBI taxonomy): Eukaryota > Metazoa > Arthropoda > Insecta > Coleoptera > Cleridae > Tillus > Tillus elongatus. The sequence goes on from OZ023265.1 coordinate 114,223,738, forward strand.
AATCTTTTTTCTGACATAACAAAGCGCCTCAAGCATATATAGACACGTCACTGTTAAAATGCCATACCGTATAAATAATGGTCAACAGTATGCGGAAGACGGCAGGACAAAATGGTTCGGACAATTCTCTTCTGCATCAACAGAACCCTCCCCAGATGCACACAGCCACCCCAACACAGCAAACCATATGCCAGGAGACAGTTGACACTGCCATAGTATCATGTCAACAACGCCTGAGTACTCAAGGAATCGCGCAGCTGCAGCAACGCGTAATTCCTAGATGCAAGAGAGACCACCACATGGTCAACATGGACATGCCAAGATAAGTTAGAATCCAGATGGAGCCCCAAAAACTTTACAGACGCGCCCTGTCTTATTGAACCGTTATCACACCCACCGGAGAAAAAAGAAGCATTTCAGTCTTCTGCGTTTTAAGAACCAGACCATTTATCGAGCACCAGGCTGACACCCGAGACACACACACACACATTAGCTGCAGCACCAAGCTCTTCAAAACTTTCTCCTGAGATTGCAGCAGTGGTGTCATCTGCGTACAAAGTTAAGTGGTATTGTTGGAGATCATAAACAATATCGTTAAGAAAAATTGTAAACATAAACAAAAATTTTAACAAAATGGAAAACTGACTCCAAAAAAATATATATTCTAAAACAAAAAATGCACTAAAAAGTAAAAAATAATTGCGTATTCTTCTGTCTACAACTTACAATCAACTTATTTTTTCCACTCAATGTACGATCAATGCATTTACCACGCAAGAATGTAGGTACCCACTTAAACTTAACCTCTAACTCCACACATACCTATGACTAACAGACAATTATCAAAATATTTATTTAGAGTTCACCTAAGCAGAAAGTTTTAAATATATGTGTAGACTCCTTAAAAGACAATCAAATTATTAGGATCATATAATGTAAAATTATTGTTATTTTTGGAGTCGGTGTCAGCCAAGGAAATACAACAATATACCTTACATTAATAATACGAGAATACCTTATGAAACATACATATTTTACAAATGAAATTTTATACAATATACTGTGACAATATCCTGGGACCTTGAAACGACAATATACCAATACCTAATTAAACCTTTTTACAAATGAATTTGCGTACGCGTTTGCCTCGCTCACTCGGCTATACCCCTCCAACCATTCTTCCGGGCGCGCGCGCGCAATCGACCCGCCCACGCTGCGTCCTTTGTCTATGTGTGTAAAGTGTGTATGCCAATTGTTATATAGTAAGACATTTCAGGTTAAGTAGTTACAAACCCATCTCGGCTGATACCGACTCCAATAATAACAATAATTTTACATTATATGATCCTAATAATTTGATTGTCTTTTAAGCAGTCTACACATACATTTAAAACTTTCTGCTTAGGTGAACTCTAAATACATATTTTGATAATTGTCTGTTAGTCATAAATATGTGTGGAGTTAGAGGTTAAGTTTAAGTGGGTACCTACATTCTTGCGTGGTAAATGCATTGATCGTACATTGAGTGGAAAAAATAAGTTGATTGTAAGTTGTAGACAGAAGAATACGCAATTATTTTTTACTTTTTGGTGCATTTTTTGTTTTAGAATATTTTTTTGTATAGTCGGTTTCCCATTTTGTTAAAATGTTTGTTTATTTCTTTATTTTCAGTGAGTCTGAAGCTTTATATCTGATTTAATTAGACGGAAGCGCAACGGTGTGATCCACAACCATCGTCAATATAGTCGAAGTCAATTATATACGCATTATTAAGGATAACTCAAAAACTACTGGTTGGATCCTGATCACATTTATATGAGACCACACGAGAAGCACCAGCTTTCAAATAAAAGAATAGTCATCAAAATCGGTTCACCTAGAAAAAAGTTCTGAGGTAACACACAAGAACATCATCAATGTAGTCGAAGTCAATTAAATACGCATTATTAAGGATAACTAAAAAACTACTGGTCAGATCCTGATCACATTTATATGGGACCACATGAGAAGCACCAGCTTTCAAATAAAAAAAGAATCATCAAAAGCGGTTCACCTAGAAAAAAGTTATCAGGTAACACACATAAAAAAACATACAGTCGAATTGAGAACCTCCTCCTTTTTTTGAAGTCGGTTAAAAACAGGGCCTAATATTATGCTGCCTTGCGGCACGCCGCTCGACACGGCTGAAAATCCAGACATATAGTTCTTACCTGCCTGTCGTATCCTGACAGCCTGACTTATCCCAGACAGGTAGCTTTTTAGCCATAAATATGCATTTCCTCTTGTGCCATAGTACTCAAATTTTTTCAATAAAAGGGAATGGTTGACCGCATCAAACGCTTTCAAAATGTCGAAGAACAACCCGGCGGATTTGGACCCACTGTTTATGTAATCCACGACTGTCAGGTAATTGCTAAGCACGGCATCCTGAGTTTACAGCTGCCTACGAAAGCCAAATTGGCACGGAGACAGTAAATACAACATATGTGTGTGTGTTTTTTTTTGTTTCTTTAACGTCTGTTTATTTCCGCTACTCTGGCCAATCACCGTTGCCAGGGAGCAGTTTCACCTCACTCTCCTGGAAATTTTACCGAACCCCTGCCTTTTTGTAAGGACGATAGGGATATTTAACGTGCCCAACACCGCATGGACACGGGACCGACGGCTTTACGCCCCCTCCCAAGGTCGAAACGTGCAGACATTCAACTTGCTCAAATACAATGCCACAAACTCGGTTGAGGTTACTTGTACAGTATGCACTGAAAAGTGAAAGGAGAACTTTGGGACAGAACCCAGTACCCTTCAGTTCAGAGGCACACGTTCTTACGACTAAACCACCGAGGCTCATATATACAACATATATTTTTAATTACTTTTTTATACTTTACTTTATTTTTTAATTTTACTTATATGCACATTTGTGTAACAGGAGATATAATTGCCAGTCAATTTAAATTTATATTTTTATATTTTCTATTCGTTTGTCTAATAACACATACATTTTTATAGTTTTAGATTGCAAAACTTGTGTCAGGTTGAAGATGCATCAAATTTTTTTCGTTTCAAATATTTTATTAATTAGGTTTTTATTACTTTCATACTCTAATAGAATATGTTCATTGCTCCCTTAACTACCACAAATACAATTAGAGCTTTCTGATTGGTTCACCTTATATAAGTTAGCTGAGCTCAAGCAATGACAAAATGTCAATCTAGTTTTCATAAATGTGATTCTTTAAACCATGGTGGTTTTAGTGAAAGTGCTTCTAAATTTCTATAACATTGTCCTTTTGTCTTGGCTTTTTACGGGGGGTCTTATTTTCGTTGTAAATGTGGAGTATCTCAGTTATCATTAAAGGTAGAGACAAACGTTTTCGCAATACTGTGCTCGATTTTTATGAAACGAAAAATGGCAGTGACAGAAAAGTCTCCGCCTTCTTAGTTTCGTAGATACAGCGCGCTTTTGAAAAGTTTGTAATTTGGGACCCCACTTGTATTTTATTTATTTAACAAGATATCGAAAAGATTAAAACTGATTCTGGTAAAACTTTTGCCGTAGAATAAAGCGGTATATTCAGATATTTTCAAAAAGTTTTAATTTTCGACAAAAATGTCAAAGTTTTTTTTTAAACAGGACTTCGACGAGCTTGAATTCTTTCATTATTTATTTTGATTTTACCATCATGTTCGTTCATAAATTTTTCTACAAATTTTTGTGAAGTAAGATACACGCATATTCTATTACTTGTAGTTTTCATTTAAATATGAGATTTGTTGGTTGTATTATGTTTGCCAATGGTATGAGATAATCTTTTAGTTTTGCTCCGTCTATTGCGGAAAATATAATTGCTTAATTTTACGATAAAATGTTTTGTTGTATTAGTATGGTAGAATAGGTTTTGGTGGTACGCGTTTCCATCTGGGAGCTCCTGTAGTCAGAAGCCCCAGAAGCAGTTTTAGACATCTTAATAAATTTCAGGTACAACCCTGTCTATCTCGGAAGATAAATAGGTAAACCCATAACGTTCTCAAAAATAAGACGTCTGCTAATTAATGCAGTATAATATTCTAACTAATATATCAAAGCCTCGGTGGTTCAGTGGCAAGAACGTGTGCCTCTGAACTGAAGGGTACTGGGTTCGATCACAGGGTACTCCTTTCACTTTTTCAGTACATATTGTACAATTAACACCGACCGTGGCTGTGGCATAGTATTTGAGTTGAATGTCTGCACGTTCCGCCCTTCGGAGGGGGCTGAAATCCGTCGGCCCCGTGTCCATACGATGTTGGGCACGTTAAAGATCCCTACACTCCTTACAGAAAGACAGAGGTTAGGCAAAATTTCCAGGATAGTGAGGTAAAACTGCTCCCTGGCGTCGGTGATTGGCCTTAGTCGCGGAAATAGGTCGACGTTAAAGAAATAAAAACAGACAGAACTCATATATCTATCTAATTGTATGGAATTATATTGTACTCACACTGTACTGTAAACCTGACACACCAGTGGATCAGTTAAGCACAATGTTTTAAATTATAACTCTGTAATTCCGATACGATGGATTACTTATTAACTGTTAACTGAAAACACTGTACAAAATATAGGAGCGGCCTCACAAATCAAGATAAGATTATATCCCGTAAATAAAATGTTTAAAGTTGTATTCACAAGTAGGTACTAATCCATAATACAGAAGAATTCAGATGTACATCATTCTCAAATGAACGTTATTCTTAATAACCTAAATCTTTTTTGAAACTTAATTAAGCATGGCACATTTAAGTGCAACTGAGCGTATACAAATTTTATCTCTTGTTGGATTCGGTGATAAAACCAGAACACAGCAAGAAGTGTGCAATTTTGTTAATGTGAACTATCCAGACAGACGTACCAGCCAATCCCCTGTGAGTAAAATCGAGAAGAAATTCAGACATACTAGACATGTTAAACGCATGCAAAATGCAGGGCGTCCTAAGAAAATTGATGAAGACGTAAAACTTGATATTTCATTAGGTGTGGGTGAAAATCCTCATGTTGCATGCATCTCGATCAATTGCAGCAGATTATTAAATTTCTTAGCGAGTAGTATTACGTGCAATAAAATTAGAAAATCGCCATTCTTACAAAATGCAGCTGCTGCACGAACTTAATGAAGAGGACACTGACCGATGAATGCATTTTTGTGAAATAATGCAAGATTTACGCCACCGTAATCCAAACTTCATTCGCCAAATCTTTTTTTCGTACGAGGTATCATTTTGGCTAAATGTAGCAGTGAATAAACAAAATTGCAGGTATTAGAGTAGAGAAAATTATCACTGGATGACTGAAGCACATCTACAACACCCTCGTTAAGTTAATGTGTAGGCAGGAATAGTCCACGATAGAATCATAAGTTCTTTCTTCTTCGGCGAAACTCGCAGTGGGCAGCGATATCGTATTTTTTTCAGGAATGAGCGTATTCCTGCTCTTGCTGCATGTTTTTTTAAATGAAGATGATCCTGGTTTACCAAGTGGTGATATTTTGTTTCATCAAGACGGTGCACCTCCGTACTTTGCACGTCCTGTATAAAATGAGCCGAATTAGCCCTGACGTAATTCATTCGCAACGTACAAAAGGAATGTGTCAACAGATTTTCTTACTGCCAAGAAGTCGATGGATTGCATTTCGAACGTTATATTTAAAGGAAACAATACTTTAATTTGCTGCATAAGAACCTTTTGTGATTGTTGTTATGAATAGAGTTTCTGTTTCCACTCTCTAAATGACTTTTATTCATAAATTGAACAATGTGGGGTATCAAAATTTTGATGTTGCCGTCTAGATAATTCAATGATCTACCAAAATATAAAAAGCGGGATTTCATTTAAAAAAAAACGTCGATGACCTCATATTTGAAAAGCAGGTGTGGGAGAACTGTAAATTTTATGCAAGAATGTGTATTTTCGAAAACTAGAGTTGACGTGTCCCGAGTATTTCGTCAAAACACAAATCACTTATGTCTTAAAGATGAAATTGCATAATTTTGCCGCTCACTATAATATATGCTATTAAACAAAGCGATATTTTAATAGATGGTAAAAATATTACCTTCATCAAAATATACATTAGTCCATCTACGTTTAAATTTATTTATTGGGTATTGGGTAAAAAGAAGATAGATAAACCATTTTTACCTACCTGCGTCAATAAAGGTATGAACTACAAAATATTAAAAACCGGAATTTCTTTAGATATTTCGTCTAAAAAAATGTGTAAGTTGCTTTTCAGTACCCGTTTTTATGTCTCTAAGCCTGAAATAGGACTCATGATAAGACATCCACAGATATACTATATTTATATTTTAGTTAACGCCCAACTTTAGTCTTCCTTTAGCTTTAAGCTGCACGATGTAACAGTATTGGGGTTACGTTACATTTAATTTAAACTCGTATGTAAAAATATCAATATAAATATATGTAATATCCAAGCAACTCAGTAAATATATATGTTATTAAGCAAAGTGATTTTTCGATAGTTAGTAAAAGATATTTCCTCCAGCTAAGAAAACATTAGTCCAGGTACTTTTAGATTAATTTAATATGTATTAGCTGAAAAAGTCTGGACGCAGCAAGTGCGTTATGGTAGTGAATTTTTATTTAAATGTTTTAAAATAGCAAATATGTGTTTTTAAATAAAGCAGCCATAAAATTTGGTTACCAGTATGACCTATATAGTAGAAACAGTGTACCATGTATTATCAAAATAACTTTATTGTTTGAAAATGTACAAAACTTTTTCGAAAACAAACTTAAAGTGTTCCCGAAAAAACTAGTTTCCTGGCCAACGAAACTTATAGGTTAATAGCAAATTGAGATATTTGAAGCATTTAATAAAAATTCGCTACCATAATGCACTTTCTGCGTCCCCAATTTCTTTTCTTACACACATGTATTAACATTTCGTGGTCGCAATTCAATACATTAAAGCTCAGTTCAGAACTGGCATGGACGGGGTGAATCCGACTATCTAATTAAAACAAAGCATTGTTTAATCTATTTAAACTGAGCAGATTTTAATAAAAATTCGCTATCATAACGCACTTGCTGCGTCCCGAATTTCCTTTCGTACAAAAAATTCGATATGTTAAAGGTCAGCTCAGAACTGACACGGACCGGTGGAATATGACTATCTAATTAAAAGAAAGGAACGTTTAATCTATTTGGACTGAGTAGAGTTTCCTGGCTAACGAACTTATGCAAGCCACTTGCAAAAGGAAGGTACTTATCAAATTTGATCGTCATCGGCCTATTATTTTTTGACTTATCGGTGTGACACATAAATATATATATATATATATATATATATATATATATATATATATATATATATATATATATATATATATATAAACATATAAAGTCTGAAACCGACCGCTGATTTGGGTTCCAGGGGTCTTAAATGGCGCTCATTTGTAGAAATGTTTTCAAAATTCAAAATTCGCGTTTTCCTCATTAGTGTTTTTAGCGATTTTTTTTCAAATTCGCTAATGAGGAGATCTGTGATATATATATATATATATATATATATATATATATATATATATATATATATATATATATATATATATATATATATATATATATCCGACCGATCTTGATCAAATTTGGTGAGTACCTTCCTTTTGCTAGTGGCTTGGATAAGTTCGTTAGCCAGGAAAATCGGACCAGGTTTTCCCGGAAAATTTTGTATTTTCTTTCTAAAAAAATTCATATCTCCGTAAATAACAAAGTAAGGGCAACCAAATTGGTACGCGTGTTTGCATTATAAATAGTGTACTCTGTACCAAGACTTACGTATCTAGCTTTAAAGACAACGAATTTATGGGCAGTTAAAGAAACAAATTTTGGAGTTTTCCTCAAAACGTCAAACTCGCAATTTTAAACGTTAAAATTAGCAATGTTTAGGCAAACAACGTGAAACAAATACAGATTTTGAAAAGAAAATGTTGCAAGAAGAGTGTTCTGCAAACCCTTAAGTTTCATATTCAACCGTCATTGCCCTTCATTTTACTAAAATATTTAGAAAATATTTATTTCAAATAGACCCTCTCTTTGATGCTTTGGCTGTCAGTTTAGTTAAGTTGATGCTTTTTTGGATAATTATTTGTAGATTTAGTAAAGTTTATGGTTTAACGGTCTATAATTTTTTAGCTAATTTTCGTAGAACAAATTCCTTAATACATTTTTGCATTTTTTATCGAAATATGATGCGTTTATAAGAAAAAATCTGGACGCAGTAAGTGCGTTTTGGTAGCGAATTTTCGGTAAATTTGCAGATTAGCTCCCGAACGCTTTTCAAAAAACTGTTTTCAGAAACTTTCCTAGGGCCCCCCTGGATGCAGAAACCCCAAGAAAAATTTCTTGTTCACACCCCCAAGGAAGTTACGGGACCAGGAGTGAATAGGGGTGCTGGGCGGGGTAGGTAGTAAAAAGGAAATATGAGCAGAAGATGCGAATAAAACTGGCTTGAAAATTGTCTTTTTCACATCTTGAAGCCATATCCCCCTTAAACCCTGCCTACCCCGCACAGCACCCCTATTCCCCCAGGTGCCGTAACTTCCTTGGCGGGTATGAACAATAAATTTTTCTTGTGGTTTATGCAACGAGGGTGGTTGTATGCACGCGAGGGGGAAAGGAAAATCCACACGACGAAGCAGCCACCCCCAACCCTACCGCAAGTCGAAGTGGGGGGGTCTGCTTCGTCGTGGGCATTTTCCTTCCCCCCCTCGTGTAGGCGGGGTTTAATGGGGATATGGCTTCAAATAGACAGCTTTTAAGCAGTTTCCTTCGCTTTTTCTGCTCATATTTCCTTTTTACTACCTACCCCGCCCAGCACCCCTATTCACTCCCAGTCCCGTAACTTCCTTGGGGGGTGTGAACCAGAAATTTTTCTTGTTGTTTGTGCATCCAGGGTCCAGTAATATTTCTGAAAACAATTTTTTTTAAGCGTTCGGGAGCTAAGCTGCAAATTTACACCGAATTTTAATAAAATCCTTCAAATTTCAATAACTCAATTTGCTATTAACGTAAGCTTTGTTGGTTAGGAAACCAACATTTAAGTTTATTTTCGGAAATTTTTTGTATATTTTCAAACCATAAGTAATTTTGCTAAAATATAGTACATTGTTTCTACTACATATGCTATACGGGTAATCAGATTGATGCCTGCTCGCATTTGCTATTAAAAACATTTTTATGGAAATTCACTTTCATAACACATTTGCTGCATCCAGACTTTTGAAAAATGTTTTCCAACAATAATTTCGATTAAATATGATACATTGTTTCTACTATATAGGCAACCAAGTTTGTGCCTGCTTTCATCAAGGAAAGACATTTGCTATAAAAAATATTTTGAAGAAAATTCGCTACCATAACGCACTTGCTGCGTCCAGTGATTTTTTTAAAAGACATAAACTATTTTTACCTGCCTGCATCTATAAATGTATGAAAGACATTAACATAATACGACCTATTTCAAAGCCATCATGACACCAAATCAAGAGCCAACGAGAAATACATACTGCATTGCGCCACATTGTAAACTCAAAAGTATTCAGGTCGTCCTTTGAAGGGTGTCACGGTGTATAGTATAGGTTTTATAGGTAGAGCTTTTATATGTTCTATGTGCTGCATCTAAATCGAACGCTACGATTCTAAACGATTCATCGACACCGTAAACAAGTCCTTTTTATGAGAGAGGTAAAGGTAAAGCTAAGAACTTGGTAGTTCAAACGTTTGAATTCAAAATTCAACACTGAAGCAGTGTATAAAAGTTTGGACGTAGCAAGTGCGCTATTGCAGCGAATTTTAATTAAAATGTTTTTAATCTCAATAATTATATATATTTTTTTATTTTATATAAGGCTTCAAATTTGGTAGATAATATATACCCTATAGTGGAAACCATGTACCACATTTCATCAAAATAACTATACTGTTTGATAAAGTTCAAATTTTTTTTCAAAAATTAACTTAAAATTTTCCCGATTAAACTGGTCTGATTTTCCTGGCCACGAACTTTTCAAGCACTTTACGCAAAATATACACCGGATAAGACATAATTACTAACTAAAATCTTTTTGACAAAAATTACAAAAAACATTTTTTACATAGAAATGAAAAAAGATTTCCTTTTACGTAAATTCGCCATTTATTTTACATAAAGTGTAATATTATATGAAAATCATATAATTTTTTTTTACAAAAATTCCTAAAAAGTTTATCACACGAAAATTTGCTAAACAATTTTTTTCAAGAAAATTGTACAATTTTGGAGTGAATTCGCAACAAACTTTTTTGTTGCAATAAGTTATTCAATAATAATTATTAATTACTAGCATATAAAAAAAAATCTGTGTGAACTGACGAAATACATGTACACGAAAATTTGCTGATAAATATATAACATTCAAATTATGTAGCTATAATTAAAGTTAAAAAAATGTAAACAAAGTTGTTAAATAACTTTTAATAGTGGATATATTATTACAGAAATAGAACTGCTTTTCTTATCGATTTTCATACAAAAAAAATTTGCTAAGCAGATCTGTATTCATATTATATATATATATATATATATATATATATATATATATATATATATATATATATATATATATATATATATATATATATATATATATATATATATAAATTTAAAAAATAATGGCCTGATTTCAGTAAAACTTGGAAGTACTTTGCTTTTGTATTTGGCTGGGATAAGTTCGTTAGCCAGGAAAATCGGACGAGTTTTTCCGGGAAATCTTTGAGTTTTCTTTCGGTGACACTTGCGATCAGAGAAACGCACAAGAACAAACTATTTCGTGTCGATAACAAAATCTATTGGATATTACAATGATTAATTTCCTTGACGCAAAAAGGTTACAGAGTACCAGAAAAATTAGCTTACAAATACTACAATTTTTCTTCTTAAAAGTGTGTTTTACTAAATCTTTTACAGAAAATCAATTTCAAATAGACCTTTCTCTGATGCTTTGGCGGTAATTTCAATTGTTGCGTTTGTGTTTAATAGTCTCTAATTTTTAGCGATTTTTTGTAGAAAAAATGCTAATGAGGAGATCGTGACTTGCAGTAAGTTCGTTATGGTAACGAATAAGATATTAATACGTAGTATGAAGGAAATAGTAACGCAGCAAGTTGCCTATGGCAACGAATAAGGTAAGGACTTGATTACAAACAAAATTTAAAAATACGGTCGCAGCAGGTGTTTTATGGTGACAAATAAGTATGTATGTATTGTGAAAAAAATAAATTTGGAATGGAGAATAGCAAAAGGCTCAATTTCTGGTATTGTGACGGTTCTCGGCTTCTATAGCAGTTTCCATGCACACACAGTACAGCAAGGAGGAAGCTCTGGAAGAAAACTAGCGAGCGGAAACAATTACTCCATTAGCTAATACCACGATGGGCGTTGAACTACATCACTCTCTAGCTTTATATATATATATATATATATATATATATATATATATATATATATATATATATATATATATATATATATATATACTTCTGTTCAGTCCCTGTCAATCACAGATATAACTTTTACGATAATTATTGAACAATATTATAATTTTGTCATCAAAAAACTAAATGTAAGTATCTGAAGTGTGTACATTTGCAGAAAAACTAAATGTATTCCAAGTGCTACCTTAGTCTATATACCTTATTCATTACCATAACCCACTTGCAGCGTCAATGGGTTTTTTTATGACGGAGAGTAAGGAAGTAACCATAAAACAGTGAACTATATTTAGTTGACAGACATCTAATCATAATACGCATTATAATACCTTATTAAGTCGGTAAAGAGAAATGGAATGGAAACACCACATCAATTCGAACACAGAGATTCGTGTGCGCAGGAATCTGGCCGGTAAGTAGAGCTAAACTGTAGGATTATCAAGGTAATTTTCAATGTGTGTATATATATATATATATATATATATATATATATATATATATATATATATATATATATATATATATATATATATATATATATATATATAAAGAAGTAATAAGTTATAGTAGCACATTTTCATAAGTTTTCTAACACCAAATGCAACCTACTTTATCTGCTAAGCATGTCATTGGACTTGTTTATAACTTATTTATGTTAAATATTGTCTCTGGATGATCAAAAACCTTTCAATGACATCCGTTTTACTGCGCAAATACAGGTACTTATTTTAAGTAGCTCCCTCTTATGTACAATGTAGTCCAAAGCATGTTAATTTTTCTATAATATGTTACTAAAATTATTGACATTCTATTAATTATTACAAAATTGATTAGGGACTAAAAGATTTAATATATCCATCTTTCTTTATTCTATTGAACTTAGTAATATACAGTGATGTTATTTTTGACAGCAGTGAATATATTTTGCAGTATTTTTCATTTTCAATTAAAGTTAATTCCGAAAAAAATGGACTACAATTATTCGACTAAAATGAATTTTGGAATATTGCGTCCTTGGTATAATGGCAACATATGAGTTAAATTTTGTGAAAATAAATTGACCAGTTTCAAAGTTTTAGTGCAATTTTCAATGGAAAAATTTGACTATCAAAACTAGCCAATGAACTTAGCCCCCGATAATAATTTTGAAAAAACCCGGAAGTCGTCTCTAAGTGGCGTATGCAAATCATGTTGTACACACACACACACCCGCAACTCGTTGGTTAGAAACTTTCGAACTCATAATAGGAATTTATATCTGGCGTTTTCAGCGTAGACCTAGTCAATGTCTATCCTTCAAACGCAAATATATATATATATATATATATATATATATATATATATATATATATATATATATATATATATATATATATATATATATATATATATATATATATAACTAATATATAATAATAACTATAGGACCATAAAAAGATATTTATTCGGTTTATCTTTCTACCCTCGTATTAGAGTAATAGTAAAGAAACAAATACCTGTATGCCACCCTTTCAAGAGATTTTCTACCTCGCAATATCAAGAGAAATAAGCGGGTAGGGGAATGAGGAATGCATGACACGCAGGTAACTGCAATGACAGCCCGCACCCCCGTTAATTCTAAGGTTTAATTTAAAATTTAGTCTTTAGAATAGAGGGTGAATTTTGTATTTTCATCGTGTTGTTTGTTTCCCTTAAAACTTGTCAGTTCATAACTATATAGTATTGATTTATACGGAGTTTCTCTATAATGGAAGTCCATATGTTGTTAATTAGTACAAAATTAAAATTGAGTACGAATTGCTTTCAATCTTGTTTAATTTATGTTTATATTTTAACGAGTCAGTAACAGCTGCTTACAGAACATGTTTAAAATATATTTTTTTCTCTTAGAATACTAATTATTAAGGCAAGGAATATGTGCAATTAAAACATCAAAATAAGTCCACGAAAAACCAAAATTTTAATCAAGTGAAAATAGTTACGTGATTGCGAGAGAAGGATTGTTTTTATGTTAAAGTAGGTAAGGGTAATAAGGTTGTGATTTTGGAAAAAAAATAAAGATAAAATTTATAGCTCAACGGAGACAAGGTCGTGTAAACAATCAAATAAAAACCCACTACCAAAAATTATCTTGGACGTTGAAAATAGTCTAAAGAATTGTCACAACCTTATTAAAAGGCTTAGAAAGAAAGTTACATGTTGAAAATCCTATTCCCCAAAAAGTACAGTCTTTCAAAAATTCATAAACCCGGAAAATCAATGAGAACTATTGTTTCGGCTATAGATTCCCCGACATATAATTTAGCAAAGTGGTTGACAAATGATTTTAAAAGTTTGTCCGCCAAATAAAATAGTTTTTCAGTAATAAATTTACTTGAAATTATTAATAAAATTAAAGAGGTTAAATTGATTGAAGGCGAGGTTTTGATGTCATTTGATGTAACCTCATAACAATGAGGCTACATCAAATGACATCAAAACCTTGCCTTCAATCAATTTAACCCCTTTAATTTTATTACGTTAGGAAACATTCTAGCGGTCTCACGAAGAAAACGTTAACGTATTTAGATGAGTTGTTAAAAATGAATAACATAAATAAAAATGTCTGTAAAGAATATTTAACTTCCACAAACCTTTGTATTAAACAAAATATTTTTCAATTCAACAATGAATTTTTTGAACAAACCCGGAACGACAATGGGCAACCTGTTATCGCCATTTATAGCAGACCTTTCGCGAGTAGATTTAAAACAGGTCTTGAAAGTGAAAATGAGTGTGGCTTTGTCACGTGGATGATATTTTCGTAGTGTGTAACACAAACATTTGCAGAATAGAAGACTTTATTGCCAAATTCAACAATAAATTTGATTCTATAAAATTTAGCCACGAATTATAAAGTGATAATAAATTACCCTTTCTAGATGTACTAGTTATCAATAATAAAGACACTTCAGAATTCAATGCCCACAGAAAGGAAACCACTACTCTAAGCTACATTTCGAATGACTCACATCATCCGTACGCTTAAAAAATCGCCAGCCTGAGTTTTTTAGTAAACAGGTTAAATAAGTTTCCTTTAATTAAAAGTAGATATACCAAAGAATTAAATTATATTAAGAACGTGGCTGAATGTAACGGATACACTGCTTGTCTAGTAGAGAAATTAATTAACAAATAAAAAACAAAGAAATTGTTAGCGGAATCCACGACTTTTAGAAGAGAGAAAGCCCAAAAATACTACCTTTGCTTACCATTTGAACCTCGAATCACGAGGGGTCTAGTTATCATTTAAGGAAATCCAATTTGCAACTAACATTTTCGACAAAAAATACTTTAAAAAGCATTATAGGTAACCCAAAAGTCAAGGATACTACAAAATCTCAGGAAATTATGACATAAGTTGTAAAGATGGTGATCTTAAATACGTCTGGAAAACAAAAAGATCTATTGGAATTAGATTCAAATAACAATTAGCACAATTAAAATACAGTACTAGAGATAGATCTTCCGTCGATATATTTGGGATAATAATCACTACGTTAAAGAGGAGAATCTAAAATAAATAAAAAATGTTAGACCACCAGGACAAGTAAACGTTATATATATATATATATATATATATATATATATATATATATATATATATATATATATATATATATATGTGTGTGTGTGTGTGTGTGTGTGTGTGTATAGAGCTAAGTAAAAAAGTTCGGTACGCAGCAGGTGCATTATGGTAGTGGATTTTTATTAAATGCTTCACACTCGAATAACTCAATTTTATATAAACTTAAAAACTTCAATTTTGGTGCGTGGCAAGATCTCTTCCAAGGCAATATATATAAGAAATTTAATTAAAACAGCTTTATAATTTTTAACGTTGTAGAAAAATGTGGCATACTAAAGAGCTCAAAATGTAGCGACTTTTCCAAATTTATACCTACCCTCTGTCTTCGCTAATAAGCGAGATCCCCATGTGAGGCTCGAATTTGAATCAATCTGTATATATATATATATATATATATATATATATATATATATATATATATATATATATATATATATATATATATATATCCCATCCTTATATTATTTAAATACGCAAGAGCACCTTGTATCCTTACACTAGGTACCTGACACCTGAGTCTGGTGTCAGATTCCATTAATGAAACAGAAGCATTATCTATCCGAAAGAAACATTTGCCTGAAAGAATGTAAGACGATCTATAAATATACCCTTAAAATTCTAAAGTGAATCCTAACATCAATATTCTGTGCTTTAATATGAATTTAAATGTAATAAAACTCAATAGAGAACTCCAATAAAAAATCAAACTTTTCTTATATCAGGAGAATATAGAATCCCATAAAATTATATTTGAACGTATCTTTTTTTATTATCCGATCAGGTCAAGGAACAGGACTCTTACACAGATTTCTTTTATGTGTTTTCCTATCTTCCATTTTCAATGGTTTACGAGCGAAGTGATCACATATAAAATATTCTTCTCAATTCAATTTCCCAATATCAATTATATGAAACGCGGAGAAATATTTACCTATAATGTATCTGAACTTAATGTTTTAATTCGCATTCTGGAGAGCCGATATATTATCGAGGGAATAAATACATAATACATAAAATATGCGTTATGTAGGTAAAACGCGCGTTTTGTCATGTACATAGTCATTCACTGTATATACATATACGGTGTGTCCAAGGATAGAGTTATGATCACGTCGAATGGAATAATGAAGTCCAGTTTAGCTGACGTTTGGTCTGCTGGTTAGGCGAGTGACTCCAGTGGAATAAACTAAAGGATTTTCAAGTGGCCAAACAAGTGTCCTGGTTAAATTTGTCAGCTTGAAATAGTCTTGAGGCACATAGTACCGCTTCCCTCTTCACGCATATATGCAGGGGAGCAATATTCAACATTGCCTCTACTACAACTGTGAGGCACGATGCCACAGCTCCCGTTATTTCAAGACAGATTTTTGCAATTTGGTTTGTATTGAGGCTTGTTCCGTTTTTGACCACCATGCTATAGATGTATATATAACCATGGGTTTGACCACAGGTCAGGTCAGGTTAGCCAGTGTACCATTCGGTGATCCATCCCATCGTGGCAACGAGTCTACGACATATCCAGATTGCCATTGTGTCTCTAGAAAGAGTTTTTTCCAAAAGTGTGTTCCAATTCAGTTTTTGGCGTAAGAAGATTCCTAAGTAATTAACGTCCTTGGAAAATTGTAATTGTGTTCCATTTAGAGTGGGATGAGCTTTTGAAATTACTTTTCTTCTGTTAGTGAATAGAACAAGAACTGTCCTATAAGGATAAGCATTGAGTCGCCCTATCTCACATCAGTTCTTTACTATATTTAGGACTGTTTGAATTAGGCTCGATATTACAGCATCGTGCTCCACTGAATGTAGTCATAAGTTTATCAACAACGATTTACAACAGCAGGGGTGATAGCACTCTTCCTTGAGGACACCCTTTTGCCGTCGTCACTGTTGCGTTGGTTATATTTTAGGTGCACGTGATAACTCGGCTTTTTAGCGCGGACGCAATCCATATTTTATTTTTTATTAGTGTATTTATTAGTACATATCTTTACACCGTGTTTCACAAATAAGCTTAATGCTTGTGATTGCAATAAACACAAATTTCGATTTCTGACTTGCCTAAAGGGAACAGCCAAATCTTGCTACTGTCACATTTACAATGTTGTTAAATATTTAATAATTTTGAACTTCCTTTTTGCCACTAACAGTTGGACTACCACTCTAAATGTTCAGCTCTCATTTTACAATAACTCCCCCTTTTAAACCAGAAAATTCTTCCAAAATACTGATATTAATCACAACACAGAAATTTTGACATTTTGATTTTTTTATTACAATCGCCTTTCTTGTAGGGCCCTGGATTGATATGAGGTGTTGCCAAATGCATCATCTATGTCAATGTATGCGCTGAAAGCTACTTCTTTGGCCACAACAGTTTTTTCTATCGCCCTCACTAGACAGCGTATGGCGTCTAATGTAAATTTGCCCGCCTGATAGGCAGCGAATTTTTGTAGATGGGGCGCTTTTCTTGTTAGGGTTTTGTTTCGGAGAAAGTATGTGAGGCTAATGGGGTGTCGGACTTTGCTTCGTCCATAGGGGGACGTCCTGTTTTTGGTATGTAAGTGGTAACACCTCATTTACCTCTCTCCATGCCTGTGGAATATAGCCTGGGTATAAGCTTGCTCTGAATATTCGTCGCAGGTGGGGATTTAATGTCAAATGACCGCTGTAACAAGGCCGGAAATATGCCGTCTACGCCAGGAAATTTATATAATAATAATAATAATAATAATAATAATAATAATAATAATAATGATTTTATTCACACAAAAAAATACAAAAATAATATAATATAATTCTTACATAAAAGTTGAATAAAATCCATAGAACCCACAAAAGTCAGAGACTTGTGCGTGGGTATTCTAAACTATATAACTAATAAAGGTACATTCCTACAAAGCACAATGTTAGGATAGGAATTCTTGTAAAAAAAATCCATAATCTAGTAGAGTGAAACATGAACAACACACACACAGACAGATTCATATTCATATACACACATACACATACAGGCGTGCATACACACATATACACATACACACATGTACCCACATGTACCCACACATACACACACATATATACACACATGCATACACATACATATATACACACCTACATCCAGATATACCTACATTCCCACATACTCATCACAAAAGAACACAACATCTTTAGAAAATATTAGCTGATCGTTTCATGTATTAATCTACGTGCGCTTGTGCGTGACCATCTCAAAATCCAACTCTTGAGGTTTTTTTTTTAAAGAGTCTTTCATTGTCTGTGAATTTTATTTCCGCGGGAAGACAATTGAAAAGTCTCGGGCCCAGCTGAAGGTGAGAACGACGAGTTAGTACTTTGTGGAATCTTGACACAACATTGGCTGATACAGTAGAGCGTGTACTGTAGTTGTGGACTGTATGGAATAGTCTTTTCCGATTTCTGAATTGCCAAATCCCAACGGCTCCAAGATAAATTTGGAACACATCTGGAACTTGCATCTCATCATAAAGACGTTCAGATGGGTAAGTGTAAGATCTTTTACCAATTATCTTAAGCACCTATTTCTGTACCACTTCTAATCTTTTTATCCGAGTCTTTACCGCTCCTCCCCAAACTAGGCTGCCATATAAAAGGTGGGTCTCGACAAGAGACTGATATAGGATTCTAAGTTGTGCGGGCTCAAATACGTCTTGATATAGTTTAAATCTGCTACTTAAAAAGCGAATTTTTTTACCAAGCTGTCGATGTGGGCGTCCCACCTTAGATGACAGTCTATTTCTACACCCAAATACTTAATTTTTTGTGCAGAACATATTTCCAGTATTTTGTCGCCATCAGCAATCCGAAGAGACAAAAACAAGGGCAAGGCATTTGGATAGCTAGCAAAAGGCAAGTATTTTGTCTTAGTGAAATTAACTGTTAATAATTTTGAACTAAACCATTGCATTATATCTCCCAAATCGTTTTCAGCTTTTCTTTTCAGTTCGCTCCAAGTTTCCGCTTTATAAAATATTGCAGTGTCATCAGCGAAACCGACAATATCTCCTTCAGATGTCTGTAAAAACAACTCATTTATATAGATGTTGAAAAGGAGAGGCCCAATGACAGTGCCTTGTGGAACCCCACATTCCACCTGTCTCTGAGAACTAGTATATTCATCCACTCTAACATACTGTCTCCTTCCCCTAAGATAGCTTCTAAGCAATTGATAAATATTTCCCCTAAACCCAAAACTCTCCAATACCTCCAATAATTGTTCGTGATCAACCGTGTCAAATACTTTTGCGAGGTCTATAAAAACACACAAGCAGGGTGTACCGGTATCCATATCATTCACAATATTTTCCGTCATGTGAGCTATCGCATCCTGAGCTGACTTTCCCTCACAAAAACCATATTGACTCTGTGACAGCAATCCAAACCTATTTAAATAACGAATCATTCTAGTCCGCATAATTTTCTCAAAAATTTTTGCCACATTAGATGTCAATGATATAGGTCTATAATTCTGCATCTGTGTTTCATCACCACCCTTATGCACTGGAACCACAGCGGCAACCTTAAGTACATCGGGGAAGGAACCACCCTCAAAGGACATATTTATCAAATATGCCAGTGGAGGTGCAATTATGTCTGCTAGACTTTTCAAGATGTCACTTCTTATCCCATCTGGTCCAGGTGATTTTCCCGACTTGAGTGACTTTATGACTTCTCTAACTTCGCCTGGACATACCTCATCAAAAAAACAAGATGTTAAATTACTTGTTGTCCTCTTTTGGCGTGTTGTTTTCCTAATAGTTATTTTTTGCGCTAAATTTATACCTACGTTAATAAAATATTCGTTAAACTTGTCTACGATAATGGACCCATCATTTGTCGTGTGGTCCCCATATTTCATTTCACCAATGCATTTCTTCTTTCCTTTACTGCTTATACTGTTGACACAATTCCAAATGCCCTTTGAGCTGCCTTTATTCCGCTGAAGCATTTCAGAGTAATATGCCTTTTTTCTGAGTTTTATAACTGTATTCAATTTATTTCTATATCGACAGAATTCATTCCGTAAATTATCATTATTTGGCTGTCGCTGCAGTAGCCTATACAATGCATCTCTTCTGTTACAAGCGTTTACGATACCTTTTGTGACCCATTGCTTTCTAATAATTTCCTTCCTTTTAAGTGTTTTCCTATAAGTGTTTTGTTCTATATTTGTCACTATTTTTTCTATGAACTTTTCGGTCGCTGTGTTGACATCTGTTGCACTATAGACATCTAGCCATGATTCATTGCAGAGTTTTCTTCTCAAGCTGGTCGTATTTAGATAACTTATTTGTCGTATTTCATTTTTTTCCGCCTTTATAGGGAGGCCTGATATTACTAAGATAATACTGTAATGATCGGTAATATTGGTCTGTATGATCATGGGTGTTATCTCAATCGAAGGGTTTGCTGGATATTTGACAAATATATGATCAATACAGCTCTCACTTGTGCCATATATACGTGTTGGTTTATTAACCATAGAAGTAAATCCCTGTGATGCCAGTATACTCAAGTAATTGTCGCTATTTTCCGATTGATCAAGAATGTCAATATTAATGTCTCCAGCAAACACATGTATATCAAAGTGAGCCCTGCAAGACCTTAAGTAATCAAACAAGGCTTCATTGAACTCATCAAGCGAAGAAGCGGGGGACCTGTAAACCGCTGTAATACATATTGGCTTCATACCTCCACTCAATGTAACTTCCAAACACTTGAGACATCCTAGATTTATAATAGTGCAATCGCTTTTATAAACAGACTTTGCATACACTATTACGCCATCGCTCCTATTTAAGTTACCATTACTGTAGAAAATTTCGTATCCTGGCAAGCTGTAAATTTCCACATCTACAACCCGCCAAGTTTCTGTCAAAACGATGACGTCAAAACTCTGTGTAAACTGTCCAATTAACACTTTGAATTCATCAAAGTTCTTTGCTATGCTTCTAATGTTTGTATTTAAAACTCTAAAATTTTCATTTTGCTGCTTATCGATAGCAATATTTGCTTCCTCGATACGTTCCACTACTTTAGTCTCAACCGTTCTAACAGAAAAGTCCCTAATATATTGATCCATATTAACCTATACAATAAAACAAACTACAGATGCAACAAAAACGATGACTATGGAAACGTAAAACACAGATACTACAGACATACACCCACCTAGCGTTGATATGTATACAGTAATTTTTTAAAACCAAAACAAAAACAACCACAATTACTAGGATACATAAATAAAAATAGATCAGTTACGTACAGAAGCAAACAATCTATAACAACTAATAAATATAATCTATAAATACAAATGACATAAATATAATAAGCTATATAATAAAATGCATAATACAATTACAACTATTAAATAAAAGAAACTACACATGCAATAAAAATGATGACAAAACAAACGCAAAATACAGACAATACAGACAATCAGAATATCCCAAAACAGGGCAAAGCCGCAAGCAAAACGGCAACTGGTAATATATTAATTGGCTATACCGTTTCGGTAAATCTATTTTGCTGAATATGATCGTGTTATCTTAGGAGATACTTTGCTTGCAGGTTGTGAAGAAGCTGGTACCTTTGATCTTGCAAGATTTTTACTGGACCTATCGGAGCGTTCCGTTTTCTTGACCTCACACACTTGTGCGTCGTTTTCTTCTAAGCCAAGTTCTTCTAGTAATATTTTTTGCCTTCTCCGAGGATTGGGAGTAGATGGTGCACTATTTACTAGCCCTACCTGTTGAATCTCAGAATCTTCACTATCTGTTTTAACAAGATCTTCCACTCTGTATAATTCACCATTTACTACAAGTTTTTGGCCTCTTATATGTGCCTGATAACCTTTTTCTCTTGCACTCTTTAAATGCTTATTTAGTATCTTGTTTACTTGTCTATCTTCAAGGCAACGGTCGTGAGTAATCGTATTTTTTTTTCCTTTGAGTTTATGGCAGTTTTTGAGAATTGATAGCTTTTTCCGATACGATACAAACTCCACTAATATGGGAGATTTGATATTGCTTTTGCCTATCTTATAAATGTCGCTGATATCTGCATCCACTACAGCAACATTAAGTTCATGATTAAATAAATCTAAGACTGTTTCCAGTAATTCATTCTCATTTATATCGGCGTCAAAAATTACTATATTATTTTTTCTTGTATTTCTTTGTAATCTTATCACCTGTTCTTGAAGGTTACGATTTTTATCTTCCAACTCCTTTACTTTCAGTCTATATGTTGCTATTGACTGGTTTATTTCAGCTTTAAAATTTTCTATCTGTGTAGTGAGATGATTTTTAATATCTGCTGTCTTTTCTTCAAATTGTTCTCTTGGACTTACAAACAAACTTTTCATGTATCCCTTTTGTAAGTTACTAAATTCTGTCATTATTTTGGATCAGACCATATATAAACAATAAAATAAAATAAGTGCCTGAGCGTATCACTTTAGTCCTATATCTACTATATTGATAAGATATGTATTCTTGACTGAGATAAAAACCTCATGTATTTCATAAAATTTACTCTATTTTCTCTATTTCTTTTGCCTTTAGAGACACTTGTTTTCTTAGAAAATATAATAGGCTGATTACTTACAGTTACTAGTGCCTTTCTATCATGTTTTTAAAATTTATTTTGCTCCAAAAACTGGCATTTTCTGACCATTTAAAGCACTCACTTGAAAACGTATTTACACTTCGCACATGAAGAGATATGGATTAATACTCTCTATCGCCCATTTAATTTTGTTAATATTGAAGATATTATTTGACAGTATGTTCCCAATTCTCACTGGATTTCTCAACCCTTGGTCAGCGGGGCTGCTTTGGTGCAAATTATCTTCTGTATTTTGTGACCCTGGAAAGTGAGGCTGTAGGAGACCTCTGGTGGTTTCCCCTGGGCTGTTTGTATAATCACTGTTTCGATTTTTTGGTAGACCAACGCCGTTTGAATGATCCTTTGATATCATATTCTCTAGACGCAGTGAGGGGGCGAGTTCATCTATCCCTTCGCAAAACTGTCTCCAGGTTCTCCTTTCGGATCGTCTAAGTTCTTTGCTACATGAGGTTAGGCCACTTCCCAGTCTTTTTTTCCTATCAAACAGCTTTCTGGTCTTCGCTCTAAGCCAGCCCAGTTCCCTGTTTAACCAAGGCATGTCCCTTTGGGTTGCTTTACGCTTAAGATGGCAGCTCTTGTATCCCTAACTAAAGATTCATTCTATATGCATCCCAGTCGGTGAATCTAGGCATCCTGCGCTCCCCCCACAGGCCTAATTGCTGCTTCTATGTCAAATCTTATGGTTTGATGGTTAGACATGTAGGGTTCATCTTATATAAAGCAGTTTGTTATTGTATGTGTTATAAACGGGTCAGCAAGGGTTATATCTAATGCCTTTCTTCTGATCGCCTTTATGAAGGTTAGATTTATATTTATTATGAGTGGGATATTCCAGTCCCTCCACCGCGACCTTAGGTCTATTGACTTGTTAACTTTGTTGACAATGTCTATATTATTAGCAGAGAAGTAAACAAGTTAATATTGGCCTCTCCTATTAGTGTCTGTACTCCCCCATACTAAGTGGTGGTGAGCATTGGCATCACATCCGATGATAAAATGTATATTTCTTTTCTTGCACCACGAGATGAGGCGTTGGATTTACTCGGCAGGCGGCTGGTTGTCGTAATTTCAGGGTAAGTAGGCTGAGGCTGACAATACTCGTTTGGACACCTCCTGTTGGCACTTCTACAAGTGCAGTTGCCAAGCCTTGAGTGATAAACTCTCAAATAGGAGTAACATGTATATTGTTATTGAGCAGCGAATCCACTTTTGATCTGTCATGTGGTTTACAGTAAATTAACTTAGATGATTTTATATTAAAGCCTTCAAATTTCCCTCCATAAATCCATGGCTCTTGTGAACTATCTTTGTTTTTAAAAATTTCAAAAACATCTAATTAGAAATCGTTATGAGAGATTGCCACTTTTCAAACAAATTGGCTCACTGCCACTTTTAATTGTTCACTTCATGTACATACAAAATTACCTCTTGGTAAATGCTGTGTGGGCGTTTTAAATTTCCTGATTTGGAATGACTTGAATTGCATCTATTATTCTTCGTTTCAACCTATTTATATCGTTATTCAACGGTGCCACGTAGACTATCTGCTTAAGATGGCTCCATAAGTAAAAGTCTATGGTAGTTAGATCTGGGCTTTCAGAAGGCCAAGAGATTGAGCTATTTCGTCCAATCCACCTCCCAGAAAATTGACCATCTAACCATTTTCGAATAATTTGCGTTGAGTGCGCTGGGTGACCGTTTTAATTGAAGTAAACAGTCTGTCCATCGTTCAGAGACATATTACGTAAAAGATCTAACAGAAAAGTGTACATTTCCAAATAGCTGTGCCAGTTCATATTTCCCTCAAAAAAATAGGGGCTTGAAATCTCATTGTATACCACACCACACACTTACTTTTGATAATATTGTTTTCTGTAGGGAATTTGAAAGTGTGGATTCTCCATGGACCAATACCGTAAATTTAGAGAACTAAAAATTTCATTTGTAGTAAAAGTGCATTCGTCAGAGAAAATTTTATTTTTCCAAAACTTTGATTTTGAAAATATTGATCTCCGTATCACAAATAAAAGTCTAATCGTTTTGTCACATAATGTACTTCTAACGTGTGTATAAATTAAGCTTTAAATGGTTATACTTTATTAAAGTCGCAGATGATTTGCAAATGAGACCCCACTAATATTACTAATTTCTAATGATTTTTTTCATGATGACATTCTCGGTACGCTCCTTGAGCAATTGGAGTTTTCATATTTAAAACACTGCTGTTTCTCCTAAATTTTGAAACAGTTTTTTTACACCGTTCGTTGACACATATGCATTAGGCCATTTTTTATAGAATTTTCTTGTTGCCGCACCATACAAAATTTCCTCTACCAAACAAGAGCATTGCACAATAGAAACTTTTTATCCTGTCGTTAGCATTTTAAAAACAGTAAATTTATTAATTAGTTTCACCTCACTGTCCTGGAAATTTTGCGGAACCGTTGCCTTTATGTAAGGAGGGTAGGGATCTTTAACGTGCCCAACATTGCATGGACACGGGACCGACGGCTTTACGCCCCCTCAAATACATGCCACAACCTCGGTTGATGTTAATTGTACAGTGTGTACTGAAAAAGTGAAAGGAGAACCCTGGGGTCGAACTTAGTACCCTTCGGTTCAGAGGCACACGTTCTTTCCACTGAACCACCGAGGCTCTGATGTAGTTTGTCCTCGTTTGCAAAATTCTTTAAAAAATCTGAAAGTCCTGCCTCTTTATAAGCGATGTATTAGAATAAAAATTTCATAATAAAACGGTAATTATATTACATTATGTAATCTAAATATAATTTCCGTCCGTCGCTTTGGTGAAAACACTTATCAAAACTTCCTGTAAATTAAGATCATCAAATTAAGCACTCGGTACCAAATATTATCACACAATTACGCCGAATATTTCTTTATCTCTCACCGTGGGCCAGTTTATTTTTAGCTCTTGCCGAGCAAGCAATGAACATTGTTTTCACTATCATCACATTCCACTACAATTGACAAAGTAAAAGCACACATGTATGTAGATGTGATAATAATTGTTGGCCCACTGAAATCTTGCAATATTTTCATCTTTTTCTCTAACACTGTTTAGGTGGCTGTGTCAAAGAGAGACAGCAGCTATCAAATTTCATACGCTCTCCAATAGAAACTGTGGTTATGTGGCCTTCAGTTATTCATACCGGAAACTTAATAAGTTTTGCTTTATCAATTGTTTATCAAAATTTTACTGGTAGTGCATAATTCTTTTTGCACGAGTACAAATTCAATGTCAACTGTGATTCAGTTTCATATTTCATATGACGAAACTTTGTTAAATGTGATATATCTATTAAGACAATCAAAATATGATCACATTGTCATGACGTCTAAGAATTGTTTCGAACAAATATTTAATTTTATGTTAATACAAAATGACCCCTCAATATAGTAGTTTGAGAGACTACAGCCTGTTCTATCAAAATGATTAAAAGCCCTTATGCAACAAGTGCCTTTTGGGAGCGAGTTTTCATGTCTATTATTAAAAATACATTCACAAAATTTTATATACGTAAGCTGTTTTATTCAACTGGTGCATTTTTGTTCTTCTGCCACTTCTAGTTATACCGGAAGCGTTATGAACTTTGTTATCTTCAATACAACCCTATATTTTTTACGTTTTTAGATTCTACGTAAAAATGTAATGCCAGACAATGTAGCATACCTTTCACAAAAGTGTAACGATATGGCCTATTAGTGAATTTTTATTACGAAAATTCTCTAATAGAGAGGTAACGGTGGTGAGACTTACGTAAATTTTTTGCAATGAGCGCGAATTAGGGCCCCTAGAATCCATATTCAAGGTCTGTTTTTATATGCTCATATATATATATATATATATATATATATATATATATATATATATATATATATATATATATATACAGAGTGATTCTTTGACGAAAAATAAGGGGTTTCTTTTTATAAAGTTTTTTTGAAACCCCTTCTCCTCCAAGTTACAGCGCTTTGAAATTTTGGCAAAAAAAGTTTTCATTAAATTTCTCCGTTATGGAATAATTAAAAAAAAGAAATTTTGCAGATGCATAAGGCTAATAAAATGGCAGTTTTAAAAGGATTTTATAACCCTATAATGTTATCACAAGAGGGTGAAAAAACCTACCCTTACTTTATTTTTTATCACTACTTTTTATTGTGTGTACCGTTTTCTATTAAAAAAAAGATTTAGAAAGAAGGATTCATTTAGCAACTTTTTAATGTCTTGAGATTTTCTCATAAAATTGTTAGTTTCCTCACAAAAAAATAAAATATTACTCAGATCGATGTCACATGAATTTACAGAGTGGTTGTTATTTGCTGAAAAATCAAGTACGTGGTAGGCTGTCAAATAACGACAACAAATGTGGTACATCCACGACGGGGCTCCGGCTCATTTTAGTATCAACGCTCGTAACTACTTGAACGAAGTTTACCCAAATCGTTGGATAGGTCGAGGAGGCCCACAGAATTGGCCTGCCCGATCTCCTGAATTGAACTCGTTGGATTTTTGCCTGTTGGGTTTTCTGAAAACCTTAGTTTATTCAACTCCTGTTGAAAACATCGATAACCTAAGAAATCGTATTATCGCATCATGTGATATTATAAGAAATACACCCGGTATTTTTCATAGAATACGAAGTTCAACGAGAAACAGACTAGAGTCATGCGTTCTCTCCGAAAGGGGGCATTTTCAACATTTATTATGATGATACATATTGACATTTTGTTAATATTTCTTTTCGTTTCTTAGTTTGTTAATTATTAATCATAAAATAGTAGTACAATAGTTGTTTCTTATTATGAATTTTTGGGAATTAGTAAAAGCCAGAACAACATATATTAACATATTAGTGTAATTATGACGTTATTTGACAGCCTACCACGTAATTGATTTTTCAGCAAATAACAATCACTCTGTAAATTCATGTGACATCTATCTAAGTAATATTTTATTTTTTTGTGATGAAACTAACAATTTTATGAAAAAATGTCAGGATATTAAAAAGTTGCTAAATGAATCCTTCTTTCTAAATCATTTTTTTATAGAAAACGGTACACACAATAAAAAGTACTGATAAAAAATAATGTAAGGGTAGGTTTTTTCACCCTCTTGTGATAACATTATAGGGTTATAAAATCCTTTTAAAACTTCCATTTTGTTAGCCTTATGCATCTGCAAAATTTAGTTTTTTAAAATTATTCCATAACGGAGAAATTTAATGAAAACTTTTTTTTTGCCTTTAACTTGGAGGAGAAGGGGTTTCAAGAAAAACTTTATAAAAAGACACCCCTTATTTTTTGCCAAAGAATCACCCTATATATATATATATATATATATATATATATATATATATATATATATATATATATATATATATATATTATAATATATATATATATATATATATATATATATATATATATATATATATATATATATATATATATATATATATATATATCCTTTTCGAATATATGTGGCCTAAATTCTAACCTGAACTCCGTCCACCATTTCCTCCAGGCTAACAGGCCCCAACTCCTCTTCCTCACCGAAACCCAAATCAGTGCCAAAACAGCCACTAATCACCCTAATTTCCCGGGGTATGAGCTCCTTACTTCCTTTAGATTGCATGGAGGCGTGTGCGCATACCTCCGTAGCAATCTACCCTACACCAGACTCCCCAATTTAGAAGCTGGAAGAAAAGACATACTATGGATAAAACTCTCTCTCAGGGCTGCAACTAAATTCATCTGTTGCATTTACCGGTCACCTTCTGACAACAACTTTGTCCAGCTCTTTGACTACCTTTCTGAAAAAACCGACTATCTGATTTCTGAATATCCTTCCTCCGAGGTCACTATTCTTGGTGACTTTAATGTCCATAATAAGGAATGGCTAGGATTTTCAAAAACCGATCCACAAGGGAGAGCAGCGGAGGCCTTTGCAATCAGCAATTCTTTAGCCAATATGGTGCAGCAACCTACTTACTTTCCTCGTATCCCAACACACAGCTCAAATCCCTTGGATCTCCTTCTTACTACAAAACCTGAGTGCTATAACATATCAGTCACCGCCCCCCTTGGTCGCTCAGACCATGGCATGGTCACTGCTTCCTGTGCAATGCAACCCGAGCTCACACAGTCATCACACCCACGTATCGTTTGGCACTACAACTCCGCAAACTGGGACGAAATGCGGGATTACTTTTCCTCATTTCCATGGGCGTCTGTCTGCTTCTCTCATCCTGACCCCTCTGATATCTCACAAAACGTCACCGAAATTATCCAAGCTGGCATGGAATTATTTATTCCACGTACACAGAAAACCTCTTCAGCCACTCAAAAGCCCTGGTTCTCTAAATCCTGTGACAAGGCCAGACTTGAAAAGATCAAAGCTCACAAAACGCTTCTACACAATCCCAGTCAAGAAAATCGTCAAGCATTTAACGACGCAAGAGACCGCTATGTCCGCATTATTTCTGAGGCAAAAAACTCGTTTAATAACCACATCAAAAACAAAGTCCTCTCAAGCTCCAACGGCAGCAAACCCTTCTGGACTCTTGCTAAATCTATTGGGAATAGTTTCTGCAAAAGCACGTTCCCACCTCTTGTCTCAGGGGATAAAATTGTTTCTACCGCCCTGGGCAAGGCTGAACTTTTTGCTTCGTTGTTCGCCAGCAATTCTATTCTCAACCCACCTCCAAATGTTCAACCACCAACAGTCCCCAATGTCGCACATAAAATGACGGATATCATTTTCAAAACTAAAAAGGTACGAAAGATGCTCTCTTCACTTAATACCAGGAAAGCCTCTGGCCTTGACGAGATCCCAGCAATTGTTCTCAAAAATTGCGCACCAGAACTTGCTCCTGTTCTGACTCGTCTGTTTCAGATATCTTACAATAAAGGCATATTCCCTAGTAACTGGAAAACTGCTCGAGTACAACCCATCACCAAGAAAGGATCCAAAGCGCTTCCAGGCAACTACAGGCCTATTTCTCTCCTTTCAGTCGTCTCTAAAGTGATGGAAAAGTATATAAACACCGAATTACTGAAATTTCTTGAAAAACACAGTCTAATCTACGACAGGCAGTATGGATTCCGTCAGCGCAGATCGACTGCCGACCTCCTTTCCTTTGTCACCCATTCTTGGAACAAGTCTATGGAACTACACGGTGAATCTCAGATTGTTGCTCTAGACATATCCAAAGCATTCGACCAGGTCTGGCACGCAGCGCTGCTTAATAAACTTCCGGCCTCTGGCCTACCACCAAAACTTTGTACCTGGACAGCAAATTTGCTCTTCAACAGGAACATTTTTGTTGTTGTGGATGGCCATTCCTCTAAACTGTATCCAATTAATGCAGGAGTTCCTCAAGGTTCAGCTTTAGCCCCTACTTTGTTTCTTCTCCACATCAATGACCTCCTCTCTAGCACATCCAACCCAGTTCACAGTTACGCGGACGACAGCACCCTCCACTCAAATATACAATATTCTAAGCCTGTCTCTTTAGCCCAATTAGATGAGGATCGCAGACTCATGGAGGGTTCTGTCTCCGTGGATCTCCAAAAAATATTAGACTGGGGAAGTAGAAATCTTGTACAATTCAACCCCACCAAATCTCAGTCTTACTTTCTTTCTCATAAGAGATACACCAGCCCTAGACCCATCACAATGAACAACCAAGTTATTCAAAGTAATGAGTCCTTTTCTCTTGTTGGCATTTCTGTGGATCGAAATCTTAACTGGCACTAACATGTCACATCAATTGCAGAAGCGGCTGCTAAGAAATTAGGTTTCCTCTTCCGGGCTCGCAAATACTTTTCACCAGCTAATCTCTATACCTTATATACTTCACAAATAAGGCCAAACCTCGAATACTGCTCCCACATCTGGGGTGCAGCTGCCGCTTCTACACTCGCTATCCTGGACTCCATTCAAAAGAGAGCTATACGTCTCATCGGTGACCCTACCTTCACCCAAAGGCTGCCATCCCTTGCCCACCGACGTGCCGTTGGTGACCTCTCTCTCTTTTATAGATATCTGCACGGGCACTGCTCAGAGGAGCTTTCCTCCATAGTTCCCCCACCTGCTGCCCCCAACAGATCTACCAGGGGAACAGAGCGAATGCACCCTTTTACTGTCCAGGTCACCAGACATAGAACATCTTGTTATGCCCGCTCTTTTGTCCCGAGGACTTCCAAGTTGTGGAATTCCTTGCCGGCACATGTTTTTCCTTCTGCTCCGAATCTCCAAACCTTCAAGTCCAGAATTAAGAAGTTGCCTCTTTCCTCCTTGTCAACACCCACGGTACGATAGTATTTAGGCTGTAAGCCCTCGTGGTGTGTTGTTAAAATTAAAAAAATAAATAAAAAATGTGTGTGTGTGTGTGTATCCGAGCGACGACTCAAAAAATACTCAACTGATTCGAACGAAACTTGGCACAAGCCTTAATTTCGTTACAATCGCGGACGAGTTCATCACCCAAAAATATACAAAAGTATTAAAAAAAAACGGTATATTTTTGAAACTATTAAAGTAACTGGAACAAGACTTTACATGTAGCTAGAGATGAAGCAAATAAATCTCTGCTGTAAATTTTAAATAATTTGGTTCACAAAATTTTAAGATTTTCCCAAATTAAAAATAAAATGTAAAAGACATGAAGTGAAACAACTTAAGTGGTTAAAGTGTGATGTTAGACAAAGACACAGTAGTCGGCTGCCACGCATAGATTGATATATATATATATATATATATATATATATATATATATATATATATATATATATATATATATATATATATATATACCACAGGCATGCATCGCAATGCAACGATAACGTTCATACCCTGTGGCGGTCTTACCCTAATGACCGCCTTAGGGTATATTCGGATGCGCGAATTTGTAGTGGAAAATAAGGAAGTTTTATATCAGCTACTTGAAGTAAAAATCAGATGGGATAGTGTATTTTGTTTATTTATTATGGTTTGCAAGTTGTTTTGGGGTTAAGTAAATCATTGTATAGTGCTTTAAAAATTGGAAACTAAAGAATAAGAACATGTTTTGTTTATTTATTGCTGTTTGGCAGTTCTGTTTTGAGCTTAAATAATAAATGATTGTCATTGAAATAGATATAACAACTTGTACCTACATTATGCTTTTAAAAAAAGTAAAGAATATTAACGTGTTTTGTTTATTTATCATGGATTGACACTTCTGTTTTGGGGTTAAATAGTAAATAATTGTATGGAAATGAAAGAATAAGAAGATTAACGTTAATATTTGTTGATTAATTGTTCAAGTAGGCAAGTTATTTGAATAACTAATTGACTTCTTGGGTATGAATTAAGTTTAGTTCTGATAAGATTTTGTAACTTTTATGAAATTTGTAATACAAGTATCTTTTCAAGCAACGACAGTACCTAGATTCACCAAATTTTAATTTTCTACCATCATGGAAAATTTAGTTTTGGGCATTTGGAGTTTTTTTACTAAAAGGAGGTAGAACACAAGATTTGAATATTTTTTATGATAATATAAAGAGAGAAATTCTTCAAATGAGCTTGTATTAGAACCACTCAACCCAAATTTGACGTCTATTTAAATCAAAAGTATTACTTTTAGTAATATGCCGTACCAATAGTATAAAATTATTTTGTAAATTCACTATTATAACGCACTTGCTGCGTCCCGAATGTTTTTTTTTTGACAGAGCCAGACTATCCAAAAAACTCTAGACACAGCGATTTTTCACAGATATGATCCACGCTTTTTCTAAGAAATGTATCTATAATAGGCACCAGAAAAATATTTTGATGGTCAGGTGCAACTCAGCGAAGGTTATTAAGGCAACCGTCAAATCTAAATAATTGTATCCGCGAAAATAACAACATTAAAAACTCTAAAAGTCTGCGACCAATGTGCTTAGGCTTCCGAGGTTATCCCGAACATACACAATACAAATAAATATGTTGGTCTTGTGTCCTCTGATCTTCACTGGCCTCAAAATTTTTGTTCATTAAATGCTCATAACTGTTTCTTTCAATATAGGAATCTAAATTTTGGTATATAGTTTACCTATTTTTATAACATACAAGTATGCTAAATTTTGTTGCCATACCTTTGTTGGACATGGAAATGTCGTACATTTTTCGAACACATCTCACTCGAATTTCTTTAAAGCAGCGATTCTCAACCTGTGGGGCGCGTTTTTCTAGCGGGCGCACCTTCCTAGCGGGCGCGATAAGGCTAAGTGGAGAGCGCGAGCATTGAACAAAAATGATAAAAAATATAGTATTAAGAAACTTATTTAATTTACTGAAAAAAAAAACAAGAGAATACACTTATATAGGGATTTTATTTAATTAACTGAAAGAAAAGCAATTCACTTATATAGCATTGTATCAGTAGTGCACAATCTATTTAATAATTAACTGATCAATATTAAGTTGAAAACAAGATTAATATCTATTAGTGACTCCCTTGGGCCTGTGTTACAGAGCAAAGTGTTTTGATTAAAAACTGAAACTCTCCGTTTTTTTTTCTATATTTAGCTGAGATCTATATATTTTTTCAAAGCAGCCACCGCAAAAAAATTGGTTTCGCAAAGGTAGGATGTTTAAAATGGTAAGGGTATTCGAAATGCTCTGGTTTTCGGTGCAGAAAACTAACCATCTAACCCTGCCTAGAATTCAAAGAGTGATTTATAACTGTATTGTCTCTGATTTCGCCACTTGCCGTCTATAAAAATTTCTTCTTCAACAGTGAGTATTTTGAAGCGGGTCTCCAATTCACTCGTAACTCAAGTTGAGGTCAGCAAGAAAATGGGTACTTATTAAAATTATTCGCCAGCATGTCTAAATGATTTTCAATGGTTACAAAAACAACTTCCACGTTTTGTTCTACATCCTGGTAAGTTTTAATACCTTCATCCACATTTGCAAACATTCCTAGGTTTTTTGCTTTACATTTCTTATCCATAATTCCAGTTTTCTATAAAACGCACTAACCTTATCACTCGTATCTAACATATGGGTATTGGCTCCCTGGAGTTGAATACTCAAGCCAATTAATTTCTCTTGTCGACCAAGTAGCTCAATTTCGTCACAAATAAATCACCTCAAAATCTAGGCTTCCGGTCGGCTTGACTCTTCTAGAAAAATTTGCGATTTCATCTCTTAGTTCATGAATACGTTGCAAAAATGTCCCACGTGATAACCATTCTGACTCGCAAGAAAATAGTAACGCTCAATGTACTGCACCCAGGTCTTTACAAAGTGCAGAAAGGATTCTTGATTTTAAGTGTCGTTAGCACAATATTTAGACCAGGACTAATTTCTTTGGAAACCAGAGCTTCTCTTTGTATCCTGCAATGTGCCCAGAAACACTGTGAAGTGCTTGTATTCTTTGGAGTCTTCCAGACATTGTACGCGCACCATCGATGCATATTCCGACGCAATTTTTCCACTCTGTGTTTGCCTCGATTAGAAAATAGAAAAGGTATGATAACCAAATTTGGTAAGTAAGTTAACATATTAAAAGGAAACTACATACCAAAATTTATATTTCTCTGTTAAAAGAAAAAAAAGGTATAAAAATATATTTGGTGCCAGATCATTTCTATGAAAATTCACTACCATAACGCACTTGCTGCATCCAGACTTTTGAGTTCTCGGTGTGATACAATAACTAAAAGGCGAATACATATCAGCCAGTGGTTAAGTGAAATTGCAAAGCAGAGTCATTTAATAGAACGACAGATTAAACACAATCGAAAGTATAAATAACTACACATTGGTCAAAAAATATTGCTAAACTTAGGTTCTGCTAATATATCAAAACTATTTTTTTAATGGCAACCCCTAACATTTTATTTAAGTTTACGAATCAATCTCTGCTAAAAAATATTTAAAAAATTTACTTACTTTCCTATATTTCTAGTCTAGTCAGTTAGTCTGAAAAATTAGTTTCTAAACGTAAGATCCTCAATATTTAAAATTGAAAGAATGTTAATTAGGCTTAAAAATTATTAAAAGAAGATACATATTGTTTGTAATAAAATTTATTTAAATATTCTAAAGGACCTGCATTATAGGAATTCGACATTGAAACTATTAATTAATTAATTTTTTATATGTCACAGAAATACATGATATGTAGTTTTTATAAAAATATCATAAAGTTTTTTGGAAAAGGTAGTAACATAAAATATCAATGTTAAAATATGATATTTTTTACAATCCAACAGTGACGGCAAAAAACGGTATTCCAATAGTTTTCGGGACCACTGGGTTCACATCGAAGGTTAGAAAATTAAAATAAAAATCACTAATACAAAATGTTAAAAAACGTAACATCAGAGTACGTATAATTGGAGTAAAATATTTTAGTGTAGATGAAGGTAAATGTCTAAATAATACTATGTGAAATTTCCATTGTAGCGAAATAGCAATTTACAAAAAGCATTAAATAAATCATAAATAAAAAGGGTATACTTACAGGTGCAGCTATGGTCTCTTTCCAGACAACTCAGGATTTAAATTTTGGAGTTTTCAGACACCAGCACCCTAAAATTTGCTGAAATGGTTCTTGACAGTAGCTGCTTGAATGCAACACCAGCGATAATAATGATGGAATTGAGGTTATGTTTATATATATATATATATATATATATATATATATATATATATATATATATATATGTTTATGTATATATATATATATATATATATATATATATATATATATATATATATATATATATATATATATATATATATATATATATATAATTGTGTGTGTGTGTGTGTGTATTACCAACAACTCAAAAAATAATGGACCGATTGTGATAAAATTTGGAGTACCTTCCTTCCGCAAGTCCCTTGGATAAGTTCGTTAAGTTCGTTAGCCAGGCAAATCGGAATAGTTTTTCTCGGAAAAGCCTGTGTTTTCTTTCGGAAAATTTTTATTTCTCCGGAAATAACAAAACTATGACAGCCAAATTTGGTGCGCCGATTTATATCATAAAAAGAAAACCACGTGTCAAAATTTGGATCTCTAAGTTATAAGGAAAAAAGTTATAAGCATAATGGTCGAATTCTAAACGTCGAAATCGACATGTTCTAGATAAATAACCTAAAATTAAGGTTTATGTAAAAAGAAATGTCGTAAGAAGTATGTTCTATAAAGCCCTAAGTTTCAGCTTAAGCCGACATTGTCCTCCATTTTACTGAAATATTTGCAGAAAATGAATTTCAAACAAACCCGTTCTCTGATGCTTTGGTGGAAGTTTCAATTATAAGGTTATAATATAATACATGAAGAAAAAAGTTTGTATCCCTTTTTAAGCACATGGTGCGCACGGAGCAGTATGAGATTTGGCATAGTTAAAGTTCATATGAGGAAGGAGAGAATAAAGATAATATGTATGTATAATGTTACAAAAATATTAAACAATGCTTTGTTCTTAAAAACTTAGTGAGTTTATTGCCATTTTAACGAAATAAAAGACCTTCAGTAGTGCTGTTTACACACTATCCTCCCAACTGACCTTCCTGACCTGCCCTGACACCAGTTTGCCTAATTAAATGCTAAAAGAAGAAAAAACCAACCCTGCCATACATCAGCAAACTTTTACTGTCGCGAGACGCTCGTTCAGGCTTGAGCCGACGGTCAATATATTATGTCAATGTAAAACACATATTACTCTATGGTCGAAAAGATGCAAATGGATGCGTCTATACGTTCACACTGAATCGATGCCTATATTTTTTTTATTTTTTTTATTTCAACAACACACCACGAAGGCGCACCGCCTAAATAATATTGTACCGTAGGTGTCGACAAGCAGGAAAGAAGCAACTTGTTAATTCTGGACTTGAAGGTTTGGAGGTTCGGAGGAGAAGGAAAAACATGTGCCGGCAAGGAATTCCACAGCTTGGAAGTCCTCGGGACAAAAGAGCGGGCATGACAAGATGTTCTATGTCCGGTGACCTGAACAGTAAAAGGGTGCATTCGCTATGTTCGCCTGGTAGATCTGTTTGGGGCAGCAGGTTGAGGAACTATGGAAGGAAGCTCCTCTGAGCAGTGCCCGTGCAGATATCCATAAAAGAGAGAGATAGAGAGAGAGAGAGAGGTCACCAACAGCACGTCGGTGGGCAAGGGATGGCAGCTTTTGGGGTAGGGTAGGGTCACAGATGAGACGTATAGCTCTCTTCTGAATGGAGTCCAGGATAGCGAGTGTAGATGCGGCAGCAGCACCCCAGATGTGGGAGCAGTATTCGAGGTTTGGCCTTATTTGTGAAGTATATAAGGTAAAGAGATTAGCTGGTGAAAAGTATTTGCGAGCCCGGAAGAGGAAATCTAATTTCTTAGCAGCCGCTTCTGCAATTGATGTGAAATGTTGGTGCCAATTGAGATTTCTCGTCACAGAAATGCCAACAAGTGAAAAGGACTCATTACTTTGAATAACTTGGTTGTTCATTGTGATGGGTCTAGGGCTGGTGTATCTCTTAGAAGATAGAAAGCAAGACAGGGATTTGGTGGAGTTGAATTGTACAAGATTTCTACTTCCCCAGTCTAATATTTTTTGGAGACCCACAGAGACAGAACCCTCCATGAGTCGCGATTTTCATCTAATTGGGCTAAGGAGACAGGCTTAGAATATTGTATATTTGAGTGGAGGGTGCTGTCGTCCGCGTAACTGTGAACTGGGTTGGATGTGCTAGAGAGGAGGTCATTGATGTGGAGAATAAATAAAGTAGGGACTAAAGCTGAACCTTGAGGGACTCCTGCGTTAATTGGAAATGCTCCGGTTGGAGAGGAAATTTGCTGTCCAGGTACAGGGTTTTGGTGGTAGGCCATAGGCCGAAAGTTTATTAAGCAGAGCTGCGTGCCAGACCTGGTCGAATGCTTCGGATGTGTCTAGGGCGACAATCTGGGATTCACTGTGTAGTTTCATAGACTTGTTCCAAGAGTGGGTGACAAAGGAAAGGAGGTCGTCAGTTGATCTGCGTTGACAGAATCCATACTGCCTGTCGGGGATTAGACTGTGTTTTTCAACAAACTCTAGTAGTTCGGTGTTTATACGTTCATACTGAATATAAAACTTCAGTTTTTCAGTTCCTAAAAAGTAACTACAAATTTAATGAAGTAATTGAACGTTATATTCGAATTTTCTTCTAATGAGCGCGAACTAGGCCCCCTAGAACCCATACCCACAGTCAGTTTCAATTTTTATATGTATATATATATATATATATATATATATATATATATATATATATATATATATATATATATATATATATATATATATATATATATATATATATATATATGTAACACACCAAAAACTCAAAAAATAATAGGCCGAGTTTGATCAAATTTTCTGAGTACCTTTCTTTTGCAAGATGCTTGGACAGGTTCGTTAGATAGGAAAATCCGCCCTGGTTTCCTTGCAAAATTTTGTGTTTTCTTCCGGAAAAAAAATTATATCACCAGAAATAACAAAGTAAGGGAAGCCAAATTTGGTACGCGTGTCTGTATTATAAATAGCCACCCACGCACCAAAATTTAGGTCTGTGAGTTAAAAGAAAAAAAGTTATAGGCATTTAATATAATGGGTTTTCCTCAAAACGTCAAAGTCGCGTTTTGAAACGTCAAAATTCGCAACATTTAGGCAAAGAACCTGAAACAAATACGGACTACGTAAACAAAATGTCTCAAGAGGAGTGTTCTGCGAACCGTCAAGTTTCAGCTTCAACCGTTATTGTTCTTCATTTTACTAACATATTTACAGGAAATTCATGTCAAATAGACCCCTTTTCTGATGCTTTGGCTGTAGATTTAGTTAAGTTGATGCTTTTGCTGTAGATTTACTTAAGTTTATGGTTTAACGGTCTATAATTTTTAGTTAATTTTCGTAAAAAACATTCGTTATTGAGGAGACCGCGACTTTTGACTTTTAAAAAGATTTCTTCAAATGAACGCAAGCTGGGCCCCCTAGAATCCATATCCGGGTTTATTGTCAGTTTTTATCTGTTTAGATATATACAGAGTGACACATTTCTACGGTAAAGCTCAATATAATTGTTACTATACAAGATACAAGAAATAATTGTATACGTTAATTATAGGGTGGCTTAAACTGGTCCATAAGTCATTGGTCATCCCTACAATTGATTTTTTCGAACACCCTTATATTATTGCATTTTTATGGAAATATGATGCATGTTTGCAAGAAAAAAAATGGAGATGCAGCAACTGCGTTTTGGTAGCGAATTTTTCTTAAATCCTTCAAATTTCAATAACTAAATTTGTTATTAACCTAAGGTTTGTTGGCTAGGAAACGAGTTACCCGGAAACATTTATTTTCTGAAAATTTTTGTACATTTTTAAAGAATAAGTAATTTTGATAAAACATGGTACATTGTTTCTACTATATAGGCTATACCAGTAACCAGATTGATGCTTGCTTGCATATTTGCTATTAGAAACATTTTATGAAAATTCACTTGCACAATGCACTTGCTGCCTCTAGACTTTTTAATTTCTGGGGAAATTCATTAGTGATATTTCAAAAATCCTTATCTTCTAAACGAATAGACCAAATTACGAAAATAAAAAAGCAGTGTATAGAGACTGAAAAGCTCTTTTCAACGAGCTATCACGAGGCCGCTATTTCCATTTGAAAAAATTTGAGGGATCTCATCCCCGCTGAGGAGGGTAAACTTTGGGCTACACTTTTTGCGTCAAAAGTTCTCCCCCTCACAAGCAAATTTGATGTGTTTCAGGTCTCAAAATATTTTCCTGGCAGTTATGGTGACAACTTGTTTTCAATGGGCTACCCTATATATATATATATATATATATATATATATATATATATATATATATATATATATATATATATATATATATATATATATATATATATATATATATATATATACATAAAGGATAAAGAATATTGTTTCTATGGCATCCCACAAATAAATGTAAAAATGCAAATTATTTTGTAAATTTCAAAAATTTCCGAATAAAGCTATTTACTACTATATATATATATATATATATATATATATATATATATATATATATATATATATATATAGAGAGAGAGAGAGAGAGAGAGAGAGCTTTGGTGAGTGCGTTACCTAATCGAGCTAGTTTTTGCAGAGATTCAGTTTTTCACTTTAAAAAGGTCGTGTCTCCAAAAGTAGAAAAGCTGTTTTAGCGACATTTTGTACACAAGTTGCTTTTATTGAAAGCATACAATTTATTAATTAAAGCAATTAATTTATGGAGAAACTTGATCATATTTGTATGTTTTTTTAATGAATATTTGCATTGACCTATATTTGTAGATTAGGTTATCTCCAAGAATGTTCCGATTGTTGTAAAATCATGTAAGAATAAAGTTTACTGATATAACAAAAAGTCTAGACGCAGCAAGTGCGTTTTGGTAGGAATTTTCATAAAGATATTTTTTAACTACATATTATTACGCTCCGATTAATAATAATAATATTATTAATTGAAGTTACAATATGGTAAATAAGTTCTAAACTTGAGATTGCCTACAAAGCAATTTGGTCTAAGGTAGGTTCAAAACATTATTGTCTCCAAAACAAACATTCTGACACTAACAGCTTGAATTTAAAATTTTAAAAAATACACCAATATTATCAAATTTACTTTACCAGTTATTTATTTTATATTCGAATTCAATCTTTGCCTTCATTTTATATTTATCCCAATAAGTCCTAGTTCTAAATATAAATTTTGAAATATATAACCTATCTAGTAGACACAATGTACCACATTTCATCAAAATAACTTTATTGTTTGAAAAAGTACAAACATTAACAAACAATATAAAAGGCGTAAATTTCATGGGATCCGTTATCTATGGGTAAAAACTCGGTATGATAATTTTTGATATTCGCCAAAAAATGTGAAAATTTGCAAATAAATTGGAATAAGTCAAAGTCAGAGATGGTTACTATCAATTTTTTTCCTTCGAAACATGCATTATATTTCGACGGAGAATGCAAAAATGCAATTAAATAATGGGTGTTCGATTTAAAAAAAAAGAAAATTTTGATCACCAACGATTTATATGTGCGACCCGTCATTACTAAAATAATGTTGCAAGATGTCGCTCAAAACACTCTATAATTAACGTATACAATTTTTTCTTTTGTTTCTTGTATAATTACGGATATATTAGAAATACGTCAGCCTGTATATGTGGGTTCTACGGGACCAAGTTCGCGCTCATTTGAAGAAATCTTCTCACGATTCAAAAGTCGCAGTCCCCTTCATAGTGAATTATTTCTATGAAAATTAGCTAAAAATTACAGACTATTAAACCATATGCTCTATACTAAAACTACTGCCAAAGTATCAGAAATAGGGTCTATATATCAGATAGACCCAACTTGATGTATCTGCAAATATTTTAGTAACATAAAGGACAAACGGTTGAAGCTGAAACACATGGCTTTGTAAAACACGTTGCTTGCGACATTTTCCCTACATAACCCGCATTCGTTTGAGGTTCTTTGCCTAAATGTTGACAATTTTGACGTTTTAAGAAGAAAAACTATAAGATTTTCAAAATCTTTTTTGTGGTATTTCTTGACTTTTCTGCGCTAAAAAAACCTAATCTTCGTCTGTAATATACACTAGATTTTGTTATGCACACAAAATATTTTAATTTTATGAGTTTCTCTCGTCATCAGTGGTAACTGAAGTTTGTTTCTTTAAATTCCCATAACTTTTTTTTCATTCAACCTAGAGATCTAAATTTTGGCGCGTGGCATACATTTTACAATATAAACCTGCGTACCGAATTTGGTTGGTATAGATTTGTTATTTCCAGAGATACAAATTTTGTTCAAAACAAAACCCAAAATTTTCCAGAAAAAACTAGTGCTATTTTCCCGGCTAACGAACTTGTCCAAGTCACTTACAAAAGAAACGCACTCACCAAAATTTAATCAAAATCCGCCCATTATTTTTTGAGCTATCGGTTTGATACATACATACGTACATACATATATATATATATATATATATATATATATATATATATATATATATATATATATATATATATATATATATATATATAGATAAAAATTGAAACTGACCTCGGATAAGTGTTCTAGGCGGCCTAGTTCGCGCTCAAGAAATTTTTTATAAATTAATAAATCTCCTCATTTTAATTTTCGTAAAAAAATTCACCAATACGGACAGAAGCAATTCATGGATAAGTTACTGTATTTAAATAAACTGTTGATTAATAATTAAATACAGCGTCATTTAAAATACAATTTGTGGATGACATAAGGATATTGCTATTTAATACTCAGGTATCTCCAATTTAGTCATTTATTTTTTTACTGTTGTGATGATTTAAATAAACATTATTAACAAAATTGTCAGTTGGTCAGTTTATTTCCCTCAAACATCTCACCTGGGCAGCCAATAGAGGAGTGACTGTTCCTTGACTGTCAACAACTGCACTCTGTTGACGAGATGTCATGGCCTAAACCATGTTGTTCTAGGACGGTGTTTCACATCACCATCTGAGTAAAGGTTATGTTCACTGAACTGTCCCAAACACACCACTACTGTTTATTATGTCTTGCTTTTCTTATCACAACACCCAAACCTTTAAAAGAAGCTCAAAAAGCTAAGTTATATTACACAAATATATCCCAAAAACCTTATCACAAGCCTTCTTTTCTAACTTTCCCGTATTTTGAAATGGGAGGATTGACCTACATTAAAGTAACTTCAGCTGTCATTCCCTATTTCACACTCAGGTGACTAGATCACTTTATTATCTGTCCGAGCTCACCACAAAAACTTACCAGCTATAATAATTAAGCAAATATACTCATTTATTTATCTTATCAAAGCAAAAACAGATAAAATTCACCTGTGTTAGTAAAAATCGCGAATTGCAAGAAACAGAAAATGTAACGATGATTCTTCCCAAACACTACGAATTTATTAAGTTTGTTATAGTTTAAACACAATTTCCACAGAGTTATTTGTATTTTCTTTGTATATTTTATTTAAAACTTGATAGAAGCCCCACATGAAGAAATGTCAATCAGTACACCACCTGCGAATTCGGAGTAGTTCGTAATTTTACGGAAAGCACCGCGTCGTTGGATCGACGCTGACGTCACAGGCGTCTGTTTATCGATTGCAAGATTGCGCCAGGGTACACCGGTTATAATGTATAAGTGAAAAAGGGATGCAGATAGATCTTTAGCTTGCGAAGGAGGAGAAAAGATATAGGATGACCTTGTTTAAGGGTATGTTTTTTCGGCCTATATCTAGGAGATAAGTCAGTTATTTTTGCACAGAAAGAGATATAGCTTTATACAGGCGCCACATCAACTGGAAATGAGATGAGAATTTTTTAATAGAAACGTTCACCATCGAATTTTACAGTTAAGTTACCTTGACTTTCGTTTCTTAAATTTACACATTTAACGAAGGGAAGGAATTTTTTTAACTTAATTAATACCTATATATATATATATATATATATATATATATATATATATATATATATATATATATATATATATATATATACACATATATATATATATATATATATATATATATATATATATATATATATATATATATATATATATATATATATATATATATATATATATTGCGATAAAACAAAAATTATTATTTTTTGAGCAACCTAAAAAACATGTCAAGTAACGCACTAAAGAATGATGACGTGATCGATTTTTTTTTTTTCAAAAAGTAATCCTAATTTTTTTCTCCGAATTTTACTCCTTCATTCAATTGGAAACACGGTGATATAATTTTTATGTTACCTTACATCATAAAAATGTTGAGAAAATATTTTTGAAATCGGAATTGTGAAATTTTGTATCATTGTAAAAATAGAAAACAAATACAGCTTTCTTATTAAAGCAGATGCTTAAAATATTTACCAACAACTTCTTGGCAATAACGTAACCTGGGTTCAAATTCTAACAAAACATTTGAAATAGTTTATTGTTTAATTTCTCTGATCGTAGTTCTGATCATTTCCTGTAGAACTTGCAAGTTGTTTGGTTTTTGTTTGCACACAGCACTTTTTACATAGCCTCACAGAAAAAGTTCAGAGGAGTTAAATTGGGAGATTTTGCAGGCCATTCTGCTCTATCTCGTCGACCGATCCACGTATTAGAAACCGCAAATTTGAGATATATACGAACTTGTCTTGCATAACGTGGCGGTGCTACGTCTTGCTGAAACCACAAGGAACTATTGGACATTGCTGGATTTTCAGCGTTGGGGGAATTGTTAGTCAATGCGGGAAGTAATTCAGTTTGCAAAAAAATGAAGATACACCTCTCCTGTCAATGTGCCCTCAAAACAGTACGGCCCTATGACTTGACTGCCAACAACTCCAGCCTAGGCATTAACTTTCTGGGGTACTGTGTTTCTGCCCGCGAAACCAATGCGGATTTTACGGCGGGCAGTATCTGCAATTTTGTCTATTGACATTCCTGTCCAGATAAAAAGTTCAGCAGGGCTAGATTTTGTTCTAATATATTTGTGATTATTTTCGAAAATTCGATTCTTCTAGCTGGATCATCTTCGTTAAGGACCTATAGCAATGAAAGTTTTTAGGGGTGCCACCTCGGTTCCTTCAACGTTCTCAATACAGAACTCTGTCTGATATCAACGTCCGCAGCGACAGCGCGGCTTGATTCGTTCGGATTTTCTAACATATCTACTATAACATCCAAACCAGTATCTTCACGTCCACTTTTTGATAAATATCTAACTTCTATTTTACTTATAGTTCATTGTGTTAATAAACTTCTTTCTGGGTATTTATAGTGAAACAACTGACAAACTTAGTATTGCAATACTTTGCTTTTCTTTGCTTTTCA
Source organism: Tillus elongatus (assembly GCA_964006375.1). Classification (NCBI taxonomy): domain Eukaryota; kingdom Metazoa; phylum Arthropoda; class Insecta; order Coleoptera; family Cleridae; genus Tillus; species Tillus elongatus. The sequence goes on from OZ023265.1 coordinate 114,268,546, forward strand.
CTAAACTTTGTCATAATGCGAGAAGAAAACTAAAGTGCCGCAGAAACAGTTAAGATGTGTTTCAGAAAACATAATACCGCAATATGTTCGTATCTACCCAAGTGATAAAATAATCATATTAATGTGATTGTTTCTTATAGATCAATATTGGCAGGATTTTTCGCATTGTCGATTTGAAAAATATTTTTCTCGAAATTTTCCTTAAGTGGCGGTGCGATGCACGCCTAATATCTTAAATGCGTTTTAGAGCTGGTGTAAATCCCTTTTCAACAGTGCTCCATTTTCATAAATTTTAGGCAGTGGGTCCCTTTTATTAACAACCCTTACATTTTCGTAAGTGATGATCAGATAAAACGATCAAAAAAACACGACGATATTTGTAGCAAATTAAAGGCAACCCCTTTTTATTTTTAAGAGTCAATTTCTCATAATAAAATGCTTTAAATTGGAAAAATAAGACAAGGTTAAATATATATTTACACCAGCTCTAAAACGATGTGATAGTTGACCCCCTTGCATTTGAGATTTTAGTGGTGGATCGTACCACCGCTTAAGGCTTGGTTTTTCGATGTTGAAATTACTTCTATAAGCCTTCCTCTTTGAAAGCAGAATTTACCTCTGAGCGATTTTCAACAAAATCACGATAAGAGCCCCAACACGGGCCTGTCATGCGTTCAAGTAGCCACGCTGTATATAATATTATATTTTATAACAATATGTCTAAAAAAAGACTAAAACTGTAGAAACTACTGTTTCAGATTTTACGTAGACTTATTTGTATCGATTCTTTTCTATTAGGAGATCGCGACCAAAAACCCCCAGAACCCATATTCTCATATTCGGGCTTAGTTTTATATTATATATATATATATATATATATATATATATATATATATATATATATATATATATATATATATATATATATATATATATATATATATATTTATCAAAAAATTGTGGGAACGCCGTCAGTTGTAGAATAAAACTCTTTATTATACGCCGAGCTTTCGGAAAAATTTATTCCTTTATCGAGGCTACAACATGGAAAGAAAAAAGTTTACAATTTACTTGGAAAAAATATAAAAGTTTAAAATACTTACATATAACATGAGTTCTACTAAACTATTTATCTAATAACAAACATAAAAAGAAAACCTTTTGATGAATTTGAGTGAAGTCTAATAAATGCCAAACTGACATATAAAGCTAAATATTGTTTAATTTAATTTGTTTTTTGTTTTTGTCAGTTTGGCATTTATTAGACTTCACTCAAATTCATCAAAAGGTTTTCTTTTTATGTTTGTTATTAGATAAATAGTTTAATTTTAGGTAATAGGGCACTTGAGGCAGACAGGTAGTGGGGGTAGGAGTGGGGGTACCCCCACTCCTCCCCTAGTGGGCGGAGCCCCACCCCTAGTGGGCGGAGCCCCACCCCTAGAGGGCGGAGCCCCACCCCTTGTGGGCGTGGCCACGCCCCCCAAGATGGCGTCCAGCCACGCCCCCCAAGATGGCGTCCAAGATGGCTTCCAATGTAACCTGTAAACATTCTAAGGTCATTGACCTGTTATGTCTAGGAAACTTTGGCCAGACAGTGACGTCACACGACTTGGGCCAGACAGTCACATGCAAACATTCCAAAGTGTCTAACCTATTACTTCAAATTATTCTAAGGATATTTTGAAAAAAACCATTTGGAGCAGGTGAGTTTCGAACCCGGGACATTCAGATGAGGAACGACTACCTTAACCGTCGCGGCTAATCAAGCACTTGTTAATTTATTGTTTCAGATTTGTATATATATACGACTTTTAATTAAAACAAACCATACATGTAACATACATAAAGCTTTTGTTATTAGACATAAGACATAATTAATATGTTTAATATTAGACTATTAGATTTCGCATAGAAATTAGCCGAACGCCACAATTGTTATATGGGTAGGTTCTAAAAATAACACACAGAGGTCGTTGGCAACAAAAGAAGGAAGTTCAGAAACAAAATAAACAACAGGTTCAAATAGGAAACCAAACTTAAATATCGTAGAGACAATAGAGGTCGCTGGCAAAACAAAGAAGGAAGCTCAGAAACAAAATGGACAACAGGTTCAAATCTTAAAAATAGGAACTTTTTTAGCCTTATGTGTGTGGGCGCGGCAAGTAGTTGATTTTATTTTGAAAGAGATACAGGTTCGATTCCTGATATATGCTCCTTGATATGGTAGCGTCAAACAAATACAAAGAGGTACTGAATAACTAAACAGTAAGCTTAGAAACAATGGTTGGTTACAGGTTCAATTCCCTTCTTAAGCTAACCCCCACGTGTTTAGTGTCATGTTACTCGTCTAAGTAAGCAGAATTAAAAAATGGCGACTAAAATAAGATAAAAAACTTAAAACCCTTATCGCGGAAGATCCGTGAGATGTACGAGAGAACCAATACATGCACGGTGTTAAGGAGGTCAAATCAAAGTGGAATATACAATAAAATGGCCACTTCCGGTCTAAACTTTAATTCCTTATATCTTTTGAACGGAAAGTGATAGAAAGGAACTGACTTTAAAAATGTATGTTTCGTAACAAGGTCTACAAGAAACTGAGATAAAAAACCTCAAACCCTTATCGCGGAAGATCCGTGAGATGTACGATAGAACCAATACATGCACGGTGTTAAGGAGGCCAAACTTAATTGGAATATACAATAAAATGGCCACTTCCGGTCTAAACTTTAAATCCTTATATCTTTTGAATGGAAAGTGATAGAAAGGAACCGACTTCAAAAATGTATGTTTCGTAACAAGGTCTACAAGAAAATGAGATAAAAAACTTTAAACCCTTATCGCGGAAGATCGGTGAGATGTACGATAGAACCAAAACATGCACGGTGTTAAGGAGGCCAAATCAAATTGGAATATACAATAAAATGGCCACTTCCGGTCTAAACGTTAAATCGTTATATCTTTTGAACGGAAAGTGATAGAAAGGAACCGACTTCAAAAATGTATGTTTCGTAACAAGGTCTACAAGAAACTGAGATAAAAATCTTCAAACCCTTATCGCGGAAGATCGGTGAGATGTACGATACAACCAATACATGCACGGTGTTAAGGAGGCCAAACCAAATTGGAATATACAATAAAATGGCCACTTCCGGTCTAAACTTTAAATCGTTATATCTTTTGAACGGAAAGTGATAGAAAGGAACCGACTTCAAAAATGTATGTTTCGTAACAAGGTCTACAAGAAACTGAGATAAAAAACTTCAAACCCTTATCGCGGAAGATCGGCGAGATGTACGATAGAGCCAATACATACACGCTGTTCAGCAAAGCAAACTCTAATAGCATATTCAATAAAAATGTTACTTCCGGTATAACCGGGCTTAGAGCTACATACATGTGTGACACCTCAAAATCATCGTCTTGTTGAACAGAAGAAATATAATATTTAAGTAAGGCAGAACAAGCTGTGTTAACACCTAAAAAACAACACACTCTCTCTTAAACTTAATGAAGTTACTTTCAGAGAAAATTTCAACCATACCAGAAATAACAGTATTCAATAGCGTATTTAAATGTTGACTACATCAAGTGATGCGTGCTACAGACAAATTTTAGTACACCCTCTTAGACTTATTGAAGTTGACGGTACAGGCAGCTGTCAATCGTACCTAACAAACCAAAGTAAATATGTCTTGAAGAACAGTCTTCAATTGCCCTAAGCCAACACAGCTCTATCATTTCAGAGTAATCTTAGCCATGTGACCAGTTAAACTAAGTATCTTGAAGTGTAGCTTTTATGTTTATGAGATATAAAAGAACAAAACTAAAGAGTTAATTGTCTATTAAAACAACAAGCAGAAGGGGTTGAGTTGGTACCTACAGCTGCTACATACTTGGTAAAAATGGGTGCCACTAGCATTTCAGAGTAATTTTAATCACACAACACTCTAACCAACTGTCTTGAGATGTGGCTTTATGTGTTAATGGGTGGAAATAACAAAACTAAAGAGTTGATTGTCTATTACAACTGTCAGCTAAAGAAGCATTTAGGTAGCCGGAATACCGATATCCTAAATATTTCAAGAGTAATCTTAGTCATACAACACTCTTAACTAACTGTCTTGAGATGTGGCTTTATGTGTCATTGGTTGGAAAATAAGAAAACTAAAGAGTTGATTGCCTATTACAACAGTCAGCTGAAGGAACATTTGGGTTATCGGAATACCGATATGCCAAATGTTCCAACCGAAGGAGCCCACTTAGAGACATCTCCAGGGGCTCGGAATACCGATGCCCTAGAAGTGTCGGAAGCAACATTTCAATTAACACCAACAACCGCTAAATACTTGTTGGACTTTAGTGTTTGATATTAAATTCGATTTGCTACATAACCATTCATTTTTATGAAAAACTCAACAATTTTTATTTCTGCGTAAGCGAATTTAATCAGAAATATAGAACCAATCTTCAAGAAACCGAAGTAAAATGATAAGAACATTAAGAACAAACATTCCGATACCGAAGTGATCCTAAACACACCATATGATGCAAATTCTGTAAATCTTTTTAACAGAAGAAAAACAGAAGTGAAACACCGTAAGACAAATAGAACCGACGTACATAACAGATGTGTCTGAGGAGAAACATATTCAGAACATTATTGAGTTTACTAAGTTTTAAGTATACGAACATAACAGTCTATGTACCAACCAACCAGGGCAACACAACTAACCAACCAACTGTTTTTGAGATGTAACCTTTATGTATGTATGTAATTTAATTTTCGATGGTGTAAAATAAAATTAAAAAGTGTGATATATGAAAAATAAGAAAACCAAAGATTTAATTGCCTATTACAACGGTCCGCTGAAGAAACATTTAGGTAGCCAGAATACCGATACCCTAAATATTTCAACCGAAGGAGTCCACTTAAAGGCCATCTCCAGGGAGCCGGAATACCGGCCCCCTAGATGTGCCGGAAGCAACATCTCAAGTAACACCTAGAACTGCAACATACTTGGTAAAAACGGGTGGAGCTCAGATTGTAAACGACTTGATAGGTGGTACATATGTTTGCAAAGATTTCATTCTAAATTTAGCCTGTTGGATATCCAATCATTTCTATGAAAAGCGCAACCAACCAACTAACCAACCACCCAACCAACCAACCAACGTTGAGGGGCGTAGAGATAGCAAGCTATCTACAAGTGGTCCCTCTGAATATATGTGATGTTAATGATAGATTAAGAAATTGAATTGGTACGTGTTTATATTGAAGGCTTGCAAGCTACGTACAAGTGTCTGAATATATGATGGTAATGATGGGTTAAGATATTTAATTGACATGTATTAAAGGCTTAGCGGTTTTCACTTGAGTCATCGTCATTCGAAAACTATTAGAACGAAAACCAGGTCCTTTACTCTGGTATATCTTACTCAGTAGGAACCAAATGTCTTCGAAAACAACATTCTTTGCTTTTCTGAAAGGCAAGTGAGCAGCCCCCTTGTCGAACCCCTCCGAGCTAAAGGTAAACCCCACTCTGTCTTCGGGATCGACATCATGGACTATATGACTCACAATATCTTTAATACGATCTTTGACCCACTTCTCTGGATCGTTGACATCGTCAGGTATATCTTGTAGTCTAAAGCATACGCTTCGTCTATCAAATTTAAACTTCTTATTGGAGGTCACTGTATCTTCAAGTATTTGGAATGCCATTGTTTCGTGCTACACAACTGACTGTGTTGGTTAAAGGACCGAAGTTTATCCTCGTGTTTATTAAAGACTAAAGTTTAGCAGGTACTATTTGTTTTCACCTTCACTGCTGGCTACCGACTGAACCTTAGCGGACGCTCCTCGTCTTAATATTCGACAAACAACACAGACAACACAACTTATTGTTTTCACCTTCACTGTTGGTTAACGACTGAACCTTAGTGGACGCTTCACGTCTTAATATTCAATAGACAACAACGACAGCTGTCATACAGCTGTCTGACATGACAGGCAGCTGTCTAACACAGCTGTCTAACACAGCTGTCTAACACAGCTGTCTAACACAGCTGTCTAACACAGCTGTCTAACACAGCTGTCTAATACAGCTGTCTAACACAGCTGTCTAATAGGGCAGACATATGTCTAACACATGTCTAGCAGATGGGTAACAGTCACTCTTTTGCGGAACATAAACTGAATGTTTTTAAGTCAAACAAGAAGAAAACAATTTAAAACACATCTACGATGACCATGAGGCAGCCTACATGGACTTTGAACAATTTTTAAAAATAGATGCGGCCAGGTTAGTTGATTAACCATCCAGGTCAGTCACAGCTGACGCTATAAATAAAAACGATGCTGGAAGCGAGTGACGTCACAAGAACCGGTGGTGCATGTGCCCAGGTTAGACCTCTAAGCTTTCCAGGTTAATACCGGGTTAGCTCCATGACAAGGTGGTGGACCAGTCGGGTTAGCTAAGAGTCGGGGTGGTGGAACCGGGTCAGCTAGGCTCCGGTCGCCTAGCTGACCCGGTTCCACCACCCCGACTCTTAGCTAACCCGACTGGTCCACCACCTTGTCATGGAGCTAACCCGGTATTAACCTGGAAAGCTTAGAGGTCTAACCTGGGCACATGCACCACCGGTTCTTGTGACGTCACTCGCTTCCAGCATCGTTTTTATTTATAGCGTCAGCTGTGACTGACCTGGATGGTTAATCAACTAACCTGGCCGCATCTATTTTTAAAAATTGTTCAAAGTCCATGTAGGCTGCCTCATGGTCATCGTAGATGTGTTTTAAATTGTTTTCTTCTTGTTTGACTTAAAAACATTCAGTTTATGTTCCGCAAAAGAGTGACTGTTACCCATCTGCTAGACATGTGTTAGACATATGTCTGCCCTATTAGACAGCTGTGTTAGACAGCTGTATTAGACAGCTGTGTTAGACAGCTGTGTTAGACAGCTGTGTTAGACAGCTGTGTTAGACAGCTGTGTTAGACAGCTGTGTTAGACAACTGTGTTAGACAGCTGTCTGTCATGTCAGACAGCTGTATGACAGCTGTCGTTGTTGTCTATTGAATATTAAGACGTGAAGCGTCCACTAAGGTTCAGTCGTTAACCAACAGTGAAGGTGAAAACAATAAGTTGTGTTGTCTGTGTTGTTTGTCGAATATTAAGACGAGGAGCGTCCGCTAAGGTTCAGTCGGTAGCCAGCAGTGAAGGTGAAAACAAATAGTACCTGCTAAACTTTAGTCTTTAATAAACACGAGGATAAACTTCGGTCCTTTAACCAACACAGTCAGTTGTGTAGCACGAAACAATGGCATTCCAAATACTTGAAGATACAGTGACCTCCAATAAGAAGTTTAAATTTGATAGACGAAGCGTATGCTTTAGACTACAAGATATACCTGACGATGTCAACGATCCAGAGAAGTGGGTCAAAGATCGTATTAAAGATATTGTGAGTCATATAGTCCATGATGTCGATCCCGAAGACAGAGTGGGGTTTACCTTTAGCTCGGAGGGGTTCGACAAGGGGGCTGCTCACTTGCCTTTCAGAAAAGCAAAGAATGTTGTTTTCGAAGACATTTGGTTCCTACTGAGTAAGATATACCAGAGTAAAGGACCTGGTTTTCGTTCTAATAGTTTTCGAATGACGATGACTCAAGTGAAAACCGCTAAGCCTTTAATACATGTCAATTAAATATCTTAACCCATCATTACCATCATATATTCAGACACTTGTACGTAGCTTGCAAGCCTTCAATATAAACACGTACCAATTCAATTTCTTAATCTATCATTAACATCACATATATTCAGAGGGACCACTTGTAGATAGCTTGCTATCTCTACGCCCCTCAACGTTGGTTGGTTGGTTGGGTGGTTGGTTAGTTGGTTGGTTGCGCTTTTCATAGAAATGATTGGATATCCAACAGGCTAAATTTAGAATGAAATCTTTGCAAACATATGTACCACCTATCAAGTCGTTTACAATCTGAGCTCCACCCGTTTTTACCAAGTATGTTGCAGTTCTAGGTGTTACTTGAGATGTTGCTTCCGGCACATCTAGGGGGCCGGTATTCCGGCTCCCTGGAGATGGCCTTTAAGTGGACTCCTTCGGTTGAAATATTTAGGGTATCGGTATTCTGGCTACCTAAATGTTTCTTCAGCGGACCGTTGTAATAGGCAATTAAATCTTTGGTTTTCTTATTTTTCATATATCACACTTTTTAATTTTATTTTACACCATCGAAAATTAAATTACATACATACATAAAGGTTACATCTCAAAAACAGTTGGTTGGTTAGTTGTGTTGCCCTGGTTGGTTGGTACATAGACTGTTATGTTCGTATACTTAAAACTTAGTAAACTCAATAATGTTCTGAATATGTTTCTCCTCAGACACATCTGTTATGTACGTCGGTTCTATTTGTCTTACGGTGTTTCACTTCTGTTTTTCTTCTGTTAAAAAGATTTACAGAATTTGCATCATATGGTGTGTTTAGGATCACTTCGGTATCGGAATGTTTGTTCTTAATGTTCTTATCATTTTACTTCGGTTTCTTGAAGATTGGTTCTATATTTCTGATTAAATTCGCTTACGCAGAAATAAAAATTGTTGAGTTTTTCATAAAAATGAATGGTTATGTAGCAAATCGAATTTAATATCAAACACTAAAGTCCAACAAGTATTTAGCGGTTGTTGGTGTTAATTGAAATGTTGCTTCCGACACTTCTAGGGCATCGGTATTCCGAGCCCCTGGAGATGTCTCTAAGTGGGCTCCTTCGGTTGGAACATTTGGCATATCGGTATTCCGATAACCCAAATGTTCCTTCAGCTGACTGTTGTAATAGGCAATCAACTCTTTAGTTTTCTTATTTTCCAACCAATGACACATAAAGCCACATCTCAAGACAGTTAGTTAAGAGTGTTGTATGACTAAGATTACTCTTGAAATATTTAGGATATCGGTATTCCGGCTACCTAAATGCTTCTTTAGCTGACAGTTGTAATAGACAATCAACTCTTTAGTTTTGTTATTTCCACCCATTAACACATAAAGCCACATCTTAAGACAGTTGGTTAGAGTGTTGTGTGATTAAAATTACTCTGAAATGCTAGTGGCACCCATTTTTACCAAGTATGTAGCAGCTGTAGGTACCAACTCAACCCCTTCTGCTTGTTGTTTTAATAGACAATTAACTCTTTAGTTTTGTTCTTTTATATCTCATAAACATAAAAGCTACACTTCAAGATACTTAGTTTAACTGGTCACATGGCTAAGATTACTCTGAAATGATAGAGCTGTGTTGGCTTAGGGCAATTGAAGACTGTTCTTCAAGACATATTTACTTTGGTTTGTTAGGTACGATTGACAGCTGCCTGTACCGTCAACTTCAATAAGTCTAAGAGGGTGTACTAAAATTTGTCTGTAGCACGCATCACTTGATGTAGTCAACATTTAAATACGCTATTGAATACTGTTATTTCTGGTATGGTTGAAATTTTCTCTGAAAGTAACTTCATTAAGTTTAAGAGAGAGTGTGTTGTTTTTTAGGTGTTAACACAGCTTGTTCTGCCTTACTTAAATATTATATTTCTTCTGTTCAACAAGACGATGATTTTGAGGTGTCACACATGTATGTAGCTCTAAGCCCGGTTATACCGGAAGTAACATTTTTATTGAATATGCTATTAGAGTTTGCTTTGCTGAACAGCGTGTATGTATTGGCTCTATCGTACATCTCGCCGATCTTCCGCGATAAGGGTTTGAAGTTTTTTATCTCAGTTTCTTGTAGACCTTGTTACGAAACATACATTTTTGAAGTCGGTTCCTTTATATCACTTTCCGTTCAAAAGATATAACGATTTAAAGTTTAGACCGGAAGTGGCCATTTTATTGTATATTCCAATTTGGTTTGGCCTCCTTAACACCGTGCATGTATTGGTTGTATCGTACATCTCACCGATCTTCCGCGATAAGGGTTTGAAGATTTTTATCTCAGTTTCTTGTAGACCTTGTTACGAAACATACATTTTTGAAGTCGGTTCCTTTCTATCACTTTCCGTTCAAAAGATATAACGATTTAACGTTTAGACCGGAAGTGGCCATTTTATTGTATATTCCAATTTGATTTGGCCTCCTTAACACCGTGCATGTATTGGTTCTATCGTACATCTCACCGATCTTCCGCGATAAGGGTTTAAAGTTTTTTATCTCATTTTCTTGTAGACCTTGTTACGAAACATACATTTTTGAAGTCGGTTCCTTTCTATCACTTTCCATTCAAAAGATATAAGGATTTAAAGTTTAGACCGGAAGTGGCCATTTTATTGTATATTCCAATTTAGTTTGGCCTCCTTAACACCGTGCATGTATTGGTTCTATCGTACATCTCACGGATCTTCCGCGATAAGGGTTTGAAGTTTTTTATCTCAGTTTCTTGTAGACCTTGTTACGAAACATACATTTTTAAAGTCAGTTCCTTTCTATCACTTTCCGTTCAAAAGATATAAGGAATTAAAGTTTAGACCGGAAGTGGCCATTTTATTGTATATTCCACTTTGATTTGACCTCCTTAACACCGTGCATGTATTGGTTCTCTCGTACATCTCACGGATCTTCCGCGATAAGGGTTTTAAGTTTTTTATCTTATTTTAGTCGCCATTTTTTAATTCTGCTTACTTAGACGAGTAACATGACACTAAACACGTGGGGGTTAGCTTAAGAAGGGAATTGAACCTGTAACCAACCATTGTTTCTAAGCTTACTGTTTAGTTATTCAGTACCTCTTTGTATTTGTTTGACGCTACCATATCAAGGAGCATATATCAGGAATCGAACCTGTATCTCTTTCAAAATAAAATCAACTACTTGCCGCGCCCACACACATAAGGCTAAAAAAGTTCCTATTTTTAAGATTTGAACCTGTTGTCCATTTTGTTTCTGAGCTTCCTTCTTTGTTTTGCCAGCGACCTCTATTGTCTCTACGATATTTAAGTTTGGTTTCCTATTTGAACCTGTTGTTTATTTTGTTTCTGAACTTCCTTCTTTTGTTTGCCAACGACCTCTGTGTGTTATTTTTAGAACCTACCCATATAACAATTGTGGCGTTCGGCTAATTTCTATGCGAAATCTAATAGTCTAATATTAAACATATTAATTATGTCTTATGTCTAATAACAAAAGCTTTATGTATGTTACATGTATGGTTTGTTTTAATTAAAAGTCGTATATATATACAAATCTGAAACAATAAATTAACAAGTGCTTGATTAGCCGCGACGGTTAAGGTAGTCGTTCCTCATCTGAATGTCCCGGGTTCGAAACTCACCTGCTCCAAATGGTTTTTTTCAAAATATCCTTGGATTAATTTGAAGTAATAGGTTAGACACTTTGGAATGTTTGCATGTGACTGTCTGGCCCAAGTCGTGTGACGTCACTGTCTGGCCAAAGTTTCCTAGACATAACAGGTCAATGACCTTAGAATGTTTACAGGTTACATTGGAAGCCATCTTGGACGCCATCTTGGGGGGCGTGGCTGGACGCCATCTTGGGGGGCGTGGCCACGCCCACAAGGGGTGGGGCTCCGCCCACTAGGGGTGGGGCTCCGCCCACTAGGGGAGGAGTGGGGGTACCCCCACTCCTACCCCCACTACCTGTCTGCCTCAAGTGCCCTATTACCTACTGTAGAACTCATGTTATATGTAAGTATTTTAAACTTTTATATTTTTTCCAAGTAAATTGTAAACTTTTTTCTTTCCATGTTGTAGCCTCGATAAAGGAATAAATTTTTCCGAAAGCTCGGCGCATAATAAAGGGTTTTATTCTACAACTGACGGCGTTCCCACAATTTTTTGATAAATAACACTATTACCGTCACAAAAATCTAATACTATATATATATATATATATATATATATATATATATATATATATATATATATATATATATATATATAATATCCCACCGATAAATCAGTAGCTCAAAAAACAGTGAACCGATTGTGATGAAATTGTTAAGTACCTTTCCTTTGGAAGTGGCTTGGACAATAGACCAGCTTGTTGGCCAAGAAAACCGAATCAGTTTTTCTGTAAAAACTTAAGGTTCCCTTTCGGAAGATTATTGTATGTCCAAAAATAACAAAGTTATAGGAAATAAATTTGGTATGCAGGTTTCTCTTACAAAAACATTTGCCATCTACAAAAATGTACATATTGAATTGGAAAGAAAAACAGTGGTAAGCATTCAATGTACACAATTTTGGGTGCTACTGGAGGTCAGGTTAGCACAAGACCTAAATATTTCGGATGGTAAACAAAATCCATTACAGACAAAGATGAACTTTTCTTGGCGCTAAAAGGTCAGAAAGTACTAAAGAGATTAATTTAAAAATTATTTTTCTTCTGAAAATATCAAAGTGATGATTTGAAACATCCAAATTGGTGATTTTTAAACAAATAATCTGAAAATGATGCGCTCTATGAGTAGCGAAAATTGCGTGCTATGCCATTAATAAGGTCCTAAATTTTCGTTTTAACTGTTACTCTTCTTTACTTAATTACAATATTTACAAAAAATGCACTTGGCATACTTAGACCTACTTGATTATGATCGGGAAATATACCAATTCACATATTCTACGTATCCGAGTGATAAAAAAAAGTTATATATATATATATATATATATATATATATATATATATATATATATATATATATAATTGTGTTGAAAAAAGTCTTGACGCAGCAAGTGCGCTATGGAAGTGAATTTTCACAAAAATGTCAATAGCAAATGCGAGCAGGCATCAATCTGCTACCGGTATAGCCTATGTAGTAAAAACAATGTACTATATTTTATCAAAATTACTTATAGTTTGAAAATGTGCAAACATTTTCCGAAAATAAACTTAAATGTTGGTTTCCTAACCAACAAACCTTACGTTAATAGCAAATTTGCTGCGTCCAGATGTTTTTCTTACACATATGCATCATATTTCAATAAAAAATACAAAAATGCATTAATAAACTTGTTCTACGAAAATAGCTAAAAATTTAGACCGTTAAACCATAAACTTAAATAAACCTACATCGAAAGCATGAACTTAACTAAACCGACAGCCAAAGCATTAGAGAAAGGGTCTATTTGAAATGAATTTTCTGTAAATATTTTAGCAAAATGGAGGGCAATGACGGTTGAAGCTGAAACCGTAAGGGTTCGCAGAATACTCCACTTGTGTGATATGTATTCTAGGGGGCCTAGATAGCGCTCATTCGAAGAAACTTTTTTAAATTCAAAAGTCGGGAGCTCCTCATTAGTGGATTTTTCTAAAAGAAAATTCACTAAAAACTAGTATATGAGCAATGACTCCACATAAAAAGTATCCACATCTGTATTGATATCAGACTGTATCATTTTCAACTATTTTATTGTAGAATTTTCATGTACAAAATCTTCTTGAAATGTTACAAAAAAGTTTGATGAATTTTCTTGAAAGAAAACATTGTTTCTAATTTTCGTAAAAGAGAAAGTGGTTTTCAGTTTTTGTGTTAAAAAATATCTAGCGAAATTTTGACGTATCCTTTTTTTTAGGGAATTTCGTGAAATATGTTTTAAGAATTTTCGCGGAAAATATTTTATCGAATTTTAGCCCTTTTTGCAGAAAAAGTATTTTTAAGCGAATTTTCGTGGAAAAATTTATAGTCACTTTTTTGCAAAAAAAATCCAGGGTCGGTGTCAACTGAGACCCCTGAAACCCATATTCGGAGCCAGTTTCAATTTTTATACGTATAGAAACCGGACGACTTATTGGAGCGCAGGTATGACATACTGACGAGTCCAGAAAATGACAAAACCGGTCTGTGTCTCCTGCTATACAGCTTACCCCAAGTACCGGCAAGACTAATATAATGGTCGCTGGCGAGAATTCTGTATTTCAATGCCGGTCGTAGTATCGGCCAGGGAAGTAGTTGTTTTCGCTTACCAGTTTTCTTCCCGCAGCTTCCTTCTTGCTGTACTGCCTGTAGGTGGAAGCTGCTATGAAAGCCCAGAACCGTCACAAAAATATAGATGACGCCTCGCGCTATTCTTCCACTGCATATGTATATAATATATATATATATATATATATATATATATATATATATATATATATATATATATATATATATATATATATATATATATAATATTTATAACAGATTTTTTTAACGCGGCATTTTGTATACTATACAAGGGGAAAGCTTAAGGGCAACGCCGCAAGGAGACAATCGCATACACGTGCTTCGAGCTTATTAGCTATGATCAATACGGTACAGCCAGGTGAAGATGGGAACACGCTGGATGAAGGAGCAAAAACACATGGAGTCACAACGGCAACCAGTGCCCATTTGCAGCTTGACAAGATGACTGCCTTAAGCGTGGCGTTTTCCTCCAGTCGGGCAGCATTTGGCTCCCTTCCAGAGTATCAACTTCGTTGCTTACGTGTGTTTTTGTTAGTCCACAATAGGGTTCTGGGCCATAGAATGATATTGTTCCTCCTTTTTTTGCTATCTGCTTCCTGGTTTTCTTCAATGCCTTGATGCCCCGATACCCACAGCAAACTCACTTTGTTGTGCGCACCCAGTTGTTGCAACGCTTTTTGAACTGATTTTCAGGATCTCCAAGTAGGCAACCAAGTCTGCTGGTTTGAATTTGTCCCACTGGAATAGTCTTGAGGTAATTATTGGTGTCTCCCTCTTTAGGCATATATACAGTGGAGTAAGATTGTATTCTCATAAAATTCTCAAATAACCATCGCCATTTAAATTTCCATCGTACTTGAAATATCGTAAAATATTATAACAATCAAACATTACAGAATATTAACTTTCTTTTTTAATACACAAAAAATATATGAAATGTGCAAGTGCTCCGTTTTTCTTGCCGGTAGGTGCTTTAAGACTAACATCTACCGGGGTCGTAGCATTGTATTTAAGCAACGTTTAAACAACTGAATGTTGCTCCCTTAGTACATACATAAAGCCGTCGATTGTCTGTATCATGTGATGTTTTTTATGTAGTGGATATGTAGATCCCTTCCCCCCTTGAAATGAAGCAGTGCGGCAAAATTTCCATGTTGGTGGAATGATAAACTGTTCCTTGCCGTCGGTGTTTAGTAAAAGTCTCAGCAACAGCGAAAACTAAAATGAAACAAATACATACAATATTATTTAAAGTCAACTGAAAAATTACTGAAATTACTTTTCATCTGGGTATTCTAATCTTTTACATTGTTAAAATATATGTGCTTGCGACAATGCTTTTATTTATTCAGGGATTCTATTTCCATCACTTCAAAATATAGTTATAGCTCTAAAGCTGTTTTATCTACCAATAACTAACTTTTGGTTTCACATAAACACTCTCCAGGGTAATTTCTTATAAAAGGTTTCAGAAATTTCCCACCCTCTGTACAAATTTGTTTGCCTCTGCCTATGCAAATAAGAAGATCCATCACCGAGGCCTACTTGAAAGTTCTCCTAGACACTTTCTATTATTCAAATTCAACCAACATTACGTCTTATCTGCACAAACATCCTCAAAACTGCTCTAACTTACTTATCGACGGATCAGCACAATAAATTTCCTCAACTCCCTTGGAATTATTTTTGGGTCATATAACATGGACATAAATCAAAACAGGAGAACTTTGTTTTTCCAATTTTATTACCAATTCAAATCAAGTAACTAGATCATAATTCATGTAGTTTGCTTGGGATTCGTAGGGAGTAGCCAGATCCACGCTTGAACCTTCTATCGATCCCTGGATACTTTCTCTCTAATTTGTAGAATCGCTCACGGTGGACTAAAAAAGACCGTGATTCTAAGGGTTGTTATCTCAGGGTAATATTTTAAAGACAAAGAAAAACAATGATAATAGTAATTAGATATTTTAATAAGTAGTCTATTCGAAACATGAATAGTTTTGATTTTTTACTATTTGCGTTATTTCAAATTTGACCATTTACGAAGCTATAGCTAAATGCCGGCGTCCGGAAGCAGTTTAATTTCAACAGCCTGAAAATGTTGTCAAACTACTGACTTCTCTAATGTGACGAGGAATATTTCGTGTGCCAAAAATCGCAAGATACATCAGACTGTTGGATTTACGCCCCCTTCGAATGGCGAATCGAGCAGACTTTGATCCGAAACAATGACACGGTCTGTGTAGCAATTTTTATATAGTGTGGAACATCCAAAAGGCATAAAGTCAGTCAGTTTTAGATTCAAAAATAACATCTTACAACTTGAAAACTGTACCTCTACAATCAACCTTCTTCGAATGACAGCTGCAACCCACAAATTTTTGAATATAAAGAAGGAACTTGTGATATCTCATCTGAAAAATCTCTTCATTCTCTGTTTAAAAATGCTATGGGTTTAAAAGGTATTGTAAAAAATAGCAGTAAGAAAATGAATTTATCTGATCGACGAACTTCGCTACGACACACTAAAAAATTAATAACGAATCGCATTTTATTCTTGATAATGAAAGAAAATAAAAACACCCCAACCTTAATGTAGTAGATATTCAAAATGCAGTATCCAAATAGTAAAGAAGAATATCATCTAACGTTAATTAACATCTAGGGGGTGATCGACCTAATCGCAATAGTTATTATTCTTCTTAAGTGAGTTAAATCTCGTTGTTTGGTCTTGTATACCATACTTTTCACGCATTCACATAAGACTAAGTCCAATAGAGTAAGATCAGGTGATCGTGCTGGCCATTCTAACGCTCCTCGCCTCCCGTTCCACCAATTTAAAAATTTTACGTCGCGGTACATTCGGATATTGATTTGTAATCTGTTGCTGCTCCATTCTGCTGAAACCACATCACATTCTCCGGAACATATGGGTTTTCTCGTTAAATCTCGTTGTTTGGTCTCGTATACCATACTTTTTACACATTCACATAATACTAAGTGCAATAGAGTAAGATCAGGTGACCGTGCTGGCCATTCTAACGATCCTTGCCTCCCTTTCCACCGATTTTAAAATATTGCGTCGTGGTAGTTTCGGACATTGATTTAGTAATGTGGTGGTGTTCCATTCTGCTGAAACCACATCACATTCTCCGGAACATATGGGTTTTCTCGTTAAATCTCGTTGTTTGGTCTCGTATACCATACTTTTTACACATTCACATAAGACTAAGTCCAATAGAGTAATATCAGGTGACCGTGCTGGCCATTCTAACGATCCTTGCCTCCCTTTCCACCGATTTTAAAATATTGCGTCGTGGTAGTTTCGGACATTGACTTAGTAATCTGTTGCTGCTCCATTCTGCTGAAACCACATCACATTCTCCGGAACATATGGGTTTTCTCGTTAAATCTCGTTGTTTGGTCTCGTATACCATACTTTTTACACATTCACATAAGACTAAGTCCAATAGAGTAAGATCAGGTGACCGTGCTGGCCATTCTAACGATCCTTGCCTCCCTTTCCACCGATTTTAAAATATTGCGTCGTGGTAGTTTCAGACATTGATTTAGTAATGTGTTGGTGTTCCATTCTGCTGAAACCACATCACATTCTCCGGAATATATAGGTTTGCTCGTTAAATCTTGTTGTTTAGTCTTGTATTTCATACTTTTCACACATTCACATAAGACTAAGTCCAATAGAGTAAGATCAGGTGACCGTGCTGGCCATTCTAACGATCCTCGCCTCTATTTCCAACGATTTTAAAATATTACGTCGCGGTAGTTTCGGACATTGATTTAGTAATGTGTTGGTGCTCCATTCTGCTGAAACCACATCACATTTCCGGAATATAGGGGTTTGCTCGATCAGGATATAAGTTTACCAAAGTTGGCACGACATTATTTTGGAGCACTGCCAAATAAATATCTCCATTCAAATTGCCACCAGTAAAAAAGGGACCAATGACATAGTTTCCAATTAGTCCTGCCCAAACATTATCTTTTTCAGGGTATTGCATATTCTCTTTTCTCATCAAGAGTGGACTATTTCTTTAGTTAAGTAAGTTTTGACGACTAGCATGGCCGTGAAGAGTAAAACTGCACCAATTATAAAACAAAACATGTTCTAGTTGGATCATATTGTTATTAAATATTTGCGTCATTTGTTGACAAAAAGACGTTCTTCTAACAAATTCGTCTGCCAGGAGCTCCTGAGTTTGTGTCAATTTATAGGGATGTATTTTTTTCAGTATTATTGTGGCTGCTTGTTGACTCAAAATATGTGGGTTTTCCGCAAACTAAATTATATCCAGTTTGGTACTATTACTCAGTGTATTAGAAGCTTTTTTTATACCTGCCTTACGGGTCCAAGCTCGCGAAATTGCTATTCAATTTTACTGATTGTCCCTTGCAAAATAGACAATATAGGAATTTTCGCCACTTCGATTTTTGATTGTGTTTTTCTTTGTAACTAATCATCTGTAGAATTGTTATTTCATGCATTTCTGTTAAATAAAATATGTCTCTGAATTGTAGTTAACAACTGATAACTATTGTCCTGCGGTTACAATCATTCTGCAAGTTATTAAGCAGTTTTAAACAAAAGTAACATTGCCAACTATGAAGAATGTGGCTAGCTTTCAATATCTTCTTTTTAATTGATACCGTTCAAAAAGGACACTGCATATTTTTTGCTGGGTTTCTCATTATTAAGAATGAAATATGATTAGTTGTAAATTAATTCCACATCGTCAACACATGTGGAAGTATGGCATCGGTGACAAAATTTCATTTTTTTGCCTAAACGTCGTAAAGAGTGTCAAAACATATTGAAAACATGATTTAGGAACAACATTTTTTTGTCTCTCGGTCTGTCGGTCTCTATGTCTGTCTGTATGTACCTACGATAACTTTAGAACGGATTGATATATCGCCATTAAATTTGGTATACAGTGAATAGCCTACAAACGAACGGTTCGGGTTGTTTTTGGGAAATCGCTTAGGGTATGAATGGGGGTGATTTGGTGAAAATTGACATTTTTTTGTTAAAACTCGAGTAATATAACGTTTTGACATTTGTTTATTAGAAAACCTTCAGTTTTATCATATCCTGTGTTGAAATTAAATTAGGGGTTGAATGTGTGGGGGTGAAATATTCGTCACAGAAATTAAAAAAAAAACTTTGCTAAAACGGCGCAAAATGTCTCAAAACACATAAAAAAACTTGATTCTGGCACAACATTTTTTGTCTGTCAGCCTGTACGTCTGTCTGTTAGTAGGTGCAATAACGTACGAAACGAATTTACACATCATCTTTAAATTTGGTATCTAGTTAGCCCCCGACAAAGGAACGCGTCGAATTGTTTTCGGGTAAGATCGCTTCAGTGGGTATGTGATAATGAGGGGTGATTTGCTGAAAACTGACATTTATTTGTATAAACTCGAGTAATATAACTTTTCATAATTTTATGGGTACAGGAATACGAAGATTTTCTTTGTGGTCAAGCCATGGACCCTAAATTCATTTCATGAGGATGCATTTCTGAGGAGAGCGGATTATCTCCGCTATGTGGAAGTTATGACTCAATTTGCAGCACTATTTTTTAGTGTGTTGTATCGAAGTTTATTTTTGCAATAAGCTTTAAAACCATAGTATTTTTAAATAGAGGTGATTTTTTATGTTCTTATTGATTCTTCGCACAAGTCATGATCTTCTGTAGGTTGCTTGCTTGGTGTTTGTGGTGTATCAGTAACATCCAATAAAACTTCTAATGGAATGTCATCATTTGTTGCTATTTTCGGTCTTCCGTGAGTTGAACGATTTTTTGCAGTTTTTAGTTCATCAAATCGTTGAACTGTTCGCGATACTGTAGATCTGCTGAGCGGGTGTCTGTTTGGGTGACTGTCATTAAACATTTCTCAAGCTTTCAAATGGGCCCTTTTGCGATCACCGAATCCATTATTAATAATACAATTTGTTCAATCTCGGACCAATTCATTTTCTTATGACAGATATTTGTATTATAGTCTCCCACTGACAGTATAATTAAACACCAAAATACGCTTTGGGTTTTTAGCTAAGTTTTTGAATATATTTGTGTCAAATTCAAAACTTCAGAGTATTTCATATTGATAATGTCCCTTTGTTTGAAACCAATTGAAACTTTTTGGGTTTCTGGCATGAAATCCTAAAAAGTTTACATTGATTTTTGTCGAAAACAGTGCAACATAGCGATTTCAGACAAAGGTACATTATTTTTAGAAAATACTTTATAGTTTTTAAATTTGATACAAAAAAAAATTTGTAAAGTGTAAGATTTAAAAAAGACTTAATTTAAAATGCCTTTCGCACTCTTCCAAACAAGACCCTTGGGACTGCAATAGAGAAATTTTATTTACACTCGCATAAAGTATATTTATTGTGCCACATTTTATATGTTTAGATAGCGGCATTTTTAAGATAACTTAAAAAACTGACTTAGAAGCGCCATTCCCAAAGGGCTCTACCTCCCTTAGGAAGAAATTTTGGATTAAGGTAAATTAGGTTAAATCGACATAAAATAACGTTTAGTATCCAAGGTCTTAGGGGGGGAAAATACCTGCCACGTTTATAATTTACTTTTCTAAATATGACTTGAATTTTCTTATGGAAAGGTTTTGTAAGTTTAATAAACTCTGTAATTTTTGAATACATTTACAGTCATTTTTAAAGAGACTTACAGTACCTACATATACCAAATTTTATGGCTTTATACCCAATTGAGTTTTGGACATTTAAAATGTTACTCTCAAGCGGAGCTAGAACACACGATTAAAATACTTTTTATGAGATATATCTATGGTAACCTTTTCGAAAATATTCTTCAAAATAGCGCAGATTGGGACCTCTAAAACCCATCTTCATGGTCTGTTTTAATTAAAATTATTAATTTTAGTAATATGCCGTACAAATCATGTACAATTCTTCTAAAAAATCACTACTATAACGCACTTGCTGCATCCAGAATTGTTTTACTTTAGCGTAGTTTGCTCTTTCGTTCATGTTTGGTTTACTAAACGTTTTTGGTTTTCTTTCTAATCTACTAAGCGCAGTAAACATTCGTCGATAAATGTAAATCAATAATATATTTATAAATAGGCAGTCTCTTTACAACTATGCGCTACTATGTATTTATACATTATGTAGCCGAAATTCAAAATTACGCTCAGAACTGTGCTTCAAGTATAATAATCGTGAACCAAACTTCAAACGTATTATACACACCTATATGCCAGTGTACACCTATTAGTGATATTTACTTCCCTTTTGAACTTAAACACGTAGTTCATGCGAATAGATCAATAACCCAAAGTATCCTGTGTAGTTTGTAGCGAATTGTCCCCGCTTCAAGACATAATGAGATGAGAACGCCTCAAAATCAACTCCTCCGTTTCCCGTATACTAAATTAACCTGAGTTTCATGTGTAATTTTCCCAAAGAGGTCGAGTTTATCTTTGTTGTGAAAGCTTACAACGAGAAAGCTCGCTGTAAGCACTAAGCTGTTATATTTGTACAGAATAAATTCGTTGTTATAAGCTGCTAGCTGCCCGGTCAAATGTCAATAATTAACGCACCAATAAGTTCGTATGGATTATATAGGTAATCGATCGCTTAATAAATAAAATCCCTTATCCGATTATCCCAGGACAGAGACCAGATAAATTCTACTACGTTCATCCCGAAGACCTACAAAAGCTAAGGTGGGTGTATTGTAAACGACGTACGTATGGTTATAATATTGGGCCTCTTTACTCGATGTCTATCCTCTCTCCTCTTGTTTCTTCTCTCTTTTAATACTCCTTGTGTTCTCCTTTAACTTCCCCTACTTACTTTACAATGACGTATATACGTGCCTGGAGAAATCGTGAGTACTCAATTTCAGCTCCCTGTCTCTTTTCATCGTGTTTTCAATGAGTTGTTTACGTTTATAACGGAGAGAGGAATTCTATATTTACTCCAAAATACGCGTTGTTATTATTATATATAGCACTGTAATGAATACATGTTTGAGCACACGATTCTGATTATACATATTATCGTGGCATTGGAGTAAGCGTAGGAGGGAATACACGGTTAAATTCATGTGAGGTGTTTTTGGTTACACGATGGTGGGTATGCCTTAGTCACGTGGCTCTGAAACTTTGTTTACATGCTAGGTAAAGAGAATGAAAAAAAAACAAACCAAAAGACATCTACAGTGAAAATAATGCCCGTAGTTATTTTGTTGAAAACTTTAATTAGAGAATATGTTTAATATTTGTATCTATGTTTTTTAACAGCGGTCTATTTCCGCGACTACAAGTCACGGACGACAAGGAGCAGTTTCACTTCACTATTCTGTAATCTTCTTCGTAACCCATCTTGGCGGCAAGGACGTTATAACTTGCTACCATCTCCCGCTACACGAGACTGTCTCTTTTACTTTCGCTACGAACGGCGGAAGGTGCAGACATTGAACGTGATTAAACACAAACGCACAACCATGAGAGGGGTTAATTTTATAGAAATGTGACGAAGATTCTGCAAATCAGAGTAAAAATAGAATAAGAAGCAAAATTGAATGTTACCTAAATGAGGATCAGTTAGGGTTTAGATCCAGCCGAGGAACTGGAGAAGCAGATCTGGCTCTTAAAACAATGCAAGAAAAGGCGTGGAAAAATCATTCAATAATGCGGATTGAAAAACTGTTATTTCATATTATGAAGAGAACTGGACCGAATTGGAAAGATATGCGCATTATTCTCAATTCATTTCAAAATTAATTTACCACAATAGATATTAAATGGATACGAAATAAAACTATTAGAAAATAAAAATTTTCGCAAACATGCCCGTAATATATTTGTTACATTTATGTAGACGATACAATAGACATGCTGAAAATAAAGTAAACAGGAGACAAAATAAATTAACAACGATTCCATTACATAGTGGACGGATGATACAATCTTGATAGTAGAAACTAAAACAAATGCAAAAGATGGGCAGTCTACTGGGTGATGTGTTAGGAAGCAACAAACTGAGAATTAATATAACGAAAACAAAATCAATGAAGATACGTTCTTACAAATTTAGGGAATAGGTATATTGTTTTTTATATTTTTTTATTAATTTATTAGAGCCTTGGTAGTTCAGTGGTCAGAACGTGTGATTCTGAACCGAAGGGTACTGGATTCGATTTCCAGGGTTCCTTTCACTTTTTCAGTACACACTATAAAAATTAAGATCAACCGAGGTTGTGTCGTTGTATTTGAGGAAGTGAAATGTCTGCACCTTCCGCCCGAGTGGGCTTAAAGCCTTGTGTCTCTGCGATGTTGCGCACGTTAAAGATCCCGATCCCCCTTACAGAAAGGAGTGGGTTCGGACAATTTTCCAGGATAGTGAAATGAAACTTTTCCCTGGCGTCGGTGATTGGCTATAGTCGCGGAAATAGACCAACGTTAAAGAACAAAAACACATATTAATTTTTATATGTTTAAATTATTTTCATCAGCCCATGTTCTTTGTACATATTTGCATACAGGATAAATAAAGTTATGACTGAGAAAATGTACAAAGCTTAATGGCCAACAACTTTTGTAAGTAGAAATGTTTTAAGTACATTGCTAGAAACAATGGCTTCTTCAGCTGCGTAGTCATACCGCCCACCGTTTACAACCGCTGGATGTCAGGCTTTTTCGGAATTTCCAAACATTTTGCGCTCAAGCAATTGAAAATGTGCTCCAAAAGAATGTTAACCGTACACTTTCGATGTTTTACGTTTCTTCGTTGATAGGTGGAGCATACGACTTGTCAAATAAGTCAGAAATGCTGCAGAGCATACAGCGCTACCTAAATTTGGTCCCTGGAGAAAATGTGTTTAATGAAACTGAATTTGCTGCTTCACGAGTGTATGCATCGGCTGGAGGGGAGTCACAAACAGAATCAAAAACGTCTTCGATGATCGACCTTTTGTCTTGCTTCAAAACCAAATCAAGTCTATAACGACGCCAACATTAGATGTCTCAATACAACAAGTCCTCCCATTGTTCATTCAAGAAATACCCAAATAGCAAAAAGGCAGGCTCATACTCAAAAATCAGTTGACTGTCGAGTTCTCCGTATAAGAATGAATTGGAAGCTTTAAGAGCAGGACCATCTGAGGTTCAAAAAATAGGAAAACCATTGGACTCATCGAAAAAAACTTGGTATTGCAATACTTGTGAGAAAGTAAGAGTTGAAGAGATGACATCGTGCATATTATGCACAATATAGAATCATGTAAAATGTGCCAAAATCACTAAAATTTAAAAAATATTATTGCAAAATATAAAACAATAACCACCTACCTGTTTATTGTCTGGTTATAAAATTATTGATTAACTGCTATATACTATTTTATTATCTCCTTGTGCAAATGGTATATTTATTTTTTGCAGAATGTGTGTTATGCTTTTACTGTCATTTTTATTGATGCTCTGTTTGATTATACGTCATTTGATTTTCTGATACATTTTAGGCAACCATTGTTCCAATTAAGGAGACTGGTTTCCTAAATTGGGCTCTCGCAGACGTATCCCTCTTCTTTTAATTAAAGTATCTATATATATTTTCTACACTTGTTAATTTTTTTTTAGATAACCTTGCTTATGTATATTGATATCCCATAGTCACGAAGACCACAACGTTTGTTATTTAACTCCCAGAAAATCAAATTGAAAGTGGCCCAATTTAGGCGTCCCTCCCCTATATTAAAAACCTTCAAATGTCACTTATGAGTGCTTCTAGAGAGTCTCATATGGTTCCAGTGCAGCATGCATCGGCAGGCACCACCTTTTGTCAAGGACTAAACCTCAGTCGATTCACCCGCAGCAAGTTCTTCATGGAAAATTACCGCTAGAAAAATACTAGAGAGTATTCATCCAATAACATCCACTATTATAAACGTAAATAAAATTGGTCGAATAATTGCGATCGTTCTGACATCAGAAAAAAAGATTTCACAAAGGAAAGACTTCGCCAAGAAATAAAGTAGAAATGTAAAGCAGGTTAAGGAGGACAAAGAAGAATAAAGAACAAAGGTAAAGCCACCAAGAAGGTTCGTTTTCATATTCGGAAAAATTTCCTAATTTAAACAAAAAATCTGGTGACGAATGTGAAAAAATATTATAAAAATGGATTGGCTAGCTTTGATGAAGGCTATTGAATGACTAGGAAGCAAGATGCCTGGATACGCTAGATCCTATGTGATCGCTGAGAGCACTAGGGGTGAACATCGTTGAATTTACGAACAAGTATCAGATATGCGGGAGGCACCTTTAAAGTAAAAGTTATATGATTTATCTGGTGATTTTGGTGGCCGGTCTAAGGAAATACTAATGGAGTAGAGGTGAGCTGGTTCACTGCAGCCCAATTAGTATTTTTATTAACATAAGTATTTTAGTTAAAGTACGTCGGATGAGTAGCCAAAAGAGAAAAAGAGAATAATTTTATCTTTTCTTCTTGTTGAAATCAATTAACAAATAAAATTCTTAGTTTTAGGGAATATATTACAAACTATACCCCCCCCCCCCCCTATCCGAATACGTTGCCTGTATCTCCTTTCTCTACTTCAGCAATTAAAAAGATTATATTCTCTTAACTTATCTTCCGCTTATCTAGAATCCAACTTTCCGTTCAATGCATTATAACACTTCATACGACTGACCTGACGAACTTCTTCTATAGATTCAAGTTGAAGTGTTTAATATTTATAAGAATATTGTCTCTATTAAATGTTTGCCTTGCCATGACAAATCTCATTCTCAGTTTTATAGTATAATTATCATCATTTGTAACAATACTCCCAAGGTACGTAATACTGATTCAAGCTGTTGACGGTTTAGCATATATCCATTTTCTCAGTTCTATTCTTATCTTCATTTCTTTTGTTTTTAAAGTGCCGTAAGAGTTTCCTTATTTTAGCTTCAGTTTCATATCCGCTAATTTACAGGATTAGTAAAAAGTATGGAAAGGCGCTTATTTTTCCTGGGATATTCGTTATTCAAAATGCTTTTAGAACTTTTTCAACATAGTGTTTGCGACAGACTGGCGAAAAATCCGCCAATGGGGAGATCTGTGTTATATATATATATATATATATATATATATATATATATATATATATATATATATATATATATATATCGTACCGACAACTTAAAAAATAGTTAGGTTTTTTTTTACATTATCATGCGATGGAAAATGCAGAAATGCAATAATATAAGGGGTGCTCTATTAAAAAAGAAAGCGTGTTCTCCAACGACTTATGGGCAACCGTGTGATTGCCAGAATACTTTTATAAGATGCAGCTCGAGACACCCTATAATTAACGTATACAATTTTTTCTCATATCTTGTATAATAACGGAGACATTGAGCTTTACCGTAGAAATGCGCCACGATGTAGATGTGTAAACAGACAAAAACTGCAACTTACCCCGTATATGGGTTTAAGGGGTTCTGGTTCGCGCTCATTTGAAGAAATATTTTCAAAATTCATCTTCTCAATAACGAATTTTTCTACAAAAATTCGCAAAAATTATAAGCTATTAAACCATAAACTCTATAGCTAAAACTACTGCCAGAGCATGAGAAATATGGCCTATTTGAAATGGATTTTCCCAAAACATTTTAGTAAAATGAAGGACAATGATGGTTGAAGCGTAATCCGTATTTATTTCAGATTATTTTGTCTAAAAAATGCAAACTTTGACGTTTCAAATAGCGACTTTGACGTTTCAAGAAGAAAAATTAAAAAAAATCAAAATATGTTTACTGTTTGTTCTTGACTTTTCTGCGTCGATAAAACTTAACCTTTGTATGGATATTCGGTTGTTTTTGTTAGCAGGTGGTAGTGGACATTTCCTTTACGTGATAGTAAAGAATTTTTTCAGCCCGAGGAGCGCCCCCTTACATCAAGGGGCCGGTGAAGTCCCAACAGACGTCTCCGGTTCTGGTGTATGAGTCGGTTTCCCTTATAAACAAAAATGATGATGGCCCTTCTTGCAGAAAAGATTCCGGAGATAAAATACCCGTCCATTCGGATTTCTGGGAGAGGGGTGTGAAGGGAGCGCCGGCATCAACATTTAAAGTGTCCTTCTCGAATATGTGTGGCCTAACTTCTAACCTGAACTCCGTTCACCATTTCCTCCAGGCTAATAGGCCCCAAATCCTCTTCCCCACCGAAACCCAAATCAGTGCCGACACACCTTAATTTCCCGGAGTATGAGCTCCCTACTTCCTTTAGATTGCATGGAGGCATGTGCGCATACGTCCGAAGCAATCTACCCTATACCAGACTCCCCAATTTAGAAGCTGGAAGGAAAGACATACTTTGGATGAAACTTTATCTCAGGGCTGCAACTAAATTCATCTGTTGCATTTACCGGTCACCTTCTGACAACAACTTTGTCCAGCTCTTCGACTACCTTTCTGAAAAAACCGACCACCTGATTTCTGAATATCCTTCCTCCGAGGTCACTATTTTTGGTGACTTCAATGTCTATAATGAGGAATGGCTAGGATCTTCAAAAACCGATCCACAAGGGAGAGCAGCGGAGGCCTTTGCAGTCAGCAATTCTTTAGCCAATATGGTTCAGCAACCTACCTACTTTCCCCGCATCCCAACACACAGCTCAAATCCGTTGGATCTCCTTACTACAAAACCTGAATGCTATAAGACATCTACACAATCCCAGTCAAGAAAACCGTCAAGCATTTAACGACGCAAGAAACCGCTATGTCCGTATTCTTTCTGAGGCAAAAAAACTTGTTTAATAACCACATCGAAAACAAAGTCCTCTCAAGCTCCAACGGCAGCAAACCCTTCTGGATTCTTGCTAAATCTATTGGTTCCCACCTCTTGTTTCAGGGGATGAAATTATTTCTACCGCCCTGGGCAAGCTGAACTTTTTGCCTCGTTGTTCGCCGGCAATTCTACTCTCAACCCACCTCCAAATGTTCAACCACCAACAGTCCCCAATGACGCGCATAAAATGACGGATATCATTTTCAAAACTAAAAAGGTACGAAATATGCTCTCTTCTCTTAATGCCAGGAAACCCTCTGGCCTTGACGAGACCCCAGCAATTGTTCTCAAAAAATGCGCACCAGAACTTGCCCATGGCCTGACTCGTATGTTTCAGACATCTTACAATAGAGGCATATTCCCTAGTAACTGGAAAACTGCTCGAGTACAAACCGTCTTCAAGAAAGGATCCAAAGCGCTTCCTAGCAACTACAGGCCTATTTCTCTCCTTTCAGTCGTCAATAAAGTGATGGGAAAGTAGATAAACACCGAATGACAAAAATTTCTTGAAAAACACAGTCTAATCCACGACAGGCAGTACGGATTCCGTCAGCGCAGATCACCTGCCGACCTCCTTTCCTTTGTCACTCATTCTTGGAACAAGTCTATGGAACTACACGGTGAATCCCAGATTGTCGCTCTAGACATATCCAAAGCATTCGACCAGGTCTGGCACGCAGCGCTGCTTAATAAACTTTCGGCCTATGGCCTACTACCAAAAGTCTGTACCTGGACAGTAAATTTCTCTCCAGCCGGAGCATTTCTGTGGTCGTGGACTGCCATTTCTCTAAACTGTATCCAATTAACGCAGGAGGCCCTCAAAGTTCAGCTTTAGTCCCTAGTTTCTTTCTTCTCCACATCAATGACCTCCTCTCTAGCACATCCAACCCAGTTCACAGTTACGCGGATGACAGCACCCTCCAGTCAAATATACAATATTCTAAGCCTGTCTCTTTAGCCCAATTAGATGAGTATCGCAGACTCATGGAGTGTTATGTCTCTGTGGATCTCCAAAAATTATTAGGGAAGTAGAAATCTTGTAAAATTCAACTCCACTAAATCTCAGTCTTGCTTTCTATCTCATAAGAAATACACCAGCCCTAGACCCATCACAATGAACAACCAAGTTATTCAAAGTAATGAGTCCTTTTCACTTGTTGGCATTTCTGTGGACCGAAATCTCAATTAGCACCAACATGTCACATCAATTGCAGAAGCGGCTGCTAAGAAATTAGGTTTCCTCTTTCGGGCTCGCAAATACTTTTCACCAGCCAATCTCTATACCTTATATACTTCACAAATAAGGCCAAACCTCGAATAGTGCTCCCATATCTGGGGTGCAGCTGCCGCTTCTACACTCGCTATCCTGGACTCCTTTCAGAACAAAGCTTTTTCTTTAAATCCTTTTTCTTTGAACTTAGAGATCTGAGTTTTGGCAAAATTTGGATGTCATAGCTATGTTACTTTCAGAGATACAAAAATTTTGTGAAAAGAAACCCAAAATTTTCTCGGAAACACTGGTCTAATTGTTCTGGTTAAGGAACCTATCCAAGCCACTTACAAATGGAAGGTACCTGCCAAATTTTATCAAACTCGGCCCATCGTTTTTTAATTATCGGTACGATATATGTATATATATATATATATATATATATATATATATATATATATATATATATATATATATATATATATACATTTAGAAATCATTGCCTAGTAAATGACGATGATAAAATAATATTTGTATTCAGTATAAGTCTGCTGTACAAAGTGCTCTAAAGAGAGAACACAGAAGAGTGTTATAGAAACGTCTATTTTACGACTTGTAAAACTTTCCTTCATATAAACTTGCACCTGGTAAAACCATTTTCAACACACGGCGAATTCACTATTATAAGAATATAAGACGGATTATTTACGTAAGGGCTAGTTGTACGAAAAAGCGCCCTAAGATATATCGCCATAAAGCCAGAGCTCGCCCTTCTAAGCTCGTAAGCTCTAATACACTTTTAACTCAACATTACAATAAAAAGTACCCACGTATTGATTGCACCTAGATGAGATTTTTATACTTTATAGCCCCATAAAAAGTCATTTCAAAATGGCGTCCATCTTATTTTTATTACATGCCCGTTTCCTTTTCCTTCACCTTAGGAAAGCAATATGTAAGAGACATACATCAGCTATTCGGGCAATTCGACTCTCCCACAAGCTAAGACACACGTCCGCGCTAGTTGCGAAATGCGATAGTGCGTGCGTGAGCGTTACCAGAAATGCAGAAGATCGTATATAACCTAGCAACTACTGCAAGTATATATTAGGTACGGGCTCCCAAAATCGATATGGTTTGTTTTGAGAGGGGTAAGGGGCAGAACGTAAGGGCGGAAGAGAAATACGTTCAAAGACGAAGGACGGAGAGGGAATGTGCGTATGGTACGCCATGTTACGAATTGAACCGCACAAAAAACATTTTACACATGAACATTGATTGCAGTGTTTAGTCAATAATACCAATGAACACAGTTTTATCAAATATACCAATAAATGATTCATTGTAGCATTTAAATTTAGATTTAGTATGTAGGTGCTCATCTCACCCTCTGGACGTTTGAGAAACACGTGAGTACGCAAACGAAATCTATTTTAATTTGGCATCCTAAATGCATAAGGGTTTCGTTCTGTTTCTTTCCGCAGAGAATTTTTATTTGCGTCTTCAGCAAATTACCACCCCTCTTTTATGGTTATAAGGTTGCCCTTCATTAGTTGTCTACAAGTTAACATTTTTGTTTTCTTCGCAGTGTAAAAATTCAAAAAATTTATGTGCGAAAAACTGACATACGAGGAGATAATGAAGAGTACTTAGCCTGCAATAAGAAACATAATAAGTTTTTAAAACACAACTCAGTTCACTAAGTGAGAATTAGAACATATGATAAGCACCGATAAGTACACTTGGAAAACCCAAATCACCACATTTGAACTAGATCTAAAAAGTGAAAGTGAATATTTTCAGAGCACGATTTCGCTATGTGAATGATATTTTCGCAGTGTTCAACACAAATATTTGCAAAATAGACAATTTTATTGCTAAACTGAACAGGAAATTTGACTCTATAGAATTTATTCACGAATTAGAAATTAATATAAACTACCCTTTCTGGATGTACCGGTTATCAAATACAAATACACTTTAGAATTCGATGTCCATAGGAAGGAGACCACCACTCTAAGTTATATTCCGAATGACTCACATCATACGTATGCACAAAAAATTGCCTAGGACACGTAGACCCCATATCCGGTGTTAGTTTCAATTTTGATATGTTATATATATATATATATATATATATATATATATATATATATATATATATATATATATATATATATATATGGATGTATGTATGTATGTATGTATGTATGTACGTACGTATTACACCGAGAACTCAAAAAATAATGGGCCAATTTCGCTAAAATTTGGTGAGTGCCTTCCTTTTGCAAATAGCTTAGATAAGTTCGTTAGCCAGGAAAATCTGCCCAGTTTTTCCAGGAAAATTTTATGTTTTCTTTCGGAAAATTTTTATCTTTCCAGAAATAACAAAGTTGAGACAACCAAATTTTGTTCACAGGTTAACATCATAAAAAATTATGTATGTACCAAAACCTATATCTATAAGTTAAAAGAGAAAATAGTTATACGCATTTAAATTTTAAAAAATTGGTGCCACTGATGACCAGAAAAACGCACAAAAACAAAATATCTTGTGTGGATAACAAAATCCACTGTATATTGCAGACACAGATTACGCTTTTTTGGCACAAAATGGTCAAGAAATGTCAGAAAAATTACTTTGAAAAGTTTATAGTTTTCCTCTTAAAACGCCAAAGTCGCGATTTAAAACGTAAAGATTCGCAACTTTTAGGCAAAGAACCTAAAGCGAATGCGGGTTTTGTAGAGAAAACGTTAGACAAAAAGTGTTTTACACACCCTCAAGTTCCAGTTTCAACCGTCATTGTCCTTCATTTTAATAAAATATTTCCAGACAATTCATTTCAAATAGAACCTTTCTCTGAACCATTGGCAGTAGTTTTAGTTATAGAGTTTGTGGTTAAAACTCTATAATTTTTAGCGAATTTTCGCAAAAAAAATTCGCTACTAGGAGATCGCGACTTCTGGATTTTGAAAAGATTTCTTAAAATGAGCGCGAACTAGGACCCCTAGAACGCATATGCGGTGTTGGTTTCAGTTTTTATCTGTTGACATATATACAGGATGACGCATTTCTACGGTCAAGCTCAATATTACCGTTATTATACAAGATACTAGAAAAAAATGTATACGTTAATTATAGGGTATCTTGAGGTACATCTTATAAAATTATTTAGACAATCACAGGCTGGCCCATAAGTCGTTGGTGATACATTGTTTTTAATCGAACACCTCTTATATTACTGAATTTCACTTTTTTGCATTTTTCATCGAATTATAATGTATGTTTGTAAAAAAAAATTAATAGCGTTTATTGTTTTCGAGTTCTTCAATTATTTCGCATTTTTGGCGCATATCAAAAATGATGCTACGGCGTTTTTACCAATATAATATAGCAGAGTCCCATGAACATGGCGCATTCAAGAGGTTTTGGTTTATATTATTCGTAAAAAAATAAAAAATTTTTGCTTTCATATGAATCATTGTTTGTAAAATTTTTGTAATTTATACCTAATAAATGTTTAATAAGTTATTGTAGAAAAAACATACTCGGATTTCCGTGAAAAAATTGTTATTTTTTTAGAAGTTTGTTCGAATAGCTTTTGTGTTAATAATTATATATTGGTAGGTGGGTAAATACTTTGAAGCGGTTCGTTGGCTAGGCAAATCAGACCAGTATTTGCGGGATTATTTTAAGTCCATTTTCGGCAAGATTTTATACTTTTTCAAACAATCAAACAATAAAGTTATTTTGATGAAATATGGTACATTGTTTCTACTATATAGGTTATACTGGTAACCAGATTTGATGCCTGCTTTCGTTAAAAAAGACATATTTGCTATTAAATGCAATTTTATGAAAATTCACGACCATAACGCACTTGCTGCGTCCAGACTTTTTTTTTTAGTAAATAGGTTAATACATTTTCCTTTGAGCAAAAATAGATATAACAGAATTGGGGTATATCAAGAACGTGGCTGAATATAACAGATACACTTGCCTAGTGGAGAAATTAAATAACAAGCAAACGACAGAGAAAATGTTAGCGGAATCAACGACCTTTAGAAAGACAAAGCGGAAAACGTTGTTTGCCTACCATTTGAACCGCTCATCATGAGATGTCTAGATAGCATTTTAAACAAAGCCAATTCGCGGAACATTTAAAAAAATACTTTAAAAAATTTGCGAGGTAACACAAAAGACTAGGACACCGCTAAAATATCTGCGATCTATGAAATAAGTTGTAAATATTGTGGTCTTAAATACGTTGGGCAAACCCTAAGATTTATTGGAATAAGATCTAAAGAACATATAGCACAACTAAGATACGGTGCTGTAGATAGATCATGTGCAGCGCGACATGGTTGAGATAATAATCACCATGTAGGTAAAGAGACCCTGAAATTAATAAAACATGTTAGACAACCGGGAATGTGTATGTAAATTGTGGCTGACGTATATTTGCTTAAATTACAGCGATCAAATCCAGTTCCCTATATAATTTGATATTCTTGAGGGTGAAACTTGGTTTGGAAGGATCATTTGGAGGCTTTTTTGCTTGTTCCGAAGCTTACAGTGATATAACCTTTCTCCGAGTTCTTCTGAACCAGGCAGCCGCCGGATGTTGACTCGAGGCGGTATTATATGAAATCCTGGTCTCGATGGGGGTTTTAATCATCGAGTGTAATCCGCTAACCGCCAGTGCTCGACTCAAGGTGATATCAAACAGTGTCCCGCTTCCGAGCATCACCTGAACGAGGTCGTCTGTGTATATGTATCACACCGATAACTTAAAAGATAATGGTCTGATGTTGTTCAAATTTGGTGAGAACCTTCCTTTTGGATTAGTTCGTTAGCCATGAAAATGGGACCATTTTTTCCGGGAAAAGTTTGGGTTATATTTTGGAAAATTTTTGTATCTCCGGAAATAATTAAGCTATCGCAACCAATTTGGTACGCAGGTTTCGACTATAAAGGGTATTCTGCATACCAAAATTCCGATCTCTAGGCTAAAAGACAGAGACGTTATAAACTTTTGATTAAACAATAAATAAAACTGCAAAAATTGATAATTCTGGTATTACTAAGGCGAAATATGCTTTGTAAGTAAAAAATATTTCCTAAAATGACTAAATAAGCCCCTTGATCTATGTCTCAGCTGTTATTTTCTTTCATTTGGTCAAAATATATGCAAAAAATCCATTTCAAATAAAAATTGTTTGCTATAAATAATAAAGACGGTAGAATATTAACATGCTACGTTATGTACCCGTTAGTACACTACATTTACATGTTTAGTGTAGCTCAGTGATTAAAGTGTTTGCCGTCAGATAATATAGTCGAGTTCTAAACCGCAGTAGTGACTTTCATTTTTTTTTAATGTTTTTAATCTCTTATTTCATTTTGCCTTATCTGATCAGATTGCGCAATTTCGAGGAATTTTCTTGCGAATTCTTGTATAAAAAAATCCATCAAAGAAGAGATGAAAACTTTTAAGACTTAATTCGATTTGAATAGCTGATCTGGTCATTTGTTATTGTCTTAGCATGGTGAAACCGTTCCATACTTACTACAGCCGTAGACTTTTCGTGTGGCTTCACTGGTTTTTTTTCTCTGCAACCAGTTTCGTCTTTTACGGCATCATCAGGCAAAAGAAAAAATTCTATGTGAAGCAACAGAAAAGTCTCTAAGTCTGCATTTAGACCAGATTGTATAATTTTTAGTGAATTTTCGTAGAAAAAAAGAATTACCAGAAAAATTACTTTGAAAATGTTATAGTTTTTCTTCTTGAAACGTGAAAGTCGTAATTTGAAACATCAAAATTGGCAACTCTTAGACAAAGAACCTAAATTGGATAGGGGTTGTGTAGAAAAAATATGACAAGAATTGTCTTTTACAAAACCCTAAATTCCACCTTCAACCGTCATTATCCTTCATTTTACTAAAATATTTGCAGAAAATTCATTTCAAATAAACCACATTTCTGATGCTTTGGCAGTAGTTTTAGTTAGAGTTTATGGCTTAATACTCTATATATTTTAAGGAATTTTCGTAGAAAAAAGTCGTTATTGAAGAGATCGCCACTTGAAAACATCTTTTCAAATGAGCGCGAACTAGGCCCCCTAGAACCCATATCCGGGGTTAGTTTCAGTTTTTATTTAAGATATATATCTATATGCCGTATATACAGGGTGACGCATTTCTACGGTAAAGCTCAATATATCAGTTATTATACAAGATATTAGAACATTGTTTTTTCTACATTATAGTTTAAACTGGTAGCCAAATTTGATGCCTGCTTTTAATTTAAAAAAACGTATTTGCTATTAAAAATATTTTAATGAAAATTCACTTCCATAACGCACTTGCCACGTCCAGATTTTTGTTATTAAGCAAGAAAACTAATATTGGCTTTTGGCGTTATAAAGCGTCACCTAGGAAAGAACACTTTAACTAGATTACATTATAGTTCGATGTAACTCTTCAACATTCATAGTTCATTAGAAGGTCCTTAAGTCTTCATGGATGCTTCTCGTAAATCACCCTGTATACAGTGTGATGATAAAGTTTGGAACATATTTCATAAACGTGCTATTTATTTTTTCGAGAAAGATGCTGGGAGAGGTCAATTTTATCTTTTCAATTGCCAACTTATCACCTATTTTTGAATGATGACGTTATCATAAATATTTTAAATGACAACCAAATTTTCTTTGCTGTTTTCCATAGACCTGCTTATTACTTAAATAATGATGAATTTTCTTTGTTGGACAAATTGCATTATTTACTGAAAAAAATGGAAACGTAAATTTAATGGAAAAAATTATTGAACCACAGAAAACAAACAAAATTTAGCGAAAATGTTAAAATTGTTCTTCACCTACCATTTGACATTGACCGATACGAGTGTAAACACTTTGTACACTGTGCTCAAATATATTAGGATTAATTTGATCCACTTCGGCGCTAATTCTTTGCTGTAGCTCCTCTAAATTATTTGGTCTGCTTAAAAAAACTTTCGATTTAAAATAACTACACAGAAAAAAATCCAAGCGATTTAAGTCTGCGGAACGCAGTGGCCACACAATTGCTATTCAACGTACTATCCAGCTTTCAGAAAATGTAGTATTTAGATATTGACAGACGTCGACACGAAAGTCTTGCTGAAATCAAATATCTTGATAGGGCGCGTAATTATTTAGAAACATTACTGCCAAAGCTGGCATTAAATCCAACCACAGGAAATTTAGGTAACGTGCTGCCGTAAGATTTCCTTGAAAAAAGTAATGCCTTATGAAACGTCGTCCGATTATTCACATCCATATATTCACTTTGGCTTGACGCTGACTGTGTGAGTCTTGAGTCCAATGAGAATATTCTTGTGACTAATATCTTAAGTTGTGACGATTTACTGTCCCATTCAGGCAAAAAGTGGCTTCATCAGAAAAGAATATGTTATTATTAGAAAATTGTCATCTCTGTCATCATCTCGCAGCGTAACATTAATTGTTCACAAAACTGCAAACGGCGGTCTGAATCATCATCAACTTGTGTATCAATTGCACTTTGTAAGGATGATACTTCTCTTCCTTGAATAATTTTACCACTAAATATGGTCCAAGTTGTTATTTAGGGCTAGTTGCCTTGTAGAATGGCAAGGATTTTCTTCAGATTCAAGCAATATATCTAATCTGACTTCTTCACTTACCCGACGTTGACCTTGTGGAGGCAAATTTTTTCGTCTCCTATTTTTGTGAATTTGACAACCAATTTACTTTCTTGCAATTGGCGGTTTATCAGGATGCCGTTGGTTAAATAACTCCCATGCTTCCTGATGAGTTATAAGCATCTCGCCATATCCAATCATCATTAATATCTCCATTCTTTCTATTTTGGTTGAACGTACCATTTTTGTTAAATTCGAATTACATTTAATTTCTTTTAGCATTTTTACACTTTCACCACTAAGGCTATTAGTCAATTCAAAGGACATATAATAATTGAAATTAATTCACGATTTAACATTGTTGTTATTATTCTCTGAATTCCACATCCATACTGCAGTGAAAGTCCGATAACTAAATACTGATAACAGCAAATAACCAATAAATTATCACAACGAGTATTGTTAAAATTTGATTTTGACTTTACTTTGTGTTCCACCTCTCAAATAGTTACAAGTCAAGTGCTCATTATTCTAAAGTAAACTCGTCCTGTATCACACACCAATAACTCAAAAAATAATAGGCCGATTTTGATCAAATTTGGTACCTATCTTTCTTTTGCAAGTTTGTTAGCCCGGAAAATCGGCCCAGAGTTTCCCGAAAAATGTTGTGTTTTCTTTCGGAAAATTGTTATATATCTGGAAAAAGCAAAGTAAGAGCAACCAAATTTGGCACACGTGTTTGAATAAAAAAGAGTGAACAATGTACGAAATATTATGTAACGTAAATGTCGCAAGAATAGTGTTCTGCAAACCCTTAAGTTTCAGCTTCAACCATGATTTTCCTTCATTTTACGAAAATATTTCCAGAAAACTCATTTCAAATAGACACGCTTTAGCAGTAGTTTTAGTTAAGTTTATGGTTCAACACGGTCTATAATTTTTAGCTAATTTTCGTAGAAAAAATTCGTTAACGAGGAGGCCGCGACTTTTGATTTTAAAAGAGTTCTTCAAATTAGTGCAAACTAGCCCAACTAAAATCCACATCTGCGGTTAGTTTCGGTTTTTATCTGTTTACATATATACAGGCTGAGGCATTTCTATGGTAAAGCTCAATATAATTGTTATTATAACCTAACATTAATTGTTCACAAAACTGTAAACGGCGGTCTGAATCATCATCAACTTGTGTATCAATTGCACTTTGTAAGGATGATACTTCTCTTCCTTGAATAATTTTACTACTAAATATGGTCCACGTTGTTATTTAGGGCTAGTTGCCTTGTAGAATGGCAAGGATTTTCTTCAGATTCAAGCAATATATCTAATGTGATTTCTCCAGTTACTCGACGTCGACCTTGTGGAGCCAAATTTTTTCGTCTCCAATTTTTGTGAATTTGACAACCAATTTACTTACTGTATCTTGCAATTGGCGGTTTATCAGGATGCCGTTGGTTAAATAACTCGCATGCTTCCTGATGAGTTATAAGCATGTCGCCATATCCAATCATCGTTAATATCTCCAATCTTTCTCTTTCGGTTGAACGTACCATTTTTGTTAAATTCGAATTAGAATTAATTGCTTTTAGCATTTTTACACTTTCAGCACTAAGGCTATTAGTCAATTCAAACTGCAGATAATAATTGAAATTAATTCACGATTTAACATTGTTGTCTTTATTCTCTGAATTCCAAAACCATGCTACAATCATAGTCCGATAACTAAATACTGATAACAGGAAATAACCAATAAATGATCACAACGAGTATTGTTAAAATTTGATTTTGACTTTACTTTGTGTTCCACCTTTCAAATAGTTACAAGTAAAGTGCTCATTATTATAAAGAAAACTCGTCCTAAATGAAATAGAAAGAAATATGTATTAGTTCTCATTAAATTTACGTTCCCATTTCTTTGAGTAAATAATGCAATGTTTTTAAAAAAAAAATGCTTTAATCATCATTTAAGTAGTACGCAAGTCTATGCAAAAACAGCAAAAAAATTGTTGTAATGAAAAAACTTATGACGATGTCATCATTTATAAATAGGTGACGTCAGAAATATAATTTTTACGTCATAAGTTGGCAAATGAAAAGATAAAAGCGTTTTTCTGGAAAAAAAGTAAATAACGCATTCATGAATTATATTTCAAACTTTATAATCACACTGTATATAATAAATGAGAAGCGTTTCATGGACATTTATTGTGAAGAAAACAGATTGTAGGGAGCTAATTAAATTGGACAAACGGCTATTGCTTGCGCAAGAAGATCTAAGCAAACATGCATAATAAGATTAATCATCCTAGTACAAAAAACAGTCCAGACGTGCTTTTTTCTAACAATCGGCAATGAATTTTTAGGATCTTATTGCAATTGGATACATAAACAAAACATTGTTTTAATTATGTCCGCGGCGGATGCTCTTTATAAAATTCTCAGTAATATTTGCATAACTTGTCTCTGTGAATGACAATCAGAACCACTCTGAAGGGTCTAGTAGAAGTAGAAGTAAAAGTGAAAGTATTTCCTTCTCACTCTCATATCCAGTTGCAAAAGCACCAAAGCCCTACGTTGCAGGAAACTTTCCGAAAATATGCGAATGGCTATTCGTAGACATTACACGAACCGGAAATAAATTTTTCAATTTAAATAAAGGTTTTGCAGATCGCATAAGTTCAAGACGATTTTTGAATTTCGATAAAACGCTTACAGAAGAATAGAAAATGTATTATGGAAAATATATTTTCCAGGTCGAGTGCGTGTTTTAGCGCGCTGGAGGTTCTCTCGCATTCACTAAAATATCAGGAAACATATATAAAATATATCAATTTTACATACAGCGTCTACTTTCCTTTTCTTAGTTTCTTACATGAGGTGACATTCTGTGAAAACCTGCATTTTTGTTAGGTATAACTGTTTAAAACAATATACCTAGTATCTCTGATTTTCAGTAATCCCCTATGTCTTAGACAATTTTGATTTTTAGAAAAAAAAATGTTGATGAAATCAGGATAAAAAAACCGTGGTAATTGCAAGTCATTCTTTTACAGATTATTTATTATTGAAAAAGTCTGGACGCAGAAAGTGCGATATGGTAGTGAATTATCATAAAACTATTTTTAATAGCAAATATATGCTTTTTTAAAGAAATTAGGCATTAAATTGGTTACCTGTAGGAATAACGTATCTAAAAACCATGTGCCATGTTTCATCAAAATAACTGTATTGTTTGAAAATGTACAAAAATTTCCGAAAGTAAACTTAAAATGTTCCCGAAAAAACTGTTTTCTTGGCCAAAGAACCTTATGGGTTAATAGCAAATTGAGCCATTCAAATTTGAAGCATTTAATGAAAACTCGCTACCATAACGCACTTGCTGCGTCCAGAATTTCTTTTCTTACAAACGTGCCTTATATTTAGATGGAAAATGCAAAAATGTAATAACATAAGGCGTGTTCGATTAAAAAAAAATCATCAACGACTTATGGACCAGCCTGTGATTGCAGAAACATTTTTTTTTAAATGGAGGTTAACACACACCATAACTATTGTGTACATTTTTTTCGCATTTTTTATAATAACGGATATATTGAGCTTATTTGTTTTTTTACGAAAATTCGCGAAAAATTATATACCATTATACGATAAACTCTATAGCTAAATCTACTACCAAAGCCTCAGAGAAAGGGTTTACTTTAAATCGAATTTTCTGGAAATATTTTAGTAAAATGAAGGACAATGACGGTTGAAGCTAAGACTTCAGGGTTTGTAAAACTTTCTTTCATGTTCTTTACATAACCCGTATTAGTTTCAGGTTCTTTGTCTAAATGTTGGCAATTTTCACGCTTTAAATCACGACTTTGACATTTTGAGGAAAACCCCTTTTTTTTCTTTAAATGCTTATAACTTTATTTTCTTTTAACTTACACAGCGGTACGTTATTTACTTTAAATGCTATAAACCGGCGTACCAAATTTGGTTGCCATTACTTTGTTATTTCCGGAGATATAAAAATTTTCCGAAAGAAAACACAATATTTTCCGTCGCGATCTCTACATAAGTGAATTTCTTTTGAAAAAATTCACTAAAAGTAGGACATAATAAAAGTGTTTCTTCCAAAACTAATTCGTTGTAAAGAAAAATCTGAAATTGTAGTAACATTATTTTTTGAGTTATGGGTGTGATATATATATATATATATATATATATATATATATATATATATATATATATATATATATATATATATATATATATAAGTCGCAATCTCTACATTAGTGAATTTCTTTTAAAAAATTCACTAAAAGTTGGACACAATAAAAGTGTTTCTTCCAAAACTAATTCGTTATAAAGAAAAATCTGAAATGGTAGTGACATAATTTTTTTAATCTCCATTTTAAGGTTTTTCCTTGTATATTTATAATTCTTTAATTCCTTTTTTAGTGAACGTTCTTAAAAAAAATCACTAATGAGAACTCGACTTTTGAAAAAATTTCCTCAAATGAGCGCGAACTGCGCCCCTAGAACCCATATCCAGATTCAGTTTCATTTTTATATGTTTATATATATATATATATATATATATATATATATATATATATATATATATATATATATATATATAAAATATATATATATATATATATATATATATATATATATATATATATATATATATATATCTGTGTGTGTGTCACACACCAAAAACTCAAAAAATAATAGGCCGATTTTGATCAAATTTGGTACCTATCTTCCTGTTGCAAATGGATTGGATAAGTTCGTTAGCCAGGAAAATCAGCCCAGATTTTCACGGAAAATGTTGTGTTTTCTTTCGGAAAATTGTTATATATCTGTAAATAACAAAGTAAGGGCAACCAAATTTGGCACACGTGTTTGAATAAAAAAGAGTACAATGTACGAAATGTTATGTAAAGTAAATGTCGCAAGAAGAGTGTTCTCCAAACCTTAAGTTTTAGCTTCAACCATGATTTTCCTTCATTTTACGAAAATATTTCCAGAAAACTAATTTCAAGAAAACTCATTTCAAATAGACACGCTTTAGCAGTAGTTTTAGTTAAGTTTATGGTTCAACGGTCTATAATTTTTACCTAATTTTCGTAGAAACAATTCGTTAATGAGGAGGCCGCGACTTTTGAATTCTGAAAGAGTTCTTCAAATGAGTGCAAACTAGCCCCCCTAAAATCCATATCCGCGGTTAGTTTCACTTTTTATCTGTTTACATATATACAGGGTGAGGCATTTCTACGGTAAGGCTCAATATAATTGTTATTATACAAGAGACACACGCTCGCCCTCACACGGTCACACACACATGCGCACGCGCGCACAAATACAAAACATCCCCCCAAACACCCGCTATAAAAACTACAAGATAAGATTATAATAAACCACAAAATAGGAGAATGGTGCATAATCATCCACACACGTACCGTAGTCGAAAAACAACAACGACGTCAGTGACACATTATATCAGCCCTAAATTTAACTTAACCTAATTGTATTCAATCCTAATCCCAACTCAAATGTCAACCTCAATTTTAGTTTTGTGGCACAACAAAGAATATGTCCTACAGTTCATTCTTATTTGAATAAAAGATGTCAAATTTATCACCAATCTCATTGCAGACACGACACATAAGGAGCAAAAGTGAATACCTTAACAAATTTGTTCTAGGTGTAACACTGTAAAATGTTACAGATGACCTACTGTTTACCCTCGGCACAGCAAAATTTAAAATATAAAATAAAACTGTCGTAATTTTTGTGATTTGTCCAGCAGATATTTTTGTACGAATAATTATCTGAGCCTGGTATTTCAGGGGTAATAACGTGTTCCTTTGAACGGGTTCCTCTGAACTGAAGGGAACTAGGTTCGATTACCAGGGTTCCCCTTTCACTTTTTCAGTACATAGTGTACAATAAACGTCAATGTGGGTTGTGATATTGTATTTGAGCAAGTTGAATGTCTACACGTTCCGCCCTTCGGTTCCGTGTCCATGCGATGTTGGTCACGTTAAAGAGCACTACCGTCCTTACAGAGAAGCAGAGGTTCGGCAAAATTTCTGCTATATGACCTTGTTGATTGACCAAAGTCGCCGAAATAGACCGACGTTTAAGACAAAAAAAATCTCAGAAGAATCGATTATATCTTTGTAACACTTTGGGGGCAAACTTTATTTTCAAATGCAGTAAAGTTAGCAATATACAGCGTGTGCAGAAACTCTCCTGCCAAGCTGAAACCTATACCTGATTTTAAGTCGATTTAAGTCAATTTACCAGCGTGTCTCAATCCTTGGAAAAAACACAAATGGACTATATGTCAATTAGTTTTCTTATAATTGACACTTGTTCGTCACAATATCAGAAGTCGCGCAAATGTAGTATAGAGCTGTTACTAAATTCCTTACTCAAGAAGGTCTTCTAGCTCAGAACATCAAACATCAGCTGGATGGGGTATACCTAGAAAATTTTCCGTCTAATTCTATAGTAAAAGATTGATCAAAACGGATTCGATTTGGGCTGGAATCCTTGAAATCTTAAGCAAAGGCGGGAACGACGGTGGAAGTGGTGACGGACAACAAGATTGTCCTTTCTGAGGATCTCGTATTATGGGATCGACGCTTTAAAGTGAAAGAATTATCAAAAATGTCGATGGTTTCAGATACAAGCGTTCTCCGAATCCTCCACGAACATTTAGGCATTAAAGTTAGTGCAAAGTGGGTCCCCAAACATCTTTCAGCAGTTCAGCGCCAGCGTCTGTTGAATATGCCCGACCCTTTTTGGATCTTTGTGGAGCAAACCATGTAGACTATGGCTCTCTATTACTACTACCAAAATGAAGCCGACGGAATGGAGGCGTAAAGGAGAAGCACCGGCAAGAAAGTTCGAGGTCTATCAGTCGCCAAAAAGTGATGGCTAAGACTTGGGAGTATTATTTTATAGACTTTAAAGAACGCAACACCGCACTCAACGGGGCATATTATGTAACGCTTCTGCATAAATTAAGACAAAATATTCGGAAGAAAAGACGTAGGAAGGTGACCAGAGGCTTGCGCTTGCTCCATAATAATTCACCCGTGCACACTGCTGGAATTGCAAAAGCTGCAATTCGTGACCGCGGTTTCGAACAAACTGATCACGCTCTGTATAATCCAGATATGGCAACCAGTGACTACCAAGTTTTTTGAGAATTTGAAAAAGGACCTTTGCAAGTGTCATTTCAGTGACGAGGGAGAGGCGAAAGGTGCATTTTGGGCACATTTTGAGGTCAAACCGAAAGAATATTTTTTTAGGAGTATCGCATTGTTGCCGAAACGATGTAATAAGTT
Organism: Tillus elongatus; assembly: GCA_964006375.1. Classification (NCBI taxonomy): domain Eukaryota; kingdom Metazoa; phylum Arthropoda; class Insecta; order Coleoptera; family Cleridae; genus Tillus; species Tillus elongatus. Next base: position 114,312,620 of record OZ023265.1, read on the forward strand.
CATTCTTATCAGTGGGGCTATACTGAAAAATAATGTTCTTGTGGGTCTATGCCGTTTTTTTTTTCATAGTCAGGCCGGGTAATTTTGGCGCTTACCTCGCACTTCCTAAGGGAGATAGAGTTTGTAGATGGCGCCTTCAAGACACTTTTCTTATGTATATATTAAAAATGGCGCTGTCTAAAAATTTAAACATCACAATGGATAAACTTTTTGTGACAAATCAGCTGGCCTAAATAAAATGTATCTATTGCAATTACAACCTCGTTTGGGTTTGCCTGAGAAGATTTGAATAATCTTTTTTTCGTCTTTGAGTTTTTCATATTTTTGGTATCAAAATTAAAAAGCCTTATAGTATGTTCGAATAATAATATGCTCTTGCCTAAAATCGCTATGCTGCACTCTTCTTAATATGGAAAATAAAGCTTATATAAATACAGTATGGTACGCCTATAAAAACTCCAAAGAAAGTATTTTAAAAGTAGCTTAAATTAGAAAACAATGGTTCAAAGTGATAAAGCGGGATGAAAAGATAAACCCACGGTTATCCAAGAAAACTGCCTTATATTGTTATGAAGACCATTTCGATGTAAGTACCTCCTCATTTCCACAATGAATATTAGTGATACAAGATTAAAATTCTTACCATACGTTATTATGTTCGGTTCTAATTTCCATGTGGTCGAGGTATGTTTATCTGTACATATTAAGTAATAACTTTACATATTCCTCTTAATATTAGCAACCAGCAAAAATCATGGTTATTAATTAACGAAATTATTGGATTTGCTTCCATTAATTATCTTTAGTTAATATACACAACATTGTTCTATCCAATACATATGGTAGATTTGAGGTCATGTTGTTGACATCTCATGTTGACTTCATTCAAAGCAAAATATATTACAAATGAGATAAATAAATACACGATATGATTGGCTAAATATGTGTCCAACTAGGATTGACTTATTTACACATACGTTCCAGCTTTTGCTGGTTTTATTTCAGCACTTATGAAGTCTGCATTTTCACCAAAGAATGATGCCATCATAAATGAGTCAATTCTTAGCAAATTATCTGATTGCGGTTATTGAAAACCTTTGTCTGCTATTTTATTACTCACACTTTACACTATTCAACTAAAAGCAACACAATAAACGAATAAAAATCAACACGACGTTGAGAAACAAGCGAATATACTTATCATACCATAAGGCAAATGTAAACACGATATTTATTTACTATCAGACTACGTCACTACCAATATCAGACCGTTCGCGGTCACATGATAATAATAAGAAAATGTTTTATTTCAAAAGTCTTTTTAGTCCACTATATATGGTTCTGGGATTTTCATGCATGTAATAATCTTCTATGTATGAAAAACTATTAGGTAAATGTTAAATTCATTGGTCAGGTCAGGTCAGGTCAGAATGCATCTATCCTTACATACATTGTCCCTGTATTAGAGAATACAGTACCAGGGTTGACAATGTACAAAATCGACGGTTCTACACAACATCTATTTATAATATTTTATGTTTATTAGAGCTGCCGTGACAACATACTACCTGGTTACGCACAGAGATGGCGACTTTGTCGTACAGCTCACAATATTTTTTCTGAGGGTGGCTACCTTCGCCGAATTACTTTGGGTGTATTCTGTATTAATATTGCGCATTGGTGAGCTGTAATGATAGTGGTCAAAATGCATGTAGACTTACTAAAATAAGAGGTGAAATATAGCTACAAATATGATATTTTATAAACCACACACCTCTGTGGTGCAGTGGAACGAGTGTTTGGCTGCTACACGGAGTGTCCGGGTTCGATTCCCGGTGGTGGCAGTTTCTGTCACCGTGTGTTGGGTGTGTGTCTGTTGTCGTTTCTGTGTAACCTCCCCCGCACAAGCTACTAAGAGCTTCTGGACGGTAGAGTGTCACTTATGTGGTGATTTATTATAAATTTACGAGTTGTAACCACACACTTTACGATCTTGAGGCCGATGTCCCTGTCTTTGCCGAAGATTTTAGATTGGGGCGCCATTTAAATAAAATATCCTGCTATGCGGAAGTAAATAAGCCAAAATCCCTTTATTTACATTACACCATTTACATAACAACAAAATTTTTTTAGAAATCTTGTTTTTCAACCCAACACCACTCTGGCTCATCAGAGAAGCCGAATATTTAACAAAACATAAATAACTGAGTTTTAAAATGTGGTATCAGAAATGCATAGAGAAACATAAAAAAACGGTTTTACAAGTCAGCTGCGGAAAAAAATGCTGGATAAAAAAGCTTAGAACTTAGCAAGTCTTAGATGACATCAGAGATACAAAAGTTAATTCGATAGTGTAACATGTGGAAAAAAAACGAAGGAACATACAATAAATATAACCTGTTAATAAAGCTTTACTATTTTGGTTTGACAAAATCCTATTCTGACATGTCACTTTAAATGTTTGTGATAATATTTTGGAATCTGTCTGTTAAAATCGCATTAAATAGACAAGCACAAGTCTGCAACTTATTTGTCACATAATGCAATTTTTAATTTACCTTAATAAATATCACCATTACTATTATTACATTAAAAATATGATTAAGCAAAAACGCAGGAAAGCAAAAGAAGTATAGAAGTTACAGTTGGATCAAGCTTACCAAAAGGTAGAGGCCCGGATAGATTGCCATTTTTGTTTAGAACCGTGAATACACGAGACAGGGGCGTTATCAGATAATTTTACTCCTTAAACTAGTCAGTTCAGTACGAAATATACGTTTATCTCTGAAAATATTTACTACACTACTGACTTACCAGTAACGCGCCGAGTTTTTTCAGTACCTTTGACATTATACAACTTTACCGCCACACTGGTGGATCCTAGGCTCGTGGAATCCCGGTCCGCGATTCCTCGTGGCTAGACGACCCGTGTAACTGGCTATACGGAGTATGGAACGCCGGTCGACGAGCCAGGCTAGCCATATTACAGGCTATGTATCTGGGTTTTTGAAGACTCCAAATATACTTAGGGCAAAAGTAAAGTCTAAACTAGAATGTCGATAATTTAGATCTAGGAACGGAAAAGATTGCTGGAAGACCTATCTTAAAGATTTATATCACGGAGGAGATATGGATTGTGAAGAAGAGCAAACAGTATATCCGAGAGAAAGATGCATCGGGATATCGAGAGCGGTAAAAAATATATGGCAGCATAAATTAAACAAAGTTCCAAAATTTAAAAGACATTACCATTGCCAGATCGCTGATATATTCTTCTGTTTTCGAGCCTTTTCGGAAAAATGCCATGTTCCGAAAATCATTTTTATTCTTTCATGTAGTTATCTTCGTATATCAGGTGAAACCTTAAACATTTTTGTTGCAACTTTGCCTATCTTATACCATGGTAACCAAAAATTTTAAATACAGATTTCAGTTTCCCAGCAGCCATCATTTACTTCATTTTATTAGGTACGAGCTAAGTAGGTTATGACATTTAAAGTAATAATGTATGGGCGGGAAAGCTGGACTTATGCCAGAAAAAACTCGCTCCCTCCGCACCTAAACAGATGCCGCTGAAGGCGAAAAAGGCCAAAGCCGATTGCACAAAAAGACCAGAGGCACCCAAGCCGAGAACGGCCAAGAAAGCGGCTTCAGCGAAGAAAATAAAAACCACGTACGGTCTCCTTGTCCGACATAAAAGTTGTAAGGGGTGTAATATACGGAGAGAATAGAAGGTTTTAAAATATGGACATGGAGAAAATGGTGAAGATAAGGTATAGCGATAGAAGGATGAATAAAAATGTGCTAAAAGAGGTGAGAGAAAAAATATGTTCACATAAAGAAATCCAGAGAATGAAGGCAAAAGGACATTTTGTCTGAGACAATAATGTTTCTAACGACATAATTTGAAGGACATAATCTTGGAAAAAGGACAAGGCACGGCACCAAGAGGAAATCTTCTGGAGAACCTGTAACAATAATGTGCAGAACGTACAATCATATGAGAATAGCTGCTGCAGACAGAGAATCGTGGTTGCAACGACAATGCGACTTCGCCTTTAGACTATGATGACGACGTAACATGATTAAACTTAAAAAAAGTAAAATTTGGTGTAGTGTGTAAATTGTAGTTTCTAGCTTAATGGAATATAGTATTTTTTGAGTTTCAAGAATTTGTGAAAATTCGCTGCCATAACGCACTTGCTTCGTCGGTACTTTAATGAGTTTAAATCGGAATAATCATTTAAATTCCTCAACATAATAGTAAAAAGTTTAATAAAGCTCTCTAATAAAGATATGTTTTCTAAATGTGTTAAATACATAGAAAATATTTACTTATCTTTTTGTTTAATATTTAATTCAAAACTATTGCAATGAGCGTTTTTTTTTAACTTTATTTACTTATGTATGCATAGCATTTCAGTTTGAAAACATTCCTGAAAGGAGATTCCTCATTTAATAGGCGTGCGTCTTGATATCCCGCTATCACATGTCAGATTTTTTATATGTAGATCCACGTGTTCGCGGCGATAAATACGTAAAGGTAAAGCTTCCTGAAAAGAGAGAGAGAGAGGGAAAGGGAAATGCATTCACGCAAATGTATGACACACTGAAACGTTTCTCTCTCCCGCTGGCTCCTCTAATGCTAAAGAAAAGCTCATCAGCGAGATGTGGGCGAATACAAGTGAAGAGAAGCGCTAGGTGCAAACGCTAAGCGCGAAAAGGGAAGAATGCAGAATGTTGCAGTGTAAGCTGACTGTTTGCCGAACGGACATGGCCGGTTTTTCAGATCTGAGTGTAGCAGCAGCCATCATGGCAAGCTAAGTGCTTCGGATAGCAAGTACACGCTCTGTGCTCAAATCGTGGTAGGCGGTAAACGCGGCAGGTCGATGCGCAAGTGTTCCAAGTGTTCTGCACGCACTAAGTAAGCAGACGGCTCTGGCTATTGCCGTTTGCGTTGTTTCAACAATATTGCAACTGCTGTCTCCTGCACTCCTTTGTCGCTTTTCGAACATCGTGCTATATCGTTGCAATTTTTTTTATAACTAGTGCAGTGTTTACATTGTTTTCTGTTGGTTTGTTTATCAGATGTGACACGTTTTATTTTTGTGTTGTGATTTATTTATTAATTAAAAAAATCCGCGCGAAATAACCTCGCAAAATAAACTACCCTGAATAAAAGTGCTACTGAATTTTTTTTCTGAAGACATAAGAAGCAGCAATATTGAACAAGAAACAAGTGTCAGTGGATAATTTATAATTGATAGCTGGGTATGTATTTGTTGTGATTTACATTTTTGAAAAATGACAGCTGAAACTTTACAGACTGTAGCTTTTGGCCTAATTAAGACTCGGTACTGATTCCTCCGAACGTAAATATCTTGAGTTTAAATAGATCTCATAAAAAACGTGAAAAATAATTGTGAAATATAAAATTCCTGTAGTTATTTTTGTATTCATGACACACAATAATCTATAAATAATACAAATGTTTTTCTGGCCATTCAGCCAATTGGCGGAATATATATTTTTTTCAAAGTGTTTCATTTGCGGATGCATTCAAGTGGGGCAAACTGTAACACGGCGAATTTGTGAATTGTGAACGCGGCTGTCGCTGGTTTGGAAGGGGGGTGAGGGTAGCAAGGGGTGGGTTAGTTAAAAACAACCCTCTTAAATTGACGTCGCATTAAGAATTCTGTTTCGCTCGCGGAGCAATTCGTCAATGTTTGATCAATTAGATTGCATTAAACTGACTATTGATTTTGCAATTATTGGGAACCAATCAGAAATGGACTTTTTTCTTGTACTTGTGTTGCGCACGAACGTAGTTTTTAACTCGGTTTTTCTATTTTTGCGCATATCCCGAATTTTTTGCCATTGCGCCATTGTCCACTTACTAATTTTTAGTGCTGTATTGATTTTATTTATTTTAACGCTTCCGCAAACTGAACCCGAGCTTTCGGAGCTTTCGCTTGTAACGCCGACTCTCGCTGATAAACAGACACCACTGATATGTCACCTCGCCTATTTAGGACCGCGCTTATTATTTCGTTTAATCAAACTGACATGCTCTTCTAACACATATATTTGTAAACTGTAGGCTCTAACAATAACTGGTGTAAACTATTTTATTTCTAATTTCTTTTCAAGCCTACTTTGTTGATTCAGAATTCTTAATTATAAAGTAGTAGGCACTTTACAATAAGAAAATCTATTCTCGCTTAAAAAATGGGGCATTATAATATTTAATATTCCTCCAATTTTCTAAAACTATTATGATCACTTTAATTGAGTTGTCTACTTTGTTGAATTTAATCGAGTGGTTGATTTTGTTCATGCACAACTTTTAGTGTTAAACTACTTTACAAAAAAAAAAAAAAAAGTTCGGAAGAAAAAGTTCGCATGCAGCAAGTACGTTATGGTAGCGAATTTTCAAACATTTTTTAACTCTTAAACAACTTGATTTTCTGCTAATCTAGGAACTTGAATTTTTGCAAAATTTGTACCAAATTTCATCAAGATAACTCTCTTATAAGTTTTTTTAACAAAACCCTGAACTTTCTGTGGAAAAACTAACTCGATCGGGCGGGCTAACAAACTCGTTCCACAGATTTACAAAAGGAAGAAAATACTTGCCAAGTTTAACCAAAGTCCGTTAAGTATTTTCAAATTAATGGTCATATATATATATATATATATATATATATATATATATATATATATATATATATATATATATATATATATATATATATATATATATATATATATATATATGCACTTATAGTTTATTGTGGGAATAGTAATACGAGGCACCTGACAAATAAATATTCCACTTGTGCTTGTAAATAGAGAAATTTCGTCAGCTTTCGTCCAAACGTTGATACTTCTGAATTTCTTCACAGTGGCACTTTCCAAATTTGGAAGACTTTAAATGTTGATCAATAGACAATAGTTTACTTTAAGATATTCCTGCTTTCTGTCTTCAACTAAAACCAATCCATTTCTATCACCATTTCTATTACACCATTACTGTTTTCAAAACTAGGATTTTCTATTTTATTCAAATGTTGACATTAAAATTGTAGGTTTTGTTCTAAACGAAAATACACATTTAATTGACCCTCTATCTATATGGTCTCTAGAAGCTCTCATTCTAGTTTCTTTTAAGAACGGTCATAAATCTAGAAGATTTTTTATGAAAATTTGTTATTTAAACTTATACCAATGTCACAAAATTCTTCTATATTTAATTTTATATCTTAATCAAACATCAAAATTGCCATGAAGAGACTATATTGAAATTAATGTACCTATAAGTAAATTATAAATTGGAAAGAGTTTTTGTGCAAAATATAATTTTGATAACATGTATATATGTAGCAAAAGATTTAGTAGAGAGTTGGAGAGAATATATGTGTCTTTTTAATCTAATTTTTAAAGCAACTTTTAAGGTAATTTTGAAATGGTGTTGACTTTTTTATTGAACATTTATACTTATAATGCTGAAGAGGCAGAAACTATTTCTCTGGCTTCAGTGCTACACAAAGGTTTGCTTTATTTTCTGTAACCGGTTACGCTGCTTGAGAGCATTGTCAAATAGCAGAAAATTGAATGTATTAATACGCATTCATGACAACTGCAAATAAAATTATGTTGCTACGTAATGATGTCTTGGTAAAAAATTTTAAACAAATAAATAAAACAAAATGACACATAACGTCTTCAAAATGTCTACGTGGTGTAGATATGTCAATATTTAACATGAAAATATAACCTATAGTAATACTATTTAACTATAACAACAATTAAAACTATATACCACAATAACAACAATACAGCTGAAAAAATATCGACACACGGTAGCGAATTATTTTATTACAATCTTTTTATTTTATTTTATTAGAAAGAAGAATGTTCAAGAAACAGGAATTTATTTAAATCAGTGTGCTTATTTAACACAACGTCGTATATGCCCTTTTTCTTCTAAAGCTTCAAATGACAAGTTTGCGCTTGTGGTTACAAAAATGTAGTTGCTCTATGCGCTTATTTACTGATGGTCCATGTTGTGTATCAATAACATGTTTTTCAAATCTAGATTTGTTAGCCTGGTTATTTCTAAGTGCATAGATATGTTCCTTGTGTTGGGTATCAAAATTTCTAGAAGTTTGGCCGATGCAGATTGCGTTACAGTGTGTAAAAGCTAATTTATAATAGGTACACTTTGACAACCCAAATCACCACAACACATTTTAAAAAACGTGATGATCGTTTCACTAACCAAGTTAGTGTCATCAGAGGATAAATAATTCTCAATCAGCTTAGTGAGTTAATTTATAAATTTCAACTTTTGTCAAGAAACATGATTTTTCTTTCGCGTTAAATAACAAATCACGCGTCTTGTTGTAAAATTTAAAAGCTACCTTTGTGTTTGTACAGACATTTAAAAATGTTTTAAATATTTCTCTACACTAAGTCATGAAGCATTATATTTCACGCCTCTAATATATAGATAAATTAAATCAAGCCTTAATTTGTATTTTTTCTCTATCAATCGTCTTATCTATTGTTGTAACACAGTATCCATTATTAAACTTGCATACTTAAGTATATTGAATATTGAAAACAAAAGCATTAATGATTTTCTTTTCAATATTGGTTATTTTATTGTTGTAATTGTTGGTATAGTTGTCGATTCTATTTTGGTGTTAGATATTGACATATTAAACGCAAAGATTCTGTAGAAGTTATGCGTCATTTTTTTTAATTTTTTTTTATCAAAACTGTAGCAACAATGTAGGATTTGTTGTTGACATAAATGCGTATAAATGAATTCAATTGTTTCTGTCTGACGCTGCTGTTAAAAAGTGAAACAGGTTACAGAGAAGAAAACAAACTTTGGTGAAGCCAGAGAAATAGTCTCTACGTCTGAATTTACTATGGAATGGTTTTACCGTGAAAATGTTATGTTTCAGACGTGCAAACGCTGATTCTATGTATAATATATTTATTGTAGGATTTATGCGCATTAAATATAATACTCTTCTTGTATTCACTTGAAATTATTTTTCTTTTCTTTTGAAAATAACATCTTGTTAACAAAGTTTATTTTTAAAACAGGAAATGCATCTAATATGTAATGTACAATACCTGGGCTTTAAAATGTAGTTATATGTTTACAGATAAAAATGTCATTAAGGAAATCATCAAGGAATTATAATGTAAGAAACAATATGTGTGGCAAAATTAGAAAAGTACATATAACATTATGGCTACTTGCGATAAATATTACTTATTTTTAAAATAAATTTAAATCATTTATTAATGACCAGTAGTAAATACTTTGTAATGACTTGTAAGAGATATAATGAAAAAACAAGATTAGTAATAGCAAATATTAAATAATATATAACAATCATCAAATATATCGTACAGGGAGTGTTTGTTTATTTAATAAATTCAAAACTATTAAAATTACCATCGGAATCTCCTGTATTTCCCGAAATTGCGTTACTTATTTAATTTTGCAAACCGTTTAATAATACTATTTTGTCACATTTTAGTTATCAAAAGCGGCAACAAATTTAGACTGGTTCAGTTTAGTTACAAAAGAGGTTCACTATTTTCAAAACGCTTTTACACTTATTTGATTTTTTTTTAAACAAATTATTCTGTTTGAGGAAGTTGATAGTCTCCACGTTCAGTCCTTCGTAGGGGGCGTGAAACCGTCGGTCTCGTGTACCTTGCGACGTTGAGCATATTACAGATCCCTACCCTCCTTAAATAAATGAAGGGGTTCAGTGAGATTTCAGGAACGGTGAGATAGCTCGTCCTGGCGTCGGTGACTGATTGAATGGGCCAGAAGCGGTTTCTTATGTATTCGATAACTCTTCGAGGCATGTTTGAAATTAAATGATGTATGGTATCCTGAGGGATGTCATCGCAGGCTTCTTGAGTTCGGAGATCAACTAGGTTATTTTGTGGTTGGGGTACATTACCCAGTCGATTGCCAATCATATCCCACACATGTTCGATTGGTCATAAGTCGGGGGAGCGAGAAGGCTATGGAAGCAGGGTCACGTCATTTTCTTGTAAGAACCTTGTAGTAACCCTTGCTGTATGAGGACGTGTTGTCTTGTTGGAAAATGTGTTGAATTAACCCTCGTAACCCAGTGCAATGGAATGCAGTACCTTTCGTATCATTTACATTTGAAATTTCTGTCAATATAAACTAGAGGTAACCTGCTACCGCATGTTATCGCATCCCATACCATCACCCCCCCCCCCCCCCCGTGTATGCCGTTCCACAGCAAATTCTAAATTTCTGCGTTCTTAAAGTAATCGTCTTACTCTTCTGCGACCATCGTGGACCCAAAGACACTATCGGGACTCACCAGAAAACACAACATGATTGCATTCACTATCCCATTTTGATCTGCCGTTACACTACTCTAGCCGAAAAGCACGATGTCGAGGTGTCAGTGGGAGACATTAAAATGGTCTATACGAACGAAGCCCAAACGTGCGTATTCTGTAATACATCATTGCCATAGAGACTCTGTTGTGAAACTTCTAACCAAACATTTCCAATCCAAAGTGTTGTGGAAACTCTTGTAAGCCGCGATCTTCAAATGACGAGCTTCGCGTGCTGAAGTTACTCGCGGTCCTTTGGTCGTCCGGATCCATGACGACGGTTACGGATTCTTTCTTCAGGCCACCTGAGCCAACACTGAAACACTGTAGACACACTTCCTCCTATGCGGTGGAAAATTGGTCTGATTGAAAAACCGGTTGCCTGCAAAGCAACAGCGCTCTCTTTCGAATTCACTTAAATTATTGTAATTGTTCTGTAAACGGCGCCTAGGCATAATGACATAATAAATTGAGTACAAATCTCTACGAAATATGGCTTAACGCTGAAGAAACCGCAAATTTAAAGAGATAAATTTTGATAAAACAAAATTTTAAAAGTGTACACCTGTTAAAATTTTGTCTGCATGGTATTATCATATCATCATATCAGAGGCAAAACAGGGTAGTGTAGGAAATTGCATTGCAATTGGCCGACTCTTACTGGGTGTTCGGATTTTTGGAAAGTCAGTGTATGTAATGGTTAAAATATTAATTTAACATTTCTTAGAACAAAAATCTGTTAAGCAATATCAGGAAATATGTTTTTCCATAGGTATACTTGGAGAATCACCACAAGATATATTTTTAAGGACCTGTCATCCTCTGATGACGCTAACTTGGTTAGTGAAATGATTTTCAGGTCTTTAAAAAGATGCATTTTGGTTATTTTAATTCTTCAAGTGTACTTTTCGGTGCTCATCACATGTTACGATCTTCGCTTAATGTTTTTCCATACCTAATTTTAAATATTTCGCGCTAAATGCGACACAATTACCCACAATATTAGCTGAATATTCCACTTTAGCGCCTTTCCTTTTTTCATGAAATTTGGCAGGTATATATCTCCATTTTGGTGTGTGGATGAGTTCGCTAACTAGCTTAATCAGATCACTTAAGTAAGTAGCAATAAGTAAGGACGATTGGGTCGCAAGTTGCCTTTGTAGATACTATATTAGCATGTACAAAATTTTAAGTTAGTAGTTTTAAAGAAAACTCAGTTATAAATAGTAACGCATGTTTTTGGCTTCTCCAATAGACCAATGAAGGGCAAAAGATAAAAGTTTTGCTTTGAATAAGCTATGTATTGAATTTTGTGGTGTCAAATAGAATAAATTAGTGAAGAAAACGGTTTTGCCTTATTTATAAACAGCGGAACACATTTAGACTATTTTGTGTTACACAGGTACACCTTTTCATTCCCAAATTGTGGTTGCCCTTACTTGGGAAACATTTTCATATCAAGTACAGATGTAAAAACTTCTTGTTTCATCTTCTGCGAAAAAGTTGCAAAGAAGAAACCAAGCAACTGTGAAGCCAGAGAAAAAATATTCACACCACTATGATTATATTTTATTCGTGGGTCGCGTAGTAACGGCCACTGCTGTTTAAAGTTTTGACTAATTCACTTCACTCTCATGTCTGTTATAAGATTTCAATAGAGCCTTGGTTGTCCTGGGGTGAGAACGTGTGCCTCTGAACCGAAGTGTACTGGGTTCGATTCCCAGCGTTCCCCTTTCACCTTTCGAGTATATACCGTAAAATTAAAATCAACCGAAGTTGTGGCATTGTATTTGAGCAACTTGAATGTCTGCACGTTCCACCCTTTGGAGGGGGCGTCAATCCATCGGTCCCACGGCCATGCGATGTTGCACACGTTAAATATTCCTACCTTCCTTACAGAAAGGCAGCGGTTCGGCAAATTTTTCAGGATAGTGAGGTGAAACTTCTACCTGGCGTCGGTGATTGGCCATAGTCGCAGAAATAGACAGACGTTAAAGTACACAAAAGAGCATTTCGGTATATTGTATTATTAAAATTGTAATTTAGCGAATCTTGGAATCGAAACAGTGTTGGAAAATATTATTATTATTCAGATGTTTTTTCTGCATCTATTTTTAAATATCTTGTGTAAAATAACCCAATCATTTTTTACAGTATATGTTGAATCTTTTTCTGCTCTTTGGTTATTTATTTTTTCTTTTCTAATTACACGTATTTTTATTGCAATAACTGAAAGAGTAAATGACCATTAAATTGTTATGCGTCTTCATATTGCTAGTAGCTTGGTTCGTTGACTAGCATAATCTAATCAGTTTTCCTGGACAAATTCAGGTTTATTTCAGGAAAACAGTGTCTTTAATATTAAAATAATTTTGTTTGTTTTCTCAAATAGGTTCCAGAAGAACACAGAACAAAATTTTTAGTTTCAAACATTTTCATTTGATTTTTTAGGCCAAACAAATCTATTTTCGTCTCAGTTGCCGAGAAGTACCAAAACATTTAAACATGGTTTTGTTATAAAAAGCAACAAAGTGAGATAATATGATGATATACTGAACAGCTAAAGCTGCAGCAACCTTGCTTGTCATATGTAATTGATAACGTTATTGTAATTTTGACAAATATTTTTCATTTCATGTCAGATGGATTATAATAAATAACCTGAAGCGAATACTTATAACTTTTTCAGCTCAATTTAACTTGATCTTCTGGCAAAAACTACTGCCAATTAATAAAATACAAATTTTGCGAAATAATGTAATCTTATCAATAATACCTTTTTTGGTGTAAACTTAACCCTAATTTTACACTTGAAATCATTTACTTCCTTTTAGATATACATTTGAAAGGGGCAATTATTTTCTATGTTGAGTTGTCAAATCAATATGTCAAACTTTTGCGTTGTAATCGGTATCAGTATTTTAGGGGGATTTAAGTGGTTTACGATGAGGAGTTACTGTAAAATGAAAGCTGAACATTTACATTAAGCGGCAGAATAGAAATTCAAGTAATTGAATATTTTCCAAAATTCAAAATTTGACAGTAGGAACATTTGGCAGCTCCCTTTAGGCAAGTCAGATATCAAAGTTATTTCGAGCAGCATTAGACTCATCTGTGAAACACATTGCAACATTATGTACTGAAATATACTATACTCTAATGAAAAATTCAAGTTCTACGTCCATGGATCTATCTCATAATTTTGAAATTGGTTGTCCCAGTAAACTAGGACCATTTGAACATACTAACCATACAAAAAATCGCATATGCCCTGTTGAATTTATACAAAAAAAAAGATTTCAAAATTGCAATTGCAAGACCGTATAGCCCCCCACTAAGCAACCCTAGTCAAATAATTTATTTTTGTATATGGCAGTATTACAGATACATACATACATATATATATATATATATATATATATATATATATATATATATATATATATATATATATATATATATATATATGTGTGTGTGTGTGTGTGTGTGTGTGTGTGTGTGTGTGTGTGTGTGTGTGTGTGTGTATGTGTATCCATAAAAAGTATTTATGCAGAAAGTGCGAATTTTCATAAATGTTCTAATGTATGACGTAACTTCTAGGTATATAATTGGAGCTGCTTAAATGTATTTATGTTAAATTCACTTTTTGGATTATGGATAACTTTCCAATGTAATCCATTTCACTGTAGATACATACATATGTTAAATTTAAGTACCTGATTTTTATAAACAATTCACTCGAATTTACATTCTAAATTTTTCTCTCAAATTAATATATCCTTCATTCTATTGATTAGAAATAGTAATGTCAACGATTAGATCATTTAATAGATTCATTTTTGTTTATTCTATTTCACTTTTGGTGCATCATAATAACGTTTCCCACTTATGTTTAATTTAATTCCGGACAAAGTTGGAATACAATTACTCAACAATACTGAATCTTGAAACATTGGATCTCTAGCTTAATGGCAATATATATTTTAAATTTCGTAAAGCAAAGTGACAAGTTCCAAAGATATAGCATACTCGAGAGAAAATTTTTCATGAAAACTCTTGACTCACAGATTTGCCCAACGAACTTAGCCCCGGAGAGAATTTTGCAGTGTGATGAGAAAATATATTATATATATATATATATATATATATATATATATATATATATATATATATATATATATATATATATATATATATATATATATATATTGTTCAATAGCTTTGTGCAATGTATTTTTTCGATTGTCATTTTATGCCATCGAGAATAGAGCAATTGTTGATTATTTGTATTTGTATCTACTAGTTTACTTTTGTAACGCTTAAAAAGCCCAAACATGATTCTTAATAATTGTATAAACTGGGCCTGCCTTGTTTTCTAGTTACAAGTTTAATTAAGATACGATGTCTAACACAAAATAAAACGAACCTGTGAATCTCTATCGTTGCAAGTTGAAAGAAGTGCATTTTTTGGACACTTGCGTAGTGAAATACACAAATCAAAAGAAGTATGTGAGCTGTGGCAAGTTTAACAAGTGCATATGTTAATTCAAGTTTAAAAAAAAGGCTACTTATCGTATAAACAATAAAATACACTGTTTCGTCTAATCGTAGCTGCTTTGGCTAAACATAATCAAATAAACATACATTTAGAATTTGGTTATATGTTATATATATATATATATATATATATATATATATATATATATATATATATATATATATATATATATATATATATTTGGTTTGTATGTGCTCCGAATTCGAAATAGAAAAGTAATAAAATCATTTAATCCAAAAATAATAATTATCAGCTTCCGAAGAGTTGTGAAAAGTTAACACCCTGATTCAGAAGTTTTCCTAAATATGTTGTATGATCCAAATTCACTAAATTTTAAATAAAATAGAAGCAAGGGAAATACTTAACGCAACTAGAAACGACATACGTAACAGATGTACAAGAAAAGTTAATTCAAGACATTGAGTTACGATATAGTTTTAAATTGCTTAGCAACTTTTTAAATTATACTATATGTTTGATATTTTGTAGTTCTTCCTCGTAGAGCCCCCCACTGATAGGTTTTACTCGCACGTCTTTAACTAATGGTGACTTCCACAGCAACCGTCAAAATACCAGAGGTGGCACTATTCTCCATTGCATGTTATGGCAATCCCAAGGCCGACTTGCCGGAGCACAGGTGGCATACTGAGTCCATAAGAAGGACGAAACTGGCCTGTTTATATATATATATATATATATATATATATATATATATATATATATATATATATATATATATATATATATATATATATATATTTACAGTGTAAAACGGACATTGGCCCAAAGGCTCCACTTCGCGCTCATTTGAAGAAATTTTGTAAAAATTCTAGAGTCCTTACCTCTCTAAAAGCGAAATTTTATGTATGAAATCGAAACTAGCCTTGGATGCGGGTCCTAGGGGCCCTAGTTCATTTAAGGAGATTTTTCGAAAGGCCCAAATTCGCGATATCGTCATTACTCGATTTTCCTACAAAAATTCGCTAAAATGAGAATTCAATAAAATCAATAACGTGTTATTTAATTGACGGCATACATGTTATCATCCTGTGTATATCCCGTAAGGCATGTGAAGTCTACCTTATATATTATTCAACAAACACAGTTTATGAAAATAAATTATCAATCTGATTTCATGTGTAAGAATCTAATTTTGTTACAATTTATAATTTTCGCCAGTAGATCGTGTAAACTTCTTGGATTCCGTATTAAATGCTTTCCTCTCTTCACACCATGACACTGATGATTAATAAAATGATAAGCCTGTTAATTGATTAATTATCTTAACTAATTTGCTGTCTAATTAAATGTATCTTCAGTGTGACGTTTTACACTAATATTATGGTTTTCATCTTTTAAGATAATATGATTGGCGTGTTGATTGGAGCACATTCTGATTAAATGCTTGAGATTAGAGTGGCAACGTTTTATGTATAAACAGCGTTTCTTCTTCACTTAGTGAACATAGTTTCTGCTAAGAAACATTCGCGAAGGGTTACTGCAATATATTTAAGCTGATTTGCATTTTCAACATATGCGCACTTACCTCCTAAGTTTCTTACTTTGGACAACCAAAAATTTTTTCCAATATACGAGGCGACATTCCTTTACTAGTACATCACTGAGTAGTTTTAAACCTGAGGATACAGTGCGTCCAAGATAAGGATGCACAATGCACATTATGGTGATTTCGAGAACGGTGAAAGACGCATGGCTGTTTAAATTAGAAAAACGTTTCTCAAATTAGGGGATACAACAATGGCGAGAACGGATCGCTTATATCTTTTTATGTTTTCGATATTTCTGGAAAATAATCTAATTTTCCGAAAATAGTTTTTATTCTTTCCCGTGGTTCTTTTCACAGATCAGGAAAGCTAAAAACTTATTTTCATACCAACTTTTTACATTTTACATCACAGTGACCATAAATTTGGAATGCAACGTTTGGTTTTCTAGCAACCGTCACCCATTTTCCTGTTTTTTTTTATATGAACTAAGTAGTCTACGAGAATTATTATAGTAAACAGCTTCCAGTTCCACACCCAGTAAGAGTTCACCAATTGCAATGCAATTTTCTATACTACTTTGTTTTGTCTCTGATAAGAAATGATAACAATATCGACAAAAAATGTAGCATGTGTATAGATTTTAAATTTTGTGTTATCAAAAGATCATGTCTTATTTGCGTTTCCTTCAGTTTGAAGCAATATCTATTAGCGATTTGTGCTCAATTTATTAGTCATTGTGCCTAGGCGCCGTTTGGGGAACAATTACAATCATTTAAGTGATATCGAAAGGGGGCGCATTGTTAGTATGCGGAAAGAAAGTTTTTCAATTAGACAAATTTCCGACTGTATATGACGTATTGTGTCAACAGTGTTAGTGCGTTGGTCCAGGCGGTCTGAAGAAGGAATTCGAAATCGTCTTTATAGATTCGGACGACATCGAGCAACTTCAGCACGGGAGTTTCCAAAACACGGTCGATTGGGAATGCTTGTTTGGGAGTTTCACAAGAAAGAGTCTCGATGGCAACGATATGTCGCAGAATACGCGCTTTTAGCTTCATTCGTTATGACCATTTCTATGTCTTCCATTGATACCTCGACATCGTGCTGCTTGGCTCGAGTGGTGTAACAGCAGATCGAATCTGGATGGTGAATGAAAACCTGTTGTGATCTCTGACGCGTCCCGATTCTGTATTTGGATCCATGATGATCGCAGAAAGGTAAGACAATTACGTAGAGAACGCGGAAATCTACAACCTTAGAAACTGCTGTGGGACGGCATACGGCCCTTACACGGGGGGTTATGATATAGCGTGTGGTAACATACGCGGCAGCAGGTAACCTCTTGTTTATATTGACAGAAATTTGAGTGCAAATAAGTACATACAAAGCGTACTCCAGCCGGTTGAACTTCCTTGTCTACGAGGGTAATTCAACCCCTTTTCCAACAAGACAACGCACGGCCTCATACAGCAAAGGTTACTACAAGGTTATTACGAGACAATGACGCGACCCTGATTCAATGACTTTCTCGCACCCCAGACTTGCCACCAATCGAACATGCGTGGGATATGCATCGCAATCGACTGGGTAATTTACCCCAACCACAAAATCTAGTTGACATTTGTCACTGAATTCAAGAGCCTGGGATGGTGTTCCCCAGAACACCATAAATTAACCAATTTAAAGCATGACTCGAAGAGTTATCGAATGCATACAAAACCGCTGCGCACCCAGTCACTATGAAAAACTTTGTTATTTTTCAATATTTTGGGCTGAAAATGTAATCGTTTTTTAAGTTTGCTTAAAAACACATTATGTATAAATTTTATTAAAATTGATCGGTTCCTAGTGGGTGTTCGGATTTTTTTGAAAGTCAGTACATATACCTAGAATTATTTTTAAACAAAAAAATCAACTAGATGCTAAATTATTTTAAATTGATTTTTGACAAAACGTAGTTGCCTATCAAAAAAAAGTTATAAGCGTAATGTCATGTTTGACAAGTTTGTTTGTCATTGTATGTGACAGTAGTAGTCTCTTATTTAACTTGATTTTTGACAAAACTTATTTACCTATGAAAAAAAAAGTTGTTATAAGCGTAATGTCATGTTTGACAAATGTTGTTATAAGCGTAATGTCATGTTTGACAAGTTTGTTTGTCATTGTATGTGACAGTAATTGTCTCTTATTAAAGTTGATTCTATAGTGTTTTTTAGTTTAATAATAGAGAAAATTACATGCGAAGGGAAGTTTAATATTGCAAAATGCTATATTTTGTCTCACCGGAATTGCTTTACTGCTGTGCGCTTATACCTGCACACAAAAAAAAAACAACAACAAAAAACCCAGATAAAAGAAAATTGTTTAGCTCAGATCTAATCTTTCGTGGTTAGAAATTCGTTGTTAATCTTACGAAAATGATTTGGAAAATAACATTAGAGACAGCTACCGGAAGACGCAAATTTTGTTTTAATTTTTGTTCGACCTCCTGGACAAGAGATTACTTCTATCATGTTGTGCTCTCTCGTTATTCCGAATTGTTTAACGTCTGTATTTCTGCGAATTACTGTAGATGCTGAGCATCATCAACCCAACAACCTGAAGATGCTGTCAAACTCATGTCATTTGTAAGAAATACATGGATCTTTTACATGCCCAACATCGCACGGCACGCGAAAAAATTGACTGCTCTCACGCTCAGAGCCTAGAAACCTTCAACTTGCCCACAACCACGGTGGTTTTTTTATAGAACACTTACTGAGGAGTTAAGTACTTGGTAAAAGTGAAGATTACTCATAGGGAAAACGTCAGAATTTCTGTACTCAAAAATCAAGGTTTTTACGAATATATAGTCGATATAAATACAAGTGTTAATACAAAAGTGAAGGTTTAGGCTTAAGGCTATTGTGGAAATGTTGGGAAAAGTTACAGCACTAGGAGAAGCAAATCTAGAAAACATTCACGAGTGACATTATATACAATGGTTTTGACAAAAGGAATTTTAGAGGAGAATGTTAAACAAAATTGTGTAAATGCAAACACAAGCATAGATTCTTGTGTAATTTTGAACTCAAATAAATACCTATAAGTATCTATTTAAATGTTTTAAATGCCAAACTCGCAGGGTATATAGGACCAGTGACTTGATGCTCCGAAAGGCAGAAGCTGCAGGCACTGGCTCAATTGTCTTATTTTACAGTATTTGTCGATGGTTGGCCATTTAGCAAAAGGGGGGCTTAGATGTTTTAAATGCCAGTTTGTGTACTGTTTTATGCGTCTTACAAATATGATTAATATATTTAATATGTTAGGCAATTGCCTAATACACCATTTTTTAAACCGAGAAAACTTCGATACTAGATTTTGTAGTAAAATAAATGCTGCTAGCTTTTCAAAAAATGAGTTGGGACGGTAGGAAGCAAAGAAGCGAACCATGGCGCTCTATATTATTTAATAAATATTTTTGATGGGTGTTTTGCCTCGCCCTAAAGTCTGGCAATCAATCTGATCACACATTTTTTGTGTGTTACTTTTAGACCATTTTAATTAAACAAATATAAATTAACCGAAGTAAAGTAGGGCTAAAATTTGATTTTGAACTTAAAATTTCATCAACAATTTTAGTTTTATGCGCGAGGCCACGTTTTATTCTTGATTTTATTTAGACCCCAAAACGTATAAAAATCAATAATTGAAAAGTTGTTATATATGTAACCTGTCGACACTTTGGTAAAACTTATTTTTTAATATTATGTGCCCAGGATATGTAATACTTGCTTGTTAATGATCTCAAATAATATATACATACATATATATATATATATATATATATATATATATATATATATATATATATATATATATATATATATATATATATATATATATTGTAATTGCACTAAATACATACATTAAGTTGACTTTCAAAAATTACATTTTCCAATAAATATTAGTAAGCTATCCATTAAGCGTGAAAAATCAGTCTTGCTTGTTTTAAATCTAATGTGGATATAGGAACTTTACAAAAAAAACCTTGTCTCGAAAAATGTGTTTTTAGATAGCTAAAAATTTGGACAATGATTTAAAACTGTCAGATGTGAAATATGATTATTTTGACAGGTAGATATTGCGAAAGGGACATTGCCATAAATTATGCTTTAATGCAAGTACAAGGTAATGATTCTTCGTAATTCATATTGTAAAATTAATGCAAACGGATAATTAAATAGAATATAATAGATTTTTTTAAAATTTTCACCCAGTTGATGGAACATTTTTATTCGAATAGTTTTAATAATAATTATCATTGTGCCTGTTATTATTTTCACTTAAATTTATTCAGTACTCGGTGTTTGCTTGCAACAAAAAAGAATGTGATAAAGTTAATTGATTTATTAAAATGATACTTTTAATAATGTTGTACCTACCTACTTATCGTTATCTGTTTTTTATCAATTGTACTGTGATTATTTTGCATGTATCATGTTAATTAATTTCAGTATTCCGGCATTTGACTTTGGTAAACCAAAAACTTGCCTTCGAGATCTTTAGGCAGGTTTGTGTCAGTGAAATTTTATTAAGAAAATTCACCAATAGAGAGGTAACGCTGTTGAGACAATCTTAAATTCCTTCAAATGAGTGCGAATTATAACCTATATAATCCACATTCAGAGTCAGTAAAAAATATGATGTTTATATATTGTTGTTAAAACTTGTTAAATAAAGAATGTTGTTGGCTGAAAAAGAAATTAATATAGTTCGAAAACTCAGATGGAGGGATGTTTTATAAAAGTTGCAAGTTTTAGAAACGTAAAAATTACATTTTGAATTGTGAAGCTGCTAAAGTTGTAAGGAAAATATGAGAATATAATTTATATAAGTTTTGTGTGATATGTACAGCTACAAGTGTTAAATTTGATTGTACTTACAAGTGTTCAACGATAATAAATAAATAAATACGTGACTGAGCAGTAACCTAAAAAATAATTAACCGATTTCGACTACACTTGACAAGTATGTTTGTTTTGTGAATATTTTGGACTAGTTAGTTTTTCGCAAAAATATCAAGGTTTTTTCAAAGTTTATATTTTTGAAAATAACAAATCTATTTCGATAAAAAAATACAAATGTGACATTATTAGAAACATATGCAAATACCAAAACTGAAACCTCCATAAGAATAGAAAATTAAGTTATTAAAATTTGAAGAATATTCGCTACCATAAAGCATTTATTGCGTTTGCACTTTTTGTAAACAATATTTTACAAGGCCAAAGCGACAGTAACTTAAATTCTCTAAAATAGCCGGCTAGCCGGCAGGTCTTGGCCCAATTACAAGACAGGAAGCAATTGTTTCTTCTGTTGCAAATTAATATCAAGATTGTCGACTTTTAAACAAATATTCTAGTGTTGTGTAAAATGTATTTCACAAAGTCTTCATTTCTGTTTCAATATTTAGTCATTTTCATCTAATTGAAATGTTCGTAGAAAATTCATTAAAAATAGACGATTTTTAAGACTCGATCCATTTTCGCAACAATTAGAACCGTGGACCGGTTTCGCTCTCATTAGAGCTCTTCAGTACGGCATACTAATTGCAGCAAAAATGCACCAAAAGTAACACGGCTATCGTATAGCCAGTCTTAAAATACTCAGTAAGTGGTGGACGTGCCGCCACCTAGTTGCGGAACCAAGTAGTATGCTGTCACGCCAGCTCCAAATAACACAAAGTGTTAAAAAAATAGAGACTGGATACAGCTAACTAACAATTTAGAAAATTGTCAGCCCTGGCCCATTTCTACCCCAATATAGGGACAAAGTATGTAAGACTCGATGCATTTTCGCAACAATTAGAACCGTAGACCATTTTTGCCAGTTTGGTTATCTAGCGACGTTAACAGTCCCTTATGGGTGGCCGGTTGCAAAAGACTAAATTAATTCCAGACGAAGATTCTGAAATAAATTCGGCTTCTGGCGAAATAAAATTGACTAACATGTGTTTTGTAAGAGCTTAAAAAACTACAGGATATTTATCGGAAAGTATGGAACAAATAGTGCGTTACAGTAGCGAATGTTCATTAATAATAATTATTGTTTTCATTAAAAATGTTAGCTAAATAGTGAACAAGTGTTGGAAAGAACATCTGGATGCTGCAAGTGGATAACTCATTTGATGCATCCAGATTGTAGGGATTTTTCATAAAAATATTGCAAATATTTCCGATTAAATTACCTGGAATCTATAATTTTGATACAATCTAAAACCTCTAGAGTGAGAAACAGCCAAATTGAATAAATTCATTATCTCAATTATTATGCACATTTATAAAAAAATCCCGAAACAAGTCACTTTTAGAATAAAAAATAACACGCTACAACGTGAAAACTTCACTCCTACATTCAACCTCCTTTACGTGACAGTTGAACCCCCCAAATTTTCAAATGTCTTATTTGAAAATTTCTACGTGCTCTATTTAAAAATGCAACGGATGTAGTCTTCTTTTTGCAAAAATTAACAGTAAAATAAGAAATTTATCTCATTGACGAACTTCACTGCAACACACTAAAAAATTAGCAACTAATCGGGTTTTATTATTGATAATAATAAAATAGTCTGGACGCAGCAAGTACGTTATGGTAGCGAATTTTCGTAAAAACGTTTTAATGGCAAATATGACTTGTTTTTACCAGGATCAAATTTGGTTAGCAGTATAACCTATATAGTAATAAGAATGCCCCATATTTCATTAAAACAACTTTGTTGTTTCAAGAAGTACAAACATTTTCCGAAAATAAAGAAAGTTACAGCAAATAGTCGTCCGATTTTTCTGGCCAGCGAACGTCTGCAAGCCAGTTACACACCTGCCAAGATATCATTATTCATAAACAGCTTTATGCCCAAAATTGAAAAAAAAAATTGACAACATTTCATCAAAATATTACAAAAAATGATTTCTACGTAAACATTTCAAATTCAACCACAATTTAAGAGCGCCAGTATAAGATTTTTTGAACGAGTAATACAAAAAAATCTCTGAATGCGTCATTTTTATGGGGCTTCGCTATCTATTGGTAAACAGGCCTTTTCACAATTTGTGATATTATGTGATAATATTAAAACGATGAACGATATAAATTTTTCTTCTTACAAACATGCATTATAATTCGATGGACAATGCAAAAATGCAATAACAAAAGGTGTGTTCTATTAAAAAAAGATAGGTGTATCATCAGTGACTTGTGGGCCAACCTTTGGTGGTCAAGTTAGCTTTATAAGATACAGCTCAAGAAGCCCTATAATTAACGTATATAATTTTTTCTCGTATATTGAGCGAGCTTTACCGTATAAATGCGCCACCCTCTATATATTAACAGACAAAAATTGAAACTGACCCCGTATATGGGTTCTAGTTCGCGTTCATTTGAAGAAATCTTTTCGAAATTCATTAGTCGCGGTTTTGTCAATAACGAATTTATTCTACGAAAATTCGCTCAAATTAGAGACTATTAAACTCTATATAGGTGAAAATACATAAGAGAAAAGGTGTATTTGATTTGGATTTTCCGTAAATATTTTAGTAAAATCAAGGACAATGATAGTTGAAGCTCAACTTAAAGCTTTGTAAAACACACTTATTACATTTCTTCTACATAACCCGTATTCTTTTCAGGCTCTTTGTCTGAAAATTGAAAATTTTGACGTTTCAAATCGCGACTTTGACGTTTTAAGAAGAAAAATTATAAAATTTGCAAAGTATTTTTTCTTCTATTTCTTGATATTTTTCCGTCAAGAAAACTTGACCTTTGTATGCAATATTCAATTGGCTTTGTTAACCAGACAAAATATTTTGTTCTTGTGCGTTCCTCGGCACCCACATTTTGTGTGTGTAAATGTCTATAAGTTTTTTTCTTTGAACTTAGAGATCTGAATTGTGTCATGTAGGGTAAGTTTGATAGTAGAAACTTGTTTGTCAAATTTGGTTGTAATAGCTTTGTTATTTTCGGAGATACAAAAATTTGTCGAAAGAAACCTCCAAATTTACCAGGAAAAACTGGTCCAATTTTCCCGACTAACGAACTTATCCGTACAACTTCCAAAGGAAGGCACACACCAAATTTCAATAAAGTCGGCATATTATTTTTTTAGTTATCGGCATATATATATATATATATATATATATATATATATATATATATATATATATATATATATATATATATATATATATATATTTATTTATTTATTTATTTATTTATTTATTTATTTACGAAAAATTTGTTAAAATAAAAAACAGATCAATCTTAATGTAGGAGATATTCTAAATGCATCTTGGCGGCATTCTAATCGTAAATAAAAATATCTTCTAACGTTAATCAACATCTGAAGCGTGACCGACCTAATCGCAATAGTTATTTTTCTTCTTAAATCAGTTAAATCACGTGGTTTAGTTTTGTGTACCATACTTTTAACATATTCCCCATAAGAAAAAGTCTAATAGCGTAAGATCGGGTGATCATGCTGGCCATTCAAACAATTCTCGCCTTCATATTTACCGATTGTCATTTTTTTAATCCAAGATTGACGTGTTTCGGGATTTTTCTATAAAGATGCACAATAATTGAGATATTCCATTTGGCTGTTCCACACTGGATAAAAGCAGCATGGGTACTAAATTTAATAAAAATAAGGTAATAACCTTTAAAGATATGAAGATACAAATTTCTTTTTAATAATAATAGTATTTTTTGACACACCCGCTGGGGTCTGATGGTTATAAAACAAAAATACCTGCCACGTTTAGTAGGTACCTTCCTGTTGTAACTGAAATTTTCACTTTTTATTTGAACATTTTTGCACTTTTAATGACATTTGAAACATATTGTTTCGAGAGACTACAGTACCTACATTTTAATTTTCTAGTTGTATGAAAAATTTAGTTGAAGGATTTACAGTTTTTTCCTCGGAGGAGAGCATGCAATTAAAAAATGTTGTATGATAATAAGAATGTATTCAATTTTATGAACATAAGAATAGCTATTCTGAGTTAAGGTACTAAAAGACAACACAAAAATATAGAAGCTAAGAAGTAATATACTAAATAATTCATTATACTTTGTTGAAAACTGACAGATTTAATAACCTAAAAATTCTAGAAATATCGTCAAGTATGTATCATGTTCTTCTTCATATATTTATATTCTTTTTTTACCCCAAACGTTGTATTCTGTCAAGTTCTTTTAAATAATTAAGGAAAATTTTCTTTGGAAACACATTCTTATGTTACCATGGGGCCTACATTTTTTGTCACCGATTAGGAAGAGCTAAAAGTTGCTTCGTTTAGTGAACCAACAATTATTACGTATATATTATTTATATTCGTCCACGCTTCTGTTTTAAAAGAACCACCCGAGTTAGTACCTATTTCCCGTTTCCGCGTATTTCTAGACAACATTTAGCAAGCCTGTCTTGACGACACGTCTTTGAAGCCAGCATCAGTGTCTATCTGATAAAGAATCTAAATTCTACCTTAGGAGCCAGTAGCCTTGAAATACAGTAATTGTTATTAGGGAGAGTATAAAAGAATAAATACACAAGTTTTACCTTTTTCGGCTGCAGTTATCCCTTATTATTCTTAGAACTTATTGTCAGTCTTCTTACCTGTACTATACCTATACCAAGAATATACCACCTTTCTATTGTCATGCAGTTTCTCCAAAATCACGTCATGTATTTTCAAATTACCTCTAGAGATTTAAAGTTACATCCTCGTAGACAGCTAAAAATAAACTGTGGCATATTCTTATCACCCTGGCGTCGTACATTTTAAGTCAGCGTACATTTGAAGTCAGCGTACTTTTTGTACAACACTATAATTAATATTTGGGCCACATACATAAGTTAATTATGCCTTTAAAGTAAAAATATTTTCCATGAAATCATTTTAAAATTAAACCGGAAGTTGTCGTTAACCTTCCCATTTTAAGTAGACATATATCACTAAGTGAAGATTAAAACCTGTGATGAGCACTGAGAAGTATAGTCTAGGCCAAGTACCTGCACAGAACATAAACATAGTTGTAATCGTCAAACGTTTCGAATTTTTCCTCTTCTTCTCTGGTTAGTGAAACGATCGTCACGTTTTAGTTAATTTTCTAAAAAAAAGTCACTAATGAGGAGATCGCGACTTTGAAAAAATTTCTTCAAATGAGCACTAACTAGGTCCCCTAGATATATATATATATATATATATATATATATATATATATATATATATATATATATATATATATATATATATATATATATATATATATAATATATATATATATATATATATATATATATATATATATATATATATATATATATATATATATATATATAATATATATATAATATATATATATATATATATATATATATATATATATATATATATATATATATATATATATATATATATATATATAATATATATATATATATATATATATATATATATATATATATATATATATATATATATATATATATATATATATATATATATGGATGTACGTATGTATCACATCGATAACTCAAAAAATAATAGGCCCAAGTTATAGGCAATTAAAGAGAAAAATTTGGGGTTTACCTTAAAACGTCAAAGTCGCGAACTGAAACGTCAAAATTGGCAACATGTAGGCAAAGAAGCTGAAACAAATACGGGTTATGTAAAGAAAATGTCGCAAGAAGAGTGTTCTACAAACCCTTTAAGTTTCAGCTTCAACCGTCATTGTCCTTCATTTTAATAAAATGTTTCCAGAAAACTTATTTCAAATAGACCCTTTCTCTGATGGTTTGTCAGTAGTTTTAGTTAAGTTTATGGTTTAACGGTCTAATTTTCGTTGAAAAAATTCGTTAATGAGACCGCGACTTTTGAATTTTAAAAGATTTCTTCAAATAAGTGCAAACTACCTCCCCTGCAATCCATATCCGAGTTTAGTTTGAGTTTTTATCTGTTATATATACAGGGTGATGCATTCCTACGGTAAAGCCCAATATAATCGTTATTATACAAGATACGGAAAAAATTGTATACGTTCATTATAGGATGTATTGAACTGCTTCTTATAAAATTATTTTGACAATCACACGATGGTTTATAGATACTTGATTTTGTCTACATTTCCACTATTTTATGCTACACCAAGTCTAAAACTGTATTTGGGGCCGTTCATCAAGTTACAAATATAGTGTATTTTAAACATTGAATGAATCCCCCACTCATATAACAATCACTTGCCAAACTCATAATTTCATGTCGTCTGTCATTTGCGATATTGGTGGCCGAGATTTCACGTTTGTTGGTTCGGGTATGTTTTATGCCTGTTTTATGCCTGTTATTTCTTTTCTTGGGTTACCGTTGACGTTGACAGTTTATACTTGTTGTATGAATCAATATACGCGTGGCAGTTAACTACTCTGTGTGCTAGGCAAGCAGTGAAGAATAGCGCGAAGCGCCATCTCTAGTTTTGTGGCGGTTCTAGGCTTCCACAATACAGGAAGAGTCCAGCTTTATTATGTGTACGTGGAGACTACTGTGAAATCCTAGAACCATCACAGAACCAGATATAGAGCTCATCGCTATTCTCCTCTGCTTTATGCTGAAGTGCTAGTCTTAAGGCCTACTTTTTAATGCATAGGGATGACATACTGAGCAGTGGAAAATAAGATTGAAGCGGTCTATATCACTTATATTGCGGTGGATAAGAAGCAGGTAGATTGGGGCCTTAGAGTCCACTTTCTTTCATATTTCCGCAATCTCGATCTTGTGAATTGACAAAAATGATAATTAACTTACTTAACGGAAATCATTTTGGTTTTCTCTTTTTTTTTTTTGTTCTATTGCTTGCTTCTCGATAGTAAAATTACATATGTGCACCTGTGAGTAGCAATTGTTTTAAAAGTTGGAGTTTCCAACTGATGATTCTCAATTTTGTGACCCCTGCTCTGGCCACCGAAGCTGCGATAAAGTTAATTATTGATTAAACGTTTCACTTCAACTGTTTGTTTTTAAGTTTAAGCTCCTGCAAAAAAACTCATTTTATTCCGCTAGAATTTCAGACTGGTTTTTTTACAACTATAATATTAATAATGATTAGCCATTTTTAATTACCTGTGCCAGTATTTTTATATTAAAAGAGTATAATCATTAAACTTTTTCTTTCATTGACATTACAAATATGTAAAAACAAAATGAGATGAGGATGTCTATATTATACGACACAAGAAATATTAAGTACGGTCCTAGTAAATTCAGGTAAAATTAACACAATAACATCCGTCGACCTACGTACAGAGTTTTAGGAACGCAGGTAAAACTAGTTTTCTTACTAAGTACTTATACATACCTATCTTCTGATGCACAATAAATAATCTTGTAATTCTCAGACTGGCATAAAAAAAATCACTGTAATTTTATTGTGCCGAGATTTCTAACGATCATTAAATTGACATGTTAAATAGCGTTGCCGTGAAAAAGATTTATGTATTTAACGTTGGAAGTTAAATTTTTAGTAATTGTCTTATTGGCTATCTTATTTTTTATAACACTTTGAAGTTCTATTATTTCCAGACGACCCGTGTAGTAATTTAACTTACTCAGAGTCGGAATCAGAAAGTCATTAGTAAACAATTTGACGTTTGGTGAATTTGGCAGATAAATCTACCATGAAAAAGTGACTAGCTTGCCAGTTTATATGTTTTTAATTCTAACAGTGAATTAGTTATATTACTGAGCAATGAAATCATTGACACCACATAAGTGAAACACTCCGGGAGCTTTGAGCAGTTAGTTATGCGAGGGAAGTTACGAGGTTTGTTCAATTGAAAACCATCCCTAGTCAGATTAGCCTTGGAAACAATTATTGTAATCATTCTGTTTGTATTATTTGATTGTGAATATGAACAACATTTGTTGCCTCAAATCTGTTTTGGCAGCGTAGCGGTCATTCAAATTTTATGTATTGAAAATTTGTTACCATTGCATCTTCATATGCGAACGGGATCAGTGTCTCAACCAACTCTTTATGATTTTTAGCTCAACTTTTTGATAGGTACGTAATCACCACTAGCTGCTCAGCCTTATCCATATTTTGATGGGTACCATTGTTACTATCGGATTTTAGTATTCGTTACTTAGTAATCGTTAGCAATAGGTTTGTTCTGTCTAGTTTTGTTGACTTGATACCTATACCATTATCAAGTATCTATACAATACATATTACCGAGTACCGAGCGAGCCATACCTCCCCTTTTGTGAACACTGACTAATTGGAATGGCTACTGTGCATATTCACTATTTGCAATAAACTAACCATAAAGTATTCCTAAGATGCAGTGACTCTGAGATAAGTCAATAAATAAATACTAAATGGCAATGGAGAATATATATATTTTTTTAACAACAGCAATAAATGAAATGTGGAAATCCAATTCTTTATTCACCTAATTAGATCTCTTGTTTAAATAAAAACAGTTGGTAAAGCATTGCAATAATCTTTTGGTTTTTTAAACAAGTATATTACATTCAGGTGAAAAAATATGAATCCTTAAATTAAAAACATGAACATCTGTTTGCTGTAAATCTTAGTATACTTGTATTCAAATCAATTTTAAATTTTTACATGTATGTTATATGAAAAGTAAAACTTTCTGCAGCAATCCCAAGTCGTTTCGAGTGCAAATTGTTTTACGGGACTCATAATACGAAATAGGTAATACATAAAATGTATGGGTATGATCTATAGAGTATAGATATTAGATATCTACCTGTAAAAAGTGTACTGATCCTTCCGAAGGCAATGGCGAACCACCGAGCATATATGTTAGTTTTCTTTGGGAAACAGACACTCAGTTTGAGTTAGAGTACAGTCCGTGCGATATCTGTTGAGGTAGAATTCCAAGAAAAGAATAATCCGATAATGTTCTATTACCAGAATATTTTACTGCGGCAGGGATGTTCCTTGAAATCTTCCGCGTTATATTCACCATATGGAGATATATATATATATATATATATATATATATATATATATATATATATATATATATATATATATATATATATATATATATATATATATATATATATATATATATAGTAGATTTTTGAATTAAAATGTGTATTTAGTTATTTTACCGTACAGTAGAGTACACATTATAAATATACTGGAAGATAGTACAACTATAAACACGCTGTTAAAACAAAAGAATAAATAAAGATGTAAAACCTGAGTTCAACTTGTCCCAGGAAGGTGTGGAGAACTTTCGTCAAATTTTAATTCATTTTCTGGAGTCATGGAAAAAGTTATTTATATATAGCTTATAAAATTCCCGAATAAAAAAACCCCTATGTAAACGTCAACACGGCTTTCGTTACAAGCGATCTACAGGTGCATATAGAGTATAGATATTAGATATCTACCTGTAAAAGTGTGCTGGAGAATGCCTTCCGAAGGCAATGGCGAACCACTGAGCATATTTCTCAGTTTTCTTTGGAAAACACACACTCAGTGTGAGTTAGAGTACCGTCCGTGCGATATCTGTTGAGGTAGCCTTCCAAGAAAAGAATAATCCGATAAAGTTCTGTTACCAGAATATTTTACTGCGACAGGGACGTTCCTTGAAATTTTCCGCGTTATTTTCACAAATATATATATATATATATATATATATATATATATATATATATATATATATATATATATATATATATATATATATATATAGGTGATTTTTTGAATAAAATGTGTATTTATTTATTTTACCGTACAGTAGAGTACACATTATAAATATACTGGAAGATAATACAACTATAAATACGTTATATAAATAAATTAAGATGTATTTAAGTAAACTATTGCAGACCCTAATCTGAACGCCACGCCGCCAATGTTTTTTGTATAACGGACTGTATTTACTTCTAGGCTAAATCTATGGTCACTTTGTCATAAGTTTAGGTGATTTCCACGCTTATCTGACAGGTGTCGCAGGTAATTTAAAACCGGCGGTTTAAAATAACCTCTAAAAACTGACTGTCTTTTAAAATACACACAGGTTTGTGTTCTTTTATTATCTTTTTTTGCTTCCGCGGTTTATTGATTTGTCCACGTTTTTCAGAAACAGCTTTCTTAGTCTGTCCATTTCCCCTTTTCAAAGTTTGTCTTTTTTAAATGTTACCCTAAGGAATTTATGATGTCTCAGAGAACATATTCAAACGTTTTGGCTACTTTTTCTAAATGGCGGCTCTTGACTTTGGGAGTGGGTGAAGCAGAATCGGCGCGGCCTCAAAGGTGGGTCCAGAGATACGAAGACTCCCTTGCGCCGTAGACGATTTTTTTAAAATTGTTCTCCTGACACTTCAGTATTTAAATGAAAAATCCATTTGTACAAAAATATAGACCTTCACAAGGAATAATTTTCGTAATAATGACCAGGACTATTTGATGAGAGGACACTGTACACAAACTGTACATGCACGCATATGGTAATATAATACGGCGCGTATCTCCTATGAAAATCTGTTTATAGAGAGAGCTACAAGCATTATTTTTTTCAAATTCAAGGCCTTTTTTATTTTTTACAACTTGAAATTTTATATCTAATATTTTATTATTTTGAAATTATTCTTTTAGAGCCTATAATAAACAAATCAATTCAACTTACAAGAAAGAAATATGAAAAATCCAGCTTTCCAAAGTATGTAAAAGTGACACATACCAGATTATTTAACGGCACCATAGTAAAAATAAAAAGACGTCTCTGACGATCCGACACAATCTAAACAAGCAACAGAAACTAAGATTTGAAGCAGGTTCAGAAGGCTGCATAACTTTTGTGGCCCAACCTACCAGTTCGCATGCAAGCGCCACGAAACAGAGGCAGCATTTTTATACGAACAAATCTAGCCCAGAATCAGTCCGCGGCTGCTTGACGCTCTACAGTTCCGCAACACGTAAATGTCAACACGGCTTTCGTCAAAACCGATCTACAGACGATATTTTCAAATACTTTGCCGATATTTGGAGTTCTGGTTTGAAGATTTTTGTGAAAAATATGCACTTTCGTTGTATATTTCTAAAGCAAGTGACCATCAATAATACGAGTTTCGTAAAAACAGATCTACTGCGATATTCACATACGCAGCTCATTTTTGGTGTCTGTTTTTGTTTGGGAAAGTTATGCAAATTCATTGAATATTTCTAAATCATTTTATCGGGTCAGGCATGCGGTAGTCCTTAATAGACTTCACCTTACGGGTTGCCTCCAAGCTATGCCCACGGATATATAGTTTTCAAAAAGAGCGCCTTTTGCACATTATTATCGATAATGTTTCATGAGATAAGTTAGAAATCAGTCAGGGAAGCTGTTCTACACGGTTCTATTTTAACTCCCTCGCTTTCTCTTTAACAGCTCTGGGCTCCTTTATGGAAGATTCTAAGTGAACATTTACCTAAACGATGACATTATTAAGATTCTTAAGTGTAGCTCTGCAAAACTGGTTATGTTTAATGCCTCAAAAACACAGAATTGTATCTTATCTGCATACAGTGGCCTACAAGATCCAGAGCATTTACACGGCTATCAAAATCCTGCCTAAGAAATCAAATCTCTACATTGGGTATAATTGATCCAGGTGATCTTTGCTGGCGTTTATATATATATATATATATATATATATATATATATATATATATATATATATATATATATATATATATATATATATATATGTATATATATATATATATATATATATATATATATATATATATATATATATAATTGAAAACAGATCAGCTACGTCCAACAGTTGGGATATTGTTCTTATGTCTTAAGTGCTGCCCCAAAAACAATATTGTTCCTTCTAGATTCTATTGAAAAACTAGCTGTTCGGCGCATATGATATAGCAACTTTGTGTATGTGTTTGTCTGTTGCCTCGTACCTTATGAAAGTATATCCGATTTAAATCAGATCGCAAGCTTATGCTTTTGATAAAATTTTAAGCATCTTTTGGTCCATATCAATGCATAAATTTACCTCCAATTTTTCCTCACAATCATTTTTGCCGGGGGCTTTTCAGTTGGATGGAATTATTTTATGTTTAAAATGTAATTGGTAATCCTGATATGTAGGGTTCGGAAAATGTATTACCCATATTATTTTATTAATAACACACAAACGATTTGGTTATTTTGAATGAAAATATTTTTAAATGGAAAGTTATGCTTTGGAAATTTTGATAGAATTCTTGACGGTTGTTAAGATGGAGCGTTGGTGTACACAACATTGTGTCTTTTGTGTTTAGGAATTAATTTAATTTTATTCATTTATCGCTGTTCAAAGGTGTTTTCGACGCCGTTGTCCCCAGCGTAAGACTATTTTGGCTTGGTGAAATAAATGGAGACAACTAGGATCTATTGTAGACAAAAATTTAAGTGAAAGACCAAGAACTGCGTGCAATGAACGTAACGAAGAACGGGTAAGCAATGCAGTTATTGCTAGTCCGACAAAACCCGATGTTAAACATACTTTCGTCCTTGGTTTGAGTGATCGAAGCATGAGAAGAATGTTAAAACGCATGAATTTTCATTCGTATAACATTTTGTCTGATATAAAATTTTGTCTGATTCAGGATAATCACCAAGGTATCGAAAATTACCTTTTCATGGGTGACTAGGTACGGTTTTATCAGAACAGAGATGTAAAGAAACTCCTCGGTAAATTCATCAGAGACCTTTACATTGCCCCAAAGTAACTGTATGGTATGCCATTTCATCGTCTAGTATAATTGGGCCTTGTTTTTTGGATAGAATGGCCAGACGGTAACCGTTACTACTGCAGACATTCTTTTTAGCCCAAATTGAAGAAGAAATGACACATTTGTGGTTTCAGCAAGACGGGGCAACAACTCATATGGCAAGAATAAGCATGGACATTTTAAGAGAATCCTTGCCAAACAGACTCATTTCAAGAAATGGTACAATTCCATGGCCAGCAAGATCGCTGGGACTTTCCGCTCTGGATTATTTTTTGGGGACCATTTAAAGCAAAAAGTGTTTGTGAATAAACAAGGAAATTTAATAGATTTGAAATGAAACATTAGAAATGAAATTAATGCTATCTCACGTCACGTTGTTCAATACGTTATGCAAAAATTTGCTAATCAATTGGAAAAATGCATTGAAAACGGTGGTGATTATTTACGAAGCACTATATTTAAATCATAAAAAACTCTCATCTTTCTAGTGTAAAAATATTGTTACGTTCTTCGGGGTTCTGGATTTGTTGACTAACAAAACACAGCTTTTCAAACAACTAATTTATTATAAGCAACTATTTTCCAATACCACCATCAACTAAAATATTTCTCTATATTACTAAATGTCTATAGTTTACTTCTCGCCTCTATTATTTCACACTACACTAATTCACATAATACTGACTGCTCTATCTGCCGCTCGCCTATTTATACCGTCAATAGAGCTTCCAGGCCTTTCTACATGGTTCTATACCTGTCACTTTTCGTTCCTTCTTGAAATATAATTCGAAATGTTCACTGCTACCACACTCTACAAGTTGCCTGTGATCATAGAGGTAATACTGTTCGATGGACAACACTCTCATAGTGAAGGGTGTGACAATATGTATTAATTTCTTTTATTATTTACGTTAATAAATTTTTATAAACTGTTTAAAATGGGTAGTTCATTTTGTAGAACATTAATAGAGCAGACAAAGACATGTAGAGCTTTATAAATTTAAGCTTGATATTTTTCTTTCTAAAAGTAATTAAATTGTGAACAACAGCCGAAACTAAAACATTTAAAATCGAGGACCAGTTTATTTTAAAAGAAACGACCTAATGTAACTGGGTGTATAGCGTCTTCCATCCAACTAATAAGCTTATATACCTAAATCATTACAAGAAGTAATATTCCGTGTAACATCCTTAATGGTATGAATAGATAATTCTTGTTGGTTAATTTCGTTGAGTAGACCAGTTCAACTTCTTTATCTTCTGAGGTTATTGCATTGTGCGCCTTATTCATCGACTCAGGTCGTTGAGTACACTGTGAGAAATCAGAATTCCCACCTTAATAAGTAGGTAACACCGATTCAACATATTTTGAATCAAGAGCTGAAATTACTTACAATAATTATATACAATGAATTATTCTAATTGTAGGAACCTTGACCAAAAACAAGAAATGTTCAAAAGCAATAAACAATTTTATTTTAAGGAATCTTACCATCGTCAACAGACTTTATTTAAAACGTTTAGTACCAATAAATTCAAATTTATCTACTGATTTGAGAAAGAAAACATTTTGTTTTAATTAAGGAAAAAACATATTTTTACAATTGAATCTTTAATGAGATTATAATATATTTTTTAATGCAACCTGTTTTATCAAGAACAATTAGATTCTGAACATTTTTATGTGGATTTTGTGTAAATTATTAAAAGTAGGTGTAAAATATAATTGTCTGCATATGAGAAATCATGATGAGACATAGCTTTCTATTTTTAAAGGTTATTTCATTAATAATTTATTGTAATTCGCAATATGATATCATTACCTGTAATTTTCGTGCTTTATTACCTACGTGAATTATTTAACAAGTCTGTGAATCTTCTAGTGCTATAAAACTAATAACTGTACTGCGCAATTCACGCTTTAGTAACAACGCTCAGTTTTATAACAACTATCCAATAGTCTAATAAAATTTATCAGGACTTATTTTCGACACAGGGTAATAAAAGAAGTGAATGCTCTTACACTTACGAGGGTATAGTAAAAAAAAATCCTAAGTGATGGCTAGAAGGACTTTCGTCAAAACCGATGTACTGGCGATATTCCAACAAACGTGACTCATCTTTAGAACTTTGTGCTGGAAAATCTTGGAGAAGGTAATGCAATTTCATTGATTATTTCTAAAGCATTCGATATGTTTTGGCATGCAGCAACCCTTAACAAACTTCCATCATGCGGATTCCCTTTAAAATTATGCCTATTTATAGTTTTCTAAAGGAACGCTCATTGGATGTTGTTATCGCAGGTGTTGTATCATATAAATTATAAATTAATACAGGCGTTCCACGAGTTTACGTTTCGGCTCCCACAGTATTTCTTTTGTATATAAATGACATTATGTTAAGACCCAACATTTCAATCCACAGCTTTGCTAATGGTATCACTCTTTAGGGCACTTCCCCTCCACTTGCCCAATACCTGCTTCTAGTTCCATTGTCAAAATACTGCCAAAAAAAATCCACACCCTCTACATTGGGTATAACTGTTTCCAGCGACATTTGCTGTTAATTACATGTTTCCAATATTACAAAATCAGCTGCAAAGAAGGTTGCCATTCTGTTTTGGGACCAAATGTGGTTTATACTACAGCTGCTGACGCTGTATAAATGTACAAGTACATTTACACTTGTTTGAAATTGTTTCATCTTTGGGGTACTATTGCAAAGACAACCATGTCCCTCCTAGGCTATATTCAGAAAAGGGCTGTTTGCCTTATAGATTCATGTATCACAGTCAATCTCACTTCTCTCGACCATCAGAGAAAATATCTGCCTCTCTTATCGATATTACTATCGACATTGCTCCTTAGAAATTGCTTCGCTAGTACCTCCGCTTCTGACCTTCAATCGGTAAACCCATTTTAGTCCAAAAACACATACTTTACGTGGCAATTTACCCACTGTACAAGCATCTACGCTTTGGAAAACCCTCCCGGCAGGCAGATTTCTGAGGACATACAATCCTTAACTATTTAGGAAGCGGACCAACACCCATCTTGTGGCTTAACAATCAAGTTCATGATGTGTTACGCTTGGACACTCATGAGCTTTGCTTATTATGAAGTATTGGATCAAAGACAAGCGAAAACTTTGATGTAAAATATATTGTAACAATATAAATAACCAATAAAACAAAATGTATTGTACAAGAACTTGACATAATATGCTAATAACCTTAGTCATTCAAGCATTATACAAATGAAGGAGATTTGTAAGTTAATCAAGAATTGAAAAGTCTGGATTCAACAAGTGCGTTATGGTAGCGGATTTTCATAAAAATATTTGTTATGGCAAAAATGTATTTTTTAATAAAATTCATCAAATTTGGTTACCAATATAACCTGTATAGTCGAAACAATATACGATATTTCATCGAAATAACTTTATAGTTTAAGTATGAAGATTTTCCAGAAAGAAACCGAAAATATTCCCGAAAAAACCGGTCGAACGAACCTCTTCAGGCTATTTACACACCTGCCAAGATATACTTATTCACAAACAGCTTTTTGGGTACAATTCAAAAAACAAACATTGTTACGTAGGTACATAAAAATTGACAATTTCTTTTACAAAAATTAGCCAATTTTGTTTCAAATTAAGTAATGCTTCATTGATATTATATTTTTTACAAGAATTTATTAACCAATTTTTTTACGAACATTCCGTGACTTTTATTACAATAACTTATTATTATATTTAAAAGTGTATTTATATAATTGTTCATTAACAAAATTTCACAAAATTAAAAAAAAGATTTCTACGAAAACACTAACAAAAATTTGTGTAAAAACTGAATGTAAGTATTTCCAAAACAAGAGACTTTGAATATAGTGAGTGTTTGAGTGTTATATACAAAGGTTGGAGCAGGGGGCATGCCCTGCACTTCTGAAACAGAAAATACAGGTGTTTCATTTGAAACACTTATGTTACGGCAGTTTGAATTTTTTCAAATTCAACCACTATTTAAGAGCGCTTGTACATGGCATTAGATTTTTTTAACGACAAGTTGGAACCTACTAAGTTGTTAAAAAAAGCCGTATCACAATTTTTGATATGTGCAAAAAGCGTGAAACATGAATTATAATTCGATTGAAGATGCAAAAATGTCATAATATAAGGGATGCTATATTTAAAAAAAAGGAAAGTTTGTATCACCAACGACTTACGGGCCAGCCTGTGGTTATCAATATTACTTTAT
The DNA here is from genome assembly GCA_964006375.1 of Tillus elongatus. Classification (NCBI taxonomy): domain Eukaryota; kingdom Metazoa; phylum Arthropoda; class Insecta; order Coleoptera; family Cleridae; genus Tillus; species Tillus elongatus. The sequence goes on from OZ023265.1 coordinate 114,351,159, forward strand.
AACATGCAGCTCAAGACGCATATATATATATATATATATATATATATATATATATATATATATATATATATATATATATATATATATATAAACACATACATATAACAACTGTAACTGACCCCCGATATGGCTTATAAGGGCTATAGTTTGCATTTATTTCCAGGAATTTGTGCAAAATACAAAAGTCACGATCGCCTTATTAGCGAATTTTTTCCATGAAAATTCTCAATACCTAATTTCTTCTACAAAAATTCGCTAAAACTTACAGACTATTAAACCACAACCTCTATAACTGTAACTACTGCCAAAGCATCAGAGAAAGGATATATTTAAAATTAGTTTTCTGCCAATATGTATTAAAATGAAGGAAAATAGAGTTTACAGCAGAAACTGAAGGCATCGTGAAACACATTTCTTATCACGTTGCTTCCAGATAACACGCATTCGTTTCAGAATCTTTGTTTAAAAATTGTCAATTTTGACGTTTCAAATTGCGATCTGAATTTTGGTACGCAAAACTGGTTCTGCGTTAGAAACTTGCTCATCAAATTTAGTTGCCAGTTTTTTTTTGAGAGATAAAAATTTTCCAAAAGAAAACAATTATTTTTCCGGAAAACATGTCTGATTTTCCTGGCTAACGAACTTATCCAAGCTATTTGGAAAAACACAAATTGGATTAAAACAAGTTCGTTATTTTTTGAGTTATCGGTGTGTTATTTTTTCTACAATAATTCGCTAAAAAAGTGATTATAGTAAATAAAAAATATATGAAAATTTGCTACCGGCAACCCAAAGTTTTACACTAAATACCTGTACCAAAAAATAAGGGCATTTGCTAAACAAAAAATAACTACAATTGATATAACTCTTATCAGCTAATTATATGCCCAAAATAATGTTAATATTTCTATTTTACCCATATGAGCCTAATAGTGTAGGTATTCTGAAGCCAGAAGCCACGTGGAAGCAACGTCTAGAAAAATTTCAATAAGTGTGCTTACACTCAAACTTATAACCAAAAGGGGTGACTAAGACTTATAAATCGCTCAATATAGCCACCTTAAAGAAAAATTTTAAACGCAAACGAGTAGATGGAGTGTGAAATCTCTTTATCATAACGTCCCTTACTTTAAGCTATATTGTCTCCAAGTTTTAAGTAGATGTAAACTGAACAATAACTCTTTACCTGGAGACTGACCCCCCCACACACTAAATTTGACAATTGGCTATAAATAACCGCATGAAATAAAATAATCCTCCTTTAGTTCAAGTCATCTGTTGACAATTTGTAAACATTGCGAAGAGACGTTTTGCATCTTGTAAATAATAAGTTATTGTTTATTCAAATTGTGGCGCACTGTTTTCAAATGTGAATAACAGGACATTTGAGAAGTTTATGAACCTTGTGTAGCAGTCAAATTTTTAATATTGTGAAGTCTATTGTATGTACGTAAAGAAAATTTTAACACTGTTTTTTAACACTAAAGAAAACAAAAATATAGCGGTTTAAAAAGACTGAAATTTTAGCCCAGTGCTGTGTAGATTATATTGTTTGTATTAATGACCTTTCCAGTCATAGTGGTTCCAGAATATAATTGTGGTGATCAGTGTGGTATGCGCACGTGTGTGCGCTATTGGATTTTCTTGTACTGTAAGTAAAAGTAGTTGTGTCATCTGTTAAAAATTTTATAACAGTAGTTTTCGTAGAAAAACATATTTCCTTGTTTGGTAAAAGCAGTGTTTCTGTTTTATTTGGCCGCCTAAAAAAGTGTCAATTGAATTTCTACCACGCTGTCCCGGTGGCTTAGCCTTAAAAACGTGTTCCTTTGAACCCAACGATCCTGGGTTCGACTCCCAGTAGCGGATTTCACTTTTTTAGTGCATATTGTAAAATCAACAGCAACCAAGATTGTGAGTTTTGATTTTTGAAAAAAATTCCAAATGAGCGCAAACATATCCCGGGACAGTTTCAATCTATATATATATATATATATATATATATATATATATATATATATATATATATATATATATATATATATATATATATAGTGTGTGTGTTTGTGTGTGTGTGTGTGTATGCGAGGGTGTATGTAAGTATCACACCCATAACTCAAAAGATAATGTGCCGATTTTGATGAAATCCGGCAGGTGCCTTCCTTTTCTTAGTGGCTTGTATAACTTTGTTACCTAGGAAAATCGGATCATGTTTTCCGGGGAACTTATGAGTTTTCTTTCAAAATTTTTTTTCTTAGAAAATAACAAAGTGACAACCAAATTTGGCATGTGGGTTAATATTATAAAAGGTAAACTATGTACCAAAATTTCGATCTCTATGTTACAACAAAAAAGTGATAAGCATTAAAAAAAGTTCGGCCCCAGATCATTTCTATAAAAATTCATTACCATAACGCACTTCTGCGTTCAGATTTCCTAATAAATTTAAGAATAAAAAAGACATGTTACTCTGCAAAGCAAAGAAAGTCTTAATTTTACTTCCACATCGTCACAACATGTGTCGCATCGGCAACAGAAATTTCAAACATTATTTTTCGCCGGGTACAGGAATACAAATATTTTCTTTGTGGTCAAGTCATGGGGCCTAAATTAATTCCATGAGAATGTCTTTCTGAGGAAAATAAATTATCACAGCTATGTGGAAGTTATGATTCAATTTGCAGCACTCTTTTGATTAAGTTTTGATTCCGACACAAAGAAATCTATGAGGTTTATGCATACCAAGCTTTTGTTATACATCCTTTTGTTTCTGAAATAACATCAGATAAAATTTTTCCGATGCAGCAAGTGCGTTATGTTGACGAACTTTCATAAAATTTACCTTAGATGTAAGTAGGATAATGTTACTTGAACTATGTAATAAAAGTCATCAAGTTTGGAGATAGCACGGTAAAAACGTCGCAAAAAATACATAGTTATGGGTAGCATATAGTTTATAGTAGAAACAGTTGTACTAAATTTCATCAAAATAACTAATATTTTCGAAAACACCTAGATTGATCCGCGAAAAACTTTCAGGCCCCGCAGTTTGCCTTCATTTAAGCGATATTTATGAAAGTATCATATCTTGTCAATTATTGCCAATTATTACTGTGCGAAGGACTGTGAGGAGCACTGATAGGTACACATTTAAAGAACCCAAGTCACCCCTATTATTATTCCTAATAAAAATAAGCACAAATAATGAAATGACATTACAAGTATGTTACTAGTCTGAGATCATTCAAATAAATTTTTTTAGTCATGATCTCCTCATAGCAAAAACCTTTTCAACAAAAACAAACAAAATATTTTGTGAAAAATCGCTAAAAAGATGTTTCCACAAAAATTTGCAAAAAAAAAACTAAAAGTATTTTTCAAAAAAAAATGTTTCTTTTAACAAAATTCGCCAAAAAAAGGTTTTCTAAGGACATTTTCTAAAAGGGAGAATTTCCACAATATTGTTTACACAAAAATACGCAACAATTTTTTTTTACAATTCGCCAAAAAAAGTATGTATATTCTTAAAACACAATTTTCAAACAAAAATTACATATTTAAAAAAATAATAATTTTTGTTTGTCTGATAAACAAAAGTTTCACTTAAACGGGATGATAAAATAGAAATTCGGGACACAGCAAGTGCGTTACTGTAGTGAATTTTCATAAAAAAATTTACACTATTAGTAGGTATAGCATGTTACTAAAATTCATGGATACTCTTACTTTAAACAGGCCTTAGAAATTCGCTCTGAAAGTCCCAATTCCCACTTATTTAAAGAGATTTCTTGAAAGTTATCCTATCATACCTCTCTATCATACAAAATTCTCTAATCTTGTTCTCTCCTTTTGAGAAAAAACTTTAATGCCTAAGAACACAATTTTCTGTACAGCTAGAAAATTAAAATTCGGTATATTTACAACTTGTGTTGAAAATTTCATTAAAGATACAACAGTTTTCCAGAAGAAAATTTAAATATTATATCCTTATCAACATTCCCTTGGATTATTTCGTTTTCAGTCCACCTATTCTAAAAAGTTTTTCCAGGCAAGACAAGAAAAGCTTTTTAAAAATAAATTTGTCGGTATCTGCAAAGCTGATTACGTTATCTTTTTTCAAATTTAGTACCCATGCTTCTTTTATATAGATTTTACCATGTATCAAAATGGACGATTCTGGCTTAATGGGAAATGAGTTATCTACGTAAAAAAATTTTAAATAAAAATTTGCACCATAACGCACTTGCTGCACCCAGACTCTCTTTGACACTTATTTGCTATTTAACTAACAATTTTTGAAATTTTTTTTTTGGAAATTCGCTCCAATAATGTACTTGTTATATCCATACTTTTTGAAAACGATAAAATATTGTAGTCTTCTCGAGACTGACAAAAAGGCAACCTCAAATTAAATTTTTGCAAATGTTTTAGAGAATTGAAATGAGGGAACAATTTTAACATAAATTTAGGAACGTATTAAATATGTCACGCAACATTTTGTTTCCAGAAGATGTACTTGTTTCAGAATCTTGGTATAGAAATGATTTTATTTAATATTTAGCTTTTTACGAAAGGCCACTCCTCAAGGTATAAGGACGGGAAGGCAGAGGCTTCGGGCTCAAGATTGTTAACTGTCCCGTCGTTTTATATTCAAAGGTGCGAGACTTGAAAATTTTCTGCAAACATTTTAATCAAATTAACAAATGTAACTATTGAAGCAGAAACTTAAGAATTTGTGAAACACAATTCATGCAATTTTAACACCTGGTAAAAACAATAGTTTCCAGATTTCATACCTTTGGACCAAGATCTCATTTTTTTTTAAACTTCTGGATAACTTTGTCACATTTGGTCCTTAAATTATAATTTTCAGCCGACATTTATCTATTTTTATGAAAATTCACCAATTAATGGCGAATGCGTTTTTAAAAGTTTTTTTTATGCTGGAAAAATGGTTCGATTGAGTTGACTAAAACAAAATTATCCAGGTGATTAATAAGAGAAAATACCTGCCATATTTATAATTTGGCAGATGCTTTCCTTTCTAAACATGAATTTTTTTTTTCTGGAAGCCTTTGTAACTTTAATGAAATTTGTGATATAAGTTTCTTTTAAAGAGGCTCACACTAGGTACCTAGATATAGGCATACCAAATTTTAGTTTTCTAGCTTCATAGGAAAATGACTTTTGGGCATTTTTTTTTTCAAAAGGAGCTAAAATACAAGATTAAAATATTTTTATGATAATAGACGGATACGTAAAACTTAAAAGTTAGCGCGTAATAAGCCCTGTAAAACCGATCTTCAGGGTCTGCTTAGATTTAAAGTATTAATTTTAGTAGTATGCCGTACGAATATTGTTAAATTCTTATGAAAATTCAGTACTATAAGGCACTTGCTGCGTCCCTAGTTAATTTATTTTTGAAGAATTTCTTTGATTTGAAGCATCATAACGTAGCAACGGATTTTATTTGTAGTTGTAGTCATAAATACGTATAAATCAATTCAATTTCCGATGACATAAGCAAGCATATAAAGGCCGCTAGGGTAAAATATGAAGATAAATTGGTTACAAACAGCAGAGCGTTTTACTCCCATATTAGAAGGGACTTGGCATACACAGTCTCGGTACCATTGGTTAGAGGTCCGAATGTTTTTGTGTTGGAAAATAATGGCCAGTCTGCCAACATCTTAGCCAATTACTTCAATGAGGTGTATACTTCAGGCGTCCCTGGTGGCGCAGATATGCCCGGTAACCTTTGTTTGGGGACCATCGAGGAGATAATAATCTCAGAGTCGCTGGTTTTAAAGGAACTTTAGTCACTGAAGGTGGGCCCATCGTCGGGTCCTGATGGAATTTCACCCAGGATCTGACACTCTGCGCAACGTAACGTTCGTCCAACTTCTGTTATACTTAGAACTTCCCTACCCGAAAAAATTCTCTCACAGGACTGGTTGCGAGCAAATGTTACGGATCTGTTTAAAATAGGTAATAAGCTGGACCCAGCTAATTACAGACTTATTAGCCTATCATCAGCAGTGTGTATTGTGATGGAGCTGATACTAGTGAAGCAGGGAAGTTTACCTGCTGCTCAGCATGGTTTTCTCCCTGGAACGCGGACTATCACTAATAATATGTTGTGCTCATTTAAGGAATGGATCAAATTACTGGATGATGAGTTGCCGGTCGATGTCCTGTATTTGCATTTCAGCAACGCTTTCGACAGGGTTCCACATGGTGTGCTTGTTCTCAACCTTCATCACACGGGTATCTGTGGTCGCCTGCTGCAGTGGATTCGAAAATTTTTGAACGAACGTACATTTTTAGTGAAGGTTGGTACCACTTTTTGAAATCATCACAGTGTCACGAGTAGTGTGCCACAGGGGTAGGCTTTGAGACCCTCGTGTACACCGCCGATCTTTTAAGTGTGTTAAAATTTGGTCATTGTGCATACGCAGATTACGTTAAGCTGTTTTCCTGTCTAACAACAGATGGTGCTCGCATTACCGGTAAGATCTTAGTTTTGTTGGCGAATGGTGCGCGACTTCGTGTATACCTCTGAATCTCAGCAAGTGTTCTGTCCTCCACATCGGTGCCAACAATCCAAAAATTTCCTCATATTTTATCGATGGTCAACTGCTTGCCGCGGAGAATACACATTTCAACTTGGGAGTATGCATAGTGGGCGAGTTTGTCTGCTCTAACGGCGTAAAAAGTTTCAAAACATATAGAAAACTTGACTCTAGAACGAATAGTTTTTTGTCTGTCGATCGGTCGGTCGGTCTGTATGTCTGTCTGTTAGTCGCCGCAATAACTTTTAAACTAACTGAGATATCATCTTCAAATTTGGTACCCAGTTAGTACCCGACAATAAAACGATTCGAATAGTTTTTAGGTAAGATCGCTTCAGGGGGTAGGGGATAAATGAGGGGTAGTTTGTTGGAAATTGATATATGTTCGTTAAAACTTGAGTAACATTATGTTTCAGAAGATTATGGGTACAGGAATACGAATTTTTTCTTTGTGGTCAAGTCATGGACCCTACATTCATTTCATGAAAATGTATTTCTGAGGAGAGTAGATTATCACAGCTATGTGGAAGTTATGATTCAATTTGCAGCACTATTTTTATTGCAGTATAGAGATTGGTATCTGTAGTTTACTGCTCATTGTAATAATAATAACAATATAACAATAATGTTCTCTTGATGATGCTGCCAAGCATTTGCCAAGCAGCTGCTGTTAAAAAGCGAAAGAGGTTACAGAGAAGAAAACAAGCGCTTGTGAAGCCAGAGAAATAGTCTTTACGTCTGTATTTAGAGGCTGACTGTTAGATAAAACAAGGTTGTTTTACTCGAGTTTACTTATAACTTTTCTGGTATGATTTATAATTTCTTGCGTCTAAATAAACTAGCGCACTACAAGCGCTTTTCCTTGAGCTTCTATTTAATTGCAGGTTACGTATAGGGAGCATATTATGAACTAAAACCATATTACGAATACCGAAACATAACTGCATGTTTTCATTTGTATACCGCGTATATACAGCAAGTAATAACTAATTGATCATTGTTTGATCTCCAATTTGAAACATTTAATAGCTTCGTGTTTTGCAATAACAATCAAGTTTTTTGGGCTAATCGACTCTTCAAGTAATCATTACAATTACGGCTCATTGTATTAGTTAATTAGTTGTTTTATTGTTAGTAGATCACAAATTGTTCCTCAGGCATTAGGTTACAATACTCATTTTTTGCTTCATTATGACTTACTAGATTTAATTTTTTTGGTAATTTGACACAAAATCAATTACAGATCTCATAAAATAATGATATTAAAAGAAATTGTCAGGCAGCGCTACCTGTATCGAAGGGTCTGTACTTTTCGAAACCTAATACGGATTCGTCGTTGTACAGATTCCTCTCGAGTTTTTCTCTTTATTTACCTGTATTGATTTTTAAGAATTTTAATTTGATATGTATGTTTTTTAGGCAGATGCCATTAGTTTCAGTATAAATGATTTTATTTATCTTTAACCTTAATACATTGTTTAATCCTAAATGATGTTTTGCAACTGGAACTCGCTCTTGTTCCGTCAAATATTTGAAAGAATTATTAAATTAATTATTTGCACTTTTAGAATCCATCGACTTAGCTAGCAGGGTGCTACACCTATCCGCTATATGCTATAGAAGTCTGGAGACAGCAAGTGCATTATGGTAGGGAAATTTCATAAAAATGTTCACAATCTAATAACTCAATTTTCCATTAGGCTAGAATATTAAAGCCTGGTTAAAAGCAACAGGCTTACTAAATTTTATTAAAGTAGCCAAAGAAAATGAACAATTAATTATTATTGTTAATTATTTTGACAGATACTGGTTTATTGCAGTTTTTCAGGGTAAATGCCACATAAACTTCTTGCCAAAGCAACTACGGCGGATGTTTCCAAAACACGCTATCTGAATATTAAAAATTTGAAAAAGATAATTTTTATTGGCAAAATTTATTGCAACGTAACAAGGAAAATTTCTGTGCAGATTGTTTGGGTTTCTTAAGAAATCTGTGAAACTTAAAAAATGTGCTAATAAAGAAGTTGTGTCAATGGCAGATACGGCCCATTGTCTTTAACAGACTCGCGTCAATTTGACACAAGCTGAGTAGTAAATATACAAGTGTATCAAATTTTAAAAGAATGGATTCATAAACCAAAAAGTTATTCAAGCCACTTAATACATTGAAATAAAAAATACCTGTAACTCCTATTTTTGAGTTTTAGAAAAAGTGTGGGAACTTGTGGCATTAATTGTCAAAGCTGGCACATTATTTTGGACCATTTTTCTTATTCAACCAAAACTGTATATATTACGGTTTCCCCGAGATCCTAATGATAGATATCCAGATCTTGGGCAAACTATATATATATATATATATATATATATATATATATATATATATATATATATATATATATATATATATATATATATATATATATATATATGTGTGTGTGTATGTGTAAAGCAAGAGGCACAGACTGGCTTCGTCCTTCCTAGGACTCCTCAACATGTCATACTTGCACCCCGAAAAGTCAGCCTTAAGGCAGGCATTGCTATAATATGCAATGGAGGATAATATCGATGTCCTCCATTGCATATATATATATATATATATATATATATATATATATATATATATATATATATATATATAGTTTGCCAAAGATGAGGATGTCTATCATTAGGATCTAGGAAACCGTAATATATACAGTTTTGGTTAAATAGGAAAAATAGTCCAAAATAATCTGCCAGCTTTGGCAATTCTATCTCCTAATGGAGCAAACCCACAAGTTATAGCGAATGTCATATGGCTCCAGAAGGATGGAGCACCAGTACATTACCAAATCACTATCCTGTATTACCTCAACTTAATATTTCCAAATCAGCGGATAGGGAGGCGAGGATCGTTAAAATGGCCAGCACGATATCAGAATGCTTATGAGGATATGTACAAAATATGGTATACATTACTAAACCACGCGACTTAACTGACTTGAAAAGAGAAATAACGATTGCGATTAAGTCGGTCTCACCTAAGATGTTGATTAACTCTACAAGACATTTTTATTTACGTTTAGACATGCAATGTGAACATATTCTACATTAAGATTGATGTGTTTTAATTTTTGCTCATTATCAAAAACGAAACGCGATTAATTATTAATTTTTACTTCCACATCGCCAAATCGTGTGAAAGTATCGCACCTGCGACAAAAATTTCAATATTTTTTTTCGCTTTAACCTCGTAAAAAATATCAAAACATGATTTCGGAACGATTTTTTTTGTCTGTTTGTAGCCACAATAACTTTAGAACGAATTCAAATTTGGTATACAGTTAGGACTGGACAAACGAACGATTCGAATTGTTTTTGGGTAAAATCGCTTTAGCGGGTAGATGATGAATAGTGGGAGATTGGGTGAAAATTCACATTTTTTTTTTGTTAAAACTCGAATAATATAACGTTTTAAGGTTTATTTATTAGAACTTAAAATTTCAAACATCTGGTATTCTGTGCTGAAATTAAATTAAGGGTTGAATGTGTGGGGTGGAATATCTGTGACAGAAATTACGAAAAATGTTTTTGATAAAACGGCGTAGAAAGTCTCGAAACATATAGAAAACTTGATTCTGGAAATAACATTTTTTTGCCTGTGGGTCGGTCGGTCTGTCGGCATGTACGTCGGTCTGTTAATAGGCGCAATAACTTTCGAACGAATTGAGATATCATCTTTAAATTAGGCAACAAGTCAGCCCCCGATAAAAGAACGCTTCGAATTGTTTTTGGATAAGATCACTTCAGTGTGTAGGGGATAAATGAGGGGTGATTTGGTGAAAATTGTCATTTTTTCAATAAACCTCGAGTAATATAACGTTCGAAAAGTTTATGAGTACAGGAATACAAATATTTTTTGTGGTCAAGTCGGGCCCTAAATTCATTCCATGAGAATGTCTTTCTGCAGAGAATAAATTATCACAGCTATGTGGAAGTCATGACTCGATTTGCAACACTATTAACGTATTGTAGGGAAATTTATTTTTTATTTTTAAATCATAGTATCTTTGGATAGAGAGTAAAGATGCCTTTCAAATGAGTTATTACAATTCTCTTCTTTCTTTTTAAAATTTTAGGGGTTCTAACTGTCACTCGAAGGGGGCCGAATGTAGGGGTGAAGTTTTCACGTTGTCTGATGTCATTTTTTAATCTAAAATTGCCGTGTTTCGGAATTTATGTGAATATGTACAATAATTGAGGTAGTTGCATGTGGCTCTATTTTGTAGCTGTTTAAAAATCTCGTGTGTTTCTTAAATTATCTGGAAAAACTTTTACATTATGAAAATTTTAGTGTATTTGTCATGGTAATAAAGAAAGTTTTGCAATCAATTCTTCATAAGACCTGCAATATCGGGGGAGCATCGGGATGAATCATAAATCAGACATCACTGCAGTAAATCTAGATCTAATAAGAATCTATAGTTAGAAACAACAAATAGTCTTGTTGGCTATAAAAAGATCCATAAAATTTCTGCTTACAAACATTGCAACATAAAAACAAACTGACTTTCACAGGACATTAAATTCCCCAAGGAACATTCTCCTAATTGTTTCCCGAAACGAGATTTTTGACTTACTTATTTTAATGTTTTGTAATAGTGGGTCGCGGAGCGATCAAAATAATGTTAATGGAATTAATTTAATCTCTGAAATGAGTCGGATGTAATTCAGAGAAAACCCACAAAAATACTCTTTCTCATAAAGAGCATTAAGTCTAAATGAAACTGTAGCAATTATAAATAATATATTTTTATTATCACCCTAATTATTCCTAATTACCTTGAAGTGGCGCAATTAAAGATAATGGCAACATTTTTATATTATTAAGTAATGAATATTTTTCATTAATTTAGCAATGATATCAAGAAGAAGTGCTTGTTAAAACTGTCTGAGGAAGCACTTTATGTATAACATTGATTACACGTGAAATATTTTTAATTATAAGTTTATTACGTGGAAACGTAATTAAAATATGTATTGTTTTAATTCGGTTTAACGCCCCATAAAAACAGTAATTGTAATTTAGGTAAATGTACTTCTGATTAAATAATCCACTAATTGCTCCAAGAAACCTGACTTGGATAAGCAACTTTCGATATGAAAATATAATTGTGCTTAAATGTCAAGAATGATATCGTATGTTCACATGACTTATTAACGTTTTAAATCAGGTAGCTCAGTACAGTGGCTTGAATGCAGTTAACGCCATTCTGTTGCGATGTACAAATGTACAGTCCTTTATGAGTCTGAAACGTGCCCATCTTAAACTTTGTATTACAGCAAGTGACCCACCAATAAATGTACCTACTGTCAGTGGCGGCTCGTGCCTAAGATTTTTCGGTGTGCTGCATGAAAAAATGTGAGGCTAAATAAAATGCTGATTTAAGAAAACTGATGCATTTATAGCAAAATAATTACATATATTTTCTCGGACAATATAACTGTTTTTATTTTTTGACTTAAAAACGCCCGATCGCAGGAAAACAACCCGTGAGTGCTATTATGTTTCAAATTGAACCAGAAGTTCAAAATAATTTTTAGTTGGGCAAAAATCATTGGCGTACCATTTTTTTTTAATCAAATTAATCGGTCAGTGCCCGTACGCACGCCACTGCGAAGCTGAAAATTATGTTTCTTTGAAAAATATGCATATTTTTTAGCTGTCTCTCCGTACTAAATATCACTGAAATATCTCAAGCGGTTTCGAAAATATTAATTAATGCCCATTTTTTCCCTAAAAGGTTAACACCCCGTGATTTCGTAACCGAACATTTCTGGACCATAGGTTATAAAGCAGCTCCTACGGATAATACGATAATATGCATATAATATAAACTGTACAGATGCAATCTTGCTAAATGAAAGGTAAATAGAAAAACTTCAAAATGCACAGCTCTTTTGTAGCGTACATTCTGCGGTTCCGAAGCCCCCGATAGCCAGCGGCGTCCATCGAACGCCTCGATTACGACTGCCAGGACAACGAAGTTAGAGAGCGATTTATTTAACCCGTCTAGGAGACTTGCATTATCTTAATATCCAATTGACTGACTGGGACTGGGGAATGACAGAGAACCGCGTGCTTTTTTACAACAATTAAGAATAATATTGTTCTATTATTTTTGGTTGTTCTGCAGGACCACAGCGCTTATAGACAAGCCGCCCATGCCTACTGTAATATGTTAATAAAATAACACACATAAAATACACCATGATTTAGGAATGTTATAGTGTGAGTAGGACTTGAAATGAACACCTTATATCGTTTGTGTTTTTAAAATTAGCCTGTTTTTTAAAGATATTTTTTGTAAAAGAGGATCGCAACTTTTGATATTTGAAAAAATGTCTTCAATGAGCGGAACTAGGCAGCCCTGGAACCGATATGCAAGGTCGGTCTTAGACTTTATATGTTTAGTTTGAAAATGGTAATTTTACATATATATTGATTTTCAAAAAAATCAGAACACACAGCAAGAGTTGATCTATTTTAATAAAATGTATACAAAATGATTTCATTTTCAAACTAAAATATCTACGCTATTTAACAGTGAGTGGGTTCGCCGCGGTTTCATATGCATTCCGCAACTATTCGAGGCATGCTTCATATTAAATGATTTATGGTATCCTGAGGAATGTTATCCTAGGCTTCTTGAAGTCTGTTACGAAGGTCAGCTAGGTTATCTGATGGTTGTGGTAAATTACTCAGTCGATTGCCAATCATATCCCACACATCTTCGATTGGTGAAGGCAAATAGTCTATAGGAACGAAGCACAAAAGCGCGTATTCTGTGATATATCGTTGCCATAGAGAGTCTTTGTTGTAAAACTCCCAACAAAGCACTTCCAATCTACCATGTGGTGGAAACTCTGTCTTGTAAAGCTGCAGTCTTCAAATAACGATCTTCCCGTGCTGAAGTTGCTTTAAGTCGTCCGGATCCATGGAGACGGTTATGGATCCCTTCTTTAGCCTAGAACTACAGTGGATACAAAACATGTTGCTGTGTGGTGGTGGACGAAGGTTTCTATGACCTCGACTTTATTGTCATTAGCCACAGATTTGTTTTAAAAAATAATTTCTGGTTTTTATGCCGCTACGCGAATATATAAATTTGACATTTTACTTAACTAAAAAATCTGGATCAAGCAAGTACAAAAAATCTGTCAAACGAAAAATTCTCGAAAACCAAAAAAATTGTATATCCGAAATTTGGGTTGATAAAATTACGTACATAACTGTGTTATGGTCCAACTCATAAGATGTCAGTATATATTATATCAAACTACTGTCGCACCAAGTGTGTTACGGTAACGAATAAAATATCAATATGTATTAAGAATAAAATAAGGAATAAGATATCAAGACGTAGCATGTGCGTTATGATCACGAATAAGGTGTCATTATATATATATATATATATATATATATATATATATATATATATATATATATATATATATATATATATATGATTTAACTGAGTAGCTGTAATCACATATCGTATTCTTACGATAATTCAAGAGCAATATTTTTATTTTGTCATGAAAAAGGAAACCTAAAGTACCTAAGATCTGCACGTTTTTACAATAACATTTAAATAAAAACTAAAGGTATTCACAGTGCTATCTTATTCGTAACCATAACGCACTTGCTGGGTCTATTTTTAACGTAACCATGAAAACAGCGAATTACATATAGTTAACACAAATTTGTTTGCGCAACAATCTGGCTAGTAGAAAGAGCTAAACTGTAAGATTGTTGGAGTCAGTTTCAATACAGATACAAGTAATTTAAGTGGAATTATGTAGATCATTTCTATAAAAATTCGCTACCATAATGCATTTGCTGCGTCCAGAATTTGTTTAAAAATGCTTGTTTTATTTTAAAATGAAAGTATATACTGGGACATAATATGTAATTTTCTATGCAAATATTAGTTGTGGAAATCATAATTTCCAACAGGTAATAACATACTTGGTGTATTACACTCAAACCGCTGCAATTTGCGAACATCATAAATCATGTAAAAGAAAATCAATTTACGACGTTACACCACCAATACAATCTCAAGTTTGGACCTACTTTTACAACTTATCAAGTAGTTATTATTAATGAAAGAATTAGCCATGAAATATGTCTTAGACGGTTATTAATTATAGGGCCATTGATCCACATTAAATGGCTTTTTCGACAAATATATTAGGCGGAAGACGTTGGAAATTAATTAATAAGTTTCCTAATCTATATAATTATCAAAAATGTACCAGTGCACCTTAAGAAACCGATAACAATAAATTTATTTCAGCGAGATTGTAACTACTACTGTTCTTATCCTATAACCTCAATACGCCAGGTCCAATAAGAAAAACGATTCGTTTAACATTTGCATTGTTTGTCTGAATAGATTAATTAAGTTCTGTGCATTTCAGTTAGAGGATAAGGACACGGTATCGTGAACTTTCTGGCTGTATTGTAGACAAAACAATGAAAGCTAAATCAATATGTTTTAATTTTGTTGGTATCATATTCATATATTCTTCAAGTAGATTAATAGTATATTGTTTTCTTTGTGTTACAAAACTTACTACTTTTACTGCGAACCCCCATAAAAATACGATTCCTAAATAAAGCAAGTTACCGAAAACAATCTTCTGGGTTATATGGTTCCATTTAACGTTTGCTTATAGACCAGTAGTGTAAAACCAAAAAATTAGACGAATCGGAAATAATTGCTACAAAAGGTTTTATTATTTTAATGGCTTCTTTTGTGGCCCAATATGTCTATCCTTTTGTGGCTACCCACAAGACCTGCCCACCAAGAAAATCTAGTCTGCTGAGCGCCTCCGCCGAGGCAAAATACACTACTCCTGAGATCATCTGTACCGAGTTAATGGTGGTGTCCATGACTCAGGAGCAATTTCTTTCCAACGACAAAAATAAAGCGTGTTTCACTAGCTTGCTTACTGAGAGGCTTGATGGCGACGGCTTATCGGTAAAGCAAGCTAATACAGACGTAGATCACCTTATTGTTGTCAGGGCACTTGAGGTATCACAGGAGCATGATAAGGTGGTGGTTTGGTGACGATACGGACCTCCTCATCATGCTCAATGCCCTAGCCACAACATCAACAAACATATGTTTCTCAAAACCTGAAAGGGGAACAAACAACCTCAGGCGGTCACTCATATTTCTCAACGCCATAAGTGGATGTGACACAACTTCAGCACTCCTCAAGCAGGACACTCAAGTTATTACAGAAGTTGGCCTATGATTTTAACAACCCTCTACGTAGGTAGAGCAGAAGATACTTAAATAAATTGCGATTCGAGATGTTTTTTAAAGCCCCCGTGACATCCAAATTCAACTCTACCACCAACATCCGAAATTGCCAGCCAACATTGCTTGGGACCTTACCTACAAGTACAAATGTGGTTAGGGTACCAGGTAGATTCAATCCTTTGGGGTTGGCAGGCTTTAAAGTTTGTATTGACCCCGTTCCCACCGCCAAGAAACCATGTATGTGTGCTTGGATAGTTATATTAGGCTAGAAAAGTAGCCATTAGAAAAATAAAATCTTTTGTAGCAATTCTTCCCAATTCTCTAATTTTTTGTTTTGGTTTTACACTACTGGTCTATAAGCAACCGCCAAAGAGACCCATATAACCAACACGTTTGTTTTCGAAAACTTGCTTAATTTACGCATTTTAATTTTAGGAGGGCTCACAGTAAAGTAATAAGTTTTGTAACACAAAGAAAACAATATACTATTAATCTAGTTGAAGAATATATGAACTTGAATTCAATGCCCTACAACTTTTAATAGGACCAAGTTTTTGATAATGTGAGTCCTTTAGAAGATATAACCGCAAAAATAACTTTATTGGGGGTACATTTTTACCCCCACTACTTAACACAGCTCCGCTGGGGGAGGAGGAACTAGGATAGTCATATGGGCCGCAAATGAAGCAAAAAACCTTTTACCCTTAAAAATATTGACTCCTCTAGGGAGCTGGGTTTTATGGGTGAAATTTAGGCAATTATATGTGAGCGGCAATGTACCTAAGGTTCCAGTGGATGGACGGGGTTGTTTTTTAACGTCGGCCTATTTCCGCCACGATGGCCAATCATTAACGCCAGGGTGCAGTATCACCTCACTATCATAGAAATTTTGCCGAACCTCTGTCTTTCTGCAAAGAAAGTAGGTAGGTCTTTAACATGGGGCGGAACCTGCAGACATTTAACTTGCTAAAATACAATGCCAGAACTTCGGTTCATGTTAAATTATTACAGTTTGTACTAAAAAAGTAAAAGAGAAACCCCGGAACCGAACCCAGTACCCTTCGGTTAAGAGGCACACGTTCTTACTCCGGGACCACCAAGGCTCCTGGATTGGAATAGCCCACTCACATTGAATCTAAATCTAATCTTAACTATAGTACTATCAAATGGTTATCAGTGCAGATCGCAGGCTTATGAAAGTAAAACTGTGTTTATTATCAATCTTATTAACATTAGCTACCATAACGCACTTGCAACGTCCCGACGTCACTACTTTTTTCATTTTGTAGTATTATGAAAATCTGTACATTTCGCCTAGTACAGCATTCGCTAAAATGAGTTTGCTAACTTTCTTTTTTCTGTTCGCAAGTTTTTTCAACACACCTTTCAGTAAAGTTATTTATTTGGAAGGGGTAGAAGAACCTGTAATACTAAAACTTTAATGGAATTCGCAACACGGCGACGGTGAAAAGTGACATGCTATAGACGTTTTTCGGAGACCCTACATTAAAATGTGACTGGAAAATATAGCTTAAAAAGTCGTACCCAATAATATACATTTATAAGATTCTATAAAAATAGCATCCTGCTTTAATTAAATACATAATACTGCGTTTGTGGACATTTGGATTTGTGTGTAAAAAAGCACAATACTGGCGTAGCCTAAACAAAATTTTCCGACGAATTACGAATCTCAGGAGGAACGTTTAAATAATGAAAAGACAATACTATATTGACGATAAGTTTTTAAAATGCTTTTTGTGTAACATTTTCTAGAATAGCATATAAGTATATAAAAAATTCAAACTTCAGTGTATGTGTTGTTTGTCTTGTGCTGGATTCTCTACTTACAAGATAATGAAATCGCAAGTATCTTAACTACTTATTTATCATTTCCAACTATTTTCATAGTTTATCGCCAACAACTGATGTAAGTGACTTAAATAATGGCATTATTAATTCACCATTACTTTACTTTCCGACTTGTGGACACGTTGCTGGCTCTCCACTGATTGACTGATGCTTTGAACGCTCGGTTAAATAGCACACCGTAGAATACTCTGTATCATATATAATGTTTTTCCTATATAGAACTACGATTTGAGGAACACTCTCGACAGTAGCGGCTCGTGCCTTAATGCATTGGGGGTGCTCAAGAAAGAAAAATGAAGGGCTCCCTCTTTTTTCCCAGAAAATGTATTATAAAAAACCTACTTAATAATTATTAACTACTTACCCAGTTTTCCTCTAGTTAGTTATAGGTTATAGTAGTTAAAAAGGCCTTTTCTTTGATCAATCATTAACTAACTATATAATTTTAAATGTGTTGTTTGATATAAAGACATGACAATATGTGATCTTTGTCATTTTATACTTCACGTATCTTTTCAATTTTATTATATTTACTCGTTTATTAATTTATATATTTATAAACGGCTAAGCCTATGTAGGTTAGCATTATATAATTTCAAATGTTTTATTTGACCCAAAAACATGACAATATGTGATCTTTGTCGTTTTATACTGCACTTATCTTCTCTTATTTTACTATATATATATATATATATATATATATATATATATATATATATATATATATATATATATATATATATATATATATATATATATACTTTTTTAACTTGAATTTTAAGATTGAATGAATTTTATGAAAATGCGCCAGAATGCCGTACTTGATAGACGCAAACCTAGTTTAAATTTTTACTAAATAATTTAATATACTTTAAAATGTCTAAATGTGAGATGCTATTCACGAGGATCTAATCTATCGTAGTTATATTCCTTCTACTAACACTATATTAGACTATATTTAATTATCGTTGTTTCAATTACGTAATATTTTGCTGTATACAAATCAACAATAACATTGCTTTAAGAAAGATAATACGGTCCTGGCGATAAAATGAGCGATTGCGCCTGTGATTCGAGAACAGCATAACTGTATGTCGAGTCCCACCCTGGTCCGTTAAGCTGGAGCGATGTGGGCAAGGTCAAATATTCTATTCTCACAACATCAAAGGGCCGCCCTACAAGATTCAGTGCTAGGTCTTATTATGCTGTGCTGCAAGTGTGGAATTTGAAAGCGCAGAACGGGATTGCTTATTCGGTCGTTTTTGACGAAGATAGTCGATAATTTCGTATTGAAGTTTCCCATTTAGGTAGAGCGCCGAAGAATACACACCGACGCAGGACTGTGTATATGGATGTATATAACGTCGGCAACCATTAACACACTATACTTCTTCTGATTCTGTATTAATGGCTGCCGATTCTGCAATCCTTGATATACTAATTTGGTTTGTGTAGAATGCAGGAGGTAAAAAAATAAAAAGTTAAAAATTTATTAAAGTATAGCATAGCAAAAATATTATTTTTCCTCGGCAGGCAGCAGTGCGCGTGCACGGGCGCACTTATTGAGGAGCCGCCCCTGACTCTCGATTACTTGTTTATAAAACTTTAATTCGCGATTCATCCACAACTGACAAGAGTCGAGCCATCTGTGTTCAGGTTCATAGAGGTGAAGGCGGTTTATAAAATATTGTTTGAATAACTAACTGCCGGTGAAAATAAAAAATAGATAACTGCTGAGTGCCGATCAAACGTTGTCAAGCTAGGTAACGTCGGATTGTCAACTTTGACACGTGTGCTTTGATCTGGTTTCGTGTCACAGGCAAAACAAAAGGTTTAATCTGTTTGGGAAACTTATTTAAATAGAACCGTTCCACCCCATACTACCACCGTAACTGTCAGAGCGGTTCGTCAAAGAAAAACATTTTTTTTTTCGAGAGGGGATAAATCCAATGTACATCTCGTAATCCCGCACCTAAGTTTACAAGTTTAAGAGAGTGCGAGACTTTCACCCATTAAAATAGCCACTCTAAAGTACCGACCCTAGGTCCATAGCTCCGCCGGAATAATTTCACTCATGACGTTTAGATTTGAAATGTTTCGATTCTATGCAGCCGCCGACGCTTCGGGTGTCAGAATAAGCATTGGGCGCTTATGTCTTAAAAGAAGTTGCCCATCGTAACCAGTTGTACCACAGGGGAGCGCATTTAGGTTTAGCAGCTTTGACAATCTTATACCCAAGTATGGTGGGGAAATTCAGATCAGTGTGAATCTGTTTCTGAGAAAACATGGCGCTCCGGTAACCATTCTTGGAATTTTATTCTAGATGATTTGGAGGATTTTGAAGTGGATATTTGCAAGTTTGCAGCCATGGCCCATGTAGAGGGTTATATATATATATATATATATATATATATATATATATATATATATATATATATATATATATATATATATATATATATATATATGAGCAGCTTGTTTTCTGCGGGGAGTTTTGATTCCTGCTGAGGAGTGGAAAGAATCTCAACATGATCATCAAAGTTTGCTGGCGGGCACGTAAGACATGTTAATTGTTTGTTGTTAATATTGGCCTGCAAACCACTTATCGGAGATTATGGCCACACATGATTTGTGGAAGCAGCCTTGCAGCTCGTCTGCGACAGTTTGTAGACGTTGGGTTATTATCCTTGGCTAAATGGAGCAACTGAATGCGGTAGTGTCGATGTTTGCGACAAATACATCGTACACCAGTGGAAAGATGGACCTTCCAGGGAGCAGGCTATCGCTGTATTGGTTGTAGATCTGGTTCCCTGATGTTTCACCTGGAGCTTTATCTGCTTCAGGTATAACCTGAAAATGGGCATTGGGGAAATGGGTCGCTAAGTAAAATTATTTTGTCTAGGAAGTATGCATACCATACCTGCGCGCTGTCGAAAACTTGAGCAATGTCGAGGAAGTTTGCACTATTTGACTTTTTTCTGTTGCATCCTGCGGTGATATTTTCTACCACAATGACTTGACCTTTGGTAGTGGCTGGTCTGAAGCAGAATTGCTCGTCGAAACGGATTTCGTTTCTGGGTGTAAAAGTGCAAGTCCTTTCTGGATTATTTTTTAGCAATTTTGCCGACAATGGAGAGTAACCTAATTGGCCTTTAGCTTTGGTGAATAGTGTTTCATTACTGGGTTTTGAAATTTTAATGACATCGGATAGTTGCCACTTGGTTGGAAAGTGGTGAAATCTAAGGGTGGCATTCATAATTGTGACTATGTATGGTTTGCGAGGTGGATTTTTCGAGGCTACTTTGGAGATTACGCCGTGGAGCGTTTCTATTTTTGAGAGTCTAATAACTGATGATAGTTTGAAAGGCCTCTTTGTAAGAGGTGCGCTGGGTATATATAAAATATTGGTATACAAAAGTTCAGTGTGACAGATTTATAGCCCCCCCCCCATTATGCATGTATGCATGGAAGTATTTAATTGTATGCGTATGTTTGTGGGTATATTGTATGTAGCGTCACTAACTATCTTGAAGGTTACGGTAACAAAGCCCCCCCCCCCCAATATTTAATTTTTTATGTATGTTTTGTCTGACGATATATCCAGATCGTGTGTGATAATTTTGTATACGTAGATCCACTCTATTAGGTTAGAATACATTCACCGTTTTAATTTTTTCCATGTGGCTTTATAATTTTCTTGGATATTTTGACTATATATCCCAAACATTTGTTATTTTTCCTCTAGGTCTATAAATTGTGCGTGTTATATAGTATACGATAAGATAAACGCAACCAAAAGAAAATTACTGTGTATCTACAACAAATTAAGCTTAATTTTGTGCGCAAGGTGTGCTTAGCACTGCGAGAGTATGGGTGGGTTTTTAACTGCCAGCCCCTGTGTATGACAGCCTTTTGTGCTAGTCTTGCACATACGTAATCTGTCTAGTTATAATTACCACTAATGTTTTTTAATCGCAACCTAACCACGTTTTTTCTAATATTCCAGCATACTCATAGTTTTTTCATTTGTTACAGAACACGTATCAACTAGCGACCGCGACCTGAAGAAATATAACAAGGAAAACACGACTAAGGATCAGAAATTTTACCAACATCAAAAAATACACAGCTACCATTTCCAGATTCTACTTATTTCCAGTGCACCAACAATAATTGGATGCCAATGTCAAGTAGATAGCGGCTAGCCAACTACCGCAGAAATTTCTGTGGTGGGTTCAGTTATCATCCAGTGGCGTAGCTATTCCCGGCTCAACCATTGGCGTAGAGATAGCCCCATCCGTTTGCCCGATGGGGGGCGACACCTCCCCAGAGCAGCAGTATTCGCTGCGATGGAACGACTTTCATTCCTCCATGCTGTCATCGTTTAGGCATTTAAGAGACGAAGAAGATTTTGTAGACGTGACGTTAGCCTGTGATGGGTGCTCCTTCACGGCACATAAGGTCGTATTATCAGCGTGTAGTCCATATTTCCGGAAACTGCTCAAAGCGAATCCATGTCAACATCCAATAGTCATACTCAGGGATGTACAAGAAAAAGATATGGAAAGTTTATTAAGGTAATTTAGTAATAAAATAATTTTATCTACTTTTAATACGATCATTACTCAACAAGTTTTGAGCAAACAGTTACCAGTAAAGCGATGTACAATAAACTATGGTTGTTGAAGGACTTGATTTAACATTATATGACTGTGTGGGTGATTTATAACTAAAAAATCTCGTGTAGTAATAGAAAAGGCATAACATCCAACTTCACGATAAAGGTATTTTCTCCATATCTGTCCTAGTGGATATTTTACAAATATTGAATTACAAGGTGGTTTTGTCATATTTAGCGCATCATTTTAAATTGTTTTCATCCATTCAGGGTGTTTAGATTTTCACTGACAACTGCCAGTGTCATTATTTGAAATAGAATATTGTGATCTAATCACGTCAAAACCGGTCTTTGTTTTCAAGGACCACTATACACAACTTCGTGAAACATGTTACTTTCTAATGACATATTGCCACTATAAACATGTGCAAGTATCGGTGCGGCCGGTGGTTTTTAGTGGAAGCTCTTTTTCCTATCGTTTGTCACATTGTGTTTCGAAGTATCAAAATAAGTCAACTTGCTCTATTCTCGAGACGTGGCCTTCTGTGGCTACCTAACTATTAACCCTATCAATTTTTGCATTTTTGAAGTCTAAATTCAATTCTGAACTGGTTTTATATAAACAACTTACGAGTATAATAGGAAACTGTAGCATTGCGCATGTGATCACATATTTTTGACAAATGCACGGTCGGAAGAAAATGCTTCTTACTTACTGAATAATAGCAATACGATGATAACACCATCAACACTAAATGATGAAACACTGTTCTGTCTATGGACCTCGGTGTATTTTCTATCCATATTACAGGGTGTTGAAAGTAATGCTTCAAATATATAAAACTCCATAGATTACTTTATTATTTGTATAGGTAGCTCTTTTACATTATCTTCTAGTTGTATAATCTTCATTTAGAAAGCTATCTACATATGGACTCGATATCATATCTATAATGCTTTTCTGAATATTTTGTATACATATTGTATATTGTGAATATTAGGTAAGATAATACGCAAGCATATCTTAGACTGAGTTTAATAAGTTGAATTGTAATTCTTTTTCTAAACCAGTTTTCAGTATTTTTCAATATATTCCCTGTAACATATTTGAAATCAGCTAATTGTTGGTTTTAGGGTCTCTCTCGTCGCTACAGCCTCTCTAATGATCTACTTGCGAAATAAATTGTTCATATACATTAAATCTAGCAATTCAAGGAATATGACCCACACAACTGTCCACTATGTGCTTTTAAAAAAAATTCATTTGTCTAATAAAATGCGCGGCGACGCCGTCGTATATGTACCATATATGGCATTGTATCTCTGGAGATCGGGCCTGGTAATTGCTGTATTAAAAAAATCTGGAGCTAGCCAAGTGCACGATTCCAAACTTCTTTTAAAATCACTATTATTCAATCTGTTTATTCCTTACTCTAAAGTTAATAATGAGTTAATTAAATAAATGCATCTGTTGTTACGTTCTTCGGGCGACTGTGGTGGGCAGCCAGCTATTGTCCCATAAAGCTATCCGCATTTAGTTTTTCTGTACGTGCTTGCTGATGATCTTGGAGCTCGGCATTTACTTCTTATGTGCCCCACATTTCCCCAGTTCCAACAGCGTATGGCACTTGCACGATGAGCTTGCGTTGGCTCATTATGAGACGGAGGCTTCATCTGTACCACTATCTTCTGTAGTAGCTGCACGACCTTGGATGAATCTGTTGTATTTTTCTCTTCAGTAACTTGGATACTGCAAATTCTTACAATGCTTTTAGAGGCTCGCTTGGCAGCTTCAAATTCTAACGAATGTGCCAAAGGATCATTCAGGTTTTTGTGTTTCGCCATCCTCAGTGCCTGTTGGGTGTCGGTATCTCTGATGCCGTCAATAAAGCTTTGCGGCGATAGTTGCTTCAAAAATTGTGCCAAAGCTCTGAGGTAAGCTGATCATGTTAGTCTAGCAACATCGCGTTCGAACTGCTGGAGAGTTTTTCCCGATTTATCACAGCGATTTTTGAACAGGGTTTGATACAGCTGTTGTAGATACTGGTCGCCAAATCTCATTTCTAGGTAATATCTAATGCTGTCTACACTGTGCTGTTCTTCCCTGGGATTAACTAGAAGTACATCTAGGACTTTTACTTTAAGAGCTACAATTAACGAAGTCGCTTTGTCTCTCACGCCGCAATCATTTGTTATAGTAGCGGCTTAACTGGCGTAGATAAATACCTCATGGGACTGAGCCATCAACTATGGGGACCTTAATTCTTACGACGAGGCTACCTTCGAGTCGTATGTTTCCCTTGACCAGAGCAGCACACTCCTTTTCTGGTGATTTTATTTTGTGTAGTAGTTCCTCTTGTTTACTCGTCAGCTTGTCATGTATATTGTCGCTGATACCCCTTACTTGGCTTTCTACTTGCTGGAACTGGAAGATGTCGACGTTTACCTGCTTTATTCGCTTGTCTGTACATGAAGCAATATTGCCAAGTCCTCTGTTTTTACTTCTATGTAACCAGTTTTTCTGTTATAGCCCCGTCAGGCAGGAAAAAGTTAAATGTCTTAATGTAAAGAAAAAAAAAAGTTATACATATGATTAAGATTCTGGTCATTAGTTGAAATACTAAAGGACAATCAGAAATATTATGTAATAGCTCCTAAAACAACTTGGGAGCCGTGGCCTAAAAAAGCACTTGTGAAGCCAGATAATAGGCCTCTACATATGTGGTTACTATGGAACGGTTTTAACAAGTAGCGGTAACGGCAATCAAAATGCGATATAATTATTTGAAAATTTGAGATACTTATACATTTAAATAAGAAGTTTAGATCACTGCTTGCATACTAGAAAAGAAAACTTCTCCAGGTTGTGGTAGTGTTATCACAAATTATTTTTATACGTTCCTTTGTATTTAGAGTAACGGGCGCAGTCTTGACTAATACTTATATATTTTTTTATTGTCTTCATTTATTTTTCGTTGTCACATCTTATCAAATTAGATCGGTCATTAGCGCAGTCTTGACTAATACTTATATATTTTTTTATTGTCCTCATTTATTTTTCGTTGTCACATCTTATCAAATTAGTTCCAACAACTCTTGCTTTCTTTTACGTGATCCTCGTACTATATAATTTTGCTCTTAGCGTTAGAAAACCATATGACATGGAGTGCTAGAACATACACCATAAAGTATTACAGCGAATGAAGAGACAACGGAAGTGGCTCTGTACCATTAAAGAAAACCAAAGATAAATTGGGCATACTATGCCTGATTTTAAATATGAACCGTTTCAGAAAATATTGTACGCCAAAATTAGTGTTAAGAGCTAACGCCGGACGCAGAGTGAATTCTGTGTTGACAACCTCGAGAAGCGAAATGAGAAGTCAGCAATCAGTATGTTCCATACAGCTGTCCCCAAATCTAATTTGGCTTCCAACCGCCAATCTGGAAATATAGAAAAAGATATAAAATAAATATGAAATTAAAGGAATTTAAGGCACAGGATAAGCTTCATTGCTTTATTTTGTATAAACAAACAACACATTACGGAATCTTCGCTGCGGTTGCTGCTTTACAGTCGCTAGTTTTCCATTTCTCCAATGGTAACTTCCTGTGAATTTCGCCTCCATTGCGTCGTTTGAGTCATGTTGCCAACATATTGGTTTCCTATTGGTTGCCTTTCTTTATTTGTTTTTTAACCGGTACCAAATCCAGTACGTTTCGTGACGATCTTACCTCGCTTGTTTTTTTGTGTGTACCAAAAAAGTTATGAGTTTCTCCAACGATATTTAAAAACAAATGTGTTTTTTTATATGATACGGCGATGTTTTTTTCCTACAGTGATTCGTTTTTAAATTCCAACTAAACATTATTATTAGCTTTCATGCATAAAATAGCGCAACACATGTTCGTACCTTTATCTATGAACTTTCATTTATATATTGTTCTAGAAATTCCAAAATCGCTCATTTTTACGAAGGTTTTTTATTCGCAAGTGTTTTTGACCCTTCCTACTTTACATTGTTAGTATCCTCATAGAAAATTTAGGGGAGTTAAGTCTGGGAACCTCACTGGCCACTGAATGTATCGTTTTCGCCATATTCATCTACTTCGAAAGATGTCGTTCAAGTAGCTTCTTAATAATACAGCATAGGTGTGGGGATGCACCATCTTGCTGAAAGTTTTTGTTCAGGTGTGTGTACTGACCCAATTCAAACTTTTAGTAACATTTAGTTTATATTTTATTCTCGTTAGCTCACTCAATCAAAAGATATACAAATTCTGTGTTCTCAAAAATGCAATCGTATTGCATTATTACAACAGCCTAGCTACTTGACACGCAAATACATCAGCGAAATGGAAATGGCTAGTGTCAGAGTCAGCAACCCGCATGCGGGCAGACGCCGTTGCCGGCCGTCCACCGCACATACAATGTGTCGATGCTGTACTCGTTTAAGTTTAATTTGTTATCAATATTTGTTATTCAATTACTTTAGTAAGTTTAGTATAGTTTATATAAATTGAATTGTTTATTGTTGTAATAACTTGAAATTTTTTTTGTTACTTAGTAATTAAGTACGCCATTTTTAAATAACTGCTTGGCGGAAAAACGGATTTTAAGAATTTGTACGGCGACTTCGATTTCTTTTATCGAAAAACGTATAAACGCTCATTGTTTTCAGTAAAAAAACATTCTACCCAGCATTCTTTATGCAAACATCTTAGGTTGTTCTACTTCTAACATTCTTTACAGGAAGTTTTGTTGCAGTGAACCTGTCTACTGAAACAAATCTGCGTTTAGTTTCTGTTTTAATTTTATTCTGAGCATAGTTCGGGCCTATGAGAATACGTTTATATTCCTCATGAAAATTCGTTAAAAATGGCATCGTACGGATTTCAAATGCGCCTACGAAATCACGGACACAGTTAATTAATAATATATCTTGAATAAAGATGTAAATTTCTGTAGTAATTAAAAACTGTAGTGCACACGCCTGATTATATAAGAAAATAATAACATTTCTGGCAGACCATAAACGATTCTAACTATATGTCGGTTTGCATAAATATTATATTTTCTTCCCATCAGTATTGGTCCTAACTTTTCCTGTGATTTGTATACTTATAAAAATTGCATGAGTGTCTATTAGTAATTAGTAAATCTTTAACTTTCTCTTTGTATATTTTTATTGTCACTGAACACTTTTAGAAATAAACTTTATGTTTGTTAGGTATTTCCATAAATTAGTATGAGGAAACAGATGTGTAATAAATATTTTCTTGAAAGTTACTGGTAATCTGGCAAATATGGAAAATTTTATAGCTTCTAATGACATTCATATACAAAATACTAGGAAAAGATGCACGTTATTAGACACTTCTTTGTTTTAACATATATAAATTGTGTTTTCTATATTTTATATGCGAACATGATTTCCCGAATGTGCCAAACAATGCCTTCCGAAGTTTGCAACAGATCAGGCAGTAATCAAGATATATGTAACTACCGATTATATTGACAGTATTGGCTTAAACACTTAAAAAAGAATAGTGTTACGTGTTGTATGGTATTACTGATAATTAATGTTCAGTGTTCATTAATAGGTGCGTCATGTATCTTAAAGAGTACACTGACTTTCCAAAATAATCGAACACCCAGTAAGAGTCAACCAACTGCAATGAAATTCTCTATACTACTCTATTTTGTCTGTGATAAGAAATGATAACAATATGGACAAGAAATATTAACATATGTACACTTTTTAAATTTGGTTTTGAAAAAAAAATTCAAATTTGCGTTGTCATGATGCTTCGGCTCCGTTTACAGAAAAATCACAATCATTCAAGTAAATTCGAAAGGGGGTGCATTGTTGGTATGCGAGGAAACGGTTTTTCAACCTGACAATTTTCGGAGCGCATAAGATGTAGTGTGTCGACAATGTTACAGTTTTGGTCTAGGTGGTCTGAAAAAGGAATCCATAACCGCCGACTTGGAACCGGATGAACTCGAGCAACTTCAGCACAGGAAGATTCCACAACACGGTCGATTGGAAATGTTTGGTTGGGAGTTTAACACACACAAAAAGAGTCTCTATAACAACGATATATCGGAGAATAGGACCTTTTGGGCTTTGTTCATATAGACCATTGTAATGTCTCCCACTGACATTTTTACATCGTGCTGCTCGGCTTGAGTAGTGTAACGGCAGATCAAACAGGGATGGAGAATGGAATCGTGTTGTGTTCGTTGACGAGTCCCGATTCTGTCTTTGGGTCCATGATAGTTGCATAGAAGTAAGATTATTACTTGGAGAAGGCAGAAAATTAGAACTTTCTGTAGGCCGGCATATGGCTCTTACACAGAGAGCGATGGTATGGGGTCCGATAACATACAATAGCAGGTCACCTTTGGTTTTTATTGACAAAAATTCGAATGCAAATGATTATATACGAAACATTCTGCAGCCTGTTGCACTGTCATACATACGAGGGTTAATTCAACCTCCTTTCCAACAAGAGAACCCACGTCCTCATACAACAAGGCTTACTACAAGGTTCTTACAAGAAAATACCGTGGCCCTGCTTTGTGGGCCTTCTCACGCCCCAGATTGGTCACCAACCCAACATGCGTGGGATATGATTGGGTAATTTACCCCAACCTGAAAATAACATAGTTGACCATTTTCACCGAATTCAAGAAGCCTGGAATGACATTTTTCAGGCTCCCATAAGTCATTTAATTTCAAGCATACCTCAAAATATTATCAAATGCGTAGGAAACCGCCGCGGATCCACGTACTATTAAATAACTTTGTTATTTTTATTATTTTGGCTTGAAAATGTTATCATTTCTTAAGCTTGATTAAACACACATTATGTATACATAATATTGAAATTTATCAACTCTTCCTGGGGGCTCGGATTTTTTTTTTGAAAATCAGTAATATTATAAACCAGCTTCATTACACTTTAAGCCAGCTATCAAATTTTAACGAATCATTCATGGGAAAAGATAATCAGTCGAGTGTGTTAAAGCAGGTTTAATTTGTTTTTAAAGCTATTTGGTATTACAGTACAAAACTACCCTTACTTAACCTTCTGCATATTTTTTTATCGGCACATTGTCAAGGTAATGTACTCTTGTCAGCACAACCGTGACTCTTTGTTTTCAGCAGCTCTCTTCATTTGATTGTAACTTTCACACTTATCAGTGGTGCCGGGTTTTCCATAAGTTTTCTCCTTTGAATGCCTCTTCCTTTTTACACACTTGTGTCCCCTAGATAATGTGGTCACAAACTTATTAGAATATCTCCAGTATACTTTTCCTCACACTTTCAGCTCTTCTGCTCATTCAGTTTTAGCTTCTGTGTCTTACCAATCGGCTCAGATTTTTCAGAAGTTTTCCTTATAGCCTGTCTCTTCCTTTTTCCCAAGTAAGTGTCCTTGGAATTTGCTGTCCCTCCGCTCAATATCTGGTCTATACGCATTTTACTTTCTTGCCTTTTCGGTTAGACTATTATTCGCCTCTTCGCTGGTGTCTTTGTCATTTTTTCCACCTCCACATTCCAATGCTTTTACTCCCTTTATGTCCTACCTATAAAATGCATTCTGCCTCTTTACAATCCGAACGTTATGATATCCATTCATTTTGATTCCTTTTGTGATCTCTTTCAGCCCAATTATTCAGCTTAATCTATAAAGTAATTGGTCAAATAAAATATTTTATATAACATACTATCCAACAGACCCACCATCCTTGGTAATTCCTTCTCCGTTTCTCCTCCTGCGCTATATCCTGCGCAAATTATCCGTTGCCCGTTTGTCTTTTCCTTCAGTCTAATTATTTAATCTTCTTTCAATAAATTGACGACATTTGTTTATTGTTCGTTGGTAAATCTGATACAATATGGCATGTACAAGAAGTCAGAGATTTGTTTTGTATATTTGGTTGAATCTTACAGTAGTTTATTTTATCCAAAATTGATATCAAAAGCAAAGCTGTTTGTCTCTAAGACATCCTCAGCTTGATTGTTGTGCCACAGGATGGGTGCTTACTTGCTTCTTGAATAATAATTATTATAATAATTATTATATATAATATTATATAGTAACAGTCGTTGGAGATTTCCTTTGGAAATACGTTTCCCGGAGCGCATTCCAGAGCTTAGGGGCTCTAGAAAAGAACAAGGCATTATAAGGTACTATTCGAAACGTCGATTATTTTGACACTGAACGGTGCGCTTTTGGACTAAAGAGACGGATTTGCCGATTAAACATCACAAGTAGAGGTACTAACGAAGTAATTTCTGAGGAGCAGTGTTGCTGGTGATAACCACGGAGGTAAATATCTTCAAGTTTTTTCTGCGGTCTTGGGAAGTAAGATTGAGGGTACTTAATACATTCTCTATAAGGCAAACAGCTCGTTTCTGTATAGAATCTAGGATGGACAAGGTTGTCCTTCGGGCAGCACCACAGACACGATAACAATATTCCAACGGTGAGAGTATATGTGCTTTATACAGCGTAAGAAGCTGCTGTGATAAAAAGAAAACTTTTCATAAGAGACAGAAACCCAAGCGCATTTCCTGATGCTTTTTCAATATAAGGAACACGTAAATACCAGCAAATATCCTCTGGAACAGTTATAGCTGATGGAGAAAATGTGGATTTTTTGGGCAGTATTTTGCCAACCATATAAAGGTTCTGGATTGTGTAGTTTACTTTTTTTAGATAATCTTATCTAAGATGGAAATATGCGTTTTTTAATGCATTAAGGGCAGTATTCTGCCAACCTGCGATCACTTAGGATGTTTCATTTTATTAATGTATTTTATAAACTCTATATTGGACGTTAGTTCTCCACGTATGATTTGTCCCCCTTTGTAGACACATCTTCAACTCGAGCTTGTTTCTAGGACAATGGAAATACCCCATCTTATATATGTCGTAAAAGGCCTCTTCCTTCTAACTAAAACGTTACTCCGAGCATATGCGGAAACACCATCCTTGAACCGAAGAGCCTTATGAAATTCATACCTAGGACACAGAATATGGGGTGACACTGCGAACGAAGAAATTTGGGTTTCGGTTGGAACTGTGAGACAGGGTTGTTTGTCTGGGAGATGTGATAAGTAGCATTAAAATTAAGCGTTCAATCCTCGGATGCTGGTGAATTTAGTTGTAGAGGTACTCTCCATGGGATTAGCAGCAACCGCAGTGAATATAGAAAAGGTTTGAAAATTATATAAAGCCCTTGTATCAGACTGGTTTATAACAAACTGACAAGCCATGACGTGCTCAAATAGGAGGCAAAATTGTTAAAAATAAATATATCAGCAAATGATGTAGTTCATAAGTAAATAGACAAGTTTTTAGGCTCATATCTTATTTCTAATGACTTTGACTTATGTACATTTTTCTGATTACAGGTTTATGTACAATGGAGAAGTTCACATAGGACAAGAACAGTTAACAGATTTTTTAAAGACTGCACAAATGTTACAAGTAAGAGGTTTAGCTGACGTACCAGCAGGAACTGCAGGACAAAGACTGACTACGGCCCCCGAACAAAAGATCTCACCTGTAAGTGTTATATTAAATATAGTGATTTTTCCATTTATTTAATCTAGTTGATAATCGATAATAATGCCCGGGTAAATCTACAAAAAAGAGGGTGATGATGTGGCATATTGTATTTTTGCATTCGTTCACATTAAAACACTCATGACATCCAAATATAAAGCATCAGAAAGTTGATTATTAGTGTTGACTTGTAGCCTCGCTCTTTTCTGTAGAATTGGAATAAAAGACAACGATGGTTTTAGAACATAAGAGCTGGAAAGATATTATTCTGTGAAAAAATTTGAAGACAAAGAAAGCAAGCACAAGACAGAGTCGGTAGTAATAAGCCCGGGATAGTGTTACCGTTTTGCCACGTCGCCGCTACGTGAAGGCTATGGTGCTCGATAAGTTCCCGATACAACGCCACAACGTTGGAATAGTTCCCCATTTTAGAGGTTGTCTTTTCTCTGGTATGTCGTTTCTTGTTAAGAAAATACCAAAAAAAAACACTATTTTTAACTAACAGCTTTCTAGCGACTTTTAAAAAAGTGATTCATTTTACGACTTTGGAAGTAACCAGGCCATCCGCTAGGCGTATTTCTACAGAATTGAAATAAAAGACAATGATGGTCTTAGAACACAGGAGTTGAAGAGAAATATTACTCTGTGAAAACATTTTCAAGGCAAAGAAAGCAAGCACAAGACAGAGTAGGTAGTAATAAGCCTGTGATAGTGGCTGTTACCGTTTTGCCACATCCTCGCTACGTGACGCCTACGTGGCAGCGCTATTCCCAATTTTGGTAGTTGATCCGCGATAGTAGCATTTCTATCACGGATCATTGACTGGCGGCAAAACACTTAGAAGTTATCATGATAGTCGTTGTCACGTTTCAGCGACTAGTTGGGCATTTTCACAAGAAGGGAGTCATATATTTATTTATCACAAACGCCTTCTATGTGAAAAATAAAATACGATATAAAAACTATTACAAGGAATGCGTTGCAGCTACCTTCAAAATCGCAAATATTTCAAAAGCGGTTGATTTTGGCCTCATTCAACAGATATATCTTTTCTTAATAAGAAAACATAAAAGATTTGTTTGTTTTCTAATTAATAGTTTCATAGCGACTTTAACAAAAAAGTTATTATTTTACAATTTGGAGAGTAAGCAGACCCTCCGCTAGGGCCAAATTTCAAGTAGACTATTTTCTGCCATCATAAAAAAACCACCTGTACCAATTTTTAGTACAATTTATTAAATGCTTTTCTAGTTATCAGGGAACACTCGATCAATTAAAATTCAGTTTCTCGTTTGAATCCCTTGTATCTCTTTTAACTTGGACTTTTAGACTGAGATAGTTTTTGGCTAAATTATAATTTTTCTTGCTAAGAATAGACTGCTGGCCTGTGTGTGTACCATTACTTTTTTGACAACCCTGTATATTTCAGAAACAATTCCAGCACTAGCCATAATTAATCTATCTAATAAATTTCATATAAATATTGCATACATTTCGGTATTTTATTGCAGAATTAATTGTGGAAATACAACACATTTAATTAACAAAAAAAGCAATGTTAATATAAGTACCCCGAATTTAATTGTGTAGAATAATAACGTAATTAGTTCTTGAAAATATTATCTTCGTCATTAATTTGAATTAGCTTAATACCGATTTAAACAGTTTTTTACGTAACTCTAAAAATAATTGTACAAAAAAATACGATTTAATTAACGATTGCCAGATATAGCAAGATTAGTTTTCAAAGTACAATTATAATTAATGTGTTTTCAAACTGCTACTGATGCAGGTAAATATCTTAACGATTTAGAAAAGAATAGGTATAAGAATTGACGCAATTCCACTAGAATAACTCTATCTGGTTTGCATAAACATTGTAAACGAAATAATTTTATAGGAAAAAAACTCTTATACAGAAACTGACAAATCTAAATTGCGTAGAAATAGTAAAACCTAAGTCGGCACCGTGGTCGCTGATTACCTCAATTGTAAAGACCCTTACTTCGATAACAGGACTAGGTATTGGTGATAAATATACTGACTTTAAAAAATTAAAAAAGCCAGTAGAGGTTGATCAATTCTCATAAACTTTATGCACAATGTGTGTTGAATAAAACTTAAAAAAATATTCGGTCGATAACTCTTCTAGACATGCTTGAAATTAAACGATTTATTTTAATCTGAGGAATGTAGTCTCAGGCTTCTTAAATTCGGTGACGTAGGTGAACCAGGTTATTAGTTTGTTGGTTGGGTAAATTGCCCATCCGATTGCCAATCATATGCCACACATACTCGATTGGTAAAAAGTCTAGGGAGCGAAGAGGCTATGGAAGTAGAGTTACGTTATTTTTGTGTGCAAAAACCTTGTAGTAACGCTTGCTATAGAAGCACGTGCGTTGTCTTTTTCGAAAGAGGAGTAAAATTAACCGTCGTAGGTATGGCGATACAACAGGCTGCAGTACCGTTTATAAGTAATCTTTTGTATTTATATTTCTGGCAATAAAACCTGGAGGTGACTTGCTACTGTATGTTATCGCATCCCCCATGTAAGAGCCGTATACCGTTCCACAGAAAATTCTAAAATTTTGCGGTCTTACTTTTCGGCGACCATCGTGGGCCCAAAGAAAGATTCGGGACTCGTTAGAGAGCACAACACGATTCCACTAACCATTCCAATTTGATCTGCCGTTACACCACTCCAGCCGAGCAGCACAATGTCGACGTGTCAGTGGAAGACATAAAAATGGTCTGCGCGAACGAAGCCTAAAAGCACGTATTCTGCGATATATCGTCGCAATAGAGATTCTCCATTGTAAAACTCGCAGACAAGCCTTTTCAGTCGACCGTGTTGTGGAAACTCTGTCTTGTGAAGCCGCATGTCCTCAGCAAGTGACGATCTTCCCGTGCTAAAGTTGCTCGAGGTCGCCTGGATCCATGACGACGGTTACGGATTTCTTCTTTAGCCCACCTGAATCAGCACTGTGACACTGTTTACACACTACATCCTATGGGGTAAAAATTTGGCTGATTGAAAAACCTGCGTTCCGCATACCAACAACGCGCCCTCTTTCGAATTCACTTAACTGATTTTAATTGTTCCGTAACCCGCACCTAGGCATAATGACTTGATGACTTAATAAATTGAGCCCAAATCTCTACGGATGCTTCAAACTGGGGAAGCGCAAATTTAAATATATAGTATTTTCATAAAATAAAATTTAAAAAGTGTACACCTGTTGATTTTTTTTTCATATTGTTATCATTTCTTATCAGAGACAAAACATAGTAGTCTAGAAAATTTCATCACAGTTGGTAGACACTTACTGGGTGTTCGGATTTTTTGGGGTACCTATATATTATTTGTTAACACAGGGCAGCAGGTTTAGAAAAGTCTCGATGTAATAAGCGCGTTATGGTAGCCAATTTCCATAAAAACTTGAAAGAAAGCCAAAAACAATTATATCTTCTAAAATAGTAAGGTTGGTCTGATAAAAGTTGGTACATATATTCCTCTTATTTTGTTACACGCCGAAATTAAATTTTCTATGTTAGAATTCAATTAAATTATTAATGTTTGAAGAACGTTATATCAAAATGCGCCACCATAACGCACTCCCTACGTTCGAATTTCAACTAGTGTGTATATAAATATATATATTTAAAACTGGAAACGTGTTTTGTTTATTTATTATGATTTGACAGTTCTGTTTGGAGGTTAAGTAGTAAATGATTGTCATCGAAATATATATATATATATATATATATATATATATATATATATATATATATATATATATATATATACATATACATATACATATATATATATATATATATATATATATATATATATATATATATATATATATATATATATATATATATATATATATATATATATATATATATATATATATATATATAGGTGACGAACTATATAACTGACGAGTTTATTGCCTAGACATTAGGATATTTTTAAATTATTTTTATAAATAAAAAGCGTAGAATGGCTTCTATATAGCTTCTTTTATTAGAAAATATTGCAAAAACGACGTATTAAAAACTTTGCGTAAATAAGCATGTACTATTGATTGTTAGAATCCGTAGGTCATAATTTGTATAGTCCGCATGTCGAACAAATTAAAATTCCTGTCCGAATAGGAGGAAGGAGCACTTGACATTTTATTATATATGGTAACAGAAAAAAATTGCCTAGAAATGTGACTAAAGTTTTTCATGATAAATTTGTAAATTCGTGAGGGTAAAAAAAATTCAGGACGCAGCACGTGCGTTACAATGGTGAATTTTCATAACAACTTTACACTATTTAAGGCACATTGCTAAAAGTAATAAGTCTAATTTAAACAGACGTCGAAGATCGGGTTTATTTGGAGAGATTCTCTCTTTCTATTATAAAAAATATCCAAATCTTGTGCTCTAGCTCCTTTTGAGAAAAGAAACTTTCAATGGCCAAAACACAATTTTCTGTGACGTTAGAAAACTAATATTTGGTGAATCTAGGTACTGTAAGTCTCTATAAAAGAAATTTGTATTACAAATTTCATTAAAGTTACAAAAGCTTTCCAGAATAAAATTTAATCCATGTTTAGAAAAGGAATGTATCTGCCAAATTATCAACGTGGCTAACCATTTTCCTTGTTAATCGCCTGGATGATTTCGTTTCAGTCAGCTTAATCAAACCGGTTTTTCCAACAACAAAAAAGTTTTTGAAAATAAATTATATTAGTGGATTTTCCTAATAAAAACTTACTAAGATTAATAATAAAAAATGTCTGCCTAAATGGTTACTTTATCTAACTTAGATAGTTATTTTCTGTGAGCCTCATTTTATATAAGAATCCATTATGGTGAACTAAACCCTGATTTCTTCTGCGATGCATTTAAATAGTTTTTTAACATAGCAAGTGAAAACAAACAAACGGTTCATCCTCCTGAATTCACAAAAGTCAATTCATTATTCAAATAACTTACCTACTTGAAAAGTTAATCAACGAATATTAAAGTTAATATTTTTCTTGTTTGATTTCCAATTTTAGAGACATATTATACAATATTTTACTATTTAACCTCAAAATAGAACTGTCAAATCATGATAAATATACAAAACACGTTATTATTCTTTGGTTTCCAATTTTAAAAGCATATTTTGCAAGTCATATCTATTTCGATGAAAATCATTTACTACTTAACCTCAAAACAGAACTGTCAAACCATAATATATAAACATTATTATTCTTTAGTTTCCAATTTTAAAACCACATTCAATCATTTACCTATTCTGAAAATTGGACTGTCAAATCATAATAAATAAACAAAACACACTATCCCATCTGGTTTTTACTTCAAGTAGCTGACATAAAACTTCCTTATTTTCCCCTCTCACTTTCAGCCTGTTAACTTTTGAACATCTTACAAGTTCGCGCATCCGAATATACCCGAAAGCAGTCATTAGGGTGGGATCGCCACAGTTCGGGTGTGAACGTTAGTTACACATGTTTACATGATGTTGCGGCGATTCCGCCTTACCTGGGTAATTTTGTTTAGTTATCGCTGTATTATGGTGTATGCCTGTGGTATATGCATCAATCTACACATGGCAGGTGACTGCTCTGTCTTTATCTGGCATCATACTTTATGCACATAAGTTGTTCCAATTCATGTCTTACAGATTTTATTTTTAATTTGGAAAAAACTCAAAATTTTGTGAACCAAATTACTTAAAATTCACAACAGAGGTTTACTCGCTTCATCTCTAGCTACATGTAAAGTCTCATTCCAGTTACTTTAATACTTTCAAAAATATTTTTGTAAATTTTTTGGGGAAAAATATGTTCGTTATAGCTTATTTGCGAACTCGTTCGCGATTGTAACGAAATGAAGACGTGTGCCAAGTTTTCTTCAAATCAATTGAGTATTTTTTGAGTTATCGCTCGAATACCTACATACATACATACATACATATATATATATATATATATATATATATATATATATATATATATATATATATATATATACATATAAAAATTCAAACGGACCTTGGGTATGGGTTCTAGGGGTCCTAATTCGCTCTCATTTCAGAAAATCTCCATCAAACCTCTCTTTAGTGAGTTTTCTTAACGAAAATTCACTAATAACAGTAGTAATAAAAGTGGTAGCGATAAGCAGAGTCAATTAACACATATAGTAATGACAATCATGATAATATTAAGATGTGATTGGTGCAGGAAGTAGATAAAAATCTTAAGTGTCATTTGTGCCTCTAATAATGCAGTCTCACTCCGCGCGAGCGTAAGATCAAGCCAAGGTATTGTGATTCAGAACATTCATCTCAATTTGTTTTGACTGGCAGCGGGCGGCTGATTAAATATTTAGAGGCTTTTTTCATCCGCTTCTGTTTTATCAAAATGTATAATACGTTCTATAAATAAAACAGGAAGAATCTTCAACGTTCTTGTATTTACTATCAGATGCATACCTGATTAGATATGATTAAATATACACACACGCCGTCCTAAGTAACATGCAAATAATCCAGATTGTTTACATCAAAGTTTTGTAGGAGTCAACCACCAAAAAGCAATAAGAAGAATACGAAGGTACAACCGCAAATCCTGGAATAACATCAATCCACTTGATGTTTTAATGAACGGTTCTGTCATATTTAAAGTGTAATAGTATGGATGTGTGCCAGTGGCGTTACCACATAAGGGCATGGTAACCCAGTGCTTTCTTTAACATTAATTTAAAAATTATTTTATATTTGTGTGTTCTTGCTTGCACAATATTATTTTTGTTTTTGGAAAAAGGCTTGTAGTATAAACATTGAGCGCGCGCTATTGTCCTTCCGTTAGCAGATACATTAAAACAATCGTCCAGCAGGTACCTTATGCTAGAAAATTGGCAAAAAAAATCAATTCTAATAATTTAATTGTTATCTTTTTCAATTTTAGCACAGAATCAAGGCTCTACAAAGGCAGCAATGACTTCATCAATTTCGTGGAAATATACATTTAAAAAAAAAACTGTTAGAAATAACTGGCTCGATTTGACTTACAAAATAATGTAGGCTACTAACAAAATAAAGTCGCTACCACGTAGTTTGCCTAAAAGTAGACATGTAGAAGATTTTTATTGTATTTTTTATGACAAAAAGCGTTTTAAGATATGTACTTGATTATATTTTCGTTTATAACAAAACTTAGTTCTTTTAGAATCTACTAAATAACTGCCTTGAAACTGTGAATGTATCTTTAACTTTTATCTATTCAGAACCATTAACTTTTTATAGGTTTCTTGATTTAAAAATTAACAAGTAAGGCACGCATTAAACCAGAAGATTTTAAGATGTGTCCGTAAAATTTGAATCGTTGGCAGCCACATTTGTACGTCATATGGACTCGCTTGGCAACACCAGTAGAACAAACCTATCTCGACGGTTTAGTTAAAAAATGAAGGGTAGGAAGTATTGCTGCCGGCAGGTAGTTATTTTTTTAATGCTAAGAATTCTGGAAAGGACATTGTTTATCTATATTTATCATGGCTATGTGAATTTTAAACTAAATTTTCAGAAAAGCTGTTTCTTGAAATTTTGGAAAAGTTACATCTGTCAATTTTAGGGTTTACCTATAAACCCGATTAGAGAAAATTATACAATAAAAATTCTGGACGCGACAAGTGCGTAGTGAATTTTCATGAAACTCTTTTAAATACCAAATATATGTTTTTTTTTAAGAAAGCAGCCATCAAATTTGGTTACCAGTAGGACCTATATAGTAGAAACAATGTACCATATATCATCAAAATAACTTTATTGTTTGAAAATTTACAAAAATATTTCGAAAATAAACTTAAAATGTTCCCGAAAAAACTAGTTTCTTGGGCAACAAACGTTATAGGTTAATAGCAAATTGAGCTATTCAAAGTTGAAGCATTTGATAAAAATTCGCTTCCATAATTCCGAATTTCTTTTCTTACAAACATGCATTATAATTACGTTGTCGAAATTCGATTAAGCCGTTAAACGTCGGCTCAGAACTGGACGGACGGGGGGAATCAGACTATCTAATTAAAACAAAGCATTGTTTAATCTATTTGGACTCAGCAGATTTTTAATAAAAATTTGCTACCATAACGCACTTCTTGCGTCCCGCATTTCTTTTCTTACAAACATGCATTATAATTATGTGGTCAAAATTAGAGACATTAAAGGTCAGGTCAGAACTGGCACGGACCGCGGAAACCGACTAGCTAATTAAAACAAAGCATTGTTTAATCTATTTGAACCGAGCACATTTTCCTGCCTAACGAACTTATCCAAGCCGCATGCAAAAGGAAGGTATTCACCAAATTTGATCCTCATAGGCGTATTATTTATTGAGTTATCGGCGTGACACACACAAACAAATATATATATATATATATATATATATATATATATATATATATATATATATATATATATATATATATATATATATATATATATATATATATATATATATATTTATATATATATATATATATATATATATATATATATATATATACAGAGACAAAGTTCCTTGTTTCGTCCTAGATGTCAGTACATCTCACGTTTCGTTCAGAATTTGGCTACGTTAAGCTAATTAATTTAGATCTGTTTTGATTATTGCTGGTATAACACACTGATGAGCGCAAATAAGAGCGAAACTAATATGTGTTTTCAGTAATAATCTTGATAAATCTATTTTTATATTATTCGTATATATATATAGTCTGAAACCGACGTCGGAATTGGGTTCCAGGGGTCCTAAATAGCGTTCCCTTGTAGAAATTTTTTCAAAATTCAGAAATTGCGATCTCCTCGTTAGTGAATATTTAAAAGAAAATTCACTAGAAAGAGCAGATCCAATTTTAAATTTAAGCATTTAGCATTTACTTAAATGGTTGTATATATTTATTAAAGACGCCTGGGCATATCGACTTAATAACTTATAAATTGGACACAAATCGCTAAGAAATATTGCTTCAAACTACAGGAGACGTAAATTTAGAGCAAACATTTGTTGATAAAAGAAAAATTTAAAAGTGTACATCTGTTTAAATGTTTTGTCCGTATTGTTATAATTTCTTCAGAGACAAAACAGAGTACCTAGTATAGAAAATTTCATTGCAGTTGGTCGAGTCTCACCGAAAGTCCGTTTTTACTAGTAACTAATTAACTTTTATATTTTAATAATTTCTTAACAACTTTTTTCCTTAGAAATGATACTTATTACTTATTTTAAGATAGTAACATGTATGTTCAATTTTCAGTGCTCTTAGATGTTGACTGTTGAATTTCGTGTGTAACACAA
Source organism: Tillus elongatus (assembly GCA_964006375.1). Lineage (NCBI taxonomy): Eukaryota > Metazoa > Arthropoda > Insecta > Coleoptera > Cleridae > Tillus > Tillus elongatus. The sequence continues at coordinate 114,392,479 of OZ023265.1, forward strand.
AAGCCTCGACATGAAATAAAATTTGGCAAACAGTTTTACGCACTATGTGTATGTTATGCCTTCTAACCTCAATTTTTAAAAGAAAAATTCTTAGGTTTTGTAAGGTTTTACGTGCTAGAACTAAATTAGTTACGAAGCACAAGAAATTAAAGGTGTATGAAATTCACGTGAATAAATTAATTTTGAAATAAAAGAAATGTAAAGTGTCATTTTTACGTGCTAAAACATATATTAACCCTTTGCAGGCAGCATTTAGAAATAGTCGTTTCTTGTATATGGTTTTTAAGTTATGTAACGAGTATAGAAGTGATGTATATTTTATTTAAAATTTGTATTTAACCATTTCGTTTTCAGAAAGTGTAGTATGTCAGACGTACCACTAAGCTACGGAATTATTTATTTATGATAATTTGGGAAACAAGACTTTTTGTCTGAAAGACATAATGCGACACCGTAAGTATCACAAGCCCATCTGGATCTCCTTTGATGGTCTCTGGTATTACACAGACCACATCGTCGAGAATTTCCGTGAACTGGCATGTGTAGAGACTGGTCCCATCTTTTTTCAAGCACGACTGGCTTATAATTATTCACATTTTTCTGCTCTAAACTTGATCTTTCTTTCCTTAAAGCTTCACCCCCGGCACTACCACTCCTGCTAAACGAAACGTGGTCAGAATCATGCCACTGCTATCTCCACAGCGCTGCTGAAAAGCGATGAACGCGTTTACTATACTGACATCAATGAAATGCTGAAATATGCATGGCCACCATTTTCTACTCTTTCTGTCAATTTCGTAGGTTTTCTTCAGCATGCCTGCTTTGTCGGCAAAACCCATATTTCGGTTGTAATTTTTCAAAATGTTGGGGTAAGGAACATTTTCCGTTTCGCCATTCTTCTTCTTCCTTATTACATGGTCAGTTTCAGATTTTCACAATTGGAGGCTAAGAGAACTATTCTTTTATCCATTCATTTCACGCAGGATATTCAGCCATCGGTCACTCGCCAGTCAAAATCACCACGCTTCAACTCTTTATCAGCTTTAAAAACGCCCCAAATTCCTTTTCTGCCTTTTCTAATAGTTCCCGTCGCATATATACTTTCCGTCTGCAACTGCCTTATTAGTGACATGGATGTGAAAAAGTTATCTAAATAAACAAAATAGTGTTGTCCAACCAGAGATCTAGTCAAATCCGTAACTATACGAGGTCCTAACTGTTTCTCTGCAATTTAATTCACTTTTCCAGTATATATTTGGAATTCGTCAATGAACCAATTTATATCCGCTTTGGTCCAAACTTTGTATCCCCTCTTTATTAGGCATATATTGACTGATTGACGAACCCCCTTTGAAACAAATCATCGATTCGTCTATAGACACTGTTTCGTGCATTCTGTAGTGAAAACTGAAGTTATGTAACAATGAGTTTAAAAATTGCCGCAACTTATAAAGTTTATCGAAATCAGGATCCCGCGCTTTGGCTGAACAGCGTTATCATTTTGATGCAACTTTCCTAAGAGCCACTCGAATCAAGTGCGGTCCATTAGAGTAGAAATATAAGAATTCCACAGCTACGGTTGCACTGACCAGTAACTCAGGTATCTGTGAAGCCTTTTTTTATTTAATATTATTGGCTGGGGCATCCTCAGGCCATTAGCACATTCTTTTCCATCATTTAATATTTTTTACAAATTTTCCAGACAAAGTCAACTTGGCTCGCCCGGGAATCGAACCCGGGACCTCTCGCTTTGCAGGCTGGCACCTAGCCACCTGCGCCACGAGGGCGTCTGGGAAGCCTTTTCACACCCATCAAAATATTTATGGCCAAAAATATTTTTATTTCTCTCACAGTTGTGGGAACAAATGTTTTCCCCCGCTCGGTAGCGTAAAGATTTGTTTGAAAAACAAGATGTTCTATAATTTGTTGACTTACAAGACACCCAAAAATATCAATTGGCAATTCAATGTCATCAGGTATGCTAGCGGGTCCAACTTTTTCTGTAAAAGCATCGCTGTGATTACTGGTTTTGGTGACTGTTTGGGGGGTTTTCCGAATAAATGTGTCATTTGACACAAGATCTGGTAGTGGAAGATAGTCTTCTGGGTCTTCATCATATTCTGAGTAGAATAAATTTTGTGTAGGAGTAGCTGTAACAGCAATTTCCTCTGTACCAATGGGAGAAACGGCATATTCCACCCCCTCCTCCTCATCAAATTCGTCATCAGATTCTCGATCAGAAGGTTTTGCTGCCAGGAAAGCATCAAACGCTTAGGGATTTAACTTTTCCAAGTCACTAAATCGTAACGTTCTCTCTAACAAACAAAAATTATCACAAAATGTTAATGATGGCGTAGTAGTATATTGGAAACACCACATATAAATGACGATCAAAAGCAACATTTTAATGTAAATATTTATAATTATGGTATAATCGGCTACTACTACATTATAATAATCATATGTAGGTACTTACTTGCCATTAGTTTTTGTTTTAGTTCACTCAAACTTGTAACTAATAATTTAAAACGTCAATCCACAACAATGCATTACAAATTAATTTGCAGTGGGCACCTACAGCCAGCGATCAGATTTTTTTTCGCATGCACAGCACATGGCGCATCTCAAAGTACGTACCAAGTAGGCGATACGTAAAATATACCACAAAGCAGCATAGATAAAAAAATTAAATTTGTGGGATGTGTAGTATACCAGTAAGCGGGAAAGGGTTAAACAAGGAAAATACATTAGTAAATAAATTTTGAAATAAAAGAAATTAAAGTTGTGTAATTTTTACGTGCTAGAACATAGGTAGGTATATTAAAGTAAACAAGGAAAATAAATGTTCTCTTGGAATTGGACTTTTTGAACAAAATGTATAGAATGTTTTAAAATATTTGTCATGAAAGCGTAATCGGAATGTGCCTATGGCAACAAAAGTCTTACGCTGAAACCTGAAGGATAAATACACACGATACAGATTTCATCTTATATAGAAAAAAATATGACACGCCGCTACTGTTATTTGTTCGCTATACACGGTGTGGAGCATACACGCGAAGTGTTTACATCTCTTGACATTGTACCCTCACAAAACGTGTGCATTTATTATTTAAATTTCATTCATGAAAACACTTAACCTGTCGTGATTACAACCACGCAAATATCGGACTGTCTTCTCTCCCTGCTGGCTTTGATCTTGCAGGAAAGTATTATGCCGTATTATGCCACTTCAATTATGCAAAAAGCACTTTATTAACTCAAGACTCGGAATAATAATATATTAAATTATTGGGCGTGTTCTTCTTTCAAGCAACGAGGATCCTATAGCTCGGTATTTACATGCTTAAGAGGGGAGGAAATTGTGTCGTGTTTGCGTTATTAGAAGAACTACATTATTAACCTATCATTTATTATTTTTCAATTTTTTAAACGATAATCAACTGCTGTGGAGAGAGGTATGCTGTTAGTAGAAGCGATTTGTTCGTGATTTCTAAACAAACATGGACGCACCAAATGCGTTATGGAAAAAAAATTCAAAAGAATAATTTTATAGCCAATGTCTTTTTGTAATGAAAGCAGATATCAAATATGGTCACCAGTACATTATAATAGAAACAGTGTACAATATTCCATCACAATAACTTGAAAATGTACAAAAAGTTTCCGAAGTTAAACTTAAACTGTTCCCTACAAAACTGGTTTCCTAGCCAACAAACCTTAAGTTATTAGCAAACCAAGTTTTTGAAATTTAAAGCATTTAATAAAAATTCGCTACCAAAACGCAATTATATTTCGATGAAAAATGCAAAAATGCGTAAGAGGTGTTCCATTTAAAAAGAGAAAATTCGTATCACCAATGACTTATGGTCCACGTTGTGATTGCAAAATTAATTTTACAAGATGCAGCTCAAGACAACCTATAATTAACATATATCATTGTATCTTGTAACGGATATATTGAGCTTATTTCTAAACTATAAACTCAACTTAAACTAACAAAGCATCAGAGAAAGGCTCTATTTGAAATGAGTTTTCTGGAAATATCTTAGTAAAATTCACTAAAGTCTGGACGGACTAAGTGCGTTATGGTAGCGAATTTTCATAGAACTGTTTTTAATGTTAAATATGTTTTTTTGAAAGAAATACATGAAATTTAGTAGATAGTGTAACATTTATAGTAAACCTTTATAGTAAATGTACCGTATTTTATCAAACTAACTTTTTGTTTGAAAAAGTACAACAATTTTATGACTATAAATTCAAAATGTCCCCTAAAAACTAGCCTGACTTTCCTGGCCAATGAACCGATCCACGTAATTTACACAAAAACTATACCAGCCAACAATTATTCACAGAAAGCTTTTTGACAGAGACTAAAAAATGTTTAGGTGAATATTTATTAACAATCTGTTTTATGAAAATTCGCCATTTTTTACTGCTTACCATTTTTTTAGACTGGCTAAGTAATTTGAGAGCGTCCTGTATATGGCATCTTGATTTTTTTGCCGAATAATATACTTGTAAATCTCCATAAATGCGTCATTTTCATGGGACTCCGATTTCCATTGGTAAAAACGCTGTATCACAATTTTTGATATGTTGCAAAATCTAAAAAGCTGAAAATCAATTGAAACAACTCTTAAACGATGGGCGATATAATTTTGTTTCCTTACAACCATGCATTAAAATTTGATGGAAAATGCAATAATGTTACAGTAAAAGGGGTGTTCCACTAAAAAAAAACTTCTTTCACCAACAACTTAAGGGCCAGCCTGTGATTGTCAACATAATTTTATAAGATGCAGCTCTAAACACACCACAAATAACTTTTATAATATTTTTCCGTATCTTGTATAATAACGGATATATTGTGATTTACAGTAAAAATGCACCACCCTGTATACATGTAAAAACTGAAATTGACCCCGGGGGAGTAGTTCGCACTCCTTTGAGGAAATATTTATTTTAAAAATCCTAAAGTCGCGGTCTTCCCAATAACAAATTTTTCTACGAAAATTCGCGAAAAAGCATAGACTATTAAGCCACAACCCCTATAACTGAAACTACCGCCATATAATCAGAGAAGGTGCCTATTTGAAATGAATTTTCTGCAAATATTTTAGTAAAATGAAGGACAATGATGGTTGAAGCTGTAACTTAAGGCTTTGTAAAACAGATTTATTGTGACAATTCTACATAAAGCTTATTTATTTCAGCTTCTCCGTCTAAAAATTGCAAACTTTGAGGTTTCAAATCTTGACTTTGAGATTTTCAGAAGAAACACTATAAGAAGTTTAAAGTAATTTTCTGTTATTTTTTGACCTTTTTGCGTAAGAAAATTATTATTTTTTTCTGTTATTAACAATATATTTTGTTATACACACACAATATTTTGATTTTGTGCATTTCTCTGGTGGCACCCAAATTATTTTTTTAAATGTCTGTAATTTTTTTTCTTTCAACTTAAAAAGTAAGTTTAATAGTGTAAACCTGAGTACCCAATTTGGTTGCCACAGCTTTGTTATTTTCGAAGGTACAAACATTTTCTAGGAAAAACTGGTCCGATTTTCCTAGCTAACGAACTTATCCAAGCCACTTACAAAAGGAACGTACCTACCAAATTTTATCAAAATCGGCCCATTATTTTTGGAGTTATCGGTACGATATAATATATGTGTTTATATATATATATATATATATATATATATATATATATATATATATATATATATATATATATATATGTATATATATATATATATGTATATATATATATATATATATATATATGTGTATATATATATATATATATATATATATATATATATATATATATAACACTGATCTTCCCATTATTGAATTTTCTGAGAAAATTCACCAAAAGTCCCTGAATAATGAGCATAATATTTACACTCGTAAATGTGTCTATTTTTAATAGGTATTTAAACAAGTAGTTTCGGTTGCAAGACGTCTACTCTCATATTAAATCCTAAGATTATATTGCCAGAGGGATATGGTTAAAAGACCATTTCATATATTAAATCGCTGTAGCTTCTATTAGCGGAATATGTGCAAGTTTGTTGCAAATTACTGCAAGCCAAATTTTCGGACCTTCCATGCAGGTGTAAGTCTGCAATTAAGCAAGTATAAAAACAGTCGAATGAATTGCCTATGTATTACATTAGGGAACCTATACGAAACCATAGAAAAGATGCAGGTGACTTCCATCACAAACGAATTGCCATTTGCGCAATGTAAGCTACAATTAATAATAAAGAAACACCTGCTGCCAAGTGATGCTTCACATTTAACGAGATATTCTTGTATAGCTTGTTATTTTTTAGATAAAAGTAGTTAATTCATAAATGTTTTCCAGAAATACTTTAAAAAATAACATACAGAACCATCTACAAAATGAAGTTATTCAGTAGCGTAGGGTTTTTATTGTTTGTAATATAGTTCATATTTCGTAAATATTTTATACCCAATTTGAGTCGTTAGTGAATTTTCTTAAAAAAAGATTTACCAATGAGGAGATCCCGACTTTTTAATTTTGAATTTTTTTTTTCCAAGGAGCGCGAACTAGGCTCCCTAGAACCCATACCCAGGGTCATTTTCAGTGTATGTATCTATATACATATATATATATATATATATATATATATATATATATATATATATATATATATATATATATATATATATACATACACACAGGCCGAGTTTTTTTCGATACATGAAGTAATAAAAATGCAGTGTTTGGTAAAAAGCAATATTTTAAACAATATTTTGATTATCGTCAGTATTTTGATTGTCGTCAGACCAGTTTTCCTACATTTAAAACGCTGTATGATAATTTAGGGGTACGTGGTTCATTCACTAGGACAAGAGACAGGAAAAATACCATTAGTGGCACATGGCACATGGTACAAATAAACGTATTGGCCAGGGTGACTCAAAATGGTTCAACTTCAACTAGGAAGATCGCAGCAGAAGCCAGTACATCCCAACGTACTGTCATTAGGGTACTAAAAATGCACAAACATCATCCTTATAAAATATCAACATCGCAAACATTGCACGATGATGATCCTCGTAAGCGAATTGAATTTTGCACCTGGTTTCTAAATATGTGTGAAGACGACCCAGTTTCCATCAAAAATACTCTGGACGGACGAGGCTCGATTAATAAACTGCGGTATGTTCAACAGACATAATGAGCATATCTGGATAGAAGAAAAACCGCATTATGTTGAACAACGCAGACCACAAATAAAATTTGGCTTTAATATCTGGTGTGGTGTCATTGGTTCAAAATATCTTGGTTCGTACATTTTTGTAGGTAAGTTAACCGATGACCACTAGTTTCAGTTTCTCCAGAGTGACTTTCAAGATATGCTAGATAATGTAAATTTGGAAACTCGTGCGTCTTACAGTGGTATCCCCATGATGGAGCGTCGCCTCATAACCAGCTACAAGTTCGGAACTTAGACCAAACTTTTCCCAACTCCTGGATCGGAAGAAATGCACCAGTTACATGGCCACCTCGGTCTCCTGATCTGTCTGTTTTAGATTACTTATTATGGGGAACTGGAGGGTCTTATGACACAGCGAATGATCTCATAGAAGCCGCACTATACAATTTTGGCAATATCGATAGACGTTCTATTAAAAAAGCAATAAATTCAGTTTTGCATAGGAGTATTTGCTGTCTCAATAACATTGAACATTTTTTCTGAACTATTGTTATAGTTTCTATTTTAATTGAAAAACTTTATTTTGTTAATTATTATGTTAAATCTCTAATTAGAAATGTTAATGTAAATTATGTGCGAAAACTTAGATTCAGGTTTTCGCTATTTAAAATAACAACCGTTTCCGTGGTAACCAATGTTATTATTTGAAAAAAAGAGAAACCAACTGTAAAATCTTTATTTCTTAGAATAATCATCTCGTGTTTCATATCAATGAAAGATGTAAAAAGACGTCTTTAAGGAAGCCACAGCCAACTATGGTTTTCATTTAAAAAAAAACATGTTTATGTCATAACTAAAAAGTTACAGATCTTTTTAAAATCTGCATATTTTTGCTTTATTTAGAACATATTTACCTAGAACTTTTGCCTTCAAACCTTTTAACTGTATATAACTCAAAAATAATGGGCCAATTTTGATCAAATTTGATACGTACCTTCCTTGTGCAAGTGGCTAGGATAGGTTCGTTAGCCAGGAAAATTGGAACAGGTTTTCCCGGATAATTTTGTTTTATTTAGGCAAACATTGATATCTCCGGAAATGACAAAGTAAGGGCAACCAAATTTGGTACGTGTGTTTGCTTCGTAAAGTGTCAACCATGTACCAAAATTTAGCTGTGTGGTTTCAAAGACAAAAAAGTTATAAGGATTTAAAGAAAAAAAAGGGCCTAACTCAAAACGCCAAAGTCGAGATTTGAGACATCACAATTGGCAACATTTAGGCAAAGAACATTAAACAAATACGGGTTATGCAAAGAAAATGTCGTCAGAAGAGTGTTCTGCAAACCCATAAGTTTCAGCTTCAACCGTCATCGTCCTACATTTTACTAAAATATTTCCAGAAGATTAATTCCTAACAAACCCTTACTCTGATGCTTTGGCGGTAGTTTTAGTTAAGTTTATGGTTTAACTGTCTATAATTTATAGCTAATTTTTGTAGAAAAAAATTGTTAATGAGGAGGCCGCGACTTTTGAATTTTAAAAAGATTTCTTCCAATGAGCGCACACTACGCCACCTAGAATCCATATCTGGGTTTACATTCAGTTTTTATCTGTTTGCATACATACAGGGTGACGCATCTTACTTTCTTGATTGTTATTTCTGTCACCATTTTAAATGTGTGACTCAATTAACCTTCTTTCTTTAAGTTTTTTCTAATTACTTAGGTCCTATGGTGTCTTGATTTGTTCTTAAAAAATACATTCCCACAAAATCTGACTCCCCGCTAACATACAGGTGCTTCAATGTCAATCTGAAAACAAAGATAAAATACCTTTATTTATGTTTCTTAAAAATTGTAATAATGTTTATTTTTAGTGGTAACAATAAAATAAGTAACATTGCTAGAGTATTATTAAAATGTAAAAAAAGAATGTCGACTAACCTATTTTTACACTCAGAAAATAATGTAAAAAGCTGTATGCTTATATTGTGAACCTTAAATACTAAAACTATTTTAGAAAGTCACTTTATTTGTTATTGCTGAATTAATTGGTTTCTTATTATTTTTATTATTAAAATTAGACAATTTAAAACATAAGAAAGAAAGTCATTTCAAGATGCACATTACACACACACATGCACGAACGCACGCATGTACGCACACACCCACGCACGCATGCACTCGTACACCCGCACACGCACATATATATATATATATATATATATATATATATATATATATATATATATATATATATATATATATATATATATATATACTATTAAAAATTGTTGGATGAATCCTGATATTTCTTTTTAAACAATGTTACGTCTAACGCAGAGTTAAGGTTGTAAATTTTCAAAAAAATATCCTTCTTTATTCTGTCAAAAATTCAGTTTGATTTAGATCTGAAGAGAGGTTTATGAAGTCATACGTATGGAGTGTTATAATTATAGGACGGACGTTGACTAAGCAAGACACCAAGGCAATATAAATTTTTTAAATATGCACATGGAGCAAAATAACAAAGACAGTACGGTGCACCGATAGAAACACGAATAAAAATTGTGCTAGAAGAGGTGACAGAATAAAAGTGCTTGCTGAAAGAAATTGGTAGGAGAAGGCAAAATATATAGGACATATTTTAAAACATCTTTCTGGTAGTTTCATTTGAAAGCTACATACCTAGACAAAAAGAAAGAGGTAGATCGAAAGTAAAACTTTTGGAAACATGATACAATATTGATTGAAGTTGGAAGCTACACTGAATTAGAATGGGCAGTTACAGACAAAGAGTCACGATTGCGACAGATGGTATCGCATTTCGATTGTGATGACGATGATGGTTATCGAGCAACAAAGACAAATCATCGGAACGAACATACGTTTATCTCATGATTATTTATTTATAAGAGCCCCGGTAGTTCGGTCGTAAGAAAGTGTGCCTCTGAGCCGAAGGGTACTAGGTTCGATCCCAGGGTTCTCCTCTCACTTTTACAGTACATACTGTAACAATAATAGTACATACTGTAACAATAATATCAATCGAGGTTGTGGCATTGTATTCGAGCAAATTGAATCCTGCACGTTCCGCTCTTCGGAGGGAGAATAAAGCCGTCGGTTGCGTGTCAATGCGATGTCGAGCCCGTTAAATATCCCTACTATCCTTGCAGAACGGCAGGGTTCGCAAAATTTCCTGGATAGAGAGGTGAAACTGCTCCCTGGCGTTAGTGATTGGCCATAGTCGCGGAAATAGACCGACGTTAGACATGCAAAAGTTTGGGACGCAGCAAGTGCGATTTCTCATTAAATGCTTGTAAGTTGTATAACTCAATTTTCTATAAACCTAGAAAGTTGAATTTTGGTGCGTGGTGAGGACTTTCCCAAGGCAACATATCCACCAAATTTTATCAAAATATCTTGTAATTTTCGGAGATAAAATTTTACATTAAAAGAAAACCCAAAATTTTCCCGGAACACCTTGTCAGATTTTCCTGGCTAACGAACTCGTCCAAGCTGTTAATAAAAGAAAGGCACTTGCGAAATTTCATAAAAATCGGTTGATTACTTTTTGTGTTATCGGTAGGATACATATATATATATATATATATATATATATATATATATATATATATATATATATATATATATATATATATATATATATATATATATATAGTGAATTTTTGGAATATAAATTCACTAAAACCACAAACTTATTTATTTATAATGCTTCTAAGACTGACTTGAATTTAATTCGGTTAAAGCTTCCATGGTATCATGTCGATTAAAACAATAATGAATTTTTATATTTATACGACTTCATCTACGTACATAATTAGTAAAATCATAATATAGGCACCTATACACCATGCATTATTCTATTAACGCAGCGAGAATAATAGTCAATGAACCAATTTTCTTACCTCTGAGCCTGTAAACACCATCAACTAACTGGAAAACCGGCACAGGCAGAGATACCTACGTAATTACACATGGCTGGTCAATAGGTAAACGTTTTGCAAGTGGCACTATCTGGACGCGGTCGTATAAAGCGCTCGAATAATTCTGAGTTAGAAAAGTCAGAATTATGAGATAAAAACTCTGACTTTATGTCAGACTTTATGTCAAAGTTCTGACTTTTTTAGTTCGGAATTCTGAGTTTTTATGTCAGAATTCCGACTTTTTATGTCAGAATTCTGAGGTCTTATCTCTGAATTCTGACTTTTTATGTTTAGGACGTCTACCTCTGAACCGGGGGGTACCGCTCGACTCCCAGGGTTTCCCTTTCACTTTTTCAGTACAATTTGCATCAACCGATGTTGTAGCATTGTATTTGAGCAAGCTTAATGTCTGCAAGTTCCGCCCTTCAGAGGGGGCGTAAAGCCGTCGGTCCGGTCTCCATGCGATGTCGGGCACGTTAAATATTTATACACTCGTTACAGAAAGGCAAAGGTTCGGCAAAATTTCCGGAATAGTGAGATAATGGCCATAGTCGCGGAAATATAGACCGACGTTATAAAAAGAAAAACTCTAGAACCGGTTATAAGTCACATTTTTTTCTTACCATCAACAAGTGTCTGCATAGCTGTTTTTGGGTACCCAGTCGTCAACCTTTTTTTGCAAAGCCACAAGAAATGATATGCTTGTATTGAGTTCGGTGTGAATACAATTTGGAACAAACCATGTTGATGGCAAAACCTTTCTATTGTTGTTAAAATTTGTAAGATTCATCTTAACAACGTTTTTAATACTTTCATTTGACTCACTCTTGTCGAGTTTCACAAAGCTCGATTAAATATTTTACGGTAGGTTAGTTAATCAGAGTCTGTGATTGGTCGTCTCAAGCTTTAATTAACTAAACGGCCATTAAATATTTCATCGAGCTTTGTGAATCTGGGTATCTGTATTGTATCGAAGAAAATGATTTACAATATCTTACTTGCTGCCTGAATAGTATTTCTCTGTGTGGAATCAAACATTCATATAGCTAAATTTAATTTCAGAAGTAGGTATGTAATCACTAGCCTTACTGCAACAAATTGCAGTTGTTTTATTTATTTGGTCAAAACACGTTTTTTCTGACACAATACATATATCTTTAACAGGACGCCTCTGCGTCAATAAATAAAAAATCTTCAAAAATACAACTTTATAATAATTTATATTCCTACGTAAACAACTATTTTAAACAGATTCATTTACCAATTCAATACTTAATACTTAATGTTTTGACCTTTTATTTTTGGTAAATCATGACATTTTTATTGGTTTTATTGTATTTTACTGGTTGTCATTGAAGTTATACAGCCTTTAGCTTTGTGTGCGAAATTTAAAAGTGTACTGTGGTTACATAAATGAATAATAATTAAGAAATAATAATTATACCAAATCATATCGGGTTTCCAACTTACGTAACCACATATTATAAGAGAGAGGAAATGTATATCAAATAATCTATTACTAATTGCTCCAGTATATTTGGGCAATTACGTACAGTTTAAATGTTATAATAATGAGGCCAAGTAATAGTTCATACGATAAAAAATTAGATTTCTTTAGCGTGTCCGACATATGCATACTTATACATACATAATAAGTATGTAAGTATTATTGTTTATTGCGATAATGTAATAGTTATTTATAAGCAGCCTGTTTTGCATAAGAAAATTTTGTAATGTAATTATAATATCTAAAGCTCACATAAGAACTAATACGACTTCGTTATAAATTATTCAAACAATAAAATAATTAAAGAATTTGTATAATTTAAAACTTATTCGTCTATATAAAGTCTTTATTTTCCTTACTATTTACAAATTGCCCCCCACTTAACATGATACAAAAGCAATCTTCCCTAACACTATGTAGCTAACAACTTTTCAGCTCCTTCCAAACTACAATAGATAATTCTAACACCTTATGGAGAATTTTTGATAAAGAGCGTCATCTTTTCATCCATTTCTATGCAGAAAAGACACAAAAAGAAACAAGTTTTTCTAGTTTTGTTACATAGTAAGGTCTCTAGCGGCAATATGTGTGTAAAATTACATAGAAATAACTTTTTTTCCTCAGGGCTCGTCCGCGGCCTTGCCGCACCGATAGCACCGCAACCCTTGGTTGATTGTGCATACCCTTAGTCTTACTCCACCCATTCCAAGATCACTGTGCCTTGAACTAGTCTGCACAGCGATTGGTAGGGTGAAGTTTTATATTGCTCTGTCTCCGGTCTAGAGTGACCGTAGATCAGTTGTCTTTTCCGGTCCAGAGCTATACACTCACACAAGATGTGCTGGGCTGATTCCTCCCCCTCGCCGCAGAGTCTGCATGCGAGGTCCCCTTCGAACCGCCCCATTTTATGCAGGTGTTTCTTGACGGCCATGTGTCCCGTCAAGAGACCTGTTGTGTTTCTGAGCTGTCCTTTGCTAAGATTTAGCAGCTCCACAGCTTTCTTTGAACTGGGTTCGTCAATTGTTGACTTCCGATGTCTGAGCCCTGGACAGAAATAACTTGCTTATTAAAAAAAAAGTCTGGACGTAGCCAGTGCGTTATGCTAGTGAATTTTCATACAAAGGTTTTTAATAGGAAATATGTCTTTTTTTAATGAAAGCAGGCATCAAATTTGGTATAACATATTGGTAGAATCAGTACCATAATTCATCAAAGTACCTTTATTGTTTGAAAAAGCACGAAAAGTCTCTTAAAATAAACTTAAATTTTCCTGAAAAAACTGGTCCGATTTTCCTGGCCAATGAACCTCTTCAAGCTATTTACTCTCCTGTTAAGATATAATTTAAAAGAAAGCTTTAGACGACACTCAAAAAAACAACAACGTTGGTACATGAAAATGTACAATTTTTTCACGAAAATCCGAATTTTTTTTACAATAACTTGTTAAATATTTATTATTAGTTACCAACATTTCATAAAAATCTTATAAACAATTATTTCTATAGAAACGCAAAAAAATCTGCGAAAACTGACTATTCTTTTTACAAAACAATTTCCTGGAACAATACATAAAATTCAACTTATGTACCTAATCTGTAATTAGGATTGGAGAAAAGAAAATGTACCATATATTCCTTAAGTCTGTCTGCTACTTTAAAGATTCATTTGACATTTGTGAATATAATTTATCAGATACTTAGATATTATGAAGATGTAAACTTAGATAATCCTATTAAATTAATTATTTCTTACCGTTTTGTACCAAAGTTGATTTAAATATTTTAATATTTTTCTTAAAAAATTCGCTAAATAGTCACATAATCTGACCTGTTCCAAAATATTTCCAAAACAAGAGTCTCTAGGTATATGGAGTGTTCTAGTAAACTTAAAGCAAAGCGCATGCCCTTCACTTCTGAAACACAAAATACAGGCTGTTCCATTTGAAAAAATTCAGTTACGGCAGTTTAAGTTGTGTCAGTCATTATTTGAGAGCGCCCTGTATCCGGAATCTCGATTTTTTTGACGAATAATATAAACGAGAACCTCTCTGAATACGTCACTTTTCTGGGACTCCGCTATTTATTGCTAAAAACCCTGTATCATAGTTATTAATGCTTAATGTGCCAAAACGTGAAAAGTTGCAAAATTAATTAATTAAAATAACTCGAAAACGATGGACGCTATCAAATTTTCCTCCCACAAACATGCATTGTAATTTTATACAAAATTAGGGCAGTTAAAAAAATATGTATCGCCTACTTCTGGGCCAGCCTGTGTTTGTCAAAATAATTTTGTAAAATGCAGCTAAAGATACCCTATAATTAACGTATACTATTTTTTTTCGTGTCAGATAAAACTGAAACTAACCCCGGCTATGGGCTCTAGGGGGCCTAGTTCGTGCTTAGTTGAAGAAATGAATTAAAAAGTCGCGGTCTTCTCAAAAGCGCATTTTTTCTACGAAAATGCGCTACAAATTATAGGCTATTAAACCATAAACTTCATAACTAAAACTACTGCCAAAGCATCAGAGAAAGGATATATTTTAAATGAATTTTCTGGAAATATTTTTCTAAAATGAACGACAATGACTGTTGTTGCTGAAACTTAAGAGTTTGTAAAACCCTCTTCTTGTGACATTTTCTCTACATAACCCGTATTCGTTTTAGGTTCTTTGCCTAAATGTTGCCAATTTTGACGTTTTGCGACTGACGTTTTGAGAGAAAAACCCCATAACTTTTTTGTATTTACACTTCCAAACCTAATTTTTTTTGCGTACTTTACGTTTTATGATATAAACCCGCGTACCAAATTTAATTGCCCGAACTATTATTTCCGGAGGTATAAAAATTTTCTGAAAGTAACGCCAAATTTTCCGGGAAAAACTGGGCTGATTTACCTGGCCAACGAACCAAACAACTCTCAACTTTGCTTGGGATTTTTTTGTCTTTGGTTAGTAGGTATAATCTTCCTCAATAGTTCACCAATAGACACAGACTGGTTTTTTCCTTCTTTAGACTCTTCAGTATGCCATACCTGGGCTCCAACTAGTCGGCTTTACGGCACACATTGCCATCTAATGCAGTGTAGCGCAATCTTTGATTTTGTGTTGGTTCTAAGACTCCGCAGCAGTTCCACGTATGCACACACAGTACCACAAGAAGGAAACTGTGGAAATAAAACTATTAAGCTAAAACAACTACTCTCCTGGCTAATAACACAACGGGTGTTGGATCACATCACTCCTTAGCCACCATCACCTCAGTCCTGCCGGGACTTGCATTAAGATATATACTAGGACGCACAGACCAGTTTCGTCCTTTTTTGGACTCTAGTATGCCTTACCTGCGCCCAAACAAGTCGACCTTGAGACGGACACTGCCTGCCAACACAGTGGAGCATAGCGCAAAGCAACAGCTATAGTTTGGTTGACGATTCTCGGCTTACATAGCAGCTTACACGTACACAGAGTACAGTAAGAGAAAGCTGTGGAAAGCAACACAGCGAACGAAAACAAACTACTTTCCAGGCTAACACCACGACGGGCGTTGAATCACTTCAGTCCTTGCGGTATGATGTATTGCGGAAGACGTAGACCAGTTTTGTCCTTATTAGCCAACAGTATTATATATTTGGCAAACCAAAAATGATAGTATCTATAAACTAAGACTGACCCTAGTTATGGGTTCTATCGGCACCATATTATTCTCTGTAGTATTCTCGTGATCTCCTCATACGCATTGTTTTATTTTACAAAGATGCAATAATGAAAACGCGCGTTATTGGAAGACTTTTCTCGATATTTCGGCCTCATACGGTATTTTAAATTATTTAGGAGAGTTTGTTTTTAATTTTGAGTATACAATTTTAGGATCATTACGAAACCTTGCCATTTTCGAAGATCGTAGTAACACCAAAAGATTACTTGCTAAACATTCTTGTACATGTTCTTTATAAATTTTATAATTTGCATGATGTTATTTTGGATAAGGGATGAACAATTTATATGTAAATGAGTGTCTCGACAGAAGAAGCGTGCCCAAGTCAGGAAGGTGCAGATGAAAATAAAGCTGTCTGTCTGCATTACTTACTTCTTGTAGTAGGGAGTCACTCGTCCCTCATTCACACATAATGATTCCTGAATAAATAGTGCAGGGTAAATTGACTGAAATTAAGTTTGGTAACCAGAATAGCATAAACGAGGTAGTGTATTTTCCATGGGTGCTTTTTAAAGCATGAGCTTAAGTTGACAGTGTTTTGAATGTTTTAAAACCGCGTTAAGCTTTCTGTTCAGTAACGGGAGTATCGTATAGTTATTCCCTCTTATTATGTATGTACCAAGAAAAGAAGGGGGATTGTAATGAAAGTTGAACTTTTCACCCTCTACTTGTCTTACAGGATCGTACACTTTGAATACCACAGTTTTCCGGTTCTTAGAAATAGCAATGAAAATGTCGTTGTAATAATAGCATTTTTAGTTGACAGATGTTAAAAAAGTCTGAACGCAGCAAGTGAGTTTCGGTAGTCTGTTTTCATATAAATGTTTTTAAGGTTAAATATGTTTTTTTTTTCAAAGATATCAAATCTAGAAGGAACTATAACCTTTATAGTGTAAACCATGTACCATATTTCATCAAAATAATTTTAGTGTTTAGAAACTACAAACATTTTCCGAACATAAATTTTTCCGAAGAAACTGATCGTACTTTCCTGACCATCGAACACCTGCCATGATATAATTATTTATAGAAAACTCTTTGACAGACAATTTTTACACGAAACTTTACAAATAATTTGTTTCGCAAAAAATCGCATTTTTTTTTACAAAACTTGGTTAAGTAATCTTACACCAAATTTATATAAAAATCTTTTTACGCAAAATCAACGAAAGCTTTTTACACGAAACTGCTGAACAATTTTTTTCCTCGAAAATTCGACAACAATTTTTGCAGGTGAGTTATTAAATTATTAGTTAATGACATTTCACAAAGATTTGACAAAAAATTGCAAAAGGACGAAAAGGTCTAGATATACCATATAGAGGTGCTACCTAATCCGTTTTCGTTTCAGGTTTTTTACCAAAATGTTACCAATTTTGACGATTCAAATCGCGACGTTGACGTTCTGTGGAGGAAAAAAACTATAAAATGTAAACAATATTTTTTCTGGTACATTTGACCCTCTTGCGCCAAAAAAACAAAATCATTTTCTCTATTACAGAGTTAATTTGTGGTCTTGTGCCTTTTTCTGATCATTAGTGATACCCACTTCTTTTTGCTATAACCTTGGCACACAGTTTACTTCTTACAATATAAATCGGCGGAACAAATTTTGTTGCTATAGCTTTATTATTTCCGGAGATATAAAAGTTTTCCGAAAGAAAATCTGTTCCGCTGACACCTAGACATCGTGCTGCTCGTCTTGAGTGGTGTAACGGCAGATGAAATTGGAATGGTGAATAAAATCGTGTTGTGTTCTCCGACGCGTCCCGATTATGTTTTTGTGTACACGATGGTCGTAAAGAGTAAGACGATTACGTGGAGAACGCAAAAATTTGAATTTGGTGTGGGACGGCATACAGTCCTTTTTTTTCTCCTTTGGGGCTCGTCCGCAGCTTTGCCGCCCCGATATCAGTGCAGCTCTTGGCCTATTGTGCATGCATACGATCCTTACATGGGGGTTAATGATATGGGGTGAGATAACATACGGTAGCTCATCACTTATAGCTTTTATTTACGGAAATTTTAATGAAAATGATTACGTACGAAACGTACTGCAGCCTGTTGCACTGCTACGAGGGTTAATTCAACCTCTTTTTCAACAAGACAAGGCACGTCCTCATACAATGTTCTTACAAGAAAATAACGTGACCCTGCATCCATGGCCTTCTCGCTCCACAGACTTGTCACCAACAGAACATGTGTGCGATATGATTGGCAATCGACTGGGGTATATTACCCAAACCACCAAATAACCCAGTTGACCTTCGGCACGAAATTGACTAAGCCTAGGATGATATTCCTCGGGATACCGTCAATAATTTAATTCCAAGTATGCCCCGAAGAGTTATATAATGCCTAAGAAAGCGGCGGACCCATTTATTATTAAAAAGCTTTCTAATTTTTTAATATATAAGTTTAAAAATGTAATAATTTTAAGTTTAATTAAAGACACATTGTTTATGCATTTTATTAAACTTGATCAACCCTTAGATAAATAAAGAAATTGATTTACATCATTTTATTCTATGTATAACTGCAGTTTCGCTGACGTTCTTAGCTTTGTCAAATACAGAATAAATGTAAACTTTTTAAATTCCAAATATGCACTCTACTTAGAATCTTACTCTTATTCTATATTTGGCAAAGCTGAGAGCGTCAGCCAAACTGCAGTAATACATACGATAAAATAGTGTAGATCAATTTGTGGCTAAGTTGACAATGGATTTACCTCAAGTATTGACCTCCACAATATCATATATGATCAATTCTTACTGGGTTTTCAGATTTTCTTGAAAGTCAGTATATATATATATATATATATATATATATATATATATATATATATATATATATATATATATATATATATATATATATATATATATATATATATATATATATATATATATATATATATATATATATATATATATATATATATATATATATATATATATATATATAAAGTCTGAAACTGACCTTGGATATGGGATCTAGAGGCTTTAGTCCGCGCTCATATAAAAGTTTTTTTTTAAATCGTCACCCTCTATAATAGCGAAATTTATTCTGAAAATTAGCTAAAAAAGCCTGGACGCAGCAAGTGCGTTATGGTAGTGAATTTTCATAGAAATGATCTGGCACAAAATATTTTATTATAACTTTTTTTTCTTGTAACATAGAAATCTAAATTTTGGTGCATAGTTTACTTTTTATATCGTAAACCTACCTACCAAATTTGGTTATCATATATTTCTTATTTTTTAAGATAAAATTTTTTTTCAAATTAAAACTCAAAATTTTCCCAGAAAATCTCGTTCGATTTTTTCGATTAACGAACTTGTCAAAGTCATTTACAAAAGGAAGGTACATGCCAAATTTTATCAAAATCGGCGTATTATTCTTTGAGATAAAAATTTTTTTCGAATGAAAACTCAAAATTTTCCCCGAAAACCTCGTCCGATTTTCTTGACTAACAAACTTGTCAAAGCCATTTACAAAAGAAAGGTACATGCCAAATTTTATTAAAATCGGCTTATTACTTTTTGAGATAAGAATTTTTTTCGAATGAAAACTCAACATTTTCCCGGAAAACCTCGTCCGATTTTCCTGGCTAACGAACTTATCCAAGCCATTTATAAAAGAAAAGTACATGCCAAATTTTATCAAAATCGGCCCATTATTTTTTGAGTTATCGGTGTGATACATATATATATATATATATATATATATATATATATATATATATATATATATATATATATATATATATATATATATATATATATATATATATATATATATATATAAACATATAAAAATTGAAAGTGACCCCGGATATGGGTTCTAGGGGTCCTATATCGCGCTCATTTGAATACATTTTTTCAAAATTCAAAAGTCGAGATCTCCTCATTAGTGAATTTTTTCTAAGAAAATTCACTAAAATGACAATTTGATATCTGCAAGAACCTTAAAGCTTCTAGATCCATTTGCGCAAAACTATTAATTTGATGTAATTATCACTATAATTAGAACCGCAGATCGGTTTCGCTCTAATTAGAGCTCGTCAGTACGGTATAATAATTACAGCGAGAACACACCTATAAAGTGATGCGGCTATGGTAGCCAGCCTCCTAGAACATTGTGAGATGTACGACAGGGTCTCCAAAGAGATGGAATTTTATTACAGCTCTAATTAGTAACGTGTACTGATGAGCTCTCATTAGAGCGAAACCGATCTGCGGTTATAATTATGGTGAGAATGCATCAAGCCTTACATACATTGTCCCTATATTAGGGAAGAAATGGGCGAGGGCTGACAATTTACACAATTGGTACTTGGTTGTACACAGTCTCTATTTTATAACATTTTGTGTTATTTGGAGCTTACCTGGTTCCGCACCGAGATGGCGACCCTGTCGTACATCTATCAATGTTCTATTAATTCGGTTATGAGACACATTGCTCTGCATATAAATATAAATAATTTACAGCTTTACTGAACTTAATTAGGAGCAGCTTTTTCTTTTATTAAAATCATTCTGCATTTGATTATTTGTTTTTGTGTTCTTTGTGTGTTATTTATATATGATAAAGCTTGATGCTTTTGTGTATAAGAATCTCATATTAATCCATCAACAAAAGAGTTTTCATAATATAACATACATTTTCCTTTAATTGCAGAACTCTTCATCTCTCCCATGGGCGACAGACCGGTCGGACGCGTTACGAAGGGAGAGCACTGGTCTGTCACCGCCTCCAGCCAAAAGGTCCCGTAGCACCGAGCGAGGGGCCACCTTCACTCCTGAGAGGAGGCGCAGTCCCTCAAGGGGTAACGGAGATATGCAGGAGTCGTTACTCGGACAAGCACTCGAGGGTGGACCCACTATACTCACTACAAATACCAACATGAAAGTGGAGGTGAGTAAAGTGTTAATGGTCTAATGAACGAATCTTGTAGTTACGTTTTTGTTAAAATTAGTTTGTCAATGCCGGTAGTTCCGTAATATGTTATAGATATGTGACTATAATTATTTAAGAAACCCGAAAATGCATTACTTAAAATCAAACATAATATGTGCAAAAAAACGGAGACGCAGTTACACCCTTTGCTTAAAGAAATATTTTTGGGAAAAAACTGTACATTTTGTTGTTTTACAAAGTTTATAAATAGCAGTTAAAATTTAGAAATAGAAAAAGTTAGGTGTAGAGAAAGTGAATTATGATTATCGATATCAAATCAGAATATCACTAGAACTTTCAGTGTGGTTGTGTTGTTGTATTATTGTTATTGTTAGTTAATGTTAATTTTACAATATGCTAGACAAAAAGCATGAACTTGTGCTGCATGTAAAATAATTTAACGTATTAGGTCTAAAAGTCTAAATATGTCAAAATCTCACTTCATTCTATTGGTTCTTCACCATGAATTTTAAGTGTCCTTAAGTATTTTTACTAACCAATACCAGAATTGAAATTTCGAACTTTTAGTTTTTGTTTAATACCTGTTTCTTTTGCAGCCAAGTTTTTACAAAATAGTAATGTAAAACATTATTTTGGACGTTTACTGTCGAATTATCTAAGACGCCGGTTTGCTAAGTTGAAAACTAGAAATTAGTGTAATATTTATTATTAGAAAAAAAAATTATTTTACTTTAATTATTTATTATTATCAATTTGTTGAGTAGGTTGATGACAATTTAGGCGCTATAAACAGAAGCAACCATTAGATGTAGATTTCAGCTTTTGCTTTATCTTCTTAGTTGGATACGGCAACCAATTGAATTTCTTGCTTCCAAATTACACCTGCTGTCTCAAAGAAACAAAGAAGCGGCAAAAAATATATAAATTTAACAAAGCTTTGCATGAGTCACAATGTTTTTCAATTTAGTAATACATTTTTTTAATAAACCCATGGCATAGCAATGGGCAACCCCCTTCCCACATTCGTTGCAGAGCTTTTTATGAGTAGATTTGAAACAGGCCTAGCAAATGAAACTATTTTCCCAGAGTAGTATTTAATACAAATCTATACAAGGTAGAAGATTTAATTGCCAGATTAAACAGTAAATTTAACTCCATTTAATTTACCTATGATATATAAATTAATAACAAATTACCCTTTCTTGTTGTATTGGTCATCAAAAATAGATACTTCGGAATTTGACATCCACAGAAAGAAAACCACTACTTTTAGTTACATTTTGATTGACTCACACCATAGTTTTGCACAAAAACAGCTAGCATGAATATTCTGGTTCATAAGTTGATACAGTTTTTCTTAAATTAAGAAAGAGGCAATAGAGAATTGGAATACATAAGTACGTAGCTAAGTTTAATGGCTACTCTATCTGGTTAGTGGAAAAATTTGTCAATAAACATAAAACAAAGAAAATTTTAGCGAAATCTACGACTTTCAGAAAAGAGAAAACAGACTAAATCATTGTCTGTTTACAATTGACATGGCAAATCATGAAATATATATTTTAATAGCTTTTTAAGAAAGCCAATTTACGGCTCACACAAAAAATACATTAAAAAGTTTTCTGGGTAAGTCAAAGGATAAAGATAAAACCATCGAATTGTCGGGAATCTATCAGATAGGTTGTAAGGATTGTGAAGTTAAATACCTTGGGCAAACTAAAATCTATTGGAACAGATTTTAGAAGCTTTTTAAATGTGCACATTGAGCAAAATGGCAAAGACAATAAGGTACACCGATTGGTCTCCTTAACACCATGCAAGCATTGCTTCTACCGTACATCTCCCTGATCTTGTGCGATAAGAACTTTAAGCTTTTTATCTCATTTTTTTGTAGACTTTATTACGAAACGACATATTTTTGAAGTTTGTTCATTTCTATCACTTTCCGTTCAAAAGATATTTAAATTTTAGACCGAAAGTGGCCATTTTATTGTATATTCCATTTCGGCTTGGTCTTGTCTACTTCTAACCAATCTAAATTACTAATCAGATTATACTTGACGAAAATAGCCAGCAGTGCGTTCATCAGTCTCTAACCGTTGACTCAGCGCCTCAGCTGCTGGAGCCTGGTGACATTGTACATTCTCCAGTGATGAACATATCTCCATTTATCGGCCATTTAGTGAGTGGTTGCCTCTTATTTAGTCACTCTATCGGGTGTCAAACACCGGCGTTTTAGCTATTAGTGGATGAGAATGTTAACGATTGAGCATCTGGTGAGGCGTGCCCATATTTCGCGGGTCTTAACAGTAAGCTGCTGACTGCTAAAATGTAGGAATAGATGGCGTTTGCTGAAGTCAACCGGCAACGTGGCACATTCTCCCGCCAACATCTTCGAGTAAACAAACAGCACATGATTTCCTATGATCCGGATCTGGATACCCACGACCTGGATTTAGATCTGGTTATCTGGATGCTTAGGACCTGATTCTAGATATCTGAGACTTGATTCTGATTCTAAGAATTTGATTGTGCCCGAGACCACCGCCCCCTTTGCCGTCGGTGACTGAGGCACCGCCTCCGCTAGAGCTCCGGATCCCCCCGGCTATGCTCGAAGTGGATAGGCCACTGAATACGCCGGGCCGGTGTATTGTTGGTTGCAACAAAATGAGCCTGGTTTTGGTCGTTATTTCTTATGGAAATTATCATCGGGAAGTGGTCAAAAACCCCTATAGTTATATCTACTGTTGACGTACGCGTGCCAGCGTCTGACGAGTTGTAGATGACGGTAAAACAGCCTGGAAACTCTTTAGCATTGTAATCCTTTTACTTCCTGCTGGTACCGTTTATCGTTTTAGCGATTTTATCATTGTAAGTGTAATGAGTCTAAAAGGACTGTGTACTTGCATTGTGCAAGTAATGTTTTTGTTAAAATTTTTGGCGTGGAATAGTGCGCTATTCCAATTAGTTTGCATCTTCTTTGCAAGTACAGAAATAACGCATGCAGAAGAGCCAAGATCACGTGGTTTCTATGATAACAACATAAACCAGAAACGTTGGTGAAGGAAATGTTTTTCCGTTTTATTGCTTTCGACGTTAAATGGACCAATGTGGAATAGTACATTATTTGTAGTTAGTCAATGCATTGTTAAAATTTACTTTTTGTAGGTGAAGCAATCACGACGTTAAATTGTTTGTGTCATAATAACGTATTTTAGGACAAACTTTGATTGTTCAAAATGTTTAAATCATAAACAGTAACTGTAATAATATAGCTTGCATTTATTTGTTTTAGAAAGGCAATTCAGATTCGTCGCTGCAAGCCCAATCGACTGGAGAGGATAGTAATAGTAGTGATACAGTAATGTCAGATCATGGAGAATCTGTTACCCCAAAGACTGAACCACCTTCCGATTACCCAATGCTGGACGATC
This sequence comes from Tillus elongatus, assembly GCA_964006375.1. Lineage (NCBI taxonomy): Eukaryota > Metazoa > Arthropoda > Insecta > Coleoptera > Cleridae > Tillus > Tillus elongatus. Next base: position 114,417,203 of record OZ023265.1, read on the forward strand.
ATCACCCTTTCAGTACCAACGGCGGACTTATGGACCAGAATAGGCCCCCTTCGTTTCCTGGCGCTTTGCTTGGATTGCAAGGTAACTTTATAACCTGATACACGTACTTTCTAAAATGTATGAACGATGCATATATCAAACGAAGCCTGAAACATTCTATGTGGTACATACAGGTGTCCCACATAAGAACCCCTACAGAGCCGACGTATGTAGAGAACCTAAAATGTGATGATTTAGCGCAACTTACTCATTACCAAGTTGCACCTGTAAGAAGTTATAGGGGCTCAAGTGGTGATTCAGAAATAACGGAAAAATTATATCTTGAAAACCGTTTATTCTGCAACCAAACCCAGCACATAAAGTATGCTTAATATCATCAGTAATGGGCGGTAATTTCAACTTTTATGTTCCTCTACTAATCTAAAGGGTAGTATAGATTTAATCAGCATCCAAATTTAAATATATGAATTTTTGACAAATCATACCGTTTTTTTTTAAGTAAATGCGATCAACTGAAGCAAGATCGGATTATTATTTAAGAAAAGTGATAAAAAACAAACAAACAAAAAAATTATCTCAATTTTAGGGTATAATCACAAACGATCCGCCTCTGGCACCATTTCAGACTGATTTAAAATAACATCCAGTTAAGGCGCACAGTGAGGCTATTTCATTGATTCTTATAGACTAAACGGCTTTCGAATTGTTGTTGTTATTTCTGTGGAAATTTTGTCTCATGGGTGACATATTCAATTGATAGAAAAATTTCAGATGCTTTGGAGTGAATTGTTTACAAAAGCCAGCTATCACTAAGTGAGTGGTGGACGTGCCGCCACCTAGTTGCGGAACCAGGTAGTATGTTGTCACGCCAGCTCCAAATAACACAAAGTGTTAAAAAATAGAGACTGTATACAACTAACTAACAATTTAGAAAATTGTCAGCCCTGGCCCATTTCTACCCCAAGATAGGGACAAAGTATGTAAGGCTTGATGCATTCTCGAAACAATTAGAACCGTAGACCGGTTTCGCTCTCATTAGAGCTCTTCAGTACGGCATACTAATTGTAGCAAAAATGCACCAAAAGTAATACGGCTATAGTATAGCCAGCCTTAAATCACTAAGTGAGTGGTGGACGTGCCGCCACCTAGTTGCGAAACCAAGTAGTATGTTGTCACGCCAATTAGTATGCCGTACTAAAGAGTTTTAATGAGAGCGAAACCGGTCTACGGTTCTAATTGTTGCGAGAATGCATGAAGCCTTAAAAGCCAGCTACTTAATTTTAACATGTGTGTGTTTGGAAAGAAAGGGATGACATTGGAAGGATATCCATCATTCATAGACTAAATTTAAAATAAATACGTTTAAACAGGTCCAATGATATGCTTAGCAAATGGATTAAGTTATTCCACGTATTACGAAACTACTATAACGCACTTGCGACCTCCCGACTTTTTCTTATTATCTTATACATTCCAGTAATATTTTACATGAAAATGAGTTAAGCTTTTAGGTCAACTATTTAGTATACTTCGTGTGCTGTATCGAACCTTTCACCGATAGGTGGCAGAATTCTTGGTTTTAAGTTATATATGGAGTAGTTAAAAAACATTTTTACTTCTTAGACCAATCTTGTACAGCTACTAAGTCATCATCATCATCATCATCATCATCATCATCATCATATATATATATATATATATATATATATATATATATATATATATATATATATATATATATATATATATATATATATAACCTATGTATGATTAGATTATCTACATGTTTTCTTTACTCGTCCATTCACATCCACTTTATAACTAAGGTTAAGAAATTGTACAATCGAAGGGATATTCCAATATTTTAACCCGCTTTATTATTCTTCGGATGTGCGTAGCAGAGCTACAAATACACATTTCTCCTTTCTTTCTGTTCCCTTTTATATGACTGTCGTTCTGGATATTTACGTACTCGTTCTACTCGCTATCCTTTTCCATTTATATTCCTCAGACTATACCTTAGATACGTTTCCAACGATTTGAAAAACGAATTCGGAGACGCGTATATGACAACAAAAACTTTTTCACCTTTCTTTTATATCTCTTTTGGTAGCTTCTATGATTCGACAAGCCGTAATCGATAGAAAACCAATATTAGTAGAAAATCTGATGCTCGTGTTATAAAAAATGACAAACCCATTTTTTTTTCGTCACTAATAATTAGAATTGTTACATAATGTTTTGGCTGTGAGCAATCAGGGCTACACTCTGTTCACAAATATAAGTATTTACTTAAAAAAAAAAAAACAAATTTATTAATTATATTTTTGTTAAATTGTGTTATGGCTGTGTGTAATAAGGATTATTTTATGCTCTATTCGAAATTCTGAATATTTAAGTTACACAAATTTGAATAAATGATGTATTAGTTACATTGTTTGTTGACTTGGGATTGTTGCTTTTAAGCACTTGTGGTTTCTTATCGCTCCGTATTGCATTCAAGCGTGCTATCTAGGGATGTATACAGGTTTCCAAAGAAAGGCCAATGCAACGTGCCGCTGAGGCAGAAATATTAAATTTTAAGGCAACGTACGTATATGTATCAAAAAATGTAGTTCGTCACAAATATAACCGCTCTAAGGGGGGCACTCTTCCAGAATGGTATGTTACAAAATGTTGATTTTTGTTATTCGATTTTATTAGAAAGAAAAAATCAGTATTGTGAACAAAGCTTAGCAAATAATGGACTGTGTTTCAAAATGAAACGAACGTTTACTGATAAATCTAACTATAGATCTTGGACGCTCTAGGAAATGATGAGGATTGATAACGAGCTATCCGCTAAACGCGTGTTCTTTGTGGCTAAAATCGGTTTGTCGATTAAAGGCCGCAAGCGTAGATACCAACAAAGCACTTTCTGAAGAGCAATATCTATGAAAGTATCGATAGAAAAGCAGATATCTCCAACCTTTCTCATGTTGTGTAAAAAGGAAGGCTGAATGTGATAGGTGAATCTCCCATAGGATGAACAGCGTATCTATAGATTGAATCTAGGAAGGACAAGAGGCCTTGTAGGTGACTTTTCCTAGATGAAATGCAATTCCGTATGTTTTGAGACGTTAAACATAACCAGATTTGCAGGGCTCCCGCTAAGAATCTTACAAAGGTCATTATTTAGGGAGTTAGCTATTTCGATTCTCGTCGACGAGGAGCTAGAAGCAGATATTGGGTAAGTCGATGATAAGGTACTGCTAAGAGTGCTATCATTGGCAAAGCTATGGATCCGACTGTTGGTTTTCAATAAAAGTCCATTTATATGTCACAGAAAAAATGTGGGACACATAACGAAACCCTGGAGAACACCCGCATTAATTTATGATTTATCTCATGAAACACAATCGACAACATGCAAGGAGCGCTTCTTAGGAAAACAAGATATCCATACACATTGTTTCGAAGGCAAAGTTTACTGAGGAGTACCGCATGACAGGCTAATTCCGACTAATTGAATGATTTAGAAATATGCAATAAAATTGCATCACTTCTCCAAATGTTTCGAGAAATTAAATCGGTTTTACAGTATATTCATTCATCACTTTTTCTATAACTTTACAGAAAACTGACAAGAGTGGAAGTTGGACGTTAGTGTCCCATATCGAACTGGTCTCCCATTATTGGGACATGCTTAATTTGAGTTTGTTTCCAAGAAGATGGAAATAAGATCATCTTACAGGACATAGAAAAGAGGCGACATACATTGGAGTCAGTTGACTCACATTTTCAAAGATCTATTGCTGGCATTTCATCGAGTCCTGACACTTTGATGGCCAAATTTTTCAGTAAATGCTAAGCATATGATGCCTGAAAGATATTTCTCGCTTTTTGTCTTTACGGTGCTGGTGGGCTCTTTCCCTGCGGGTCAGTGGTGGCCTCTTTCCCTGCGGGTCAGTGGTGGCATATGGAGTAATTAGCTCAGATTTTTCTTGTGACGATACAGCAAATACTTCATCATTTGAAGCCAGACCAGGAAAGGTGCTGGTGGCGAAATGTCCTATTCGTTTTGTTTTGACAAGAAATGTCATTGTCTCTTACTTATTGTTGGAAGTTATTTTTGACGTGATTGATTACTTGCTTGCATTATGTTCCTTGTTTGTATAAAGGCGGTGTGAGTTTCTCTGGTAGAGTTTTGGTGCGAAAAATTGTTTAGTAACCACTGCTTTTCGGCAGGCTGAATTGAACCAGGATATTATTTGTAAACTTTATGAACTTAAAATTTTGTCTGAAAATATGTTTTCGGTGCAACATAATGAGAATTTGCATGTACTGACATCTAATTATTGTAAAAAAATATTTGTAAATTAAACAGTTGAAGTAAAGACTGTAAGCCATTTATTTTACGGAGAAGGGGACAAAAAAAAAACAATTTAGATCTTAGTAAATTCATTAAGGTGTATTGATGCTATCGCTACAAACCGGTAAATGCCGTGAGAATTAGCCTCTCCATTTTGCGATTACCGTAAAAATTCCTAGAAGTTTTTCTATGCATAATAAAAACTTACAAGTAGGAGGTAATCTCTTGACCACATGTGCACAAAGACATCTAAAAACTGGTGATTTATTATAATCAGGTTAATTATACAGATATGGGTTACCATAGAGACAATTTATTCTATCTTGCATGCCAGAATACTCAGATACTTGTGATTTATAAACCGTACATTGAAAAAAATTTACGTCATAAATTCTATTAGTTTTTGAAACGAGTACCATAAACTCCGCAATCATGAATATCATTTCCATATATTTGTAGTTTTAATATCAAAAACTATTTAATTTTTTCTTTTGATATGTTTATCTCGTTATAGGATGCGCATAGGTGTATTATAACTGTGGCCGGGTTTGAAAGGAGAGTAATGGTATTGGTCAATATTCTTAAACACATTGGCATTCCATTTCTTTCCACTCTGCGAGAAGATTTCGTTTCATGTATTTAAATTGTTAATCCTTTATTTGTTTGTTTGTTTTGACCTTAGTTGACCCAAAGTCTCCGCAATGTATCAAGTTCTGGCGTAGTTATTTTGTTAAATTCCCACTCATTACTTAAACTTTATGTATTATAATTCATGTAAATGGGTTTATTATATGGATTTTATGAATCTTCATATTCGTATTGCGAGTGTTTAGTATCCGGCTACCAATTAAATTAATTTAGAATTTTTACGTTTTTACACAGACAGGTTGGTTGCGATAAGGAGATTATCATATACATTCAGTTGGCTGTGAACTTTTAACATTTGTTCAAATCTCTTCTAAATGAACTAGGTGTAAAGGAATATTAGATTTTCAGTTCAATTTTTACATAAATTGTGTCAAATCGTTCGTGAAAGCTGTCTGATTTTAGTGACACTGCGATATCTGAAATCGTCTTTAAAGCGACTTCCCTTGAATATTGTTGGATTCGTAACTAATTCAAGTGAAATTCCATATTCATTTACAATATGACAATTCTTCATATCGACACTTTTCAGCAATCGCTGAAAGCCTTTTATATAGAGAAAACGGGAAAGTAGAATCTTCTGAGAACGGAGATCACAAAATCCAGTCGCCAGCAAATACATATATAAATCTGCTGGAGAAATAATTTGACTGAAAACAGGCCTATAATCATAATATATGCTAAAAAAACATTACAAAATACTTCATTTTTATAAATTAAAAGTTTGGAGGCAGCAAGTGCGTTATGAAAGTGAATTTTCATAAAAACTTTTTTAATAGCAAATATGTTTTTAATGCAAGCAGGTATTAATTTGGTTACCGGCATAATCTGCATAGTAGAAGCAATGTACCATATTTCACTAAAATAACTTATTGTTTAAAAATGTACAAAATTTTCCGAAAATAAACTTTAAATGTTTCCGAGTAAACTGGTTTTCTAGCCAACCTTGGGTTAATAGCAAATTGTCGTATTGAAATTTGAAGCATTTAATGAAAATTCGCTCACAAAACGCACTTACAAACATGCATAATAATTCGATGAAAAATGCAAAAATGCAATAATTAAAGGAATGTTCGAAAACAAAAAATTATATGTATGACCTACGACTTATGGGCCACCTGTGATTGTCAAAATAATTTAATAAGGTGCAGCTCGAGACACCCTATAATTTACGTACACAATTTTTTCTCGTACCTTGCATAATAACAATTATCGTAGAAATGCGTTACCCTGTATATATGTAAACAGATAAAAGCTGAAACTAAACCCGGATATGGATTATAGGCGGCCTAGTTTGCATACATTTGAAGAAATCTTTTTAAAATTCAAAAGTCGCGGTTTCCTTATTAACGAATGTTTTCTACGAAAATTAGATAAAACTTAGAGACCCCTAAACCATAAACTAAAACTACTGCCTAGCGTCAGAGAAAAGGTCTATTTGAAATGAATTTTCTGGAAACATTTAAGTAAAATGAAGGTCAATGATAGTTGAAGCTGAAACTTAAGGGTTTGTAGAACACTCTTCTTGCAACATTTTCATTACACAACCCGTATCTGTTTGAGGTTTTTTGCCTAAATGTTGCCAATTTTGACGTTTCAAATCGCAGGATTGACGTTTTGAGGAAAACCCCCATTTTTTTTAAATGCATATAACTTTTTTGTCTTTTAACTTACTGACCTAAATTTTGGTGCATGGTTCACTTTTTACTGAATTTGCGTAGAAAATATTAAGTATTGGGGAGATCCCGACTTTTGAATTTTGAAAAAATTTTGCTAATGAGCGCGAACTACGACACCTAGAACCCATATCCGGGGTCAGTTGCAATTTCTATGTATGTTATATATATATATATATATATATATATATATATATATATATATATATATATATATATATATCTTTTGGAATGTTGCACTACACTGTAATCACTTTTAAATATAAACTTTATTTGTTTGCTGTACTTTTTGTGATTTATTATTGGTTTGCGTGGGCTGCAGTTTCGAACCCTCCCGGTTCATCATCAGAACGCTACTGAGAGAGAGTAGCGTGCTGATCATGAACGGTTGGAAACAGCAGTCCACGCAAACCAATAATAAATCACAAAAAGTACAGCAAACAAATAAAGTATATATATATATATATATATATATATATATATATATATATATATATATATATATATATATATATATATATATATATATATATATATATATATATATATATATATATATATATATATATATATATATATTTGTGTGTGTGTGTGTGTATCACACCGATAACTCGAGAAATAATGGGCCGATTGTGATCAAATTTGGCAGGTCCCTTCCTCTTGTAAGTGGCTTGAATAAGTTTGTTAGCCAGGAAACTCGGACCAGGTTTTTCAAGAAAATTTTGAGTGTATTATGAAAAAAATCTTTTCTCAAAAAGTCAAAAAGCTATGGTAACCAAATTTGGTAGGTAGGTTTATGATATAAAAAGTAAACAATGTACCAAAATTCAATTTCTATGTTACAAGAAAAAATATATTTGGTGCCAGATCATTTCTATGAAAATTCACTACTATAACGCACTTGCTGCGTCCAAGCTATTATAATACAAACACGCGTACCACGCGTGCCCTAATTTTATTATTTCCGGAGTTATAAAAAATTTCCCGGAAAACTTGGGCCTATTTTCGTGACCAACGAACTTATCCAAGCCACTTGCAAAAGGAACTTTCCAAATCTGATCCAAATCGGCCTATTATTTTTTGAGTTCTCGGTGTGATACATATATATATATATATATATATATATATATATATATATATATATATATATATATATATATATATATATATATATATATATATATATATATATAATGGAAACTGACCCCGGATATGTATGCTAGAGGGCCTCATTTGAAGAAATTTTTTACAAATTCAAAAGTGGCGATCTCCTCATTAGTGAATTTTTTTAAGAAAGTTGACTAATAAATGGGGAGTGACTTTTTAAAACGCAGTTTTTAACCACAATCAACTTAGGAGATATTTGCAGATTATTGTTGTGAAATAATCAGTACCTGCTTTTGGTTGCTACTCACTTAATTAGTTGACACCTATGATCCTGTTGAATTACCACAACCCATGTCAAATCCATGGAACGAAACCGCGAATAAAAATCAACATGGCAAAGGAAAAACCATATTTGCAAAAGAAAACTTTTCGTCAAAGTTGGATTTTATGACCAAATATAATTACCAAATTTTCGTAGGAGGGTAATGAATTTCAATACTTAAAAAGTAATGACTTACATAAATAATATAAAAGTAAAATTTCAATAGGTCATTACCTTCAACGCAATGGCATTGTATTTCAGCGTCTTAGTCGTTTTGATTATTATATTGCAGATCTGTAGATTGTTTAATGAGTCGTATAGACCTTTGGCCTCTCAGCGCGGCCACCCCAATGAGTCTTTTGTTCATAACTCTTGTTCCTAATAGTTGCACAAAAAATCAGACTTTTCATGTAGTCCACTATTTTCTTGGGGGCTATTTTACCTATTTCATGGGGTGTTACGGTCAACCCTCCAAGATATTTGAGCCTTTTGCAGAAATGAGCCATGCAGTCGCATACCAACTGTTCTGTTGTTCCTGCTGCTTTGGTGCAGTATCTGCAGTTTTCGCTGTCCGCCTTGCCCATCTTCATAAGGTAATACCTTAATGAGGAGTGTCCTGTGATTATTATCACGTCGTTCTTGTTCAATCCAAAAACACTTCAGACTTCTCTGTTGATATGGCTGTTGAGCCTGGCGTTTTCCTCCAGTATGACAGCATTTGGTTCTTCCCCAACTGTCAAATTCATTCCTTACGTGACTTTTGTTAGTCCACAATAGCGCTCGAGACCATATACTGGTGTTTTTGCTGCCCTTTTTTCAAGACTATTTGTTTCCTCGTTTCCTTCAATGCCTTGATGGCCTGGCATCTACATCAAAGTTACTTGGTTGTGCGTAGCCATTTGCTTCAGGGAATCTTTGCTTCCCTATGTCGGTTTAGATTTGGTTTTTAAATCTTTCAAGGTCTTCTGTGCTGCCTGGCTGTCTGACAGGGTGTAGATCTCTTTTAGTCTGTTTTGTATGCACTCCTGTGCACAGATATCTATAGCAAGCATTTCTGCTTGGAAGATGGTGGAAGTTTTTCCTAGGGACTAAGCGAATCCAAAGTTATATCCTCTTATTCCCAATCCTGCTCCCTCTATTTGTTTAGACCTGTCTGTATACATACAGATAAGTTGTTTGTCAGCCTTGCACTGTCCCTGTCTTGTGTTTGGCTGTCGTTTATCACACCGTTAAATGGAATGATGAAGACCAGTGACTCTAGTGGAATTATTTACAGGATTTTTAAGTGATCAACCAAGTCTCCTGGTTTGAATTTGTCCGCTTGGAATAGTCTTCAAGCATTTAGTGCTGCTTCCCTCTTCATGCATATGGGTAATGGAGCAAGATTCAGCATTGTCTCTATTGCAGCTGTGATGCCATAGCCCTCGTTATTTCAAGACAGGTCTGCCTCTGCAATTTTTGCAATTTGCTTTGTGTTGAGGCTTGCTCCGTTTTTGGCCACTATAGATGCATATGTGACCATGGGTTTGACCACAGTTTATCATCCTGTGATTTAGCTTCCATGTCATTCCTACGAGTCTACGGCATATTCAGATTGTCATTATTGAATTTTGACAAGTTGTCGTAGTTACCAAGAGGTTATACATAACATTCCTTTAAATGACGCGAGTCAAAATCACAGCTTCACTTTCTTTACTACATACTGCAAAGTTAAGAAGTACCTTGTAGCGTAGTGCTTGAGTGGGTTAAATGTTGGAGCCTTCTGTCCTTTGGAAGGGACGTAAAGCCATCTCTCATGTGTCATGTGATCTTGGGTACCTTGAAGAGCCCTACCTTTCTTTCAGAACAAAATAGATTGAGTACACTTTTTACGATGGTGAGGAAAATTGTTCCTGGCGTCAATATTTGGCTAAAGTATAGCGAAATAGGCTGACGTTAACTAAATAATTAAAAAGCGCTTCTTTGTGCTGACATTTTTCAAGAAATTATTAGAAGCTACATTTTTTAGTGGACAGACTGTAGTAAACAGTTACAATTAGGAGCATGCTTATTCTAGAAACATGTGAGGATTAGAATTTAACATAAGCATCTTAAATAGTGCTGCGAATTTAATCGTAACATCCACATAGCTGTGATAATCTACTCTCTAAAAGACATGCTCATGAAATGAATTTGGGGTCCATGACTCTACCACAAAAGAATATTCGCATTCCTATACCCATAAACTTCTGAAACGTTTGCTCAAGTTTTAACGAAAAAATGCCAATTTCCATTAAAACATCCCTCATTTATCCCCTATCTCCGAAAGCGATCTTACCCAAAAATAATTGGAAGCGTTCCTTTGCCGTGTGCTAACTGGATACTAAATTTGAAGATGATACGTCAATTCGTTCGAAAGCTATTGCACCTACTAACATACAGCCAAAAACAATTTTCGTCCCAGAATCATGTTTTCTATATGTTTTGAGACTTTTTACGCCGTTTTAGGAAAAAAAAATTCTGTTCCCGATATTTCACCCGCACACATCAACGCATTAATTTTATTTAAGCACAGAATACCAGATGTTTGATGAAATTGGATGTTTTCCAATAAACAAACCCTGAAACGGTATATTACTCCAGTTATAACACACAAAAAATGTCAATTTTTACCAAATCATTCCCCATTTATCCGCTACCCCTAGAGCGATTTTACCGAAAAACAATTCTAACCGTTCGTTTATCTGGTGCTAACTGTATACCAAATTTGAAGACGATATCTCAATTCATTCTAAGGTATCAAGTCTACAAACAGAGATTAAGACCGACAGACCGACCAGACACAAAAAATTTTCGTTCCCAAATCATGTTTTCTATATGTTCTGACACTTATGACGACGTTTAAGCGAAAAAAAATTTGTCGCCGGTGCCATAGTAAAGTAAAAATAACAAATAAAGAAAAAAATATTTAACGGATTTTAAATGAACAAGTTTATAAGACTTTTGAAGGCGGTGCCTTGTTGCGATAATTATTTGCACACTACTTACTACAAAACCAGCAAGTAAAATAATTTTTTTACTCTAAAAATATATAAAGTTGATGGCTAATTTTACAGGTTTAATATGGCAGTTTTGGTATATAACAGCATATATATATATATATATATATATATATATATATATATATATATATATATATATATATATATATATATATATATATATATAGTGTCGCCGTTAAATATCGCATCATTTGCGATATTTTTTATTATTTAGTAGAAAAATTTAGAGAGTATAAACAGTTTTTAGTTTGAAATAATGCACAATCACGGAGACGATTTTTTTATTGATTGGCTATATCTGTTAAATTTGGCACATCTTCACATTAAAAAAAAGATTTTGGTTATTTTTCAAAATTTCGAGAATATTGAGTGGCTCCTTTCTCGGTTTTCTGCCCATCCACTAAATTTCAACAAAATTGGACCACTTTGATCTTTACACGTTTTGTTTACTTAACAATGTTTGGTTCATTCGAATTAATCAAAATCCTGAAACGATCCGTTAATATGTAATACACTCGTCTTCTTTTTCGTACATCTTGACTTTTTTGTGCCAAAAAACTTAATCCTTGTCTGGAATATTTTATGGAGTTTGTTTACCACAAACAATATTTTGATCTTCTGCTAAGGGGGACACTTAGACCACCAATCGCACTCAACATTTTTTTAAATGCTCATTTTTGTATTGCCAGTTCAGAGAATTGAATCTTGGCACATAATATACGTTTTACCCTAGAAACTTGCCTACCAAACTTCGGTGCCATAGCTTCCCGGAAGAACTGGTCCAATTTTAAATCCAAAATTAGAGATCCTAGTTTGATGAAAAATTAAGTTATTAAATCTGAGACATTTTATGAAAATAACGCACATGCTCCATCTGGAATTTTTTAGGCTTTTTGAAGATGGCATTATATTTATTAAGCTACATTTCCTTCTTACACAACAGAACATCATTAAAACTGATTTAAACTGTTCTTTGCGACATAGGTAACTTACACCGTAGGTAACTTACACCAGTTCAGCAGTTTTAATAAATGTTGTGGCTTTTGGGTTCTGTAAAAAACGATAGAGTAACAATGTCAGTTTCAATTTCCTGATAAGATTAATTTTTCCAGGATTAGGAGGACTGATGCCGGGACCCTCAGGAATGCATAACAGTGCAGACAATTTTGGTAAGTTGTTTTTATTATTATCTCTTACTTGAGTGAGTATTGAAAACCTCTTCAGAGTAATACCTATTCTTAATATACAAAACACCACTGTGCGAAAACACGTGTAAAAAACAACTTTGTGAGAGTTAAATAACAATTGATTCCAGATCCAACAAAAGAACATTAAGAATACATCATTCTTGTTATTTGCGCGGTACTTTGAAGGAAGACGCTACAAATACAAATTCGAAATAATATAAAAGATTACGTGAAACGTAAAAACAAGATGACATCTGCCAACGGTCAGAGGCACACACAAAGGGGACCTCGAACTTCTTGCATTAAATATTTCATTTTCATCATAGAAATGTCAGTACAGTTTTGGCAGTGTCGGGGTCCTGCTAACATGTCACGTGACCTGACAGCGCAGACCAGCGAAGGTCCACAGAGGGCGACTTATTATGAAATATGAAAGTGACAGCGTATTTATTGCGAGCGGAAAACTTTCCTTCGGCTAAAAAAACATACATACTTGAATTACAAATGAATCGGATGGACATAAAAATTTCCGAGTTCGAATGTGATGTTTTGCTAAAGTCATTTTTTATTTAGGTATTGTTGTGTGGGGTATATGAACGAAACTAAGCTTTCGTAAATAAAAAATTGAATTTGTAATTTGAAATGTCACACTACAAGCTTCACGTCAACTTGTTTTTTATTTCGCTTAGCTGTTGGGACAGCTTTTTATTTTAATCGAAGTTATTTTAAGCAAACATACAGATGTAGAAACTTCCTCTCGGGCTCGACAAGAGCTTTTATTATCTCCTCTGAAACCAGTTTTGTCTTTCATATACATGAAAATCTGTCCCTGCGTTGGAGTGTTTTGATCAAAATAAAAATGACATATGACGTGTTTAAAACGTCTATGTGATATGTGTATAATAATAATAACACCACAGTAGACAAACTCCGCACCCAGAAGTCTTCGACTTGTACGGGGGAGCTTACACACACACACACACACACATATAGATAAAGGGCATCATCCATAAATCATCAGAAGCCGGCCTTTCCACAATCGTGTGAAAAAGACCGACTGTCTGAATACGGGACTCGAACCCGCGACCTCCTAGTCCAATTCAAGAGGTTACTTACCTCGCCAACTGAGCTATTCGACCTGTTATTCCATATTTAACATGAAAATAAAATTAACGTATCATTACAATAGAAATCATAGCGTCAATGATAATAGAACATTGTGGGATCTACCACAGAGACGCCATCTCGGTGCGGAACCAGGTAGTATGTTGTCGTGACAGCTCCATTTAACACAAAATGATATAAATAGAGACTGTGTACAATCGCCCAACAATTTTGTAAATTGTCAGCCTTGGCCCATTTATTTCCTAATATCGGGAAAACGTATGAATGTATGTACAGACAATGATAATAAGAAAATAACTAATCAACATTTTTACAAATATTTTTAATACAGTTAGGCGTAATCTGTTTCATTTATTTAAAAGAAAAGTTTTCAAGAAAGGGGAATCTATTAAATCAGTTGGCTAATTTAAAACAAGGCAGTGCATGTATTTTTTATCTCTCGAGTTCTCAAAAAGCTAATTTCTCGCTTGTCATTATATAATGTGGTGGGTTCGTTATCCTTTCTATATAACCTCCCCCCACATAATCTGCTCAGATCTTCTGGAGGAAAAGGTGTCATTTATGTGGTGTCATTTATTATTTATGCAGTGACTTACTGTGGGCCTATGTTGAATATCGATAAGATGTTTTGCAAATGTAGATTTGTTAGCGTTGTTATTTCTAAGTGCAGAAATATATTCTTTGGGTGTTTTAAACTTTTAGAAGTTTGACCGATATAGACTGCGTTGCAATGTGTAAAAGTTAATTTATAAATTCCAGATTTTGTCAGGAAACATGATTTTTTTCTACGCTAAATAGTAAATCACGTGTCGTGTTGTAAGATTTGAGAGCAACTTTTACTTCCACATCGTTAATACGTGTGGCGAAACCGTTTTCAGAGAAGAAAATAAACATTTTTTGAAGCCTGAGAAGTTTATACGTATGTATTTAGTATAGAAATTTTTAACGAAATAAGGACAACAATCAATAAATTTGTTTTCCTATACACAGACGTTCTAAAATGAGTCTTTATCTAAGAAACCTACTTACTTAACAAAACTGTAAATGTCTCTTTGAAAGAAAAGTTAATAAACGACAGGCGCCTTATGGTAACGAAATTTGATAACCGTGTTTGTCTGTTAAGAACTGATTATTTAAAATTTCAATTGAAGTTCCCAATTTCAACTTTATATAGTCACATGAGTGATGTTGTCGTAGCAAAAATAAATAAATGTAAGATTATACTGCTCATATTCGTCGAGTCGTCAGACCTATTTTTATTTAGATGACATTTAATCCGCCAGTTTAAGGTTGACAATTCCGACAAAACAAAATTGGGAGCCAAAATGTCAAGCAACATAACCTCAGCCCATTCTATATATTGTATCTGATTTCGCGGTTTATTTGCTAAAAACGAATTTTTATCGTTTTGGTGCGTTAGTACAAAATAAGTTTGCCTTGGCCAATTGTTATTGCACCAGAACGTTCAATCGTAAAACTGCATTATGCCAAAAGTTTATAGATTGGATAGGTTGTCTGGTACCTCTCGACCAGTCAGAGAGTGGAGCAAGAATACGTGACATGCACAATAAGCCAAAGGTGTTGCAGTGCCGCGGACGATCCCTGAGGGAGAAAAAAAAGAATACGTCACATTCCCAATTTAATTCTATTGGAATAATAGTGCATCGAGTATTGAAATTAGCCGGCATTTTTATGTTAGTCTTTTCAAAGTTATGTTCTTTTGGAACTTATAACAAGATTAAATATTTAATAATAAGTTAAAATTAAGAATTTTTTGTATAGTAACAGAGAATATTGAAGTTTTAGGATATTAATGGATTTCAGAATAATGGATTCAATTAATTGGTGAAAAGGGTTAAAAAACTTATAAAATTGTAAATTCCTAATGCCTTAAATTGGACAGAATGTTTTTCTTCTAAACCATAACCTAGGTTTTAAGTTTTTCCCATAGTTTACCTATTTTACTGTATATTGCTCATTTATTAACATGCAACTTATCACAGTAAGTTAATTATTTAGGTTTATAATATTTAGGTAGATATGTATTTTTACACATATAAAATAGTTTATAATTTTTACAATCACTTTATAAGCAAAAAACTCAGACATCTTATATTTAATTTTAAAATAACAGTAAATTGTGCAAGCCCAATAAGTACATTAATAATATATAACAATACTTGGTAAATTTTCAGATGAGCTCACCTAAGGCTTTTAAACTTTTTTTTAGAAACTTTTTTAAAACCCACTTTGGATGCATACACCACAATATGTCTTGCAAACAACCCCCAAATATTACGGTGCCATGAGTGGATAGGGGTAATGGGCGGGGAATACGCAACGAAAAATGAAAAAAAAAAACAGCTTAGCTGGATCTATATTAGCTGCCTTTATTTAATTTTGCAGCTACACCTCCTTAAAATCATGTTTCACCCGGCGCAGAACCCATATTCGCCTCAGGTCAACTAAGTTTCTTGGGTGTTGTTCCCAAGAAATTTTTCTTATGGTTTATGGAATGAGGGTGGCTGTATTGCATGCAACAACCCCACTCAACCACTACAATAATTTCTTGGGTTAGTTACGGGACCGGATCTGTGCGGGATAAACAAGATTTTAAGGAGGCGTGGCTGCTAAATGGGATAAAGTCAGCTTATATAGGTACGGCTAACCTGTTTTTTTTCCGCATTTTTCGTTTATACTTTATTTTATTCACTCCTTGTATTTTGAGGTTGTTTTCACGAAACTTTTCTTGTGATTTATGCATCCAAGGGGGTTTCTAAGCATATTTATGATTTTTTTAATAAAAACATTGCCTGAGCTTATCTGCAAATTTACCTAATATTTTTATTTTTAGTCCTTTTATGAAATGAAGTAAAGGAAAGTTAATCTCCACTTTTCATTGCCATTTTAGAATTATTTTGCACATTGTCATTTGTCATAGTTAAACTCACGTTATTATATTCTCAAGGATATATATATATATATATATATATATATATATATATATATATATATATATATATATATATATATATATATACAGGCTGTTTCAAAAAACATGCACAATCGCTCGTGGGGCAATTCCTTACTAAAAAAATAAGAAAAAAAGTTACTGTGGACATGGGCCCGGAAACGCATAGTTTCCAATATACAGGGAGTTGAATTTTTATTTTTTATTTTTTATAAATAATTTCAAAACCACTGGATTGATTTTAATGAAACTTGGAACTTGAAAGTGTATTATGAAAGTGCATATTTTCAAGTGAGAATCTGCTTACCACTGCGTCAGTGGCGTGCGTACGGGGCAACTGTAAAAATTCATTTCGGGAAAAATATGTGCGCCACTGTCTTTTTCCCATTTTGATACATCAGTTATGAAGCTTATTACATAAGCCACAAAAGCTACCTCTTGGTATTTTTTCGTTCAGGGTATCCCCTAGGAGATATGATTAATTTTATAAAAAGGGGCAAAGTACCGATTAGTCGGCGTAATAATAATAATAATATATGTTTATTGCAACCATAAGAATATGAAAAACAAAACATACAGTAAACATTACAGCAATAAACGTGCAAATAACTAACCTACGTAAAACTTATTGGTGATAAACATTGAAATGAATTTTACAAACATTGATAAAAAATGATAAATAAAAAATAAAAATAAAAAATGAAAAAAGTAATCGTAAAGACACCATGATTTTTCCAAACTCTTGTTTTTTGTACATTACTCAATTGACTTTAATAACAAAGCTAAAGAAAATGTTGAAAGTGACCACCATTAGCGTCATTACAATTATTTAACCTTCTGCGCAAAGATCTTCTTACTCTTCTGCAAATATTTTGATCTTCTCTAATGCTGTCAAATGCATATTATATTCTTCCCAACAATGCTTCTCGTGTATTTACTGGTGTTTTATACACTATTTCTTTTAAATGACCCCACAAATAAAAATCGAGGGGATTCAGGTCCGAAGATCGAGGTGGCCATGACACCGGACCTCTACGACCAATCCATCGGTGACCGTATGTGTTGGCTAAATATGTTCTTACAACTGCTGCAAAATGTGCGGGCGCACCATCATGCTGGAACCACATTGTACCATTTCTCATAAAAAGCGGTAGTAACAACGGCAAATCATTTTGTAAAAAGTTTAAATATGATTCATGGTCAAGACGATTCGGTAGAACAACAGGACCAATTATGTGATTTTCAATAATAGCAGCCCAAATATTGATGGAAAATTGATACTGCGAATTTGCAACTCTTAGAGAGTGTGGGTTTTCATCGGCCCATGTATGTAAATTGTGAAAATTTACGATACCTTTTCGCGTAAATGACGCCTCATCAGTAAATAGTACACGTTCAGAAAAATGTTGGTCGTGCCTAAGTTTGTTTAAGAACCACTGACAAAAAATTACCCTTGGTTGAAAGTCTCTAGGTAGAAGTTCCTGGACACGTGTAAAATGATAGGGATATAAACTTTGATCCTTCAGAGTTCTGTGAACTGATGATGCCGAAATATTACCCAGTTCGGTGGCAATAATTCTCGTACTTGTACTAGGATCACGTTTAACTCTATTTAATATTGCCTCTTCAACTCGTACAGTTCGGCGGTATCTTCTGCGTCCAGAGTCAGCTTTTAAAGGTTTTAAAGAACCAGTTTCTCTCAAATGTCATACAATACGTGGGAAAATATTTTTGTCAGGAATTCTTCTTTGCGGATAAGTTTCCTGATAAACTCGCACAGCTTGTCTAGCATTTTGATTTATTTGTCCATAAATTAACAACCGATCAGTCAAATCCGCTGAAGTGTACTTAATGAAAACCATCTTGAGAGGAGGAAATAATATTAATGAGCAGCTCAGTATCAACAAATAACTAAAAACGAAAATACTGCACCGTATCAAAATTTAAAGAATAGCACGAAAACTCTTTTGACGCCTACAAAGCACTTCAAAATTGTAGAATTTAGAGAACTGTCAAAAATTATAGTTTCATGGCACTTTACGATTACTGTTTTCATTACTCCAACGAATCGGTACTTTGCCCCTTTTTATAAAATTAATCATATCTCCTAAGGGATACCCTGAACGCAAAAATATCAAGAGGTAGCTTTTGTGGCTTATATAATAAGCTTCATAACTGATGTATCAAAATTGGAAAAAGACAGTGGCGCACATATTTTTTCCCCAAATGAATTTTTACAGTTACCCCGTACGTACGCCACTGACGCAGTTGTAAGTAGATTTTCACTTGAAAATATGCACTTTCATAATACACTTTCAAGTTCCAAGTTTCATTAAAATCAATCCAGCGGTTTTGAAATTATTTATAAAAAATTTAAAAAAAAATTAAAATTCAACTCCCTATATATTGGAAACTATGCGTTTCCGGGCCCATGTGCACAGTAACTTTTTTTCTTATTTTTTTAGTAAGGAATTGCCCCACGAGCGATTGTGCATGTTTTTTGAAACAGCCTGTATATATATATATATATATATATATATATATATATATATATATATATATATATATATATATTTATATATATATATATATATTTATATATATATATATATATATATATATATATATATATATATATATATATATATATATATCCTTGAGAATATAATAACGTGAGTTTAACTATGACAAATGACAATGTGCAAAATAATTCTAAAATGGCAATGAAAAGTGGAGATTAACTTTCCTTTACTTCATTTCATAAAAGGACTAAAAATAAAAATATTAGGTAAATTTGCAGATAAGCTCAGGCAATGTTTTTATTAAAAAAATCATAAATATGCTTAGAAACCCCCTTGGATGCATAAATCACAAGAAAAGTTTCGTGAAAACAACCTCAAAATACAAGGAGTGAATAAAATAAAGTATAAACGAAAAATGCGGAAAAAAAACAGGTTAGCCGTACCTATATAAGCTGACTTTATCCCATTTAGCAGCCACGCCGCCTTAAAATCTTGTTTATCCCGCACAGATCCGGTCCCGTAACTAACCCAAGAAATTATTGTAGTGGTTGAGTGTGGTTGTTGCATGCAATACAGCCACCCTCATTCCATAAACCATAAGAAAAATTTCTTGGGAACAACACCCAAGAAACTTAGTTGACCTGAGGCGAATATGGGTTCTGCGCCGGGTGAAACATGATTTTAAGGAGGTGTAGCTGCAAAATTAAATAAAGGCAGCTAATATAGATCCAGCTAAGCTGTTTTTTTTTTCATTTTTCGTTGCGTATTCCCCGCCCATTACCCCTATCCACTCATGGCACCGTAATATTTGGGGGTTGTTTGCAAGACATATTGTGGTGTATGCATCCAAAGTGGGTTTTAAAAAAGTTTCTAAAAAAAAGTTTAAAAGCCTTAGGTGAGCTCATCTGAAAATTTACCAAGTATTGTTATATATTATTAATGTACTTATTGGGCTTGCACAATTTACTGTTATTTTAAAATTAAATATAAGATGTCTGAGTTTTTTGCTTATAAAGTGATTGTAAAAATTATAAACTATTTTATATGTGTAAAAATACATATCTACCTAAATATTATAAACCTAAATAATTAACTTACTGTGATAAGTTGCATGTTAATAAATGAGCAATATACAGTAAAATAGGTAAACTATGGGAAAAACTTAAAACCTAGGTTATGGTTTAGAAGAAAAACATTCTGTCCAATTTAAGGCATTAGGAATTTACAATTTTATAAGTTTTTTAACCCTTTTCACCAATTAATTGAATCCATTATTCTGAAATCCATTAATATCCTAAAACTTCAATATTCTCTGTTACTATACAAAAAATTCTTAATTTTAACTTATTATTAAATATTTAATCTTGTTATAAGTTCCAAAAGAACATAACTTTGAAAAGACTAACATAAAAATGCCGGCTAATTTCAATACTCGATGCACTATTATTCCAATAGAATTAAATTGGGAATGTGACGTATTCTTTTTTTTCTCCCTCAGGGATCGTCCGCGGCACTGCAACACCTTTGGCTTATTGTGCATGTCACGTATTCTTGCTCCACTCTCTGACTGGTCGAGAGGTACCAGACAACCTATCCAATCTATAAACTTTTGGCATAATGCAGTTTTACGATTGAACGTTCTGGTGCAATAAACAATTGGCCAAGGCAAACTTATTTTGTACTAACGCACCAAAACGATAAAAATTCGTTTTAGCAAATAAACCGCGAAATCAGATACAATATATAGAATGGGCTGAGAACTGTCAAAAATTATAGTTTCATGGCACTTTACGATTACTGTTTTCATTACTCCAACGAATCGGTACTTTGCCCCTTTTTATAAAATTAATCATATCTCCTAAGGGATACCCTGAACGAAAAAATATCAAGAGGTAGCTTTTGTGGCTTATATAATAAGCTTCATAACTGATGTATCAAAA
Source organism: Tillus elongatus (assembly GCA_964006375.1). Classification (NCBI taxonomy): domain Eukaryota; kingdom Metazoa; phylum Arthropoda; class Insecta; order Coleoptera; family Cleridae; genus Tillus; species Tillus elongatus. The sequence goes on from OZ023265.1 coordinate 114,438,090, forward strand.
TTGGAAAAAGACAGTGGTGCACATATTTTTCCCCAAATGAATTTTTACAGTTACCCCGTACGTACGCCACTGACGCAGTTGTAAGTAGATTTTCACTTGAAAATATGCACTTTCATAATACACTTTCAAGTTCCAAGTTTCATTAAAATCAATCCAGCGGTTTTGAAATTATTTATAAAAAATTTAAAAAAAAATTAAAATTCAACTCCCTGTATATTGGAAACTATGCGTTTCCGGGCCCATGTGCACAGGAACTTTTTTTCTTATTTTTTAGTCAGGAATTGCCCCACGAGCGATGGTGCATGTTTTTTGAAACAGCCTATACATATATATATATATATATATATATATATATATATATATATATATATATATATATATATATATATATATATATATATATATATGACGATTCACCGATTTAATTGTTGAATAGAAAAATAATCTTGAACAAATAACGCTCAATTTGTAATACCGTTGATTCACTGTGCACGTATATTTACAACACAGGACCTCAAAAAATAAAATATTGTCTCTAAAGTTGATGATGAATTGGGAAATGAAACGTTAAAATGAAAATATATAAATGTTTGAGCAAACTTACAAAAATTAAAATTTCTAACAAATGTTATTTGAAACACCAAAATGCAATCTGAAACTATAGGTGTTATCCGCATTTGGAATACACATGACGTACTACCCTCCTCTCGCATCTCTCCCCCTTCAGAGTTATCAGACAACCTATCTAATCTATAAACCTTGCACTACGCCACTCTATTAGATCAGTGAAATCAAAAATCCAATTTGTTAATTAGACCAATATGATACATCAATATTAATTAAGTTATTTTTCGATGATATAGACTAAACTAAGGAGTTTAAAAAAAACTTTGAATGACTCAAAGCATACATTTTATTTATAAGATTCAGTAAACATGAGTGTCTAACAACACATTTTCGTACCAGAGTGATCCCACAGACCAAGTTGATTCACTAGAAAATTCCGTATCATAAAATTTTACCCGCAAATCCCTTGACGGATTTCGCATAAATTAGATAATAAAGCATGAGAACAAAATTCAGTGGAAGACTGATCCTTAAAATAATTTCACAGTCTTCTCTCTAATCCTGATCTCACTTATTTCCGTACATAAATCAGATAATCTGTTAAAATTCGGACCAATATATACACCTAAAACACTACACGGCCTACTACGTGTTATGAGGAAAGCAGATCCGTCCGGAGAGAGGCTTTGAAAGAGAGCCGTTCTGTTCCTTTCTCTCGATAATGTCAGAAGCCCGCAGTGTTGTGTCCCCGGAAAAAGGATAACGACGAAACCGTACGTTAAGCTGCTTATCAGAGCGTATTTTCTTTTAATCCCTAAACCATTTTATCGGAAAGTTCTTTTGTGGTGTAAATTTACCTAATTAAAAGAAAAACCTTTTCATAATTATTCTCCTAAAAATAATTGGTTGGTTACTTATATCAAAATGTCTTCCACATGGGTGATGATGTCCTTAGAAAACAAACAACGGACAAAGAAGGTTAAGGTCTATTATAGGGGATCGCAAAAAGTAAATAATAATAATAATAATAATAATAATAATAATAATAATAATAATAATAATAATAATAATAATAATAATAATAATAATAATAATAATAATAATAATGATAATGATAATGATAATAATAATAGTAATAATGATAATGACAATAATAATAATAAGAGACTCTAATTGGCTAGTTAAATTAGTTCTTAATTTTTTTAATTTGATTTACTTATTTTATTTGTTTATATTAATTTTGCAATGCGTTTTATGAAGAAGTCATGACGCAGCAAGTGCGTTATGGTAGCGAATTTCTATAGAAATAACCTACACTTATATGGATACACGGTGTCCAAAATAAGGCATCTCGATGGAATGACGGTTAAATAATAAAAACCTGCAGAATGGTAAGAGCTTATAGACAGCGGTTCCAGAATTGAATCACCGTTTTTCGTTTTTCAGATATTTCGGTGAAAGTGTTTTTTTGGATTTTAGTTTGTATTTATTTATGCAGTTATTTGAGAGATTTCAAGAAACGACAAGAACTTTCTAGTGGCACTTGTGCAAGCTGTCCAAGCTAAGACCTAAATGGGAAATAAGTTTTGAGTATACTAATTACAATATTGTAATAAGTTTTGAGTATTTTATAGCCAATTTCGGTAACCACATGATTTTATTTTTTTCTATATTAACTTGAAAACGATAACATTTTTGAATAGAGAATTAACAGACCTTTCAAACGACATATCACAAGCCTATACTTCCCTTTTAAAAAAATTGGGGGTTGTACCTGTCATTCGAAGGGGGACGAAGGTAGGGATCGCATTTTCACGTTGAAAAATGTCAATTTATAATTTTAATTTGACGTCTTTCGGGATTTTTCATAAGAATGTACAGTAACCGAAATAATGATTTTATTCCATTTGGCTTTTACACATTGTATATATATATATATATATATATATATATATATATATATATATATATATATATATATATATATATATATATATATATATATATAAAACCCACCTTTGTCCACTGCTCTAAGGAGTAGGCAGATTGAGGCCTTAGAGTGTCCTTTCATATTTCCTTTACCTCTTGAAAATGGCTCCAAAGGAGCCGAAAAGTAGAGTTTTCATAAATTCTGGACGCGGTTCAACCCGAGAACCAAATATGCGTCATATATATATATATATATATATATATATATATATATATATATATATATATATATATATATATATATATATATATATATATGTATATATATATATATATATATATATATATATATATATATATATATATATATATATATACCGCACTTGCTGCGTCAGCATTTTGAAATTTAGTTTCTTAATGTAGTCCAGATAAATAAACAGAAGGAATCGGCAACACGAGAATCGTCCTGGTGCCGAGAAATAAATTATATAATTACCCTAACCTATATTAGGATATGAGTATCTAGGGGTCTTAGTTCACGTTCATCTGAAAAAATTAGATCTCTCTGAGGCCTAGGGTTGAACACACTGAGACCTCACAGACGATCTCCGGCGAGATTTGGGGAGTAGGTAGATTGAGGCCCCGTAATCGAGCTACAATAACCCAACCCACCTTTGTCCACCGCTCTAAGGAGTAGGCAGATTGAGACCTTAGAGTGTCCTTATATATTTCCTTTACTTACCTTTGTCCATCACTCTAAGCAGTAGGCAGATTGAGGCCTTAGAGTGTCCTTACATATTTCCTTTACCCACCTTTGTTCACCACTCTAAGGAGTAGGCAGATTGAGGCCTTAGAGTGTCCTTACATATTTCCTTTACCCACCTTTGTCCACTACTCTAATGAGTAGGCAGATTAAGGCCTTAGAGTGTCCTTACATATTTCCTTTACCCACCTTTGTCCATCACTCTAAGGAGCAGGCAGATTGAGGCCTTAGAGTGTCCTTACATATTTCCTTTACCTCTTGAAAATGGCTTCAAAACAGGAGCCGAAACGTCGAGTTTTCATAAATTCTGGACGCGGTTCAACCCTAGAACCAATTATGTCTCACATTAAAGACCGCGGAAATATTTCTGAACATATATATCTTTCTTAAACGTCATTCTATTTCCGCGACTCTGGTCAATCACTGAGGCCAGGCAGCACTTTCACCTCATTATCCTGGAAATTTTGCCGAACCCCGTCTTTCTTTAAGAAGGTTATGGATCTTCAACGTGCCAAACATTACATAGTACGTAGAATCGACGGCTTTACGCTCCCTTCGAAGGGCGGAACGTGCAGACATTCAAGTAGCTCAAACACAATGCCACAACCTCGGTTGATGTTAATTTTACAGTATTTACAAAAAAAAGTGAAAGGGGAACGCTGGGAATCGAACCCAGTACCCTTGAGTCCAGAGGCACACGGTCTCACCACTAGATGACCGTGGCTCGTGCGATATATGTATATATATATATATATATATATATATATATATATATATATATATATATATATATATATATATATATATATATATATATATATAGAAACTGAGCGCAATAAGTGTTCTAGTGGTCCTAGTTCGCGGTCAACTGAAGAAAATATTTTTTTACGACTATTAGCTAAAAAGCCGAAATTCTTTTAAAATTGTGACAATTTAGAGCACAATAATTTTGACATTTAGACTTGACAACTAACGAGTTTTAAAAATGTTATTATATTTTTTCAATGTCTTATGTTAAATCATAATTTTACAAAATCGCTATCGCAAATGTGTTTTTACCAGTAGATTTAAGAATGGAAAACCGATCACTGGATTCTTAGCCTTTACAAGTAAATAATAAAATTTTAACTTTTTACGTCGAGAAGCTGTCCAAGTTTAGAGGAAACATACGAGACACTATACCTAGTTTACATAAAGTGTGCACGTGTAAAGTTGCAAGTATTAAACTTCTATAAACTTACACACTGTATAATTGTCTACCATAATAAATAAATAATAGCTATCATAAGTAGATAATAAATATACCCACCGGTTTGATCTCTGTTGTGTTATCAAAATCAAAATAGACCGTTTATAGATTATTATTACGATACGATGTTTCCAGAAGTATTTGAAAACCTCCTTCAGATAAGATTTTTCATTTTTGTGCGCGGTCGATTACAAGTCTTCATAATTTCATATTGTCCTGCTAAATATAGGAATTCTGCTTATTTCATTTTCTGCTTAATATCGCCTCGCCTAAAATGATGTGTAAGTGAAATGCAGGAGCATGTGATTGGCAGTAATTTCCCGGCCTTAATATATAAAATCACCACCCATACTAGGAAGATGAGCTTCGAAGGAGAGAAGAAATCGCAATTTATAGTTGTGAGAGAGCACCTTAGCAGCAAGTCCAGCAGGCCTGGACAAAAGCAGGGAGAGACACACGGACGCTTCGTATAAATCAATAGACCAATGCCGGGGGGATCGGGGGAATCAGGGGCACACATCCAAGAGCAATCTCGATGTTTGACTGTGTGCTCCTTGCTCCTTTGCTGTCTGTTTCCGCCCCCGTTTGGCCCTCTAATCGGCCTCCCCCACCCCTCCTAGCTCCCCGTCGATCCACACAGTTCGATCAATTGCAGAAGCGGCTCGTTAAGATTGTTTACGCGCTACAGACAGACATTCAACGAAAATGAAATTACTTGCAACGAATGATTTTAGTTTGCAAGCGACTGTATAGAGGAGTGGAAAGGCTTCTCTATTCGACGATGAAAAGGGAAACGCGAAGGGAAAGCGGGTGAGGATTTACCACTCGGGCGAAGACGGTATTTTAATCCTTGCCGTACAGAAATAGAATATTATATCTGTCGTGCAATTACAGCGAAATCTGTAAGCCTTGCTTGCTGCAAGCCTTCTCGCGCCTTGATGATTCTATGTCTTTGTCTCCATTACTCGGTCGAGATCAATAATTTCAGATTTTAATTCGCTGAATCGTCGGATCAGCAGAGTTTTAACGCCATTTTATTGGTTTTTCACTATTATTACCTTTCGCAGAATATTGATTTTAATTTAACAAATATTCGACCAGATCGATTGTTCAGAGGAAGCTTGTATTTTGCAATTCTAGTAGTTATCGTTTTTTTCTGATGTGTTGAAAATGCGAGGAAATACATTTTATTTGCTTTTTTATCACAAGGAAATACTAAAATGAACTGGAACTAGACATGTGTTGTTATGACAGTTTTTTGCTGTCATCTGTTGAAACTTTTGTATTTATTAATTTTTGTTGTTTTTGTTAAATTGTAAACGTACTGAAATGTTTTAAAGCTAGAGCAAGGAAGCAAATAAATGCAATCAGTCAGGAATTATACATCTTGTTGTATATAACGAAAATTGGTTATCGTAGTTTCAAATAAAGGTCTGGTCAAAGCAGTTTAGATGCGTCTGAAAATATATTTAAGATGACCAAGAAAGCAGCAAGAAAGAGGAATAAATAGTGTTCATGATCGACAAATTAAATTTCAATTGTAAAATGGGAATCTGCGAGGCATCATTGTGAATTTTTCAGAAAGATTTGGGGGTGAAGGAAATGTTAAGCTGAGACGCCCGATCGTTCAAAATTTAAGAGAGATAATTTCTGATTTTTTTTTTGGGAGTTACTGAAACAAATATTTTTGGAGAGTATCGCATTATTGAAGAAGCATGTAAAAATCTTGAAAGTTTAGTATTGCAGTTTTGATATAGTTTACTTAGACTTCGCAAAGGCTTTCGAGAGCGTGTTACAAGAAGAGTTTTTGATGGAGCTTAGTGGCTGTGGGATGGTGCCTTGCTTGGATTTTCAAATTTATCACTGACCGGATTTCTTAGATAATGTTGACACTATTTTCTCACAACCAGCATGTCTGTGGAGTGGCGTCACGTTCTGGGACTCACTTTATTTCTCATTTGTACAGCTGACCTTTCATCTTTATTACTGTCTGAATGCTCCTTTGATGCAGATAATGCTAATATCTACGGAAATGCCGAAACTATATTTAGTCAGTTTATAATAGCTTACGAGACACTATAGTGCGATACGTGGTTGATTTCTTCAAACGTAAAAAATATGGGTAAAAATAGGATCAATTGTGTACAGCTCATCCTATGCTACACAGCGACTTAGGCGTGCTCATTGCTTCTGATCTGTTGTGGTCTCATCATATCCTAAATATCACCTCAATAGCCAACCAGTGCCTGTTTAAATTTTTAAGTCTTTTTGGATTGCGATTACAACACCAGAATTACTTTCTTCACAACATACATAGGACCAATTTTGGAATTTGCTGGTTCTGCTTGGTGGACTGTTCTTGTTCAAAATTAAAATCTTCTTGGTTTATCTGAACGCCAAGCAAAAAATTACCTTTTCGTCTAATTCGCCTTACTTATAATGACCGCTTATATTTAGCAAATTTAAGTACATTCGGGGTTGGGGGTCAGAGAGGAGGTCTCATATTTATATTTTGTTACCTGAATCACTTGCTATCGTGTGACTCGTCCTTGCTTTGCATATTGAATAGTGGCCGTCGACTAGAAGGGCATCAATTTCAATTGAAGAACGGGTTGTCAAGAACTCTATTTGACCAAAGTTTCTCCCCAACCTCGTCTTCGTCTTTGTTGCATGCAACGCTTTGCCGGAAATTCTTCAGGTTGCTGAGATAAAACTGTTTACTGGTGTGGGTGATTGGCCATAAGCGCGACAATCTGCCGACCTAAAAAAAACACAAATATCTTTATACAAGATGTCCAGAAACTGAACTGACAAACTGAAACCCTAGATTTTAGTGGTAACTTAATGTGGATTACCTTTAATCTGAAAATGTTGCGTAACTGAGCTAAATCATTTTTAAAATGATCCCTTCACATCCTTTTTTTCATATTTATCCAATATGTCTTTATTCAGAAAGCTCAGGCTTGGCAGAATTATTAGGCTCTCAAGGGTAGATAGGCGACGGCAAATACGATTTTTTTTCTTGCGATCTTTAGCGTCTCATCTGGAGTGACCACCGGGCATTTGAATTATATTTCTTCCATCTTTTTGACATTTTTGATATCGCATCCAAAACTTTTAAGTATTTTGTAGGAGAAACATACTCTGCTTTATTTTTGCCACGATGCACGTGTAGAGGAAATAAAGAAGGAACACCGACAAAAAACAGCTTAGTTGGACTTCTACAAGCAACTTTTTTTTTACATTTTGCATCAACATTTTCTAAGCTTTGTCTATCAGCAGTCAACTTATCTACAACTAGTTGGCCCCTAATATGCAGTATCAGCAGAAAACAAATTGTTCGACATATCTTAGGACACGGACACAATACCTTTTACACGACAATGGTTTTAGCACACGTACTTACAAAAATGAAGGGGCAGTCCAAAAGGAAAACCTCATCGAAACATTGCTCAATTAATCAGAAATCAGAATGAAATGAAAAATCTATTGTAGAGAGCGGTTAATGGTAAAGACAAGGCGACACCGCAATTAGGCTGATGATGACACTCAAAAGGTTAGTGTTCTAAGTCAGCATCAAGAAAATTACATAACATCACACATGGAGCTTTATATTATTTTTTTACCGCTTACATTTAAGACAAACGCTTCTAAAGTGTGTGGCAGCAAAGTCAGTTTAAAACTAATCAGAGCGTCTGGCCTTCACTAAGCCCGAAACACCCTGCAATTTAGTGCGAAATCTGTAAAGTTGACTGCAAGCTCCGGTAACTATAGCTGTGTGTACGCTTTGTCTTCATTACCGGGAAGATCAATAACATGTTACGCCGTGGATTGTTCTTCCTCTTTGTGATAACGAATGCGTTATGCTGGCTGTAACACATCGCCATTGTTTAGGATGTGTTCGCTTTATTATTCCGCAACACATTATTCGCGAAGGGTCTGAAAGGAGAGGGTTGTTCTAGTACTCTTTAACAGCCACTCAAAAGAATACACTTCAGGGACAATTTAGTTGTCCCGTTCTAGTGTTTTGTTAATTCAGTTGCTAGTGTTGTACTTTGTGGAACCATTTATGTTGAACTCCACTAATTTGTTAGTCCACTTTGTTTTCCATTTTTCATGTAGATCTGTGGACGGCAAATTATCAATGACTAATATAATCAAGATTTTTTTGGCTCACAGCTATCTGATAAATATTAATTACAGTTATATAGAATTACAATCACCCAACAAACAAAGTTTCAGTCCCAGCAAATGCAAATCTCCATAAAAGATTTTCAAAATGAATAATTTAATTTTCCAGTAAGTTAGCAACTCCAGTTTTGATTCTGGATGTATTCGGTATAAAGGCCATACATGCACAAAATTTTATTGAAATTATGCGTAAGTACCCCACAAACAAAGTTTCAGTCACAACAAATACAAATCTCCATAAAAGATTTTCAAAACGAATCACTTTTCCAGTAAATCTGCAACTCCAGTGTAATCGGTATTAAGGCAATACATACACCAAATTTTATTGAAATTAATCACTACTCTTCGGAGACATCTTTTTAGGAAAAATTAACTTTTTTTAGATCCCTGGTTCGATCACGCAGACTAACAAATTTAACTAAGCTATTTTGAAAAGCAAATAGCTGCCAGGCTTTATTAAAATTACCTCATTCCTTTTGAGTTATCGTTCTAGAGATCTTAGTTCGCCCTCGTTTAAAGACCTGTTCAAAGTGTAAAAGTTAACAGCTTTCATTACAGAATATTCTTTTATTTGTAAACTTCTAGGTGTGATCCAACGCCCGTCGATGTACTAGTCAGGGGTGTAGTTGTTTTACCTTGCTACTTTTATTTCCACAGCTTCCCTTTTGTACTGTCTGTTAGTCATATATATATATATATATATATATATATATATATATATATATATATATATATATATATATATATATATATATATATATATATATATATATATATATATACATTTTTTTTATTTCTCATACATAACTAGTTTTTATTGTTTAATTTTTTTGGTGCTTTACGGCTCCTCAGGTTAAAATTTTTTTTTCGTTTACAAAATTGACCAAATTTTTATTATGATACAAATTTTGTTATTTATGCGTTCCTTTGCCTTCCCAAGAGAGCCAAAAATTGGCTTTTGAATGTTAATTCATTATACTTATTTCCATTATTTTCTTAAAACAGAGCTTCTTTAATTGAATCAGGTAACGGACTTTTCCAATCCATTTACAAAAAGAAACCATATTTTATCAACATGGTCATAATTTTTATCGCATTGATCTATATATATATATATATATATATATATATATATATATATATATATATATATATATATATATATATATATATATATATATATATATATAATTAAGTTTTTGTGACGGTAATAGTGTTATTTACTCAAAAAATTGTGGGAAAGCCGTCAGTTGCAAAATAAAACGCTTTATTAAATGCCGAGTTTTCGGAAAAGTTTATTCCATTCTCAAGGCCTCAACATGGAAAAAGAAAAGTTTACAAATTACATAGGAGAAATATAAAAGTTCAAAAACTTACTTATAACGCGAGTTTTACTATAACCAATTATTCAATAACAAACATGAAAAAAACCTTTTTATAAATTTGAGTTAAGTCTAAAAGTGCCAAACTGACTTATAAAGCTAACTATTGTCTAATTGAATTTGTTTTTTGTTTTTGTCTAGGAAATATAAATAGGGGTAGTGATTTCTAAAATTATTATCTTTCGTCAAGTTTAATAAATTGTCGTTAAAAGTAATTTCAAATTCTTCTAAGCACATTCTTGTATTACTTAAGGTTTCACAGTGTAAAATAGAAACATTACTAAAATTTATATTGAAATTACTTTTAACGACAATTTAATAAACTTAAAGAAAGATAATAATTTTAGAAATCACTACCCCTATTTATATTTCCTACACAAAAACAAAAAACAAATTTGATTTGACCATAGTTAGCTTTATGTGTCATTTTGGCACTTTTCGACAATACTCAAATTTATAAAAAGGCTTTTTGATGTTTGTTATTGGATAATTAGTTATAGTAAAACTCACGTTATATGTAAGTTTTTTTAAACTTTTGTATGTTTCCTATGTAAATTGTAAACTTTTTTCTTTCCATGTTGTAGCCTTGAGAATGGAATAAACTTTTCCGAAAGCTCGGCATTTAATAAAGAGTTTTATTTTGCAACTGACGGCTTTCCCACAATTTTTTGAGTGTATATATATATATATATATATATATATATATATATATATATATATATATATATTTATATATATATATATATATTATATATATATATATATATATATATATATATATATATATAATGTTTCATTTATCTTATTAAAATTTTATTGGCAGTATAATTTAAGTGTTTTTGAAGAAAAAATTGCCGCCATGGCTCACTTGATGAGGTTTTTGTTTTGTTTATTATTACAAGGAAAAAAAAGTACTTGTATGAAATTTTATTAAAACGAAAACAAAAACTGAAAAGACAAATGCAAGGAAATAGAAAATGGATAAAAAAAGTACACGAAAAAAGACTATTCTATATGATATGCATATTTAGACTGTCATTTGAAATAAGTCCAGCATGTCGATATTTGAAAAAAAACATAGTTTGAAATGTCAAGTTTGGTCTAATAATATAAAAAAAGTCTGAACGCAGCAAGTGCCTTATGGTAGTGAATTTTAATTAAAATGTTTTAAAAAGGAAATATGTGCTTTTTTTAAACAAAATATGCATCAAGTGTGATTACCAGTATAACCTATATACTAGAAACAATGTCCCATATTTATCAAAATAAGTTTAGTGTTTAAAAATGTATCAAAATTTTTCGAAAATAAACTTAAAATATTCGTAAAAACCAGTTTGCTGGCCAACGAACCTTATAGGTTAACAGCAAATTGAGCTATTTAAATTTGAAGCATTTAATAAACATTCGCTACCATAAGGCACTTGGTGCGTCCCGAATTTATTTTCTTACAAACATGCATTATAATTTCGTGGTCGAAATTCGATACATTAAAGGTCACCTCGGAAGTGGCACGGATCGGGGGAATTCGACAATCTAATGGTACTCACCAAATTTCATAAAAATCGGCCTCTAATTTTTTGAGTTATCGGTGTGAAAGAAAAGTCCGGTTTTTAATTTTCTTTCTTTAGATTTTCTGAATAATAATACGAAATAATTCATATATATATATATATATATATATATATATATATATATATATATATATATATATATATATATATATATATATATAAATTTAAACCGACTGAGGACTGAGGATTTGGGTTCCAGGGGTCTGAGATAGCACTCATTTGAAGACATTTTTTCGAAATTCAAAAGTCGCGATCTCATCACTAGTGATTTTTTCCAAGAAAATTCACTAAAATTTAAAACTTGCTGTAGTAATTTGTTAATTTTTGTAAGAAAAAACAATTAAGAAACAAAATCAACGTCAGAGTAAGAATTGAGAAGTGTTGTCTAAAACAATGCATACATTTCTAAAATAATTATGTGCGTTTATATTTTTTTCTACAAAAAAAAGTAAAATTGTTTACACAAGTCAATTTACCACGGTGTGCCCAGGTTCGATCGTCAGATCTGTCACTGCATGTTATCTTCTTTTCTTTTGTATGTACCCCCTTTATACAAAAAAGCTGTTCACAGTTTTTGGGGAAGACTATCGCTTGGTGGTGCATCATTTATGCAGTGTCATTTTTATTTATTGCTTTTATTTATTATACCCCACTGTTATATAGTTTGTTTTAAACCTGAGCTTCTATTACCATTTTCATAGCTATTTAAAAACGTTCTTAATTTCAGGCTAATAAATTGAATCAAAGCAAAAATTAATCTTAAATTAATCTTGCTTGTAGCACTTTTAGCAATAATTTTCAGACGGGCTCCTAAGACTGCGCCAGTTCTATACATACAAAAATATGATTTGTAAAGTTTTTTTTTTTTTTGAAATTGTGTAGATTATGTATATATATATATATATATATATATATATATATATATATATATATATATATATATATATATATATATATATATACATATATATACATATACATACGCATACACATATAAAGCTAGATGCATTCTAAGCAAACATAACAGAAATATTATTGCAAACACATTGTGTTGTTATTAGAGCTCACCAGTGAGTCATTACCAATAATAATCAAAATATATCCGAAGTAATTGGCCTAAGGTAGCCAAACTCTGAGAGAACCGTGAGCTATATTACAGCCTAGACAATATATGTGTGTATGTATAAGTTACATGTATTTACATGATATATAAGCCCTCTACATACTATAGGTTTATATTTTCACTAATCTAATGCTATTCAACTTTACCAGCAACATGAAGTTTCGAACAAAGTGATTTCCGAGAAAATGTTTATGGCTTCGATACATGAACAAATTCAGGTTATACTTGTAATAGCATTTCATTATTTCCTACATTATTATTATTATTTCCATTCTAGACATGCAATGGCAAACATAGCTGATAGAATTAAAAAGCTCGGAAACTTGGTCCTTTTCCCCCGAAACTAATAAAATTAATGTTCAAGAAAGACGTAATCTGTCGACGTAAAAGTAAAATACGAGTAGGCCGCCAGAAATTTCTTAAAATATACCAAAGCAATGGGGACTTTATCGAACATGGAGTAATAAATGTGCGTTATAGCGTCCAAGCACGAACTACCGATAACGAGCCCTGCATTACCGACCGATATGGTCCAGTAAATGTAATACAGCCCTATGACGTGAGCACCAAACCCTAGCAAAAAGCTTCGGTTCGGTATCGTTCCTTATATAAAGAGAGAGTTTGAATCGAGCACGTATCTACCTTTCCTTTCTTCGAGCTAAAGACCAGGCCACTGTTGTACATGCGATGATAAACTGCTTTTCTGTATTTCACGGCTTTCTCTGGATTTTCTCCGTCAAAAATATCTGTGAAAATGTGTTCATTTCCTATTATTCTCGCCTTTAATCGAGATGCGAAATGTTTTTGTATAATTTAGTTATAAATCTTTTCTGGAAGTTCAGGCGACATTAATTACCGTGACGGGGAGAATTAAACGATCACTCCAACATCTCGATGTTGTCAGGCTTCCATCGGCACCTATTGATTATAAAAAGAAATGCAATTGCAGTACAGTTCATTTGAACTGTCGTCGACATGATGTCAATCTTTATCTTTTCATATTGATTTTATAAAAAAATATATACCATAGGTTTTAACTTTACGTATCCCTTTAATTTAACACCAAAGATTGTAACTCAAATAACTATAACTATCGCTAACTGACGTAGAGCTTTCTCTTTAAAAATGATTTATTTTATTCTTATAAGTTCATACCAATGTATGAGGTTGAACTAAAGATTGCGCGGCCTAACACAGAAGGCATCTTTTTATCAGCTCTTGTTTACATTATCTTCCAACCTAATTTCCTCTCAAGTCCCTGTCAAGAGTTGTAATGCCAGGTTAAAAAGAACCCATTATGGCTGTTACAACTTCTGCGGTGGGCGTAAATATTTACATTATCAGATAATTTTTAAGCGTCCGAAATAGGCGAATGTCTCCATCAACTCAATTTCAGTCACAGGTGTATGCGACGGAACATTACCTTGATTCAACAACACGCCTCTTGTTGAATTTGACCGTAAAGTCCTTGGCGAAGCACTGGTCTAACACTCCAGTCCGATACATATCCTATTTCATTTGATAACTCCACAGAACCTAATATGGGTTTCTGGTCTAGTATCTCAGAAACTTCTTCTTCTTGGTCTATAGTAATATGGTCTGCTTTTGCGGCAAGACTTCTACACTACAACTTTCGCATAAATACACGTTTTGAAATGAAAAGTGATGCTGTTGATGCCTTCCTAGCTACCTTTTATAATACAGCCGTGGTCCTGCTTGTCCATTGTACGCTTCCCTGGTGTAACATTCCACGATGTCAACATATTGCGCAATAGAAAAATCTTTTGCTGCCGTTGCTTAAAGGCTTTAATAACGACGGACCAAATGAAAGCGAATAGGTTGTAGTTTATAATCTAATTCAATACCTTTAAAGGGATCGAATTAATAACTTCTAAAACTATATCCGCCCTATATGTGCAGATTTATTTTAAATACAGACGACTACTTCTCTGCCTAGACAATTGTTCGTTTTTTTTTCTCTGTAACCACCGTCAAGCGGTGAAACCGGGGAAGAGGAGAAAACGAACAATTTTAAAGCCGAAGAAGTAGCCCATATTTAGTATGGAACGGTTTCACCAAGGAAGCAAAGCTACAGTTAATGAATTGGAGATTTATTTTGCCATTGTTTAAAATATTTTGGTAACTTATTCGACATATCATATTGTGTCGCTATATATTAATTGGTCTGTGAAATATTCAGAAAACAAAAATTTTTCGGTTCTACTTTGACAGGCCCTGACTGGTCATGTCGGGTCAGGACCCGACCTGACACTTTCATGCATTAACTTGGTCCCTGTTTTATAGTTGGCGCAGTTTAATTTAATTTTTGCGGATTTTTTAAATTACGTTTAAAGAAAGTTACGGACGTTATTTTGTATTATAATCATTGGCGTTGGTGTAGCTCGCTGGCAGTCTTAGAAACGAGCAACATATTTATTAAGTTCAAAGTCTTGAGTGATATAAACAAACAAAAATCAGGTTAAATTTGTATTAGGTGACCGGCTGCGGCAAAGCCAACAATCGTAATCGGGCTTACCCCAAAATAGATCGACATCACCTGTAACAAAAAGATGCATATATTTCAGTTATTTTTAGAAAGCCGCAAAAGTAGTAAAGATCAAGAGCTAGAAACCCTTGAAAGAGAAAATACATTTAAAAAATGGGTGTTTTATTAAACGTGCGGCAGAGGATTTAGTGTTTGTTATTCACTATCTTACAAGATCAACTTATAAACACTGAACAACAATTTCGAGACTTGGTAGTAAAATCCTCTTTTTTTTATTGAAAAAGAAACAATCCATTCTGGAGCACGTAAAATTGCTAACCAATACTTTCTAGGGAATTCAACTCAGTCGTGCTAGCTTCCATTACGCAGAAGTTAACTGTTTGCGTAACTCATTTGACAAAGGTAAAAAATCTCAGAGGATTGTTACTACGGTTTTATGAAATGTAGTGCCGATATATCTGCAAGAAGCACAGAACCTACATCCTTAAGTAGGATTGCCGCATTTAATAACACATGAGTACATTACTTATTCTTCCGACTTATTCTTTCAATTCGGAAGCTGTAGGTATGTAAAAAACACAAGTTTGATCCTGAAATAGTATTTAACGAGATGGGAATAACAACGGTTCATGTATCCGAGAAAATGTTGACTGAAAAAAGCTGCAAAGGTCTTGTAGTAATTACAATAGTGTAGAAATGAGACAAACAGTTCAATTATGTGTGAATGGACGCTTTCGGGGTATACATCACACCCTTATTCCGATATCGTTACCAGCGTCTACCTGAATATTTTTCCAAAGATAGGCCTAGAGGATCCTATCTATAAATCCTCGAAGTCAAGATGAATACACATGAAATTTTTGTCGAGCGGTTTCAACATTGAAAAAATGTCTGTTTCATAAAGGATAATCCAATTAACCTCGTGATTAGTAATCATGTTACCCATACATCTTGGCAAAGAAAATGTCATGTTGGTTGTATCCAGATACATCATACAGACTTTAGCCTCGAAATGTTCCTTGTCCTATTTAAATCCGCCTTTAATAAATATTTCTTAACTTATTTCAAAACAAACACATTTAAAATAATCCTGGCGCAAAATATTTTAGCAATTGTTTGCAACGGTTGAAAGAGCTGTTAGAGGATGTCAATGTAAGGAAATTTATCTGGTAGATAAAAATATCTTTAGCGCTGAGAAGTATTGTGATATTTTCGGTGAAAACCCAGATGAGAAGTCTATATCTAAAGGAGATATAAAAAACTCATTTGAGTAAAATATGTAAAGCTGATATCATTGGGATTCTGGAATTTTCAAACTGATTACTGCAACTAACTCATCTATGCCTTAAGATAATGGCGATATCTAACAAAGGGAATTTTGCTTTGGGGGACACATTAGTTTTATTTTCTGAAATATGCACTATCCTGACTGAAAAACATAGAACACTTAGACAAAAGCGAAGAAAATACCATTTTGTAATATATAACTTTACACCTAATCAAGAAATGTTAGAGGAAAAACAGGGTCGACGGGAAAAAATCACAAGTAGAGGAAAATCATGTTAACAACAACAAGAGTAATGAAGAGCAAGGCAATTGTGGAAATAAAACTTTAAAACAGGGAAGTAGCGTGACGAAACAATTAGTTAGCACTAAAAAATCCAAATTAAGCATACCACAAGAAAAATAAGTCAAAGCATATTACAATGAACAATTGCGAGAAAAATGAAAATTCATATTTATTTAGCCACAAATTTGGTCGTGATAATGAGCTGTAATTTTGTTGCTGTATTCGATGGAAACACGCACCAATTCCGATACTCAGCAAGTCTATGTTAATTTGTAATATTTACCACTGAAGAGACCGATTGTCATTTCGCCATTGACATATCGGAGTTATAGGCGTGAGTGGGGTAGTACCCATTTTGCAAGTTTTTATTGTTTTTTAAGCGTCTTTTTAATGCGTTTTCATTATAAAAAATAACTTCACCATAATTTACCTTTATATAGGCTTTTTTTTAATTATCGTAACTCCCAACTTCCCATGCATGCATGATAATAGATACTTTAGGTTAGGTTAGTTTAAATGGTGTGGCCATCAATGCTCACCTTGCACTCGCAGGCCTAAAATGTGATGCCATATTAATATGACTAAACCCATCGCCTCCGTTTAAGACACCAATTTAAGACATTTTCAGCTCAGTGGAAGAGTCAACGTGCTTTTAATATCCACTTCTCGTGCTTTTAATCTCCACTTCTCCCGCTTTCTCAAGTCCGTCCGGGAGTCCTTGTCCCAATGTTTGGGCGCGACCATAGGCCAAAGTTGCGCCCAGCATAGCAGATGCGCAATCAATTTCTCCCCTTCATTGCATTCCCTGCAGAAGTTATAATTTTCCATCTTTGGAGATTCATCAACAGCACAGTTACCTGTAATGACCCCTGTGGCTATGCACACCAGGTTTTTCTCTGCCTTAGCAGATGCTTGGGTCTCTTACTTCTATCTGGGGGCCACACAATTATGGCCATGCCGCAATCGTTTCGATTTTGCCCCGCATCTTGTTACATCAGAATGATTCCATCCATTGCATATCCTAACCAGTTGATCGGTGGCAGAGTCTATTGCCTTCGCACTATTTTTTCTGCCCCTATCTTCTCCAATCTGTCTCCTACTAGGTTCTCTTCCACCTTTCTGTGGCCTGGATAATCTTGCTGTTTCGGATCCACGATAATCCTTCTTGGCAGCGCATCACTTTCTTCGATCTTACTTGTTTCAATGCTATTCATTTGAGTGCAGTTTTGTTATCCGAATA
Source organism: Tillus elongatus (assembly GCA_964006375.1). NCBI lineage: Eukaryota > Metazoa > Arthropoda > Insecta > Coleoptera > Cleridae > Tillus > Tillus elongatus. The sequence goes on from OZ023265.1 coordinate 114,456,181, forward strand.
GATTACGACATTTCCCAGCGTTCTCCATTTTCCGGAATTAGTCTAACTGTCTTCTTTAGACACTTTAACCAAAATTGGAGTTTCGTGGATATTGGCAAACTGAGTTATTTAAATTTTTATGAAAATTTGCTACCAAACCACATTTGCTGCATTCGGCCCTTTCAATATTTGTTGATTACTTTTTGTATAAGAAACGACAACCATAAAGTAGTATATTAAGCATAAGTAGCAAAACACTTTTACTGTCGAACGTTCATATTAACGATTTCAGGTATATTTTCTAAATAATAGAGATTTTATCATTTTCAAAATCAAATATAAAGTGTTTTTAAACTTTACAGTCAGTCCAACTTACTAAGGTTTTTATGGATTTCGAAGGCTACATTTTTATGAGAAACGATATTCAGTAGCTTATAGATTAGGTAACTAAATAATGTACACTTATTTATTAAACAATAATGGTACAAAGCAACCAGTAAATATGAATGCAGCCTCAGCCGGTTATGTCAGTTACACGTTACACAAGACACAAAAGGGAGTTTACTTTTTGTTATTTAGAAACAATAGCTGCTCCTCTAGAACAATGCCGTTAGTTGCTTTTCTAAATTCTCTTTGTTTAGTTTGATAGATAGTTGTAATAACCAGCCTGAAATTATAAACAAATAATCAGTGTCTAGTTGTAAGCCCACTTTATCAATACAATGACTGCAATTACTTTAATGATTTCAATTCAACTCAATTACAAGCTTCATTATATTAACAACTGTACATTAAGTCTGTGTACTTCAAAGTACACACAGTCTCCGCTAAGTAGAACAATCCTTTTATTACAGACTGTCATTGCTTTTACAATAAACTGAAAATGGAACTGTAATGACTACATATTAGTTTCAATTATATCCGAGTAAAATAAGAAGACTCCGTGCAATTTTTTGAGTGGAAATAGGTCGTTATGTAGGTTTACAACCAATAGCAACCACCGCATTACATTTGCGTGGGGAGCTATAAAATACCCAGGAAGCAGATACGCAGTTATTAAAAAGGATTTATGGCTAATAAACGAAAGAATAGAAAAAAGGAAACGGACTTGCGTAAGGTATAATGGCCAATTTGGTAATTGGAACTGCAATTTAACCCTGCGATGTACGGCTATTTATACAACAGAAGGCGGTATTCTCTATGATAATGCTTTGGGGTTCCCATCCTGTCGAAGAGGATTACATACGTATAAGGTTCATTATTTTAAAGTGTAAATGTTTCGATGAAAATGCCTATAAAAATAATGTACGGCATCTAAAGGGCATGGCGTTTTTATTAGACTAGTCTCCCCATAATTCCAAAGATGATATTATATTGCTTAATGTTTCGGAAATTTAATTCTTTTATCACTTAGAATTCTCCACATTACGAGTAAACTATAACCTACAAGCAAATAGCTTATATTATAAACTTATAAAGTATATTTACATACGGGTTCTTCAACTGACTACGCAACATAGGCATTTGTTTCTATGATTTTTAAATGCTCAAATATTGTCTTCCCTGTTTATTTTAGAACAAAAGTGTATTAGCCTTTTTTTAAAGCATCACATTAGAAGTCTAATGCAGTGTCTAGTTTTATTTTTTAGATAAATATAAAAAAAATGAACAAAAACAAGTACTTAGTCTCATAGTTTATGTACAAATCAAAACAAAAAGACAGAAGCGTGGAATTAAAGTTAAATAAGATGTTTAGATAATGCTCAATCAGCTGCAAAACAATATCCTAAACGATTGTAAAATTCACATTTAACATTGCTCAATTGGTATCGTGTGATTATGTCGCATTCTGCCGAAATTGCGTCTTTAAGTTGCTGAAAGCTTTTAGCACGCACGTTGGTACACATTTTTGATTTAATGTGGCCCCAAAGAAAAAAATCGTTTGGTGCGAGATCTCGTGATCTCAGAGCCCATGAAACATTATGGTCTGGCCTAATACGACCTTCAAAACTATTGCGTAAATATTCTCGCACTCCAAGAATATTGTGTGCAGGAGATCCATCCACCTGATACCAGATCTCATGATTTTCCCTCGCAACATTGTTTAATGAAGGTACTGTTCTATTCTGTAATACGCCTAAATAACATTCTCCGTTCAAATTTCTATTAATAGAAAACGGTTTAATAATATGCCTGCCAAAAATTCCACCCCACACATTGACTCTTTGGGGACATTGAGTTCTGGTTTCAATAAATCTTCGTTCGTTGATAGTGCTCCAATACCTACAGTTCTAAAGATTGGGCCCGTTATTTAGGATGAGTGTAATCTAGGGTGAGTGTAATCTCATCATTGAAGCAAATGTTCTTTAAGAAATATTTGTCGTTATTTGCCACTTCTATCATTTGATAACCGAAGTGGACGCTTCGATCTCTATCACCATCCTTTAATTCTTAATTGCAACTGTATTTGAATGACATATTTATGCTTTTTCAACGTTTTAAAATTGTTTAAGAATTCTCTTTAGTTTCGTTAGCAAGTTGCCTAATACTCAGGTTTTTATTTTCTTCAATATGCAGTAATATCCAGTTCCTATCCGTTTGGATTGGTTCTTTACTTGATTTTAATTTATGTTTTCACCGCACTTACAGTTATTCAAAAGCGAACGCTTGGTTCTAAGCTTCGCCACCAATCGACTTGTACTTTCGACTTATTTGGTATTGGTCTATCTGGATATTGAACACTGAACAAATCTCATACATTTTGCAAACTATTACCTGAATAGTATAATTTTATAATTTGAACCTTCTCTCCGATTATGTAATTCGTTGTAAGAGGGTTTGTGATCTCAACAATAAATGATCAAAATTACAAACGCTCTGATTTGACATTTTGTTGTTAAATATTTTAACATTCGAATTCGAGGCTTTCTCTGCCTAAGCTACTAGATTTTCTGAATGGAACTCCTGTTTTCGCTGACATGATTTAAGTCTAGTGCAATAGACTTCTAACGTGATGTTTTAAAAAACAGTCTAATACAATTTTGTTCGAAAATACCCAGTAAAGTCAGCATTTGAGCATTTAAAAATTTACATGCAAATCCCCATGTTGCACCGTCAGTTGAAGAACCCTATATACACGAGGAGGTACTCAAAAGAAACAGAACTTATGTGGTGGGCGGGGTTTTTTTAGTACTGCGTTCTGCCGCTAGGAGCGTATAAAGCTACGGACTACAATGATGATGCTTCCGGAAAAAACTCTAGTGGTTGAATGGTTTTCCCATTTAAAGAGAGGTGAAATGTCAATTAATGACAATCCTCGCCCTGGTTGTTATTCCGCGGAGCGAACCGTTGAAAATATTGAGAAAATTCTGGAAACCATCCTAGAAGATCGGCAACTGACCTCCGACGAAGTTATGGAGCTCTCTGAAGTGACTTAGAGTTTAGTTCAACGAGTTTTAACGGAAGATTTGAGGATGAGAAAGGTGGTTGCCAAATTCGTGCCTTGGTTGCTGACTGCTGAGCAAAAGCAAGTCCGCGTGGAAGCATGTTCTTCTTTGAAAGAACAAACCTTTCCTAATTGAAGTCTAAACTGGAAGATATATGTTAGCTCTTATAAAGCTGAACTGAAAAGACAACTTCACTACTTGAAGTCTCAACGATCGTCCATGTCCTCTGTTGCAGGAACTTCTCTAAATCTCAACTATATGGTGAGCTGGACGACGGCTGTATGCAACCAAAAATACAGTTACACCCATTCTCGTTCTTGTGACGCTTTACACAACTACATGAGATTATTTTGCTTAATAAAACTACATAGAACATTTCTACCGCAACCCAACTCTTAATTAAGTGCACCAATCAATAAATAAAAAAGCGCCAATTAATTACCTATTATTTACAAGACGATGCCTTGAAATACAGGTGACAACGTCGCAAACTATTTTAAATACTAAATACACGATGTTGTTTACATTTGTACCAAATAACCTCACAAATCGTTCTCAAGAAGAATCCTGCTAATGATAATTCCAATAAGACAATACTAGAAGCAACCAACGATGGCGCATATTACTTCTGAGCAGGTTGTTAGACCCTAGAATTAGGTCAGAACCTTGCGAACTGCTATCAGATGTAATAACAAGCCTTTTTGATTTAATCAAAAGTTATTTTAAACGCTAAGTATTAAAATCCATAGGGTATACCAGAAAAATACAGAGTACCATTTTTAACCATTACAGCAGCGAAAGCAAAATAAAACTAAATGTGGGGCGCAAGAATATCGGCAAAAAAATATATTATTAAAAAGTTTATTTGATTTACTGAAAGAAAACAGTAGAATACATTTAGGTAGTTTTATTAGTGACTCCTTGTCTTGCAGAGCAAAGTTGTTCGAAAGAAGGTTTAATAATAGAAATTGACACTCTAAGCACTTTTTCTATGTTAAGCTGAGGTCTATATTTTGTCTTCACCGCCGGAAATCCGGTTTCGCAAATGTAGGATGTTGAAAATGATAATAGTATATGAAATGCTCTTGTTTTCAGCGCAGAAAACTCATCATCCAAATCTGCCCAAAATTCACAGGGTGATTGTCTTTTTCTTTCGCCACGTGCCGTAAAGTCTATAAAGATTGCTTCTTTGGCAGTTTTAAGAGACTTTCTAAAGCGCTTTTAAATGGATCCCTTATCCACTCATAACTTGATATTTTGAAGTAAACAAGAAAATACTTTAAAAATAAAAGTTATCCATGGTTACAGAAACAGCTTCCACATGTTGTTCTTCAGCCTTGTAAGTTTTAGTACATTTATCCACATTTGCAAATATTTTTAGGTTTTTTTGCTTTACATTTCTGCTCCATAATTCCAGTTCTCTACAAAACCCATTAACCTTATTACTCGTATCCAGCATATGTGTTTGGTCCTTGTAGTTGAAGATTCAAGGTATTTAATTTCTCGAATATGTCGACCTAGTAGTAGCTCAATTTTATCACAAATAAATAATGTTGAAACTACTTGGCTTCCGGTCGGTTTTCCTCTTCTAGAAAAATAGCGGTTGCATCCTTTAATTCATAAGCATGTTGCAAAAATGTTCCACGTGATAAACATATTGCCTCACAATAAAGTACTAACGCTGAATGTACTGCAGAAAATATTATTTTTAGGGGCCTCATTTTATGCAATTTATACGGGTACCACAGTCGTTAGCACAATATTCAGACCAGCACTTATTTCTTTGAAAGGCAGAGCTTGTTTGTGGCTCATGCAATGTATCCAATACACTGTGGAGTTTTTGTTTCACAAGAGTTTGTATGCCTAGGAATCTTCCAGACGTTGTACGGGCATCATCGTGCTTATTTCGACGCAATTTTGCCACCCTTTGTTTGCTTCGTTTAGAAAACCATGTAAGATAGCAAACAATGCTGCTGCTATTGCTTGAAGTTCTATTGGTTAGCACAATACTAGTTATTCTACTGCTGACATACCATCACAAAATCGAACATAGGCAATTAAGTGAGCTTTTTTTTGCTATATGTTGCCTCGTGAATTCAAAAAAAACTTGTCACGCAACCCACGAAAAGCTACATCTTTAGCTATATCACCAATTCAACTGGCAAAAGTATCATTTGGTAAAGGTATTACCTCCAAACATGGTTTCTACAATCTCATCAGCAGCTGGCAGGATAAGCTTTTCACCAACGGGTGTGAGGCTTATTACATCTGGTTATTTGATATAAAACTTTGTAAAGTAAAAATTGTTTTATTCGCAAAGTTAAAAAAAAAGATATTCGCTTTTCATATGATTTTTATTGTAATTCGAAGAATTCTCGAGGCTTACTAACTTACTATGAAGCGTTTCCAAATGCCGTTTAAGTTTTTTTGGGTTTCAAGCTGTCTGCTGCCAAATTTTTGAGCAAATGACACACACGGGCCTTTCTTCTTTATTTACTTCGGTGCTGGTAAACCCAAACTTTAAATATTCTTGAGAAATCACTAAGTGAAGACTGAAACCTGTGATGAGCACTGATAAGTACACTTCGAAAACCCAAATCACCACAGCCCATCTATTTAAAGACCTGACGATCGTTTTCCTAACAAAGTTAGCGTCGTCGCAGAATGAAAAATTCTCATACATTTTACATCCTCTGGTGACGCTAAGTTTGTTAGTAAAACAATCGGCAGGTTCAAGTGTACCTATTCTTGAGAATATTTCCTTGATTTTTGTTTCAGAACCACTCTGATCTGTGCACTTGTTGACACTTCACTGTCGTCAAATGCTCGCTTACGCCCACTTAACAATTTATCCATGATTCTGTATACACTGTATACAGAATGTGTGTGAATTGCAGTTAACGCGCAAATTACAAGATACAAATTCTCGGTAGAAGGATCGACTCGACTGAGATTGGCTGGAACTGAACGAAATGCAACATTTATCCACGCAGTGCAGACGTTCTAGAATGTTCGAAACAAATCGAAACTTATCGCGAAGGTACGAGATTGTCCGCTATGATGGACCTAAGACAGGGGGGGATTAGAATAGTGATTGAAAATTGGGTCGCAAATACTAAAAGGTTGAGAAACGTTGCGCTACAGTGTATGTAGCCAAGTTTCCAACTTTAGATGTAAAATAGGTGGGGTTTTTGCATCAGCAATTTACACAGGAGTGCTAAAATATAAGTTGTTTTAGAATTGTTCCCATTAAAAAATCGTCGATAGCATAATAGCCTGAGCTGTGTTAAAACGAAACATAGTAGCTAAGTTTTCAACATTACATGTTAAATGCGTTGGGTTTTTGTATCAGCAATTTACACACGAGTGCTAAAATATATGAAGTTTTAGAATTGTCCCATAGCATAATAGCCTGCACAGTGTTAAAATAAAATAAAGCATAATACGCAGCAGATGCATAATTTCACATAATAATCAACTTGTCCCCCAATTTCTGCTAAATAATTCTTTTTCTTTTCGAGGTAATTAATCTATGCAAGACACAATGTTGCATTTGTACATTTAATGTTTTCAAAGTCAGCAGTTCATTGTTCTAGATATTTAACTCCTCTAACTTAACATATGTTAGCGACGTACGATAATCCCATGTAATATGTCGGCTCTTGATACAATTGCGGCTTATTATGAGCTCTCCTGACGTGAGCACAAGGGCCTAAATATAATTACAGTGTTAGGCTATATTTGACAACAAGGTAATTTGAGACAGCGTGCTTTCAACCGCTTATAAACATAGCTGGGTGCGCGCCACTACTGTATAAATTGTGACATCTGCTAAAAGAAAGAAGTAACAACAAACGTTATTTAATTAGAGTGAGATATATAGGAGGCCATAGAAGCATCTGTTCTAAGAAGTTATATAAGGAAAGTCAGTTTGATACTGGGTAGATTGTAAATAGTAGGCCATTTTGCGAACTTGGCAGGACTATAATTGGTAGAGGGGCAATTGTAAATTGCTTTTTGGGGAAAAAAATAATGCAAAGGCGGCTGTAAAGATAATTATTTTTAAGGAGTTTGCTTTTAAGTTTTTATTTGTATCTTGCAGTATTATTATTTTACATAATGTGCCCTATTGATACTTATGGTAAATAAAATAAATAAACAAATTTATTAAGCAAAAATTATCTTATTTTCATGAAAGTCGTGTGCTTAACTGTATAAAATAGCTTCTATAACTATGTATTTCACACAACATTATCATCAGAGCCGTAGCTACGCGTTATCTATGGGGAGTGGTTTAGGTAGGAAAAAGCTCTTACTTGTGAAACATTTTATCTAATGATATGTACCAGTGCCTTAAACTTACACATGATTTTGAGACAAAATCTATTTAGGACTTCTTCATAACTAATGTGACTTTCTCTGTGAACACACATTAGCGCTAATCCGTTTAATCGATTGATATCGATCATCTTGGCCAAGATTAAAAATATATTTCTGGTGTTGCCGTAGAGCACGTTGCTAATATTTGTAAGAGGTCCTCAAAAATTGTGGAAAATGAGTAATTTGTACTTAAAAACGCGTCAATGGACGTTATCGGCAGATTATCACCATTACCATTTATGATACTGAGACTAGTCTTAGTATCATAATTGAGCCCCGGTGGTTCAGTGGTAAAAACGTGTGCCTCGGGAATAAAGGGTACTGGGTTCGATCCCACGGTACTCCTTTCACTTTTGCAGTACATACTGTACAATTAACATTAACCGAGGTTGTAGCATTGTATTTGAGCAAGTTGAATGTCTGCACGTTCCGACCTTCGGAGGTGGCGTAAAGTGGTCCGTCCCGTGTCCATTCTATGTTGGGCACGTTAAAGATGGGCACGTTAAAGATCCTACCTCCCTTACAGAAAGGCAGGGGTTCGGCAAAATTTCCACGATAGTAAGGTGACATTGCTCCCTGGTGTCGGTGATTGGCCATAGTCGCGGAATAGGCCGACGTTAAAGAAATAAAAAACACATACATAGTATAATGATTACCATTAATTTACTTGTTCTGCCACATATGACGTTCTGCTGAAATTAAATTAAAATCTTTGTCATATAGTTTGTTTTTAATTTGTTTAAATCTTTCGGGCAAATGGAGACTATTTACAAGTTGAAAGACGTTCTTGCGTGGGGCGTAGCGAGAGTGTTGTCGTCCGGCTATGTGACATGACGTAATTGTTTATATTGATTCTTATTAAAAATTTACGGTGAGGTACTTGAGAGCGGACATAGAACCTTGATACATTATATGTATTTTTTGGTTTTAGTTGTTTGTTTGGTTTTAGTTCCTAGCAAGCATACATGTTTTTGGTATCGTACCATGAAGGGGATTTGAACCCTCAAACCCGCTCCTTATCCGCAGCCCTGATATCACACTGTAAGCTGTAGCAGCCAAAGTTATGGTATATTATGTGAACTAAGCTAAAAATATGGTAAAAAACAAACAAAAAATATATAGAATGCAGTGTGATAAGTTATTTTATACCGTTTACCCCACGACTTTCATAAAAATAAAATCGTTTTACTTTAGAATTGTTTTGATTTATCTTATTTTCTTACTTTTTAGTTTTCAAAACGTACGAATACCGTTATATATATATATATATATATATATATATATATATATATATATATATATATATATATATATATATATATAATTTAAAGAGTGGCTAAAAAATAAATCCATGTCATTCTCAAATATCTGAATTCAAAAATTCAAAATGCATGCCTTGAGCGTCTTGTTAGCACCCTAATCTAAATAAAAATAAAGTCTTCTAACGTTAATCAACGTCTGGGGCGTGACCGAACTAACAGCAATTGTTATTCTAATTACGTAAGTTAAGTCGTGTGGTTCTAATAGCGTACGATCGGGTGATTGTGCTTGCGATTCTAACGAACCTCGCCTCCATGTTCACCGATTTGAAAATAGTATATTATTAATCGAGGTACTGCCTGATATTGATTTGGTTATGTGTTGGTGCTTCATCCTGCTGGGACCATTTCACATTCACTGAAACTTGTGGGCTTGCTCGATCAGGATATAAGTTTGCCAAAGTTAACACGGTATTATTTTGGAGCGGTGCTAACTAATAATTATCTCCATTCACATTGCTATCAATAAAAAAGGGACCGATGACAATAGTTTCCAACTATTCCTGCCCGACCATTAACCTTTTCAAGGTATTGAGTATATTCTTCTCTGATCCAGTGTAAATTTTCTTTAGACAATTGGCGACAATTTTGACGATTAGCATGGTCGTGAAGTGTAAAACTGCACTCATCAGAAAACAGAACATATTCTAGTGGGATAACATTCTCATCTAACATTTCCATCATTTGTTCTTCTATGAAAATCGCCTTCCATGAGCTCCTGAGTTTGCATCAATTTATAGGAATATATTCTATTTATTTTTTTGAATATTCGAATAATCGATCAATGGCTAACATCAACAGTGCCTGCTTGTCGACTCGAAGTAAGTAGCTTTTCCCCAGACTTAACCATTACTTTCCATTTGGTATCATTACTCACTGCATTAAATGTTGTTTTTTTTTTGTTCTCGCTGCCTTTTATGTCCAAGCTCGCGAAATTTCTTACTAGTTTTACTAATGTCCATTGAGATATAGGAATAGAAAATAAAGATATGCTTCAAATGAGGTATCGCAAGCCCCTACTTCCTATTTAAAAAATTGGGTGCTGCAACTGACACTCGAAGGGAGTTGAATGTAGGTGTAAGTTTTCACGTTGCAGGATGTCATTTTTTAATTTCAAATTTACGTGTTTCGGAATTATACATAATAATTGAGATGTTGTTCGATTTGGCTGTTTCACACTATATATAATGTCTTTTATTTATTCTAATTTTTTTTCTCTGCACTGCCCCCATAATTTATCATATTAATATGTTGGTAAGACTTTATATAAAAAATCTCGTTAATTCCTTATAAGCTTTGAATACTTTAGAATGGTTAGAGGCTAATAATGGAAAAAACTATAATTCGGTTTAAAGAGTAAATTTCATGGTAAATTGATGCCTATTAATATTGCTTAGCACAGAAAAGAAAAGGATTTAAATCTCATAATGGAGAACATGATAAGGACCACATCGTCAATTATTACCAATCAATGGTACAAACAATTAGAAAACAAACAAATGAAAATGGTAGAAATAGTGAAGAAAATAAATAAACAATGATCTGTGTGCCTTTTTATCTTTAAACGTTGTATTTATAAAGAAAAAATTAAAGAGAAATACAAAATTGCTGCTGTTGTCCTTATGATATAACGACTCTTGATAGTGCAAGAAGAATTGTTGTGCTACACATGTTTGCTATAAGTTTGGGACAAAGAGTATAGTAGTAGTAACAAGCGAATCTATGTAAACAATTATTTGACCTAGTCAGAGAGCTACCATATATTGTGCCGTGTCTGCCCAAAACAATTTTAGTGACAGAAAGGACTTAAGGCGCAGGCAATTTTCACACAAAAGGCCATGGTTTAGTACGGAAAAGGAATTACACTTTTCTTCATTACATTTGTCTCGAAAAGTAAACCAGCCAGCACATTATCTAACTCATGAAATTGTAATCGCTTAAGTAGAGGAATAAAAAGTTTTGTGGAAGATGTATTTTCAGTGTCGTAGATTTGTGGACTATAAAACTGTAGCAAGTTAAATCGAAGATAGCATATCTATGTTCTGATTACAAGGTGAAATTCAAAGGTCCAAGCTTTCAACTGCATAGGAAAAACTGCAAAGTAATAACTGTAATCCATGATTGAATGTTTAACATTGTACACCCACTCCTCTTCCCCCGAAAAAGCATAAAAAACCCTCGAGACAAGTAATGTAGGAATACATAACAGATATTTAACAAACCCAGCTGAAGATAAAATTAAATTCATTTGTCTTGATTGCGTAGTTAAGAATTTTTATTTCCCAAATAAAATTTATTATCAGAAAGCAGTTTAATTTAATTTGCCTAATAATATGCCTTTTTACAGTTGCTTGTGACTTTTATAAACATAAATGTCGATGCAACTCATTGTGATGTCTGCTAAGTTAATCTAAATAACTTTATCGCAGTTGTCTCAAAACTCTAATCTTGTTAAAAGGCGCATCTATTTTATAATAATACTGTAAAACTATAGAATTTTATGTGTTACTAATATTAATGAATACTTGTATTGATATATAAAAACAACTAAAAGTGCAGCGAGACTTTGGCATTGCAGATGCCAGTCGGAGCCGAAGACAGGACGAAGATCGCTCTTCACTGACTTCTTCAGGAGAGATGTTACATCAGCACCATCCAGACCAAATGGCGACCAAGTACGAATGTCCGTTATGTGAAATGGTTCTACTCTCCATCCATTCCGCAAGAGCCCATATTGATGAACATTATCCAAGAGATAGTCCACTGTGTCCTGTTACTGAGTGTGGAAAATTATTCTCTCATCCTAATTCTGTAAGAAATCATATGAGGACTAAACACGGCAGAGCTTGGCAGCTCATGAAAAGGCTCAAATGGAGTTTCTAGTGCTACGTTCTAAGAAATTCGGTTCAGTTGGATTTTTAAGGAAAGACATTAAAAGTGATCTATATGGTAGTGATAAAAGTGACATCCAGCGACAAATTAGCTGCGCAGTATTAAAGCCTTTTTCCAGACTTAATTACTACTTAAAATTAAAGCTTGTTGCCCTTAATAGCGTTTTGTTGTCAAAATGCGTGTATAGAAAGTCACGTTTTAGAAACATTTAAAATAATTGTAAATTCTTACTATTTCGTAAAAACTGAATTCTGGAAAGTGTAAACGCGATTTTCTTGTTTGTATATCTTTCAGGTCAAATTCTTCTTCTTGCTGGCTAACGAGGTTTTGTGAAACATCAAAGGATATCTACATATAAAAAGTAATAACTCAGTAAATTGAGCAGGGTAGCGAATGTTGATAACTTATTTCAATTATTCATGTTTAGATTAACCTACCACCGTTACTAAGTGATGATTTGAACCTGTGATGAGCACTGATAAGTACACTTGGAGAAACCCAAATCACCACAACATACCTTTTAAAAACCTGACGATCGTTTTACTAACAAAGTTACTATCATCAGAGGATGAAAAATTGAGAACGCTAAGTGTGTTAGTAAAACGATCGTCAGGTCTTTAAACAATGTGTTTTTTTGTGGTTTATGTTACTCCAGGTATACTTTTTTATTGCGGGGCGTAGTTGGCGCATCTGCTGACCAAGCTAGTGGCTTCCTGAACATCTCTATTACACACTGGTACTATCTTTGCGGCATAGCTTAACGAGTGTAGAGTTGTCTTTTCTTCTTCTCCTTCCACTTTTTCCCGACTAACCTCATCCGCTTTAAGCGACTTGGAGCTCGGGCAATCTAGTTGGTTGTTTTCTACGCTTCGCCAGTTCTTGTTTCTCTCTTTTATGATCATAGCTTGTCGGGCAAATTCCATTACCTTTTTCCATGAGCTCTTGTCTTTCAACATTATTGGTACCATGTCTTCGATATTATGTATCCCTACAGAGTTGACGGTGGTACTTCTCATCTCATTGAACTTTGGGCAAACAAAAATGCAGTGTTCTACCATGCCCTCTTTCCCGCAGTAGATACATCTGCCCCCGTTCTCGTCTAAATTTCCCATGCGTTTGACGTAGGCTCTGAAATATCCGTCGCCTGTAAGTATTAGTGAGAGCCCGAAATGTATTTCTTTGTGATCGCATTTCATCCAGTCTGTCAGATTTGGAATCAATCTTTTTGTCCATTGTTCCTTCGTGGTGTTTTGGGACCATCTTTTCTGCCATTTCTCCATTGTCCATCTGGTAGCCAGCTTAGCTTTGTGTAGTCTCATTTCCCTCTCCTCATGTAGGAAACATCTTTCTTTCACTAACAGATCTATGGGTACGACGCCCACGAACACCTGAATTGCCTGCGTGGAGATTGTACGGAACACGCACGCTACGCTTAGTAACACTGCGCTGCATGCTCTCCATTATCATTTTATATTTTTGTATCTCTATTGTTTGATGCCATACCATCGCCCCGTACAGTGAAATTGAGTCCACTACTCCACTGAGCACTAGCCGTTTTGCTGACTTTGGGCCTCCCACGTTTGGCAGTATCCGACTTAGTGCTGCTGTTTTTCTTTAAGCCTTTACTTTTGTCATTCGTACATGCTGGTCAAAATTGAGAGACTCGCCGATTGTTATTCCTAGATACACCTGGGACTTCGCTGATTTTATCATGGTGTCCTTTAGGCGGAACGAGCAATCGCCCCTGATTTTTGGACTTTTTATGACGACCCCATCTGTCTTTGCAGGGACCAGCTGGAGTTCTTTGCCCATCATCCATCTGTCTACTCTTCCTAACGTTTCGTTTGCTCGAAACCTTGTTCTAATGCCTCTTCTAAGACTGCTAGGTCATCAGCATAACCAATCAGGGTAACTCCTTTAACCATTTTTAGCTTGAGGATTCCATCATAGATTATATTCCAGAGAATAGGTCCCAGGAGGAATCCTTGCGTGTCTTCCGTTGTAACAGCCATCGTCTATCCTCTCGTAATTCTGATATTTCTGTGTAAGTGTACTTAACTAGCAATTTTAGTTTTACACCATGGTTTAGCATAAATAAGGGCAACTTGTGTACTAGCCTTCACCTAAATTACTTTATTAATTACATAGGTACAAAACTGACGGAAAATCTTTCCCTGGAAAAACAATTTAATTAGTCTGTCCAACGAACTTACGTACTTTTACATTACTCGCCGAATTTCATTAAACTATCGATGTCTCCTTATTTTAGCCATAACTAGCTGTCTACAGCAGTCTTTTTATGTCGCTCTAACTTTAGCACTTCATCAATTGGATTCGGTTTTTCTCTTGTTATGTATCTCCCTTTTTTTCAAGCAAATGTCCTTTAAACATTGTTTTCAGAAAATTGTTACGTTTTAGAATATATTTGACAATGTTGCCTTTCTCTGCCTAATATATTTAGTAAGCATAGTTTTTCTTCAGAAGCGTGTGGTGGGTTTTCAAACAGGGTAAGCAGTGGATTATAATGGCCAAATTTCTTATATCGGAAGTCCAAAGTAAGAAACTTTATATACGCACTAAACCTAAACGTTTGATCTTTAAACGCAATTCCAAAAGGCACTTGCTGTTGCTATGTCTTTTAAGAATTTTTCAAATTATTCTAATGCGAAAGCCCACACGTATTCCACGATTTTTTTTTTGTGCGGACGTTTACGTTTGGTAAACACTGCTATTAAGGTGGTCGACTATCATTTATTATTTTCTGTTTTTCCTCAGAAGGATAAACCGAAAAATTTCTGTTTCTTAAATTACATATATAACACAAACACACTTACAAACTTGTACTACTCGTAGACGGACGAGGGAGAGGGACTTAAATTGCACCTTACTCTAAACATCACGCGCCGACCGACCGACCAATACTGACTCGCGTAAGCGAATTTTAAACCGCCTACTGGAAACAATATAAACTGCATAAATAAAACAACCTCGCACATGCTGCGGTGGTATAGAGAGAGACAGTAGACATAGAAGGCAGTAGTAAGTAAGCGATCCCAACCTCCGATTATCTGATTTGTGCGCTAGTGTCTGTCGCATATTAGACAGTGTCGCCGCGTCTGTCTGGCGTTTGCGACATTGCTAAGATCAATAAATATTCCAAATATCTACCTACAACTATATTTAAACTAAATAAAGGAAAAAATATAATTTAAAAGGATAAATACAATTTTACTAGAAATATTCAGATGAAGCAATGCTTCCATGGACACTACGCCCCTATTCTTCCACCTCCTCTAGTACACTTTTATACCTGCTTCTATCGGTGTGCCTGGTTAAAACCTTCTATTTGTCCTGTTTATTTCCGCCTCATACATCAGCACAGTCCATAGTATGATGTGCTAATCAGCTTTTTGACGCCCAAGTTTATTTATATTGTAAACTTGATAAAGAAAGAAACTAATTGCGGAAGCTATGTCTATAAAAAGAATGTTTACAAAATTTCACTGATTTCATGCCCACAGCTTTTAAATTAAGATTGTTATTTTAGCGTTACAAAGCTTATAAAAGTTTTGAAACCGATTTAAGATATAGGTTATACCTAAGCATTCTAATTGGCTCTTATTTGAACAATCTTTTTGGAAGTTTCAAACATGTCACAAGCAATTTTTTTCGATGTAAACTCGCTAAAATGGAAGATGGTAGAGAGGAACATGAAGCGGATTTTTTAAATACTTTTTGAGTCCAAAACAAAGTATCCGTTAACCTTGTGTTCTGTAATAAACACTGCAATTTGGAAGCTCTTTAAGATAAAGTAGCAAAGAACTCCATTAAAACTGGTCGCACTTCATGAATCGAAAAATGATTGGCATAAATGCAGGATACTAGCTCAGACATTAATTTTCATATTTAGGATCACGTTTGGCAAAGTGTATTTTTGATATATTAACATTTTTTTGCGTTTTTATTACAACGGATTATATGTACGCTCAGTGCCATAGGAGAAGACATCAAAATAAAAAGTCTGAACGCAGAAAGTGCGTTATGGTATTGAATTTTCTTAGAAATGATCTGGCACCAAATATTTGTTCATAACTTTTTTTTCTTTTAACGTAGAAATAGAAATTTTGATATATGGTTTTCTTTTGATATCGTAAACTTACGTACCAAATTTGGTTGCTATAGCTTATCGATTTTTTGAGAAAGCAGGTACGTGCTAAATTTTATCCAAATCGGTCCATTATTTTTTAAGTTATCTATGTGATACATATATATATATATATATATATATATATATATATATATATATATATATATATATATATATATATATATATAAATTGAAACTCACCCCGGATATGGGTTCTAGGGGTCCTAGATCGCGCTCATTTGAAGAATTTTTTTCAAAATTCAAAAGCCGGGATCTCCTCATTAGTGAATTTTTTCTAAGAAAATTCCCTAAAAGAACTTATGTCGGAAAATATCTTTAAGGTGCTACGACCCTACGACATTTTCAGAGATTTTTAATCAAAAATGCGCCTTACTGAGTTTTTGTGCATTTTATTTTTAATTTTTCAACATAATGTCACTTAAGCAATTGTTTAAAATACTTCTCCATTGCACTTGTTTAAACGACGCAGATGCTTTCAGCGGAAGTGACGGCTTTAGCATCGGTTACAAAAACACTTAATTCTTTTGTTTGATTGAAAACTCGGAGCGCAGCACTTTAGTTACTTTTTTTTACTTGAGTTTTTTTTGGTGTTTACTTTGAGTTTTCTATACTGGTAGCACAGTGTTCAGTCCTGAGCTGTTACTTCTATTTTCTCACGTGGTAGGTACAACGTTTTTCAATGAGTGAGGATTGGAACCTGTGGTGAGTACTGATAAGTGCAAGTTGGTGAACCCATTTCATCACAATACAGTTTTTAGACCCGACGATAGTTTATTCGTCCATCTGATGACGCTAACTTTGTTAGCGAAACGATCCTCAGGTCTAAAGACTGTATTGTGATGAATTGGATTCTCCAACTTGTGCTTAACAACGTTTTTTCAAATTCCGCATTCCGTATCGCGTCATACCTTACGAACTTTTTACTAACGCTTTTCTTAGCAAGGGCAGAAAACGCGATTACTCAATTGTTAGTTAGTTGCATTTGTCTGTTACTTCTACACATTTGTGGTGTTCACAAAAGTATGGTCCTAATGAAAAACTACAGAACTAGCGAATAAGCATCTGGCATAAGAAGCAAAAAAGTTGAGTGCAAGTGCTGCCGCCCGATTGTATGAAGGTCGCTATTCTGAAAGGCAACAAGCACGTTTAAAGCTAACATGCACGATACTGGTAGCAAAAGTAGTAAGAACGAAATTTTTTGAAGTGAAAGTCTTACAACTAGTTACGGAGGTACCTTCGATTAGCACTTCTTGTCAAATAGGATAAGCTATGAATGCGGCTCAAGCTTCTATTCGACAGGTGTTACACGAGCAACCACTTTATCCATAACCTTTTTGAGATGTACAGGGATCGACTCCAGCCGATTTAAGTTTGTCAGTGGCTGCTTCACCAAGTTATCGACCAACCAATTTTTTTACGTTTCGCTTTATAAACGGATGAGGCCTGTTTTACACAAGATGGCATTTTCAACAATAAGCATAGGCAAGTTTGGACGGAATAGACTCCACATGATATATTTCATACAGGTCATCAGCAACGTTGGTTTGTTAGCATGAATAACTTGCAGAAGAAATATGCCTACTGAAAGAAAAAAAAAAACAAAAGCGAAATTTGTCGAACATTTTCTGAGATAATATTTGAAAGATACATACCTACGAAAAAATTAAGAGGCGGAAACCAAAGGTGATTCTATCTTGCTAAAATTACTAGACTACTAATTACTGATATAGATTTGACCCTGGATATAGAATCAATTGGCTCTAAGTCGCGCTTAATCAAAGGCATTTTTAGAAAGTCAAAAAGTATCGATTTGTATAATTTGACGTTAGACCGCACGCCATGAGACTTTCACTTTAACTTTTCAGCATTCATTTTTTATATGTAGAATAGAATAAAAACCATGGAAACCGAAATGTAATCCGTCTTCTTGCATGTATAATTTCAAACTATACTGATGTAATTATTTGTACAGGTTGACTTTTCAAATGTTCCTTGATTAATATAAAGTTGTATGACTAGAATTTTTAATGGAAAATAAATTGAAATACAAATATGTTATTGTATTATTTTCGTAGTAAGTAATAAGTAAATTTTATATTATTGTGACAAGATGTTCACGGTGTTCTCATAATTCAGATTGTAGCATTTTATTCCAAGTAATTCTACACTTACAACTACTACCTATAGGAAAAGCTTAACTATTTCTGAAAAGCGCTCAAAATATGCAATCATTAGTGTATTTTTTAAAGTCTGCATTAGTTTTTTTACCAAAATGCATTACAACATATATGTAAATTATAATTAAAATACGTATTCTGAAGGTAGTCACTGGTTTGGTTTTTAGCTCAAGCCTTAAGCCAAGTAAACTATCTCGCTGGCTTGTTAATCTATATAGTGTTAATGCATATATTTTTATTATTTAATATTCAAAGTCGTTTTTAATATATGTATATATATATATATATATATATATATATATATATATATATATATATATATATATATATATATATATATATATATATATATATATATATATATATAAGAACAAGTCTTATGACGTTTTTATATCAATATAATGTATCATTATATTCGAATTAAGCATATTACTATTATTATTATATTATATACGTGGTGTCCATTATAAAAGGTTGCACCATTGTTTTTTGGTCAAATGCTAATAATTTCGAAAAACCCTATAAAACACGCCGATCTTGCTTAATTCGAATAGGGAAGGTAGGTTTACTGGCACCTGTTCGGGAAGCTGTTTTGATTCTCTCTTTAAAGCTGTAATTTTAAAATCTACTGATACTGTTTTTTAAATTTTGTTTCCAAAGCTTAAAAATAAAACTAATTTAGTAAAAAAAAATATTGAGACAATCCACATTGGAATTTAACGCAAAACAAACAACAGTGCTGCAAATTAAATAATAACTTCTACATAGCTGTGGTAATTTATTCTCTTCAGAAAGACATTCTCATGGAATGAATTTAGGGTCCATGACTTGACTACAAAGAAGATACTGGTATTACTGTGCCTATAAACTGTTGAAATGTTATATTACTGACGTTTTATTAAAAAATATCAATTTTCACCAAATCACCCCTTATATATCCCCTACCCCTTGAAGCCTTACCCAAAAACAATTCGAAGCGTTCATTTGTCGGGTGCTAACTGTATACCAAATTTGAAGATGGTATCTCAATTCGTTCGAAAGTTATTGCGCCTATTAACGGACAGACGTACATGCCGACAGACCGACCGGCCGACAGACCGACCGACCGACAGACAGACAGTCAAAAAAAATTCGTTCCAGAATAAAGTTTTATATATGTTTTGACACTTTTTACGCCGTTTTAGCAAAAAAAAATCGAAATTTTTGTCAACAATCCCCACACATTCAACCATTAATTTTATTTCAGCACAGAAAAGCAGATGTTTGATGAAATTAAAAGCTTTCTAATAAATACACCCTAAACCGTTTTGTTACTCGAGTTTTAACGAAAAAATGTCCATTTTCACCAAATCACCCGCCATTCATCCCCTACCACCTAAAGCGAGTTTACCCAAAAACAATCCGAACCGTTCGTTTGTCGAGTGCTAACAGTATACCAAATCTGAAGACGATATCTCAATGCGTTCTAAAGTTATCGTGCCTACAGACACACAGACCGACAGACAAAACAATTTTTCTTACCCCAATTATGTTTTCTATACGTTTTGATACTTTTTACGACGTTTAAGCGAAAAAAATTCTTTAAATTTTTTGTCGCCGATGCGATACTTCCACACGTTGTGAAGATGTGGAAATAATTATCAAAAACATTATGATCATTTTTACTTCTTTTTACTAACTCTTACACTTTATCAACGAAAAAGCAACACTTAAAGGAATTTTTTTACAATGTCCAGTAACCACCAAAGATTTTATATTTTTTCAAAAACTAATCGATGGCTAAAGCACATATTTTATTTTGAAGTTTTGAAAGTAATACGTGTCTAAAATAATTGGTAGATTTTATAATTAACCTTTGAATAGAGAATCAAAAGAGATTTCCAAAAAGGTGTCGCTCACCTACCTTCCATAGTCAAAATTAGAGGGTGAAAGTTACCCCCGCTAGGGGTTGGTTAAATGCTACAAATTCTGTTGGGTTTCAAAAAAGTGTCCCACTCTCAGGCAAAATCGAGGCGTTATGAGGTTTTTCGAAATGCTTTGCCAAGAACTGCTTAGAATTTCGAAAAAACACAAAATGCCTCGATTTTGCTTGCGAGGGGTGCGTGTGTGTGTAATAGATATATGTATGTGTATAGATATCTATACTATAGTCGTTAAATCTATAAAATTATTTTTGTCTTTAGCGTATTTTTCTGAAGGCGGTTAAACTTTTTGGTAATTTTTAGTTGTTATTTTAACTATTATACGCTGTTAGCACAAGCAAGCTACTTGTAAGTACTTGCTGCATCTATCCACTAAAAATTTTAGCTATAGAGAGCTGTGGAGAGGACCAGGAAAGTTTCTTGAATGACTATTATTTATGTACAGAAGTAATGCTGTTTTAAGTAACAATATCATTTCCACTCTGTTTCTAACACCACATGTTTTAATAATTTGTTTGCTTAGAGTCATAAATTACTTAACTAATTTTAATATAGAGCATATATATATATATATATATATATATATATATATATATATATATATATATATATATATATATATATATAATCCTTAGTTACCTTGAAAAATAATACCTAAGGTATTGTAACCGCAATCAACAAGAAAGTATCTCAGGAGCCTTTGAACACAGCAAAGCATATTAACTTAATTTCTTTTCCCGCAATTGTTTGGTTTCCAACTGACAACCCAGTTCGTATAGCCTTCATGTTTTTTTTTTGTGTGTGTAAATGTTAGAATAACCTGAAATCTAGGAAACCCTTATTTTAAAATTGAATTTCTACATGTTGTTAGCACCTTTCTTTAACGTCGTAGATTTTTTGACATACAACAGCAGCTACTATGGGGTTTATTAAATCAGAGACTTAGATAATTTAAACGACTTCAACAAAGTTGCGCAAGCTATGATTCTGTTGGAATTTGTTAGTTTTTATGGTAGGAGCAGTTCCGTAATAACCGAGCTTTACGCCTCGTATTGACTTTTCCTTAGAAACTTGATATTATTTCAACTCTCCCATCCGCTATTTAGGTCAGTACACTGTACTAATATTTTCCTTCTTTCGTTTTTCCAGTTTCAAGACGATCCCTGGACATGATGAGAGTGAGAGCGACTGATCCACGGCCGTGCCCGAAGTGCGGCAAGATCTATAGGTCCGCACACACATTACGAACACATCTGGAAGACAAACACACGATATGTCCTGGATATCGATGTGTCCTGTGTGGAACAGTAGCCAAATCCAGAAATTCCTTACATTCGCATATGTCGCGGCAACATAGGGGCATCAGCACGAAAGATCTTCCGGTGCTGCCGATGCCAGCGCCCTTTGATCCGGAATTGGCTAGCAGGTAATTTCGCTACTTTTTTGTTATTTATTGCGCCATCTAGGACTACTACCGCCTCTTCTTGTTAGCGAATTTTGCGCAAGACTGCAAATTCACTAATGGGTAGATCTATATATATATATATATATATATATATATATATATATATATATATATATATATATATATATATATATATATATATAGTCTTCAATTTTTGTGACGGTAATAGTGTTATTTACTTAAGAAATTGTGGGAAAGCCGTCAGTTGCAAAATAACTCTTTATTAAACGCAGAGCTTTCGAAAAGTGCACTTTTCGACTTCAGTCAAATTTACAACTTCCTTTTTTGTTACTCCTACCGCCTTTCCTTGTTAGCGAATTTTGCGCAAAACTGCAAATTCACTAATGGGTAGATCTATGTATATATATATATATATATATATATATATATATATATATATATATATATATATATATATAGTGTTCAATTTTTGTGACGGTAATAGTGTTATTTACTTAAGAAATTGTGGGAAAGCCGTCAGTTGCAAAATAAAACTCTTTATTAAATGCAGAGCTTTCAAAAAGTGCACTTTTCGACTTCAGTCAAATTTACAAAAAGGTTTTTTAATGTTTGTTATTTTATGATTAGCTCGGCATTTAATAAAGAGTTTTATTTTACAACTGACGGCTTTCCCACAATTTTTCAAGTGTGTGTATATATATATATATATATATATATATATATATATATATATATATATATATATATATATATATATATATATATATATATATATATCTATTTATATCTCGCACCGCTAACTCAAAAAATAAGAGGCCGATCTTGATA
The DNA here is from genome assembly GCA_964006375.1 of Tillus elongatus. NCBI lineage: Eukaryota > Metazoa > Arthropoda > Insecta > Coleoptera > Cleridae > Tillus > Tillus elongatus. Next base: position 114,478,718 of record OZ023265.1, read on the forward strand.
AAATTTGTTGAGTATCTCCCCTTTGCAAGCTATCGGATACAAATTTGGCACGCCCTTTTATACTATCAAACTTATCCCGCATTCCGAAATTCAGATGTCTAAGTTAAAAGAAAAAAATATAACTATTTAAAAATAAAAATTTTGGGTGCCACTGATGATCAGAGAAACGCACAAAACCAAAATATTCTGTGTGGATAAAAAAATCTATTGTATATTACAAAGATCAACTTTTCTTGACGCAAAAAAATCAAGAAATATATAAAAAAACTCCTTTTAAAATTTTATAGTACTTCTTAAAACGTCGCGATTTGAAACGTCAAAATTTCCAATTTTTAGACGAACAACCTGAAACAAATACGGCTTTTGGAGAAGAATTTTCGTAATAAGTCTGTTCTACAAAGCCTTAAGTTACAGCTTCAACCATCATTGTCCTTTAGTTTACTCAAATATTTGCATAAAATTCATTTCAAATAGAGCCTTTCTCTGATGTTTTGGCAGTAGTTTCAGTTAAGTTTTTGGTTTAATAGTCTACTATTTTTAGCAAATTTTCGTAGAAAAAAATTGCTAGGGGGACCTCGACTTTTGAGTTTTAAAAATATTTGTTCAAATGCGTGCTAACTAGGCCCCCTAGAAAAATATCCGGGATCAATTTCAGTTTTTACATGTTAACATATATACCGGCTGGCGCATTTCTCCGGTAAAGCTGAATATATCCGTTATTAAGTATACAAGATACGGAAAAATATTATAGAAGTTACATATAGGGTGGTTTGAGCTGCATCTTATAAAATTATTTTGACGATCACGGGATGGCCCATAAGTCATTGGTAATACAAGTTTTCTTTTTTAATGGAACACCCTTTTATTATTGCATTATTGCAATTTACATCGAATTATAATGCTTGCTTGTAAAAAAAATGATATCGTGCATCGTTTTCGAGTTATTTCAATTGTTTTGCAACTTGCACATATCAGAAATTGTGATCAGGCAGTTTTTACCAATAGAAAATGGAGTCTTGTGAAAATGACGCATTTAGGGAGGTTTTTGTATATATATATATATATATATATATATATATATATATATATATATATATATATATATATATATATATATATATATATATATATATATATCATTCGCCAGAAATCTTAAATAGTGGCTGAATTTGAAAAAAAAATTACCGTAACTGAATTTTTTCAAATGTTTAGGTTTTAGTAGTGAAGGGCATGCCCTCTGCTCCAACTCTTGTTATACGACCTATATCTAAAGACTATAGTTATGGAAATATTTACATTTATAATTGCCTACCATGATTCATGTAGCGATCAGGTTTTTTTTCAGTTTTTATTTAATTATATTAACCGATAAGATCATGCGACTCTTTAGCCATTTTTTAAGGAAAAATATTCAAATTAATTTTGGTACAAAAAAGGTAGGAAATAATTAATTTTATTATATATACATATTTACATTTTCATAAATTGTTTTCACAGTTGTCAAATGAAACTTCAAAGTGACATACTTATATACCGTTATTTCTGACAGCTTGTGACATGAAAATATGAGTATTTAAATGATGATAGTAATAATCGCCTTTATTCACAGACCCACAACTATAAAGTGAACTACCAATTAGACATTAAATTGACATTTTCTACTTATATTTTTCTTTACTTACATTGGTTAAAATTTTCTTTTTTTCTATTTTAATTACACATTAGGTGCATAATTTCAATTTTACGTATTTTTTCAGCAAATTTTCGTATAAAATGTTATTTTTTAAAATCTTTGCGATATCACGTGAAAAAATGTCGAATTTTAGTGAATTTTTTTTAGGAATTTTCGTATAAAGATTTTTATGTAATTTTTGTGTAAGATTACTTGGCGAATTTATGTAAAAATGGCGTATTTTCATGAAACAAATTGTTTGCAAATTTTCAGATAAACATTTTTTTATTTCTGTCAAAAAGTTTTCTGTGAATAATAATATCTTGTGGTGTAGTTTTTGTGTAAATTGCTTGGATAGGTTCGTTGGCTAGGGAAGTCAGACAAGTTTTTTGATAAAATTTTAAATATATATTTAGCAAACTTAGGTACTTTTTCAAACAAAAGTTAATTTGGTGAGATACGGTGCATTGTCTTTACTATAGCGGTAATAATATCTACTAAATTTAATGTCTTTCTTAGAAAACATATTTATCATTAAAAGTAGTCCTGTAAAAACTCGTTACTATAACGCACTTGCTGCCTCCAGACTTTTTTTTAGATAGATACAGTGTGGGACAGCCAAATAGAACAAATTCAATATCTCAATTATTGTGCATGTTTATAAAAATCCCGAAACGTGTCAATCTTAGATTTTAAAAGTCTGGACGCAGAGAGTGCGTTATGGTAGTGAATTGTCATAAAAATGTTTTAAATAGCAAATATGTGTTTTTTAAAGAAAGCATGGATCAAATTTGGTTAGCAGTATGACCTATAAAAATGTGCCACATATCATCAAAAAAGCTTTATGTTTGAAGAAGTACAAAAATGTTTCGAAAATAAACTTAAAATCTTCTCGAAAAAACTACTTTCCTGGCCAACGAACCTTATAGGTTAATAGCAAAATGATCTATTCAAATTTGAAGCATTTAATAATATTGCGCTACCATAACGCACTTGCTGCATCCCAAAAGTCTTTTCTTGCAAACATGCATTATAATTACGTGGTCGAAATTCTGTACATTAAAGGTCAGCTCTGAACTTGCACGGAACGGGGAATGCGACTATCTAATTAAAACAAAGCATTCTTTAATATATTTCGACTGAGCACATTTTAATAAAAATTTGCTACCATAACGCACTTGCTGCGTCCATAATTTCTTTTTTTACAAACATGCATTATAATTACGTGGTCGAAATTCGATACAGGTCAGCTCAGAACTGGCACGGACCGGGGGAATCCGACCCTCTAATTCAAACAAAGCATTGTTTAATCTACTTGGACTGAACAGATTTGAATAAAGTATCGCTACCAAAGCAGCCTTGCTGCGTCTCGAATTTCTTTTCTTACAAACGTGCATTATAATAAATGTGGTCGAAATTAGATACATTAAAAGTCAGCTCATAACTAGCACGGATGGTGTAATTAAAACAAAGCAATGTTTAATCTATTTGGACTGGGCAGATTTTCCTGGCTAACGCACTTATCCCAGCCACTTTGAAACGGAAGGTATTCACTAAATCTGATCGTCATCGGCGCATTATGGGTGTGACACATAAATATATAAATAAATAATTATATATATATATATATATATATATATATATATATATATATATATATATATATATATATATATATATATATATATATATATATATATATATATAAACATATAAAGACTGAAACCGACCTCGGATTTGGGTTTCAGGGGTCCTAAATAGCGCTCATTTGTAGACATTTTTTCAAAATTCAAAAGTCGCGATCTCCTCATTAGTAAATTTTTTAAAGAAAATTCACAAAAAATTACGTTCTGCAACGTGAAAGCTTTACTCATTTGAAAGTCCTCTTCATTCTCTATTCAAAAATGCTATGGTTTTAAAATATACTGAAAAAATTAACCGTAAAAAAATTCAGCTGATTGAGCTACTTCGCTTTAACACACTAAAAAATTAATAACTAATCGCGTTTCAATCTTGATAATGAGAAAAACTAAAAACACATTAATCTTAATGTAGGAGATGTTCAAAATGCATGCTGTGAACAGCTTCGCAGCATCCTAATCGTAAATAAAAATGTCTTATAACGTTAATCAAAATCTGAGGCGTGAACTACCTAATCGCAATCATTATTCTTCTTAGGTCAGTTAAATTGTTTAGTTTTGTATACCATACTTTTCATGTATCTCCATAAGAAGAAGTCTAATAGCGTAAGATCAAGTGATCGTGCTGGCCATTTTAATGATTCTCGCCTCCCTATGCACCGATTTGTAAATACTAAGTTTCCTACGGACGGACATTGATTTGGTAATGTGCTGGTGCTCCGATCTGCTGGTACCATATCACCTTCCCTGGGACTTGTGAGTTTGCTTGATTAAGATATAAGTTTGCCAAAGTTGGCACGACATTATTTTGAAGCAGTGCTAAATGCTTATCTCCATTCAAATCGCCATCACTGAAAAGGAACCAGTGAGATGTTTTTCAACTCTTCCTGCCCAAACGATAATTTTTTGCGTATGTTCTTTTCTCATCCACTGTAGAATTTTTTTCGACCAATATTGATAATTTTGAATTGGCATGGCCGTAAAGTGTAAGACTCCACTAATCAGAAAACAAAACATGCTCTTGTTGCGAAAAGACGTTCTTCTATAAAAAATCGTCCTCCAGTTTCTGTAAACGATCGCCATACATATTTGCTTATACATGTGTAGCTAACCCAGTTTCTTCAAAAGAGTCTACGCATTGTGGACGCTGACTAAATATATCTGGAGTAATCCAAAATGGATTCTTGTGTGAGATACGTAAATTAATTTTTCTATATCTAGCTGAAAATGTTAATAGAACCTGTTATATTAGTGAATTTTCATTCATTTAAGAAAATTCACTAATAGAGAGGTAAGGATAGTAAAACATTCGAAAAATGTTTACAAACGAGCCCGAGCCCCTAGAAACTAAATCCAAGGTCCGTTTGAATTATATATATATATATATATATATATATATATATATATATATATATATATATATATATATATATATATATATATATATATATATATGGAGGGGAGCGATAACTCAAAAAATACTCAACTGGTTTAACAAAACTTGGCTGGCACATATCTTCATTGTATTAAGACCGCGGACAAAAGCTCGTATATCAGCTATAATGGATATTTTTTCCCTCAAAAATATACAAAAAATAGACTAACTGTAATGAGATTTCACATGCGGCTATAAATGGTGTAAGTGAACCTATGTTGTGAATTTTAAGTAATTTGGTTTGCTTGGAGTTTTTTCCAAATTAAAAATAAAATCTGAAAGACATGCGTTGAAACGACTTAATTAGCCCAATGCCTGGCAGACAGAATAGTCAACTGCCACGGGTTATGCGGCAGGTATAAACCATACATCAATGGTAACCAAACAAAATAAATAAAAGGCAGAAAACATACTACAGAACACAAATATCGCAAATGACAGACGACATGAAATTAAAATTTTGCCAAGTCATTGTTATTAACTGGGGGGGATTCAACCAATTTTTTAAATACACTATATTTCTAGCTTGATAAACGCTCACAAATACAGTTTTATACTGAGCATAATATAGTGGAAATGTAAACAAAATCAAGTGAAGTCTCTATAAAAAAGATTTCAAAGTAGTTAGTTTCTTATTTTATCTTTAAACTTAAACATAAGACGTCATATAAGATCAAAACAGTCGTTGAATATGTTTCAAATTATTAATTCTGTAATTAATTGTTACGTATACTTCTAATACAATATAATATATTCCGGACATGAAGCCGGTGTCAAGTATTATGTAACAAAACGTTAGTTAACGTATCCTTAGATAGCTCAGTGATAGCGTGCTTGTCGTCTGGAAAGCTTTTGTAACCTTAACGAGATTTGTAACACAACTTTCTTTTAAAGAGACTTACACAATCTATAGATATAGCAAAATTTAATTTTTTAGCTTCATCGAAAATTGAGTTTTGGACATTTTTCTCAAAAGGAGTTAGAAGAAAAGGATATTTTGATAATAGAGAGATGTGGTGACACTTTAAAAGGAATTCTTCAAATTTGTGCGTACTAGGACCCGTAAAATCGATCTTCGAGCTCTGCATTTGTTTAAAGTAATAATTTTCTTATGAAAATTCACTACTATTACGCACTTGCTGCGTCCGGAAAATTTTTAATCTCTTCTATGTCTTGCCAGTTTCTGTAAATAACCGGCATACATATTCACTTATACATGAGTTGCTAAACTTTTTTCAGTTTTTTTAAAAGAACCTATGCATTTTTTTGCATTTTAGACGCTGAAAAGATTTCTCTTATACGTACTTTAACTATATATATATATATATATATATATATATATATATATATATATATATATATATATATATATATATATATTGTTTAAGGAACTAGGGGGCATTATGTGGGTAAAAACTGAAGCAACTTTAAATACGCTGTATTTAAGAACTCAACGACATGCTTGTGAACAAACAATATATCAATGAATGCTGATAAAAAACTAATAACAACCTTCTATATACATACATCCCGCTCAAATGCAGGTCAAATTATACCTACAAATTGATAAAAACTGTGGCATTTAACTATCGCTTAGTTGCTAAACAGCTAGATTCAGCAATAAATAAATCTGCTCTTGACACTTGCAGATTTATCATTTAAATTGAAAACACATACAAATATTCATGCAAACATGCATATTCAGCACATTCCTCAGAACGACAGAACTGCATTGCCATCGACCTTGCCTTACTACGGTGACAACGATTATTAATCTTTTCTAGGTCGTTTATACACATCATTAAATGCTTTTTAGAAATACCCTTGGAATGGCCCTTTAGGCCAGCTTTTGTTCCTGCATAAATATAGTATCTTCGCTGGCAACAAAGTTTCTTGCCGAATTCATTTCTTTAATATTTACTTTAATTTCCTTTCTTTAATATTTACTAAAACGAATTGTAAAAACATTTGGGCTGCAGCTAGGCTTAACTTGTTTTGTTATACTTCTGGTCATACCATCAGAGACATGTTGATTAAAAAATGGCGTGTTCCTATTAGATTGAGGCTGTTTCGAAAGAAATTCCTACTTCCTGGATCCGAAGAATCTTCGAATAAAAAAATGAGTATTTACGGAATTCTTTTTCTTCCTCCTCTTTTTGGACTTAATGATAAAACAAAACATGATATGCATGTTAGTAAAGCAATGTAAAGTTTAATAAATTTACTTGTAAATGCATCCCTTTAACCAGTATCATAGGCAGAAAATTTACATATACTATAAATAGGTAAACCCACCCCACAATGTAACAACGTTATCATAATCATTTTGGCACAGAGAACTGAAGATGAGGCGTACGCTCTGCAGAGCTACTAGAGCGTTATGTAATGTGTAGTGCGGAACTAGGCAACAGCAGCTCCTATCTCTTGTGTAGCAAACAGTAAGCACCAACCGGCAAATGTATTGATTTGCTAGATATCATTAAAGGAATAAATGCTTAACACCAACTACTCGCTCTGTGTCTGAGTGAGTTTATAGGGTCTTAATCGAATTATAAATTATAACCCAATTAATGTTCAGATGAATTGATGCAGCATTGCCATGTTTTCACAAAACACTGATGAAAGGTTGTGACGTCATTTTAGTGTTTGTCTACATGTAGCAATAGAGTTGCGAATCCTGCCGGGGATGATCGTATTATCCAATTTCAAGTTTTACCATTATTGAATTACAGTACTGCGGATTTAGTTCACTATGACATTAAATAGTGGTTAATTAAGAGAAGGAGAAGCAGTTCTAGTGTTACAAGAATTACTAATATCTGACAATAGCGGGTATATTAATCCAAGGTTCATTTTGCATTCAGTTGTTAGTTTTTCCAAGCAAACCCCAGTTAATTGTGATGTACAAATTAGTCCAAAAAATTGTTACTTCGCTTATTTAAATTTTTTATAAATATAGTCATAGTAATATTTAATACTGAAAATTTAAGTAGTAGGTACCAGGGTGACCTCAAAAGTAAAGTTTCCAATTTTTTTTGGAAATAGTCAAAGACGTTTATTTTCGATAAGTGGCATATCATATTAAAACTTAAACATTCCTATATTTTTCTACACATTTTCCATTTCGGATGATGCATGTTGTAGGCACAGTGGCAGTTTTTGTATGCCCATGCCATACCAGCTCCCCGCCGCGTCGTTGAGAAAGCGTTGCACCTCATCTCTCACCACGTCATAATCCCTGCCAAGTGTTCTTTTAACTTAAAAAAAAAGTGGTAGTCACTGCGTGTCAAATCCAGACTAAGTGTTTGGTGATGATGCCTTATCCTGTGTTACGGTATTACTGGCGACGCGGGGCGAGTTTTGTCAGGGAGACCGTATACGTCCTTGCTCAACATTTCTCTTCTGCACTTCAAAATCGCCAGTTTTTTGGTTGTCTCATACTACCTGTCAGCTTCTATGGTGGTATCAGAAGCCACGAAATGGACTAACAATACCCCTTTTTGATCCCAAAACACAGCTTCAATGACTTTGCCGACAGACTATGTTGATTTGCATTTTCGCGGCTCGGGCAAAGATGAATGCCGCCACTGATGCGACTGTTCTTTGGTTTAAGGTGTGAAGTGGAACGCCCGGGTATCGTCACCCGTGACAATCGAATCCAAAAAGTTGTCCTTTTCGTTTGCATAACAGCAACGAAATTCACGGGAAGAGTCGAGGTGATGTTGTTTTGGTGTTCTGTTATGAGCATTCACGGGACCCATCTTGCACACCCTCCGATATTCTAACCTTTCAGTCAACGTCCTATGAATAGTACTTCAAGAAACCTAAGGAATAATAATGCAGAGATCATCGAGAATGACCCTCCGATTTTGACGCATGATGTGTTCATTATTTGCGACTGCCTTGTTAGAAATTGACGGTCTCTCACTTATTTCTTAATCGTGAATTTATCGGCTTTTAATTTTATGTGATACTTTATATATAAAGTTTATAATAAAGTTACCAACCAGAAAACTCCACGTCTTTGTGGCTTAAATTCAATTTTGCGTGGAGCACATTATTACACTTATCAGGAGCATTCTGATATAAGGTGCCATTGCAATTGTAACCCATTCATCTCTACTTTGATTTTGACAGAAACACAAACGCATAGTTTTTCATTAGTAACGTAATATAATTTGTTGCGATATCTTACTTTCGCCATATGAGGTGGACCAAAACCAGGAAACCAGATTTTTTGGAGCACGCTAGTGTATTCATTCTGCGTGCCTGTTTTCTTAGCTATCCAACAAGTAGGAGGTTGTGGGAATGATGCACAGCGTCTACCTCAGAAAGTTAGATTAGCTTGGTACAACATACCGCAGAAAAACGTTGGTCATCTGTTTACAACCCTCAGAAAATTGAGAAATATCAATATTTGCTGAGAGTCGCAACTTACAGTTTCTAGATCTTTTCAATGCGCTTGTTATAAAGTCTAATTTTTTTTTTCTTATTATTTTCATCGATACCTAGTTCCCCAAAATATAAATGATATATAGATATTTTCTATTTCTGGTTGTTGCGATTTTTTTGCTATGGAATGTACATACCATTTTTACTGTATGCTAAACACATTAAAATTTTCTACTAAATTGATGAAGCGCATAATTAATAACTCATCGCAAGATGCTTTTATGTATGTGTTTGGTACGAAACGGTTTCACCAAGTAAGGGCAACAACAATTAATGAAATTCACAGGACATTCGCACTCATTTTTTGGACTTTATGACTGGTTTAGCTACACAGTACCTTTAGTAGATACAGATGCAATATCTACCTATCTGATGAGGCAGGTAACCGAACTGATCGTACTGTCAATAAATGTCTGTAATTTTTTTGTTAATTGGTTTTATTAAATCAATTAACATCTTTTACTTTAAAAAAAAATTGCCCGTAAGTCAACAAACGCGAATTCCATGTTTTGATAACTTCTATCTTTGATTCTTTAATCTTAAAACAGATAATTAATGAATAGGTTCAGTAGGTGATATTTGTTGCTTGGTGATAATTTTATTTTGTTTTGTTTCCAGACTGTTGGCAAAGGCCGGTGTTAAAATCAGTCCAGCGGAGTTGCGAGCGCGAGCATCTCCGACGGGACCTCGAAGATCAGACGTGAAACTAGAAGCAAAGAGTGGATATTCAGGCGCTGCTTCTGAAGCCGAAAGTTCGTTATGCGGAGACAACGATCCAGAGGACCTCACTGTTTCACATCCAAGGTATGGAGGCTTTGATCTTACCATTTCATCGCCTCTTAATCATCACAACTCCAATTTCAAAATGAGTAGGTATAACTCGTCGAGCGGTCAAGCAGTCGCTGCAAAAAGTGTTGACTCGCTGGCGCACAACCTATCTAAAGAACCGTACCCAGCACCGTTAGCCCCACCTGTAAGCGGCGCTAACACGACGGGGTCTGCCATCTTAGACACATACATTCAGTTCATTACTGAACACAGCAATATGGCTGGTATGGGAATGATGTCTTCAGAACAGGCGGCAGCAGCAGCTGTTCATGCAGCTAAACTGGCGCAACTAAATGCCATGGGGTTGGATAAAGCAAGTCAGCAGCATTTTCTGGAGAAGATGCAGCAGCAAATGCAAAGCGCCAATGACCTTATGATGAAGAGAAACGACGATATTAGACGAGGGGAGGCTGAAATGGTCAACCACGAACGCGACAGAATAAAAGAACACGAGGAAGCAGAATCTTCCGGTGGCGAAGAAGACGATTACAGTGAAGAAGAACCCGAATCTGAGCAAATAAAGGCTGGGGACTAGTTGTGTACATAGGATGGAAGATGAAAATATAGGTTAAGTAGTATACTCTGAAAGTTCAGCGCCATGATCTTGCCGTAATATTTATAAATAACTAACTATAAATGTACACGATTTATAGAGTAATCGTATATTCCATCCAACTACCTCAGTTTTATGTCGCGATATAAATTTTTATTAAACATTTCCATTTATAGCACAGACTGGTGAGCATTTAAGCAGCTTCACTTTGTCAAGCGCTATAAATAATACTAAAAATTCCATCCGTCTACCTCAAAAATATAGAATAGTTTTTAATGAGTGCAAGATAATAAGGGTTTTCAAGTGTATACGGTAATCTAAGAGATAGTTTGAGAACTATGTTTATATTGGACTTCGTTGCAGTTATGGAAAATGACTAAAGAAGTTGATGTATAGTTAGTCTGATGTGTAGAAAGAGAATAGGACTTTTTAACTTTGTCAGGTTGGTCTCGTGTGTTACCAGTGGTTTAGTAGTGGAATAGCAGGTTTTTAGTGTTCTGTTTTCTGGCAACGGGTCCGTTACATTTCAGTTGATATAAAAGTCAGTGAAGCAAAAGCTCGAGATCAGTATTTGTATTTACGTCAGTAATCAAAGAACCTATAGCTTTAATTTATAAGTTATGTTTAACTTTTTAAGACATTTTTTGCTCAAATTCCATGTTAGGTAAATATTTTATAAATGTTGTTCTTGTTATAAATTATTTGTTATTTTAAAGGACGCAAGGTGTAAGTAAAAAGAAAATGATTACCTAATAATATATGGAAAACATATTTTGCTGACATAATATTTTTCAATAGATATGAAAATATGAGTTTGACAAAATTAAGAGAAAATTAAAAAACATGCTACTCCATTGTGTAAAGATCAGCAAAACATAGTTTATCTTGTTACCAAGCGAGTGACTTTTAGCATCATCTCATTTAAACGCCTATTTTATTTTTATAAAAGTAAACAAGTACAATTCTTATAACAAAATCATTCCAAAACACACCAACTAAAGAACTGAGAGTGCAAAATACTATGCCTTATTTCGCTAAGAATTATAAATTCACAGATTAAGATGAATTCACAGGTTCTTAGATTTGACAGTGCACTTTTAAATATAAAAAGATTGGAAAATATGGAATACATATAAAAGTAAGACCGAAAGTTCTGCACTTGTTTCACTGACTTGCGTTCTTAAGTGTTGACAATTTTGAACATATTTAATATGCTTAGTATTTTAAAATTATAATAACATTGAAAATGTTCAAGATATTAAATGTGTTCAAAGAAAATAAGTATACAAAACATACAATATACATTCGAATCAGGTAAAAATGGTACAAAGCGTTTTTGCCTATACAACAATATTTTTATATCTATCTATACACAGAAATACTGAAATGTTACAAACTTTTTGAAATTTAATGTCGTTTTTCAGTTTGTTTTTATATAGATGCTTCCATATATTTTCAAGATGCTTCCCAATAAAAGCAATTTATAGAAATGTAACAATCAATTTGTACTGTTATTAGACAATGTGTTTTTGTATATATTTATATGTATGCAACCCATTTAATCACCAACTCAGGTCATGTGAAATATCACCCTTGTCAAAGTACAAAAATTGTCTACATAATAATATAGGAAATCTCATCATAATATTCAGGGATTAACTTGTTAATATTCTCTTATGCCAATAATTCTCAACAGACTCTACATGTAGTGAAATAATGTTTACAGTGATATTAACATATAGCACAAAATAAACAAATACCTCCCACATACTTTAAAGAGACATAAAGTTCAGACACCAAATTGTAGACACATAGTAATAATGAAAAATAGTTCACTATTACTTTAAGTTTAATATATATATATATATATATATATTATATATATATATATATATATATATATATATCTACAGTCATGTTACTTAAATTCACGAACCCTTTTTTACTCATTTAATGAAACAAAACCTACCCCAATGTCTACAGCAGTGTGTAAATTAATGTGAACATATATAGGTACTCAGTATTTTCAGAAATTTGATTATTTGTCTGAAATAACAGTATATTATGTAAAAATGATATTTTCAATATAAGATATGCCCTTTCTTCCCTTGCATAACTTGCTCGAGTCGTTTCGACATGGAATCCAAAGATTTTTTCATCACCATATCTATATCAGGGCTGATGTCACCTTCTTTTGTGTGATACAGCCCTGCTTCTACAGTCTAGACATTAGTTAATATAGCCCACAGATTATTGATAGGATTTAGATTAGATGAATTTCGTGACCACTATTAAACCCGTGATTTATATCCTTGGAAATATTTCACTATAGAATGCACCTTATGATGCCAAATCTTGTTGAAAAACTGCTTTTCTAATGGAACAAAATTTTCCTCTTTAAACTTTTCATTCCGGCAATTGGTATAAGACCCAGTGCCCTTATATGAGGAAGAATCCCAAAATATTTTCTTCTCGGGATGTTTGACAGTTTGCTTAATGTGACAAGCCGTGATTTTTTCACTATCAGTCTCTGACACATTGCTGACGCTGTCCTTGAAGTAAAAAGTGAGATTATCACAGAACAAAATCTTTCTGTGGCCAATTTTGCCCATTTTCAGCCCATATAAGCCTTTCTCATCATTGCAGCTGCCAGTAAGTTTTTCTTTGGTAGCTGGATGGCCTTCCTGTGTTCCATGAGTCTTCTGTGTACTGTAGAATCATGGATTGTTACACAAACACTTCGCAAATCTTGCTGTGGATCGAGGTTTATCATCATGTGATCAAATTTGCTGTTTCTGAGCAGCATTGCCTCATCTCTTGAAGTTGTCTTCCTCTTCTGTCCACATTTTCCTACACTTTACTCAAACCAATGACTCGCTTTTGGTTCAAAATCTTATCCACCGCTCTGAAACTTATACACACTTATTCGCAATGTTCCCTTGTGTCAATGGTATCCATTCTTCAAAAGTAGTACTAAAACTATATAAAGTAGTCAATATTATTCCTATTGCCCAAGAAAGACTCACAAATCACTGCACTCACAAAAGCACCGATAAGACGTTTTAGTAAGGTGACAAATGACAGCAGCTATAAATTTGATATTATTGCTGCCAACTGCAAAAAACATCATAATTGATTGTTCACATTAATCCGCACACACCATTGTATTTATAATACACCTGTTCTCTTTTGTGTAATATGAAAAAATGTGTTTCATTGATGATAGTCCACTCTGAACTTAATGTTTCTTTTGTTTTACTTAAAAGCTGTGATTCAAGCAAAAGCAAATTTTTTATTTCCCATGTTTTATTAAGTATACGTTTAAATTTATTAAATGCAGAATCTGTGATATCACATTGATTGTTCAATAAGTTTGGTTCTAGGAAAATTTCACTAGATGTAGCAAAGTAAATACTGTGAAAGAATGTGCTTTTACCTTAGGTACTGTTAAAAATGTTAAAATGACCATAGCAGCTTCATTTGACAACAAATTTATTTTATTTTGTGTAAATGACAGCTGCTCCGTTACACATATTCTGTTGCAATCCTATAAAGCGCGAATATAATTAGAGCTTACTAATAAACATATAATAATATCTTGATTGTGCCATTACCTAGTACTTTAGCACTCTCAAATTTACTAGGTGCTTATGTAATACATATGTATACAATTCTAAGGTGAGCCATTTAAAACTTTAAAATATATTTTATTTAAATTAAATATAGATTTGGTTCAGTGACTATCATCATTTTACATTTTTTGTTTCTTAGATACTAGATACGTGGTTTCCTTTCCCGTCTCCAGATTATAATTTTTTTACCAACAAGAAGTTGAAATGAAGCCTTAAGTATAATAAGTAATATATATACCTCAAATTTCAGGGAAATACTTTGAGTGTCCAGGTACCAATTTTTATACCTTGTAATCTACTTATAAATCGTTTATAAATAAAATGCAATAGAAGGGTAAACATGTGAAATAAACAGTCTGCTTTTGTACTCCCATATTTTGAAAATATATCAGTTAAGTTATATTCAGTGATAATATTTCAGGTAATAAATAACATATAATCAGGAATACACCAAGTCATAGAAATCATTAGATATCTATCATAGTGGTATCATCTCATCAGTCATTAGATTTAGTGAAATAAAGCTTCATCAGTAGGTTGAATTAAGAACTTCCAATTTGTTTTCTTCCTTAATTTTACAACACTGCCTGAACTTTAACCTAACCCTTAGACATTTGATAATCCATTTTTGTGTAACATATAAAGTTAAATGAACATTTATATTATCTCAAAGAAGTGTTAGGTTGAGAGTGTTAGGTACAGTACACAACTCCATTGAAGTAGTTCTTCCATAAGAGATTTAAACTGCGGTAGCAACATTTCAGTTTTGTTTTATAAGGTTTTTACTTAAAATGTGGCATTTATTTGTTTCTGATTTACCTCATGTTCATGCCAGTGATGTAAGTTTGCTGGTAAAAAGTATTTTTCAGTTATTTATTAATCACCAGTAGTGAATACAGTTTTTTTCTTATTTGTGAAAATCTTAGTCTTATAACTACACTGTTATTAATTACTAGCTGTTGCCCGCGACCTCGTTCGCGTGGAATTCAGTTATAATAAGCATAATAACCATATTTTTTAGAAGAAACTCAAAACATCAAGACAGTAATTACAGGTGAAGACAAAAAGAAAAACTTAGATATTTTTTTAAATAATATTTCTTTATATACGACGCTCTTTACTTTTTTAGAGGACGGTGCCTATACAATTAGGCTATGGGTTGAGCTCACAAGCAAACACGCTACATAAAATTGGCCATGGGAAAAAAAGTCCTGTCTTAAATCAACCCCTGTGAATGTTAGAGTTTGCCCCTGTCACTTATTAATTGTCATAGCGAAGCATACTTTCAAAGGAAACTGCAGTCTTTTGAATTCAAAAGCTAAATCATTTGGAATCAAAGGGATACGCGGAATAAATACAGTTTCTCCTTGCAGACCCAGTTATAATAGTCGCTTCTACTACTCGTAAATAGCTTAGAAATATGAGATATGTATTGGGTATATAAGTGTACATGAGATATGTATTGGGTACATATAAAATAACGAAAAATTCACCAGTCTTACAACAGTATATGTATATTAACACCTATATAACACCCAATACATATCTTATATCCCTAAACTATTTACCAATTTTGACACCTATAGTATAATGAAGTTGGAATATATACAAGCTACGTATTAATAGCTAAAGGTACCGAATACTTAAGACCTGTCTTATATGGCTTAACAAACATGTCAAATATCTAAATTACATAGAAATAGGTACGAAAATACTAGGTTAGGTTAGGTTTGTATGTGAGTGGGCCATACCGGTCCCTACGAAAATACTAACTAACTAATTAACTGTAAACTAATCTGACAGTTAAACAGATAGATAGATGAATAAATCAGTAAGCAACCGAACAACCGAAAAACTGAAAGGGGTGGAATTGCAGGACATCCTTTCTTAGTGCTCACCTACGTTATAACAGGAACCTCTGTGCAAAATTTCAAGTCTATAGACCCAGTAGTTTGGGCAGTGTGTGATAGATCGGTCAGTTTATTCTTTTATATATTTAGATTTCATCTGAGACCGTGAAGTACCTTTGAAATCAATATTTTTATGCTTGACATGTTTGAACCTTAAAATAAAAATAAAAGTTTAGGTCCAATTCATCGAAGAACCCATTATAATTCCTTGTCAGTCTATGTTGTAATTTTAGACAATTAAAGGTAACCTAATAATTTCGCATAAACCTATCCCACTAACATTTGGTTAATAGGTGCCTGTCTACAGGCCAATCGGCAGATGATACTCATCTTTAATTTTAAATCAAAATAATTCCAGCTATTTATAATATATTTACACACTAGATTTTCATCAAAATTCTGCTTAGTATGGTTTTAATTTGCATACAGATCAATATGATTAGTTTAAACTTTTAATTAAGTAATATATTTTTTACCAGCCAAACAAGAAATGCACTCTTCACCAAAGCAATAGTGAAAATGCAAGGTACATCACTGGTTCATGCTGTCGCTATAGATTTGAAAGTATTTTGAAAACAAACAACAACATTGTCGGAAAGCTCTCTGATAGATTGTATAATTATTGTTAAATGTTAATAGATTGTATGTGCTTATATTTCGAAAAAATGCATAGAATAAGTATATATGAAGTATAGGTATATATAGTATAGCGATATAGCACTTGAATAGAGGTAATTGTTAATTATTGGTTAAGATATAGACTAGATGACTATTGTTAAAAACATATATGAGTATACCAAAAGCACCCAAAGTTTTGCTCTCGAATCGTCTCAGAAATGAAGCACTTTTAATGTTGATATGAACCCAGTGATATGTATATTGCTTTATTTGTTCTCTTCTTTTTAATATTATTATTATTATTGATGTAGTTGTAATTTATATTGAAGAGCAAAACTGACCCGATGAAGATATACGAGCTTTGCAACTGCTCCTTCCATTGTAACTTTATAAATAGTGGAGGATATGTTTAGAATTTTATGGTGCTGCTTTTTGTTTCTTTTTTGGGAGATAACAATATTAGTTTCATGTCATGTTATTGTAAATAGTTCAATCTTTATTGTTATGACGTTATATTTTTGTGACGTTTTCAATTTTTAGGAGTATAATGTAAATATGTTTTCTTTTCCCGTTTCGATTGAAGATGCAAATAATTATTGTAAGGGTAACTATATTAAGATAGTATTTTAGTAACATTGCTGTTTCTTCTTTTTATTCTTATTGTATTTCTTGTTCTCACATATACTAGAAGATGCAAAGTTTTTCTTTGGTAATGTACAGTAATCTAAAGTTGTACTTAAATATAGAAAATTACTTTTTATTTAAACTCCGCATGTCATGTTCATTTGTTTTTGATTGCCTGTCGGCTAAAACACCCTCACAATCTAAAAGCTTGTCACATTGTCGTGGCAACCACTGTCAGGCATTTCCCATTTAGAAAAGGAGAAGTGCGGTAGTTTTACATTGCCTTCCGCATGCTTTATAATTAGTATCCATTAAAGCTAACTTTGTTTGTTAGACAATAGTCAGTTATAAATCATATTTTAATAAGTTGTTCAAAGTGTACCTATGATGATTTAAATATTAGATTGCAAGTCTTATATTGTTGGTGGGGACGTTGTAACTTTCATTACACTAATTCGGGGTTACTTTAGCCACTTTTCAATTAAAGACATGTGTCAATTCAAAACCATTTACTTTAGAGATAGTTATTGTAAAACTTAGGTCTATAGTTAAACTCTATGATTACATGAAAGTTTTCTAAAATACATATGTTGAAGAGAAAATAAATAAAACAGCTTAAGCCAACCGTTGAAATTCAATGTTTGGCTTATATTAGCTGGTGATGTGGTGACAAAAAACATATAAAGGGCAATAACAATTGTACAGATACTGCATAAGATATTTATTAGTTAAAATGAAAGCCTAAAAAGTGAAAACATTACAGTTTTAATGTTTCGGATGTTTATTTATACTACAAAAAAAGGTTCAAGAGGTTAGGTTATATTTAGGTATTAAAGTTAGTTAATAGTTGCCAAATTCAAATGGAAAAGTATGCCGTCCTCTATTGATTATTACAGGCTGTACAGTAGTAACCATGTCTGCAATATTTACATCCATATCATCATCTACAATCGGGAACGCACAATTATTTCTCATTTGATTTAGAGCATTTGTGAAAAAAAAATACCTTTCCTTTATCTTTCTTGGGTTTCAGTGTCAACTACTTACAATGGGAAAGTGGGCAATGGTTACTTTTTTGTGTTTTCATTGAAGATAAGTTCGACAGTGTCATACCTATATATCTCGTCTGATATCCTCTATTTGAACCGATTGTAGAAGCACAATTTTCATGTTACTCTGCCATTAATACGTGTCGATATCTGGCTTAAAAGGTTGCCGCTGTTAAACACCTTATTAGCATTTTTTCCTGCCTGTCGATGACATAAAAGAGTAATCCGGTTACAGAAAAAAAAACATTTGTGAAGTCAGAAAAGAAGTTTTAACATCTGTATTAGGATTTACCTAATATCCCATACTGTTAGCGGGAATCCCCGATCTCTAGTCAATCGCAGGTATTCTGCTAATTTGTTTTTGCTCTTCCGTGCCAAAAACAAAAGGTCCTCCGACCTTATTTCTTTCTCCTTTCACTGCTGCAGAAAGTTAACACTTGAAATCCCAAACCTTTCAGCAACCTTCCGTAATGATATACCAATATTTCTCACTTTTAGTGCTTTTTGGCCTCATCCTGTGTTTAATCTTTATACCTTAGACCTCCAGTAAGCCTTCTGTGATTTCAGGGCATTTTTTACATAAAATTTGTTAGCGGTACATTCGTAATTTCATATATTATGATGTTAGTAAGTGGTATCAAAAGCCACTTACATTTGGTGGCCTTTCTTACCACGTACAGGGAACAACAATGAATTAAAATCACCTTTAAAACATACACAGTAGTAAAATATGTACTCCGAAAGTTCACCAAAACATGAAAGTAATGTCATACAAACTAATATTTAAATTAAAAACTGTGTGTCCAAAATCGATGTTCGAAATCTAGCCAGCAAAATTGCTTTTGTTGCCTCACCGGCTTAAGTAACACCGGATGACGTTTTTATACTATCTTACATTTAGAAACAAATTTACCGCTAATGCAGGTATTACTAAAAGATTAGGACGACACATTATTACTATTTCTTGTTCGAATTTTTTTGACCTCGACATTTACTCATACGGCCAACATATTACTTGAAATATAATATTTAAAAATGAATTAAATTTCCTAAAATAGTCGACGCGTTGGTAAGTCTTGACCAATCAGAGAGCAAGAGGGAAATGTTTATTTTGTCACAATCAAATGTCCAAATTGGAGATGTGTAAACAAATATTCTACACCAAATGCAGTCTCAAGAATAAATATTACATGATATGTATTTTACAAGGTCTAACATTTCTGTTTCAATAGTGCTTTTCTTCATTTAGTTAAAATACTTGCATCCAATTTATTTGAAATGGATTCTTTTTGCCAGTTTTGATGTGTGTGAACATTACTTAACATTTAGGAAAGTCAATTTTTTCTGGAATGATGATTGGTTCGACAAAGGTACAACTTCTGGATAACTAATATTTCATGGCATGTCTTTCATATGTTCGTAGATTTTATGTTTAAATTGTTCACACTTTTCACTTGCAAAAATTCCTTTTTTTTGCCAGCCTCATGTGAAAATGTCAGTTTCAAAAGTCTGGATGCAGCAACTCCATCACTGTAGCCAATTTTCATAAAAAATTGCTTTCACTTAAAAAAAAATGTTTGTTAAATAGTAAATATATGTTGAAAAAAAGTCTACATGCAGTAAGTGCGTTATGGTAGCGGGTTTTCATAAAGACATTTTATCATCCCACGTTTTATTTCACATTATGCTACAATCTTAAATTTTCTTGCACACTAAAGCCTCTATAAGAGCAGGGTGGGTATGAAATTTTATAAAATTAACGTTGCAATCTTCGAAATTAGAAATATACAAAATATTTTATGAATAACCAGTTCAACTTAGATAAATAAACAAATTGATTTACCCTATTTTATTGAATGTATAGCTGCGCTGAGGTTCCACTTTCATGATGTATTTGACAAAGCTGAGAGCTTCAGCGAAACTGCAGCAACACATTCAATAAAATTGTGTAAATCAATTTGTTTATTTATCTAAGTTGACAATGGATTTACATCAAGTATCGGCCTTCACAATATTAAATAACTAGTTTGATTGGGTTGGATAAAACGAAATCATTAGGTTAGGCACCCCGATCGGATCATTTTTCCGAGTAAAAATTAATCTACCTTCTAGAAATCCTTTGTAATTTAAACAGAAATTGTATCATAAGTTTTGTTTAAAGAGACTACAGTGTATCCATATAGCAAACTGTCATTTTATATCTTTATAGAAATATGAGTTTTAGGCATTTACAGCTTTGTTTAGAACAAAAAACCAAGTATTAAAGAAAATTTCGTGTTAAAACTATGTATTTAGTTTCTTTGAAAAATAAATATTCTGGGTTGAGGGAACAAATAAAGATACAATCAAAATTTTGTTCCCCAAACAAAAAGTCGATAAGTAATTTATTTGATAATCCATGGCAGATTATAATTATTGGCGGATACCGGACCTAACTTCGAACTGACAATTTGTTAATAACTAAGAATTTCTGATTATTGTGAAATGCATAACTTTTCTTCATACATTTATATTTTCACCACAATCTCTGTTACTAAGTAAAGATTGGAACCTGTGATGAGCACTGCTATGGTACACTTGGAGAATCCAAATCACCACAACACATTTAAAAAAACCTGATGATAGTTTCACTAAGTTAGCATTATCAGAAGATGAAAGGCTGAATTTTTGGTCGTCTGATGATGCTGTCTTAGATAGTGAAGCTATCGTCAGGTTTTTTTTATATGTTGGGTTGATTTGGATTCTACAAGTGTACTTAATAATCTCTTTTATTGTTTCTTTAATTTGTTATGTATTAATTATTTCATTAACAATTTTTTATGGAAACCTATTCTTATAAAAATTCGCTAACATAACGCATTTGCTGTGTCCGGCTTTTTTGTTCTCTCAATCAGGCAAACAAGAATTCTCTTTTGTAAATTATTAAAATGAAAATCATGTGGTCAGTTACACACTTTCAACCTTGTTGTTGTACTGTGTAAATATTATTTTTAATACATGTGATTTTGCACCAGCTGATCACCATTTTGTATCTATTTATTTCTTTGCAAAATTAAATAGGTTATAATAAAAATAACAAATAAATATATTTATTATACAGTATGCCTTACAAAGTAGCTATACTTGCATTGGCATGATTTTATTACACTCATCCAAAAATTAGGCGGTCAAAATTATTTTGTTTAATATCACTTTCTAAATTTGCTCTCGAACTAGATTTTTGCCTGCCCTTATTCCACAAACGTTTGTGTACCAAAGGTAACATTCACTTCATCCTAATACTGCAACTAGCCCTTTTTTTTAAATTTAACTCTTTGTCAAGTTTATACTAATATATTATACAAAATGACGCTTCATTTGATGTTTTATTTGTAGTTATCATACGTTTATACCCAAGCAGATGTTTTTTTCTTTAGTATATTTTCTTTCTCGATTCAATCATTATTATAAGATTGTTTATATATTTACAATGCAGTTTGATAAATGTTTTTGTATACTATATCTTTCGGATTAAATTAAAAAACAAATCAATATTTCGTAACTAAATTGTATGTGATTACTATATTTTTTATTATCAGTTTTAAATAGAAATGTATTCTTTAATAGGAACAGCAATGTTATTCTTCTCATGTCATTTAATCCATTTGTGATGTAGTATTATTTTGATATTGTTGTTTTTCACCTTACCTACCTCATTTTACAATTTTGAAAATAATCTCATTAAATACCTCAATGCAAACAGGAACCTACAAATGACACAACAGATCTCTATTACTTTTATTGTGACAGTTATACTGGTATTTTTTATACTTAAAAAGTAAAAAACAAGATATCAAAAAAATATTTAACTTTAAGCTTTAGAAATGTACAGTTGTTTTATAGAATTCACAAGGAGATTATATTAATTATTGTGAATCCTTCTAGGACTAATGGCGAGCTTAATGATTGTGCAGTGCCATATAATTTATAATAAAAACTGAAATCTCTTGCATTTATATTGAAACAATAAATATGCAGGATGATTTCTTTGTTTTATATTAGAGGACTTCACAACAGTCGTTAAGAAATGCAAATAATCCGGAGAAATGGTTCCTAATTTAGTAACGGTTCCTCAACAATGTTTTATTTTGGATTATGAAAAGGAAAAGAAATTGGATCCATTTCAAAATTGTAAATAACACTTTTTGTTTTCGCATTATTAGAAATTTAGATTAGCAAGTTCGCAATTTGTGGAGCTAACCGTTTTATTGTTGAGGTACTGGGTGCCTTCAGAAATATACCAGCTGGTCGGCAGGTGCCGCCATCTGTCGACGCATAGCTGATCAGAGTTCCTAACATAACTCCCTTATACAAAAGGAAGAAATTACATTTAAACGTTTATATAGCGTAGTGAACCGTTGACACCGAAATATAGTTTTGCTAAAAAGCAGAAACGTATATACACTATATTATTATATGAAATAGGTGTATGTGTAAGGAATAATAATATATAAACTGAATAGGTATACCTAAAAATACCCATTATGTATGTTTGCAATATTTGCATTTCTTTTTATTTATACCTTGTACTTAAAAACTTCAAAATAGTTTATTTTTGAGATTTTTTTATTCGTTGGATATATGTAATTTTTTTATGTGTAATTAAAATGTTCCTAATATTTAAGTTAGGATTATGTTAAGTTTTTATCCCCATGATCGTTTAGTTAGAGGTAGGTGCAATAAGAGTTAAGTAATGTTATGATAAAGTATCTGCCATATTATTATTATATTAATGAATTGTGTATTGCTTGGGTATCATTTATACTAAATAAATCGATATTGAGAAATGTGTTTTTTATTTAAGTTCCGTTATTTTTCCTCTAGTTTGCAACGAGGAAATTTGATGTATTAGATGATCCAACCACGAGTTATTTTTTAGAGAAGTAATGGAGATAAACTAAACAATGATAAAATAAGGATTCAGCAAGATCGACGGCGACATGACAAAAAAGAAAGGTGACAAAATTTGAAAATAAATATAAATACAGATGTAGAGACTTTTCCCTGGTTTCACAAATGCTTGTGTGCAACTGGTTTCGATTGTTACAGCGTTGCCGGGTATTTTAAATGCAATAATATAAAAACAGTTATCCACCTTAAACACAGGGACAGCAGTTTGGGTAAAATGGCCGATACAGTCTCCAAAAACTTTTATCCTCGTCATAGCTACTAAAATTCGAATTTAGACACTGCCAAATAATATATATATATACATACACAGGGTTGTCCTCCGGGAGGTCCCACGATCGATTGCGGTAAAACTAAAAATTGGATATTACACTAAAGTCGTTGGGGGCCACAGGTTAAAAATATTTACAAGATGGCTGTACTTCCGGTTATACCAGAAGTAAATGTCGATTCGCTTATTTTAAATAGAACACCCTGTATTTGATTGCAGTTTCGGATTCTACAATGAATTCTGAACACTTTTTGTAAATAATGTTCTATACCTATCAACTGTCAAGAAGATATTTAGACTTTAAGATAAAATTTGACATTTACGGCCAGTCATAAAGATACCGATATTCTTATAAGAACATATTTCGTTACGATTTTTAAAATTATCTTGAAGATATTTGACTTCATCTGTTTCCA
This sequence comes from Tillus elongatus, assembly GCA_964006375.1. Lineage (NCBI taxonomy): Eukaryota > Metazoa > Arthropoda > Insecta > Coleoptera > Cleridae > Tillus > Tillus elongatus. The sequence goes on from OZ023265.1 coordinate 114,502,765, forward strand.
CATCGAGACTAATGATAGAGTATACTGTCCAAAAAAATTCTTGAAATTTGCGATGAGAAATTGCAAAAATCACGCGATTTTCAAATTAGAACCTATTTTTTTATACTATCGTGTTAAGCTAAAAAAATCACTGATACTTTGTATGCAATTACCTATACCTAAATCAAACGGTTTTCATTTTATTTTGAAAAAACTCATTTTAAAGCCTGATATTTTGATAAATTTCCTACCATAAGCATTAGCCATGCAAAATAAATTGCGGAGTGTGTTTCTATGGAAACTTTGACAGTTTGTTGATTAACTAGCTAATAATGGCACAGTTAAATTACACACAGGAAGATTATTTAAATTTTATTTACTATTTATGGACAATGTAATAAAGTAATTTCGCAAACGTGTGATACATTTGCTGATAGATATAAAAACCGTCAAACGAATAGTAGACAATTTCAAAAACTACGGATCTGTCAAGAAAAAGGTGCAGAGGGCTAAACCTGTTGTTGACAACAAACAAATCGAGACAGCAATTTTTAGGTATTTATATAACCTTATATAAAACGATCAAACAGATAATAGAAAATAAAATAAAAAATTCACACAAACATGGACTGAATAAAATGAAACAAAAATTAACGTCCTAAGTATTCAAATTGACGACCTCTGGCGTCAAGACATTTTTCACACCTACGTGTCAATCCCTCATGTGTGGCCCGTCTTATTGAATCCGGATACAATTTACGAAATGATTCTCGAACCCGCTGCATGCAGTCTTCTTTAGTAGAAACTGCAGTTTTGTAGATTTTATTTTTTATAGTACCCCATATAAAAAAACGAGAACAGATAAGTCAGGTGATCGAGGTGGCCCATTGTTGGCAATCCATTGGTCAGCCAATAGAGATTGTAAAAGATTGTTAACCAGGTAACCATTATGTGGAGGGGCCCCATCATGTTGGTATAATATTTGCCTAT